>CM061243.1:67762935-69012935 GCA_030848705.1 Heracleum sosnowskyi
TTGAATGAGGATAAGATTTGATTATCGAAAAGAAGTGTGAAAAGATTTTAGAAAATCAATAGCATTTAATATAGAATATTTGTGTAAATTAAAAATATCCTAATTTAGATATTACTTGGAGAAGTGGTTAAATTATTAAGAATAAAGATAGAGATTACCTTATTAAGAAAATAGGGTTTAGGTGTTGCCTATAAAATAAACCTATTCGATTAACCCAAGGGACTCGTACAGGCATTTTCCATCGACAGGTACAAAACTCAGTTCTGCTTTCATTTTGATAATTCGGTGATTTTGATGCCATGAGTTTATCTCATATCCGTTTGTTAATTAGTAACTAGTAATATGATTTATGCATGCCTTGAGTAGTATAATGTGTTCTTTATGGTATTAAGTGATTCGTCGTCAGTTTATGCTCAACATGTATCAAGTCAATGTTCACAAGTTATAACATATGTATTCGAGAGAATAGTCTATGTATGCACAATTTTATTCATGAGCAGGTATCTAGTTCATTATCTTGTTGTGGTCAGCATGTATATATTAACAAGTTCTTTTTGAAATTGAAAAGTAGGTGCAAGTACTGTAGCAGAACCATGCCATGTACCCTCATTTTTTTTGTTAAAATAAAAATCATTCAATGCGCCTGCTTTGTGTACAGATACTATTCATAATAGGTTTTACCCGTACTCCATGATTTTTGTTTGTAGAAGTAGAGTTTTCAATCTAAAAATATTTATTTTCATAAATTGTAATATTGGATACTAATTGAACATTTGTGAAGTTAGTGATTTTGTTTTAATATTTCTGGCCGAAAGTTCGGTTTATGTAACATTTATTAATTAATCTATTTTAGTTTTGAAAACTATTTATATTTAATAGTCATTAGTTTTTTTAATTGAATGGATAAGTTTTAATCATTAATATTGTTTCAAATATATTCACAAGTTAGTTTTTCTTTAAAACAGTTGAAATTGTTTAAATATATTATGCATAGGTTTGCTGGTTAAAAGATGTAATATTTTAGAATCTTATTACTTGCAATTTTGCTCGGTTAGTCTGTTTGTTTGATTTGCATCTGTGTGTGATTAATAAATATAGGTGGCCAGTTTTTACTACTTAGATTCCATGCATTAGTTATATTTTACATGGTCACCATTAATTAAGTTATATTGATGGCTATAGGCTTGACAGAGTTAGTGGACAAAGTGTGTGTTTTAAATTAACCACTTGGTCAGTGGTTAGTACTTTACTCAAATAATAATATAGATACATGCCTGGTGTAATGATTCAAGTGTGTATGACAAGACCTGAGGATAAGTCGTTAAAGCCATGTTGGGCCTTAAGCCCAATTACTTTCTTTTTGTTTTGTTTGATAATTGTCTGGTCATGTGATTAGTTTGTTTCGATAAAGACAATAAGCCTGATGCTAGATTAATGTGCCCCAGTAGTTATGTAATTTTAACAGATATTTAAGTACAGTGCATCTGTGGAATAAGCTATTAATTGTTTTACATGCTATTATTAAATTTTAGGATTGTTCGTGCAATTAATTTTGGATTTTAAGTATCGACTTCGAGGTAAGTACTTTTTGACTTACTTTTATTTTCAGCAAAAAGATATATATACTCTGTTTTTCGAATTCCGTATAAGATATAATAAATATTGTTTTGAACTGTATAAGATATAAGAAATAAGATACGAGAATCTTTGTGAATCCCTCAGTCTCTACGTTATCGAACCCGTTCGTAATTTACGCTATAGTTCCGGAACTAGCCTTAGATACCCTTAGTAGGCGCACAAGTGTGCAACTTTAGATACCTATTAAGGGCGCGTAATTATTGAACTTTAGATGCCGGTCACTGGCAAAGTGTGGCGTATAAGAATAAGAATAAGATCCCGGCTACTGGGAAAGTGTGGCCGTAGAGCAAGACTGTGGTATTTCGATTTTCGTTCTGTTTCTATTTCTGCTTCTGTATCTGCTTTAAATTATGTATCTGTTTTAAATTCTGAAATTTTAAAATGTAAACTTTGGGTCGGGTCAATTTTGCAAAGGTTTTGCAACTTATTATATTTTGACCAAATCTGTTTTAATAAAACCACCCATTGATTTTAAAAATATATGTTTGTCAATTTGTACTTGCTGAGCTGTGTAGCTCATCCTTTTTCCTATATTTCAGGTTCATTGTGGAAGCTTAGTAAGAATAAGGATGTGGACTTTGGATTTCGTGCAATTTGATTTCGTTTAAAGACCATTTGAATAAATTTGATTATTTGATATACATTGGATTTTGGTTTATGGAGTTGCGTCTCCGTTTCTATGATTTTGGATTATCGTTAAGTTTGACTGCTGCATTTGACTTTCGTAAATTTTGGTTTATCAAATAAAGTATTATGTTTTATTTAAGTTTTGATTTAGAATAATAGTCTGAAAAGTTGGGCTGTTACACTAGAACTCTGTAACCAGTATCTTTGTTGTCACCACTTGAAATCTTTGTCACTTTAATAAATCCACTGAGCTTGAATACTTCACTGAGGCTTGATCAATAAATTGAAATTCTTTCAATGTAGAATAACTTCAAGTCTGTAGATGACTTTAATCTTCATTCTTTGACAGATATAATCTTCTGAGATTCCTGTGACATTTGATTTTTATTATTTACTTATTACATCTTAATTAAAGTTGAGTAGAATCCTCGGTGTTTACAAATAGGCCTATACATATGCCTTTCACGGGGCCTAAATGTTGTGGATTTGCTCCTGACGTGCTTGATCAGTGGTTATTTTGACAACGTGTGGAGAGTGTTTGTGTTTCGAAAATATGAAAAGAAATATGGGGAGTTTTGAGTTCTTATAAGGAAACAAATGGGGTTTGGACAAGGGAAGAGGAACGTTTGAGATTCAATGGTTGGGATGAAATCGTTCCAGATTCAATGGTTGGGATGAAAGCGTTTCTGATTCAATGGCTGGGATGGAGTCGTTTCAGTTTCGACGGTTGAGATGAGGTGTGAATCTCAAGGCTTGACAGCTGTCGTTATTAAAATGGCACACCTTTCCAAGAGACGTGTCGATATTACCCCTTGTTTCGGCAATGTCGAAGTACGGAACTTGTAGGATTTATCTCGAAGAGTGGTGCCCGAATGAAACAAGCGAGTGAAGCCCAGGGACATGTTGGAGGCCCGAAGACAGTGGGATTGGGCCTAAAACAGGGCCTATTTAAATAATCCGAACTAGGCCCAAAGAGCTAAGGCCTAGACTGCTTATTGGACCATTAACTCCCAGAGACCTGGTCTGGCTTATGTTCCGAGGCGTGGGTAAGCACGTCCCCCACGATCGGATACTTCCTGAAGCTGCCGCTACCGAACAATCTCCATAAGGGGATAAGAAGTAATCAGGTTTCATTATTCATTATTCAATACTTCTTTTACAAAACTCTTGTACGTTCATTAAACCTACTACAACCAGGTTACTGATTCTCATACCGGAGGTGAATCGGGGGATCATCCCTCGCATTCTTCTCTTTGCAGGTTGACCCGAAGAACTTTGTAAAGTCCGACCCAACAGAAATCTGGTTCCAACAGAAAGTAAAGCTGATCTTTTAAAGAACTCCTTAGCAATAGATGGCTAGTACGTATTTAAAAACAAAGGACAACAAAGCACTTGTCAATACTTCCAAACACATGACAATATCAGGGTTTTAAAACAGAGGGTTAAGGAATTGTGGCCAGAGAGATATTCTTGTTCAGAGTGTAAATTTCAAAAAGATTGTCTAATTTTGTGACGGATGGAACATAAATTTCAAATATGCAGTCTCAAATTTTCATTTTCATGTTCACTATATGCAAATACCTTGCTCTAAAGTATGCAGCAAAAAGGAAGCATATAACGTAGTCTCAAAATTTTATTTTTCATGTTCATTATAATCATTAGCTTATTATAATCACAATTAACAGTAAAAGGACTACTTCAAATGGTTGGCCTTGCTGGATGCAGAGGCATTGACAAAAGGGGTCATGTTATTCTTGTTCATACTGTCTTTTGAAGGAGCTTAAGGGTGCTGTGAGATTCTCTTTTCTGGACTGAAACCTCTTCTGTCACACTCACAGTTTACAGCATCACACGGAATAGGTTCCGAAGCTTCTTGTTGTATGTGTTTCGGTCTTTTTCTTTCCCTTATAACTTCGATGCAAATGAACTTTTCTTAACTAATAAGTTTTCTTTTTAGGGTGCAAAAATTACTGGAGGAGTAAGTGAAGAGGATGAATTAACCATTTCCCGAGCAGGACGAGTGAAGAGGGTATATTTATATGAGTTACATATGAGTTAAAATTGTTAACTATATGACAAATATATAAGAGTAAAGTGCACTTCGTGTACCTACACTTTGGCTGTCAGACCACTTGAAATATTCACATTTAGGAACTCTCACTTTCAATACTACACACTTTCGAAAATTTAAAAAATTGTGTACTACCATCAATTGTGGCTAACTCTGTTAGTTTAGTCCAGGGGCATTTCTGTCTATGTTGTAATAAAACAGCTAGATGATGATCAAACACTAAATATACATACAATGCACACATAACTAAAAACAACACTACACAAACATTAACATAAACCCCATTTGGTGTGATGGCAAACCAGGAACGGTATAAAACAAAGAAAGGTCTCGTGGCAAGATAGTGTACTCGGAACAAACTGCCCAATTCCTCCAAATACCAACTGGACTTACAAGATGCAAGTGAAAGATCAAATTAGAAACGTACTCATATTTCCCTTCCACTTTGATGCACAGGTTTGTAGGTGGTTTTGGGGCGTTCATTATACGGGCATAGGGTTTTGATGGGCGACTTCCTTAGTTATGTAAAATCTTCCTCTGGGATTTGAATTTAGGATATCCAGCACTATTTTTCCCATTGTCTGGTTGTTCAAACTCTTTTTCTCGTTCATGTGGAAGTTTGTGGGACTTGTTTTTCAGTAGGTATTTATATCTTCTTCGCAAAAATATGTTTACAGAGAAGAACAAAGATCCAAATATTGGAAGAACATTGCAAGGTTGACAAAATATTATCACTAAATGATATTAATCCACAAATTCAACATATAAAAAATGGCATCAAATTAATATCAAATTGGTTCAATAGCAGAACAATAATATAACAGAGATAATGACTACAGAAAGATGGAACAAATTTACATCCAACTAAATTTTAAAATAATGAGTCGTATCACGTGGTATCATAAGAACAATCTCCCTAACTCCATGTCTACTAGACTTAATCATGTTAATAGATGATGAGATCAGCAATAATGATCATATGAGTATGTGAGAACATTCACAATCCTTTAAAAAAGTTGTACATAAAAACCAAACACCCGACTTCTGCCATCAATGTTATTTTTCTCCGTTTCAAGTTCTCCAATTTGTTTCTTGAAGTTTCCACATCCTGTAATTGCTTACAATGTAAATGAAATGTACATGACTAAATAAGTTTCCAATTCCTTTAAGTTCCACATCTTGCCTCTGAACCTTTGCCAATTAGCTAGAGCACTAGTATGTATTCTGAAGAAAAATCTATACCCGTCAATCAAGACTCCAAGAGAAAGAAGGTTTACGATAGAGTTGGCAATCGAGATGATGAGAGACATAGATACTAATAATTATATAATTGAAAGTTTCATCTTCTCAGCCTTCACTATTGCACAATCTTTAATTGCTTCGTGAAGCAAATTTCAAGATCTGGGGATAGAAAATATAAATGCATTGCAATTAGGGTTCATTGTGCTAAAAAATGAGGGAAGTCGGTGGAATATACCCGTTGCATCATGTAAAAGACTAAAATGCCCTTGTAAAAACTAACAGAATTAGCCATAGTGAAGCTCACTATGTTTTATTTGACTTCTTAGCTATTTAGCTCCTTCTACCATCGACTATTAAACAGATTCTTTCTTATATGAATGAAATATAAGACAAAAGATCGATTTAAGCTTGGATAAATTTTGATTTATTTATTTATTTATGTGTTTACACTTATTCAAACAAAATACTTTTAACATACATATTTACATGTTTATAACCAAAAAATATTATTTATATACTAAGATTATTATACATGAACAAAACATAAATCAAATACAAATGTAATCGATTGATTTATCGTAAAATTAATAAACGAATGAATAATTATTAACATTTGTGCCGGTGAATTATAGATTTTATAAAACATATGTTTTGTATTTAATTTGTGTTAACAATAACATACAAAAAAATTATCGTATTCGGAAAAAGTTGGGTCGAATAAAAATTCCAACCTGAAAGACGGCCAACGAAGCTCTAAGAAAACCCAAGTTATTACAAGAAAATTGGGTGCAAAAAAAGGTTAAAGTTGAGGCTAAATATTGACCTCAAAATTGGGCATCTCTTGTTGAATGTGAGAGGAGAGTGACAGATATCGTAATAGTTGAGGATAAAGGATTAAAGGAGGCGAGAGATATTTTGGTTTTGGTGACAGGGAAGTAAGTAAAAGAGAAGATATTATGGGCAAAAGTGGAGCCCATTAATCTTTGATACTACTGTATTATCTAAAGTGCGAGGCAAGGGGTTACCCAAAACAGAAACAAAGGTGATATTAATAATTAAGTAGATGAATCTGGTTTCTACTTACTACAGTAGTAAACACAGCTGCTTCCATTTCACATATCTCCCTTTGACTTTGATAAAAACGAGAGAGGTAGTTGATGTAGCATAGATACAAGTGTTTTGAGTTGTTTATCGAATCATGGGTGGTGACGATGAGGCAAGGGAAGGAGGAGGAAGAAGAAGCTGCGATCACTGTAATTCGGAGGCGGCGATATTGTATTGCAGAGCAGACTCCGCAAAGCTATGTCTAATGTGCGATCAACATGTCCACTCTGCTAACCCACTTTCTCTCAAGCACATCCGTTCTCAGATCTGTGATAATTGCCACTCTCAACCTGTTTCCTCTTTTTGTGTTTCTGACAATCTCCATCTCTGCCAAGACTGTGACTCAGATGCACACTCGAATCATAATCGTCTTCCTGTTGAAGGTTTCACTGCCTGTCCATCTCCTTCTCACCTCGCTTTGCGCTTCGGTCTCGATGACTTCACCAAAATATTACAGCAGCAACATCACTCTATTAACCAGGATGATGATGATGAGGATGGTGATGTTGATGATCAATTCATGGTGCCTAATACTACTACTACTATGTTTCCGCAAGTTTTTACAAAGGGGCTGCCCCAATCTTCTGCTGCTACTAATACTTCAGGTTGTGGAAAGCACAAGCATGTCTTTCTCAAACAATTGATTCGTCTCTTTCACACACAACAACAACACAAACATTTTCAGATCCAGAAGGAGGACGACGCACGACGAAGGAAGAGGAGGTTTTTGACTGATGTCAATGATGATGAGGGTGACTCTCATTCGTTGTTATTAACTCAATCTTTAACTCCCCAGCAACAGCAACTTCCATTCACCTCTTTGCTGATGCAACAGGTGAGTACTAGTACTGGCACTAGTCAATTGAATTTAATGAATGAGGTTGATCAGGGTGGCTTTGAACAAGGCGAAGCCGGCCAGATGTTGTGGAATACTCATCCCTCTGATCAGGGCACCCAGGTATACTTGCTCTCGCTCGCTCCCTCCCATCTTTACTTCCAATATCTTTTCGAGTTTTTCTTTAATCAATATTAGTAGTTGTTAGGTACTCCTACATTTCACTACCACAGTTTCCTGTTTTTGATTGCTTCATCTTAACTCCTATCTAGCCTTAATATGTTGCACATTCACGCTAGATTGGAACCAAATTGAATTTTACATAAACTTGTTATACATTCATTACCTATTTACCTTTCTATCCAATACATGGATTGTTGCTAGTTTCATGGTCATTTGATTGTTAAAGTCTTGAACATATTTCATTTAATTAAGCCCTTCTACTGATTTCCTTTACTTCAGCTTTTATAAAGACCCTGTAACTTAACCATGCTATTATAGCTACTTTTTGGAGAGTTCTTTGCTTCAATATTACACCTAAAAATTGCATTCCCGCTAATCCACTCTACAATCCTTTTGTATGTTATTTTATTTTTATTATCATTAGGGCGAAACTAACATGAATTTTTTCTTTTCTTACTCTTTCCGTGTGAGACTGTGAGGCTCCTACTATGTTTCTTCATTTAATTTAATTAAAGAGGTTGCATTGTTACAGGATGTAAATCGGATAATCTGGAATTTAGATACCTATATATACTAGCCCAAATTCTTCTTCTTGTTTGTATACAGCTCTGCTACTTAACTGCTGACTCTGTTGATCTTTTAGGCAATATAACAGAGACAGATTACAGATATAGTATTGTGAGATTCCATTTAGTCATGTGCTCGGCAGAACAATTTGCGGACCTTTATCATTTCTTCTTCTATCTATCAATTTTTTCTATATACATATTTTACCTGTTTTCCACAAGTATTTAATTGTATGTTTAAAGAAACCTGTAAATGTGTTTCCCTCCACCTGACTGTAAAGGGTTGTTACTTCTCCACAGATTTGGGATTTTAATCTGGGATGTTTAAGGGGTTCTGGTCCGCTAGAATTGGGTGAAGGTGCAAATGATGCAGGATTTGCAATGAGAAGCTACAGTGAGCTTTTAACAGAAGCTTCTTTGGATGACACAAAGGGGATAAGAGAAATCTACGGAATGAATTGTTATACTGCACTTGAGAATCTTGTTGCTTTCAAGGTAATAGACGGTTTACATAGTAGCTATCTGACACAGCTACAAAATTTCACAAGAGGGGACTAAGGGAGAGAAATAAGATGGTGTTAGTAGATAATCTAAAACTTCGGCACATATCTCTCCTTCATAATTCACCAATTGCAAAGACAAAGAAGTACGAACACTAAGTGGCCCTATTTTTCTATCAAAAGAAGGGCCCTCAGGAGGAAATAGAGGGAGGTATATGGATTAATGAATGTAATTTAATAGGTTAAATAAAAATGTAATAATCTTTTTGATTTTTGTGGAACTTAAAATTTTTTTGTTTAAATACAATTGTAATTTGTTGCATGTCATAATCCACTGGTTATGTGGAAGGAATCTTTCACTTATCTATTGGTTATGTGGAAGGAAATATCTAATGGTATGGTTAAAAAATTATTCATGCTATAACTCTTTAAACTGGTATCATTGCAAATGCTGACTTGCTCTTCTGAAATGATAGAATGACAAAAATAACCCAGCAGCTGGGCCAACATCTGAGAACAACGGTTTGCCGATTGCAAGGGAATCATCAGGCTCGGGTTTTAGTATCCCCGATTACTGTGGTGGCCCTAAGGATATTCAATACATGCAGCAGATGATGAAATGTGAAAACAGTCAAAACACATCACCGGCAACAACAAAGACTGATTTAGAGCTGATGGCGAAGAACAGAGGTAATGCAATGCTTCGATACAAGGAAAAGAAGAAAACACGGAGGTAGAGAAGCTATTCACATATTGTCCATTTTATTTTGTTCACATATTGTCCATTTTATTTTGTTTTTTACTTTTGGATATGCTTCTAAGAACAATTCATATTCATGGGTTAGCAAAAAAAAACAATACATATTCATGACCTTTTGGAATATTTTATGAATAGATATGATAAGCACATCCGGTATGAATCAAGAAAGGCAAGAGCTGATACCAGGAAGCGTGTGAAAGGTAGATTTGTCAAGGCCAGTGAAGCTCCAGTCTCCTAAATTCTGAAGATTTTTCACTGTCTGCATGTATATATTTGTGAAACTTCACTTGATGTTCTCGTCAATGCATAAATCACATATCATTGCTCCTTTTGAACCAAATGTTTTGATCCTGCTGTAAGCAATGAGCTTGTAGTGATTTGCGAGGGATTGTATGAAGTATCAGTATCAGTGACTGAACTGTAACAGGGTGAATTTTGGACACCTTGTGTATTTCCTAAATAGGGCAACAGTTTGGCATTTTTGTTTGTATTTGATATCCTGATGGAAATATGCTTGTGTTTACTTTTGTTGCATTATCTTTTTGCTCTGAAAAGAATGTTACAATTTTATTCCCAGATATTTAGGTTTTCTTATTAGGAACTTAAAAGTTTGATAACAAATCACAAAATTCCCCACTGATTTTATTAGGCTTTATGACCTTTTAGCCCTTAAAGTTTGATGATTTATACTCATCAGTCCTAAAACTTTGAAGTCGTACTGAAGGACCCATTAAAGTTCAATTAACCTTTTATTCTATTTTTTTTCCGATAATACCCCTACAAGGGCTAAGAGGTACTATTTTTCATACTTCAAGGGCTAAAAGGTATATAATCTTTTATACTTCAATGTGTGCATTTAAAATTCAACCCTCATTGCCACAGCACCTTGAAGAGAGTATGCTCTTGGATATCAGAGGGTGAAGCTTGCAGTAGCATTTGGTCTTTTGAAAATGAGACGGGCATGACCATAACAATTGTGAAGAACCTTCGGAAGGTTTTGATATAAGCTTACAGAAGGTCTTGATTGCTAGGCATCTGGTGAGGTTTTGAAGTAGTTTCTAAATGCATTTGCTTATTGTACCTATACTGGAGTTACAATTTACTATCTGAAGCATTTACCTGTTACAAAGGCATCACCAGAACTATAATTAAACAGAAAGGGCTAGTTGACAAGTTGACTTTGGCATGCTATGGGTATCTAAACACTGAATAACTATTTGTCTTCTTTAAATTTGTTTCATCACCCTCATTAGTAAGTCAACAAATTGATATATTGATGCATGATTCAATATATAAAGTGTCGGAGGTTTTTAGTTAAAAATAATCACATATGTTAAACTTTTGTTCACACAGTTAACCCAGATTGAGTATAAAAATATATGTACAACTTAAAATCTGTATATAATTATCGAAATATACTCTTTTCTGGGTGCTTCTTTTGAATCTCTGGAGGCCTACATCATATTTTCCTTGGTCCATACCTTAATTGGTTCTTGCAGTTTCTTAACTGGATAAAGCCCATTTGTTTCTCTCTGGGTTTATTTTCGGAATCTAATTTACAAGTTTACTTGATTTTTCAAAATCTATCGGTAGTGGACCCAAGATTGAACGTATGAGGTTTTATACTTCAAAACCTTCCGAAGGTTCTTCACAATTGTTATGATCATGCCCGCCTCATTTTCAGAAGACCAAATGCTACTGCAAGCTTCATCCTCTTATATCCAAGAGCATACTCTCTTCAAGGTGTTGTGGTAATGAGGGTTAAATTTTAAATGCACACATTGAAGTATAAAAGATTATAAACCTTTTAGCCCTTGAAGTATGAAAAATAGTACCTCTTAGCCTTTATAGGGGTATTATCGGAAGAAAAATAGAAAAAAGAGTTAATTGAACTTTAATGGGTACTTCAAGGGCTAAAAAGTACGACTTTAAAATTTTAGGGCTGATGGGTATAAATCGTAAAACTTTAAGGGCTAAAAGGTCATAAAGCCATTTTATTATGTACCAAACAGTGACCAGACGGTAGACAACCTTGAATTTGTTCAGGTCTTCAGGATCCTTACGAGGCAAGAAGGTTATCAGTTATCACCCATTAATTTGAAAACTACACAACGCTTGCCATTCGATGATTGTGGAAACTAGAACCTAAACCCCACCACTCGTTTTGTCCTTCGAGTATGCGTCAAGAGAAGATTACAAGGGATTGAATTTGATTAATTAATCAACCAACAGGGAAACAATTTATAGTAAACTTGAAAACGTCAGCACCTTGGTTTCATTGGCAGCTTGCAACCAATCTTTCGTTCATATTTCCTACATAACATTTCTAATCTACGCCAACATATTAGAAATACTTTGAGCTAATACATGAATGTTCGAAGCTTCTGCCGAAGTCTGTAACAAAGCCATAATGGAAGAAATAACAAAATTTCTCATATTTAAACATTTTGAGTTATAACCTATGCATGTGTGCCCTCACTGCAACGTGCACCAAGATAAATGATTGATAGATAATTTAGGACCATGGATATATGTACATATAGTCTTCACCTCGCAGAGGCTCTTTCACCTAAGTACAGTGAGCATTCACCAGCCAAGATTTTGGTTCTTGCATGAAGAAACAGTTCTCTCAACTGGTATCAAATTATTCTGCACATGCAATAACAGAACTAATTTATATATGAATGGTGTAGTACAACACTAAAATTAAAACTGGTAAAAATATGCTACAGATGCAGATAAATCTTTATGAATAAGATTTAGAAAATTTGAATGTCTTGTCAAATTATTATGCCTTCGAAATTCACAAGTTATGTACATAAGTACTAACTGCAGCAAGAATTTGCAAACAACTAGGATGCACCTAAAGCAATTTGCTACCATCCTGATACACTGCAGCAAAGTATTATATAGACTAATATTTTCGAAAGGCATAAGCCAGTTCTTAAATTGCATTGATGCATCCACATGAAGTTTTAATTCCGGCGTGCTGTTTTTTCCCTTTCATGTCTCTATAGCATGTCATAACCTAAATAAGTGTTCACAGCTCTGTGGGTATCTATAACTATGCAACTACATGTACTGTGTATTTTTCCATTTTAATATGCAATAATTCCAATCAACATTAGCATCTCAACTAGCCCCAGCTTCAACAGCCACAAGATGAGGTATACATATCCTGCAGGATTAGATATAATCACATTTGGGATATGGTTGTAATTTTCACTCCTAAGCGAACACACTTCAATCCTATCTGTATATTACGTTCAAACCTCATGCTGTGAGGTGAGGTACACCTTATTTCCTATTTCCTCGTAATATATATTATGTAATTTCTTATTTGTAAAATAAGTCATGGTTTCTAATGAGGTTTGCAAACTCATTTGACAAAAGAAGAAACTGATGTAACACAAGCTAACAAGTAAAACAGACATAGCATAGGTAAACTGTAATGTAAAAAATGATACATATAATTGCATACAAATACTTTTTGTGGTTGTTCAAACTGGAAAAGAACTAGTTGCAGGGTTTTAAAATACCTCTTAATTTGGACAGCCGCGGTGGCAGATGACCACCAAATGTGGTCAACTAACTGTTTGATAAAGAAATTGGTTTAATAGGAGGCGAAGAGATATCCTCAGTCATCTTGAAATTCGGAGATTCCAAATTTTTCGGGTCATGCGGCTCTTTTTCCCTTTGACCTCTGGAGGGTATTGAGTAACTGCGGTTGAAGGTTTGCGGAGGCTTTGGAAGTGTTGATGCATTTGACGGTGTCAATTTATTTGTTCCAGAGATTTCCTGACCTTTGGGCAGCAAGGGACTAGAATGACTTATATTTGTAGTTCCCTTTAATTTGATATGTGCAGGGGGTCTAGGAAGCTCATGCAGTTCACTTATCTTCGGCGATGATGTGAAAGTTGGCGAGACACCTGAAGATAATACTGGGGATGATGATGGCTTCGGCAGTGGAGTGCGCATTAGTGATCCAGAAAACAGGAGAGCATTTCCTGTTGAGGCAATAGGACCACTGGCAGACGTATTAGACCTACTTGACCACGACTTGCCCATCAACGGACCAGAGAAAGCTTGCCTTCTAACTTTTTTGGGATCTCCGTGACGATCGAGATGCGACAAGAGCCCCTCTGCCACATGAGGTGGTGATCGAATCGGTCTAGTATTGCTGTTGCTATCTTTCAGTACTGACTGCGTGTTTGAGAAAACTGGACTTGAGTTCTCATTTCCTAATACTTTATCACTTCTTTTGTGCTCCAAAGGGGATGAATGCCCTGAACTAACTGTACCTCCACTCACACTTACTCGTCCTTTAGGTGTTTGTGCATCTGATCGCAATGGAACTTGACTCTTTGTCTCATCAGGTGTGGGCAGCACATAGGTGGAGAACTTCCGCGTAGAAGATTGCCGTGTGGGTATATACCTTTCAGCAGGGTCAGAATCCTTTCCAATCAAGAGTGGAGCTGATTTGCTGCTTGGGTCAAGATTTCGACGAAGGAGGTTGTCACCAGGTTTCCTATATGGATTTTCCTGCTGTAAAAGAAACAGAAATTTATGCGAATGATGATGTATATTAAGCAACCAGAAAAGAATGCACAGGATAAGGAAAGCATCTACAACACAGTAATTGTATAAGACAGTAATTAAAAAAGCTATAAAAATGGAATGCAACCCTCTAGCATTAGCCAGTACTCAGTAGATAAATATGTTAAAGAAAAGGGGAATATATGGGAGAACATAATAAAAATGCGAGCACAGTAAATCATAAGATAGTCACTCAGCTATCCGTAATACTACGCAGGCTCATCAATATTTATAGATGAACAGTAAACATTATGCTAGGATGACTTTTTCTTACCCTTACTGCTTCAACTGAGGGAACTTTTGGAAATGTAATGTCCACTTCGTCCAACTGCAAATGACATAAAAGAAGTTAATATCGTATTGAATCACAGACTGTCTATCTACCGGTTAAAAGACCATAAAGAAAAAAAATCACTAGTGTATACGCAGACACTACTCAAAAGTGGTAGGCTACATTTTTGAGTTTAATAATTGCATCAAACAGGATGGCTAACAATTTGACTCAATTACAACAGTTGTACACAGTTAACAGCAGCTTCAATGCCTAAACTAAATGATGAAGATCAGTCCCAATATGACATTATGTACATAGAGCTATTATAGACTGGTTTACTATCAGTTCGATTGTTTGTTTTTGGCCGCTTGTTATGGGCTCATAGTAGTAGAAAACTTAAACAACTGAATTCTTACCTCCATGGAGTCTTTTGTTATAGAATTATCCTGACCGTGATTAGCATGTCCATGATCAAAACTAAGCTCATTGTCATCGCGGCTTTCCGAGTCATCATCAGTGTCATCAGTATAGTCCTCGTCAAGATCATCACCACCACTAAAATCATCCTCATCTTTTAGTCCGTCAAAGTGGTATGCAATATGATGTCGTGCAGTGACAGATTCAACATGAGGATCAATTGCTTCAAGAGATTTGGAAGCCTTTCTGAAAAATGACATCTGTTGACGATAATGGAAGATAAGTATGTGCTTGTTAAACATTTAATAAAATATAAATATTTAGATTAATAATGGTTATGTTTTTGGACAAGATAAGAAAACCTGAGCAGCATGGTGCCGAGATGCCTGTGTTAAAAGACTTCGGGATTGTCCACCTTTAAGAGATTTCATCCGAAACACAAACATACTAGCCTCCTCATCATAATCATCTTGAGCTGCTTGCAGTTCACGAACAGAAACGCTATCTCCTTTACCGCTTCTAGACCTCCCTTTCCCTCTGCTTTTTGGTATCATGTCTTCATATACCATTCTGCAAATCATTATTACAGGGCAAGGTCTTTCTTTAGTAAACATGTTGAAGAATTGCAACTGTAGTATCAGTAATTACAAAAATGAGCTTAAACCTTTTGTCATCACACTGTTTCTTCATCTCCTGCATCAAAAATGGGGGAAAACAAATAAGAGAAAGTAGAAATCAATTTATGTGCAGTGATATGCCTTTCTAAGCATCTTCAGGGTTTAGAAAACCATCCAAAGCAGCAATTTGTACTAATTGAGAAACTCCAAGATAAGCAACTAAACAGTAGTGAAAAAAGGTTACACTAACACAAAAAAGCAATGTAAACTGATAAAGTGTCCACAGAGGATTTCAGGAGTATTTTTTTTTGGTGGACTTGCATTAGTTCCAACATGGGGTGTCCTGAAGTTTGATTAAGAAAGCATTTCCTAGATTAAAATTATCAATGGAAATGAGTTACTTTTCCACATTTGGTGCTGAATTTTTTTTATTTATTGAAAAATATAATTACGAGGGAGATGTGCTTCAAATATCCTACCTGTGGTCATGGATTACACACGGAAACACACAGAACCAAGAAAATCTTAAGAAAACTATATCTTCTTAAGATTGATTCCTCTATTTTTTTAGTATGCAATAAGACAAGAAACGGGTTGTGCACAAGCTTTAAAAACTATGCCAGCAACATAGGCACAAAGAACATGGTAAATAAGACAATAAACCGGTTATGCACAAGCTTTAAAAACTATGCCAGCAACATAGGCACAAAGAACATGGTAAGATAACTTTCATGTGCCTGTGAATTAAATACTTTATAGGAACTAACCTCAACAATACGTAATTCATTAAGAAGGGACTCTGATGGGATGGTGATTGTCTGGAAGATATGGGAGCGCTGAACAAAATATAAATGACTAATCAATAAAATATACTTCTTAAAAGAAATCTAAGATGTTTTCAATATAGACATAACCTACGTAGCGATCAACAAGATTCTGGATAACAAACTGCACTTTTCCCAACATCAACAACACTTTACCTGCATTTAACACGAACAGTTGGGCTTTATAAAAAGGATGGATAGAAAAACAATAGTACTGAAAACTTTTTATCTCTGCGACAGTGTAGTCCCATAACCAATGTCGGAACAGAACAGGAAAAAACTGGTACCAAGTCAATTTGATTGAAGCTTGCACAACAAAGTTTAGAAATATATAAAATACAAAACGGATTACTCACTCACCACTTTCCTCGTCATCATTCAGTGCAGTTTTTTCAAGAAGGCAATCTCCCATTTCTCGCAGTGATTCTGAGAATTCTGAACATTTATGATCCCAAATTAGTTAACTTTGAGAAATAACAGAGCACCGAGAAATATGTATTAAACATTCGAGCTACTTGTGACACTAAAAATTGAAACACAAATATTCGTAATAATAAATTAGTAGATTTGTAGGTGGAATAACCAATGTAGCTACAATCAATGACAACATAAACGGGGTCAACGTGTTTAGACACCTTGAAAAAAATTCTAATAATGCAAAAGATGGATATAAAAAGAAAAACCAAAAGTGTAGATAAGGTAAAAAACCATATGCACTATTGGCAGTGGCTGCTGCAGCAGATAACAAGCTGTCGTAGCAATCCCGCATGTCTTGCATATCCTGAAACAAAGGGGGAAAAGAAGAAAAGCTAAAATCGAGTTTCCTACTTCCCTAAAACAGTTGACTAAAATGATTGTGCGAAATTAAGAGATAGTCGGGTAAAGTAAACTGATTCCAACCTAATGGGACGTAGTTTAAAGGCTAATACGAACAAGATACATAAAAGTAAGAAAATAGAGAGAGTGAGATCCAGTGGGAAGATGCAAGGATGTAGATTTGTATGTAAAACAAAGTCAAAGAAGCCTAAACACACGAATTAAATAAAATAAAAATCGAATGGACCTGAGAAGCTTGGGTGACTTCATCCAATTTAGAACGGGGCTGACGGAGATGTTGGTGGTGATGACGAGCGTGCTTGGGAATAGCAGTGGAAGCCAAGCCTCTCAATTTCTTGAGTGAATTTTTCATTTAATAATTGGGGTGTTGATTCAATTGTAAAAGGAATGCGGAGGCGATTGGTTACTAAAACAAACAAAAACCTAGGCCTAGGGGGGAGAAACAAAGAAGAGGAGTGGGTCAATTCAATGGATCAAAGTCTACCATTTTTATTTCTACGTCAAACCGGATGGATACTGCATTCCCTTTCCCTTTATTTCGTTTCTTTACCTTCCTCCTCCTTTTTTTTTAATGTATATTCTATTCTTCATATCCTCATGACGCGGCTGTACAAAACAAATCAACATACGTTATTTCAAAACACTACGTTTTGTTGTATCTTAATTTAGGATTTTTTTTAATATTACCCACCCATATTTTACATATTTTAATAACTTATATCAAACTCAATTTGTTGCTCTATTTCACACCAAAGTATAATTGATTTTTTTTTTATGAAGATTTTTAAATATTTTATTTAATACACAACATTATAATCTAGGGTTGTTTTCCTACATACCCCATTCTAGAAATTATCAGAAAATGACAATTTTCTTTAGAAAATGAAAAATATTTAGAAAAAGTAACATGTTTTAGCTGAAAATGTAAGTATCAGTAATTAAAATTATTAAAATAGATTTTAAAATAAATAAGTAAGGTTTGGTCGTGATATTTCTGGAAAGGGAGAGGTTTTATTAACGAAAAATAGAAAAAGTAACATGTTTTAGTTGAAAAAGATAATTATTTGTGTTGTTTTTAGAAAAAGAGAGAATTTTGTTAGAAAAATTAAAAAAGGTAATGTATTTTAGCTGAAAAGATAATTGGTTATAAGTAATGTTATTATTTAGTAATAGTTTTTATAAATAAAAAAATAAGTTAGGGTAATTAAGTAAAATTACTAAGTACCGTTCGTTCGTCCGACTACCAAACTTTTAATATTTCGTCTTTAATAATATACTAGCTTATAGCCCGTGCAAAGTACGGGTTGCTTTTGAACGTTTCAAATTTTAAAATTTTATAATAAAATATAATATTTTAAAATATATTGGATGTAATTTTTATTTTATTAATATTTTCAGAACAAATGTAATATATATGTAAATTTTACAATGCTTAGATTAATTATTAATTTTAATAAGTAGTTGGCGGAATTCTAACCTTAAATCTTTGTATATTAGAAACATATTTATTGTAATTTATTTTATTATTAAATTATTAAATTTTTATTTAAATTAATTAATATTAAAAAATATCTAAAAGTGAAGCCGTAAAACAAAAAGAAAGGTGATGAGTTATTGGAATTCTGTAAAAAGTTATGGACTTGTTTATTATTTATTATTTATTTAATATTAGTTAAAATAAAAGGATAAATAAAATAACGAAGTTGTTTAACCAAATTTGGAATGTGCTAACCAAACTACAAATTTTGCTTATTATAGTTTAGTATTATTAGTTAAGAGTAGATTAAAAATCGTGCGATGCACATATTATTTTTGATAATTTTATATTATATTATTTACGTTTTGATATTTTATTAACTGCATTTGTTGAAAAAAATAAGTACACATGTTAATTTTTTTTAATAATTAAAAGCTTTAAATATGTTTTAAAATAAATAATTAAAGGGTTTAACCAGTGATATTTTTAGAAAAAGGGGGAATTTTAGTAAGAAAAATTAAAAAGTAAATTAAAAAGATAATTTACCGTGATATTTTTTGTTTCTCTCAATATTCTATTAATTTTATCTTTAATTAATTATTTTATTTGAATCGAAAGTTATAAAAATTTATGATAAACATAGATTTTATAAGTTTAATATAATAGTATTACCATTATATATATATATATACTAGCTTAAAACCCGTGCGATGCACGGATTGTTAATTGTTATTTTATTATTTTTTAAATATTGTTTTAATTGTATTTGTTAAAAAAATAAGTAGGCATGTTAAAATAGCTAAACACTTTTAATTAATTAAAAATATTAAAATAGATTTTAAAATAAATAAGTAAGAGTTTGCCCGTTATATTTTTGGAAAAAAGGGATTTCAGTAAGGAAAAATAAAAAATTTAATATATATATTTAGTTTGAAAAAGGAAAATGCCCGTGATATTTTTGGAAAATTAGATTTTAAAATTTAATGATTAAAAATATTTAAATACGTTTTAAAATAAATACGTAAAGGGTTTACCCGTAATATTTTTAGAAAAAAAATTGATTTTAGTGAGAAAAATAGAAAAAGTAAGTTGAAAAAGTTAATTTCCCGTGATATATTTAGAAAATGAGGGACTGTGTAAGAAAAAAATCTATAATGTGTTTTAGCTGAAAAGGTAATTGTTTATAAATATGTATTTGATTATTTATATTTTTTAATATTTTCAGTAATTGCATTTGTTAAGAAAAATAAGTAAGCATGTTAAAATAGGTAAACTTTTAAAAAATAATTATAATATTAAAATAGGTTTAAAAATAAATAACTAAAGGTTGTCGGTGATATTTTTGGAAAAGGAGGGGTTTTAGTAAGGAAAAATAGAAAAACTAACACGTTTTAGTTAAAAAAAGGTAATTGTCCGTGATATATTTGAAAAAGTAGGGGAATTTGTTAGAAAAAATAGAAAAAGTAATGTATTTTAGGTGAAGAAGGTAATTGGTTATAAATAGGTAATATTATTGTTTAATAATATATTTTTATAAATAAGTAAAGTTAATTAAGTAAAAACACGAATTAAAGTTCAGTAAGGGCAATTTAGTAAAATCACAACGTACCATACCGACCAACCAAACTTTTAATGTTTCGTCTATTATATAATAGTATTGATTGATATGTCTTCTATGTTATTTTTAGATAATGATTTGTTAGTTAGAAAATATAAAATAGGTGATGTGCTGAAAAAGAAAATTAGTTATTTATTGATAATTATATAAAATTATATTACTTTTATATATATATATGTGTTGCATGTGTTATATTTAGAAGATTAGTTGTTTAAGTTAAAAAAATAAAATAGGTAATGCATTTTAGCTGAAAAAGGCAACTGATTATTTATTATTATTATATATAATATATTATTATTTTATATATACATCGTCCGTGTTATTTATAGAAAATGAACTATTTTAGTTATAAAATATAAAGTAGATAATGTGTTTTCACTGAAAAATATATTTGGTTATAAATATAGAATAACATCACCATTATATATATGTTGTATGTGTTATTTTTAGAATATGAGGTGTTTTAGTTAGAAAATATAAAACAACAATGTGTTGAAAAAGGAGTTAGTTATTTATTAATAATTATATTAAATTATGTTAAATTTTTTATATATGATGCTAGTGTTATTTTTAGAAGATTAATTTTTTAAGTTAGAAAATATAATACAGATAATGTGTTGTTTCGTCTAGTCTATTATAAGATAGTATAGATTTTATTTTATTAAATGGAATTGTCCGTTATATTTTTGGAAAATGATAGCTTTTAGTTAGGAGAAATTTTAGTTAGAGAATATAAAAAAGAATATATGATTTGGCTAAAAAAGATAATCAGTTAGTTCTTAGTAATTAGAAGATCATTATTTTATTTTATTAAATGGAACTGCCCGTGATATTTTTAGAAAATGATATATTTTAGTTAGGAAAAATATAAAAGTATAAATTTTAGTTAGGAAATATAGGAAAGAATATACAATTTGACTAAAAAAGGTAATTAGTTAGTTATTAGCAATTATAATATTATTATTTTATTTTATTAAAAGGAATTTCCAATTATATATTTGAAAAATGAGATATTTTAGTTTGGAAAAATAGAAAGTCTACGCTATATTTATGAAAGGCATATGTGTAATAACCCCAAATTTTGGACTTAGTTAATTTTTTTTTTTTTTGATGAATAGTGAAATTGCTGATGGAAAAATTTTCATACCACCCTACGTGGATGATATGGAATGAATGTTTCGAGGTTATATTATTGATATATAGAAAGAATAAGTGAATGTAAACGCGATCAGAATCAGGAGATTCCAACTTTAAATTTTGATCATTATTCATCGGACAATCAAGGATTTATTGATTTGATCGTTTTGAGAAAGTATGTAGGATGAGAAATCCATGATCATACCTTAAGCCCAGGAGAGAAATCTAGGATCATATATTAAGCCAAGGTAATGGAAAGATCAAGGAAGTATCCCTAGCATTGGTACAGAGGAACGTTTTTAAAAATCACTTGAACCTATCGCGAAACAGAAGCGTAACGAATTATGGATTAAACCCTAACCGAAGGGGAAGTATCATATAAGATCGTATGTGGGACTCGTTGGAATTTGGGAATAAGTAATTCTGGAATTAAGATGATTTAAGCGATCAAAAACGATCCCAAATGGATAGTAAAAATTTCCGAACTCCGAACGATTTGAAATTTCAGAGAAAGCTTTGTGGAATTAAATGATGACTAATTGAGCAATCGGAATTTGAAAACGAGATCAAGGACTCGAGAAAGTAGAATAAAAACGAGTGCACGGAAGATGTGGTGCTTAACGAGCCACGTGAGCGCATTGTTGGCTTGTTGTGAGCCAAGCAACCTTCCCACCACAAGATTTGAACACATCACCACCTTGTCACCATTTTGCCCAAAACCACCCAATGGATGACATGTGGCATGGGATGAATAAACTACACCATAACCACACAAATTGGATGCATCCATTTAGCATCATTTAGACAAAAGAAAAGAAAAGAAAAGAAAAGCAAGTACTCTCCCCATTTCTTACAATTCTGCCCAGCAGAAACCAAGTTCAAAGAAAAATTCATATATCCACTTCTATCCATCCTTAAATCACCAAATTTTAACCATAGCTTCTCCACTCCATGGGTAACATTCTTTTAAAATTTCATGGTCAACAAAGGAGTGTAGCCTAGCCAAATCTCTTCCCCAAGTTGGAGAACCCAATCTGTCCAGTTTCTGTCCAGTTTCTGTCCAGCAGAAAGATGGGGCTCAAACCCCTAGCTCGGAAGCTTCAAATTTGATGATCTATAACTCAAAAGAAATCTTATGAAGAGCACAACGTCTGGTAAACAGTTTAGCACCAAACTCTTATTTTTCGATTTCTTATGAATTTTACAAGATAAGGATGAATAGTAACTTCAAGTGGTTTTCTTGTTTTGATCTTAGGGATTTAGCACTTTAAGGACCATCTAAAGCTTGTTAAAGGTTTATAAACACTTGATAGTGTTGTTAGAGCATCCAAGGAGGTAAAACCCTAACCCACCCTTTGGGTTCATGTGAGTTTTGATGATTGTTTCGATGTTATAAGCTTAAGAGATCATGTTTAAGTATTTTAGTTGTTATTTAACTTTGTAAAGTATGAAAAACGGTGGGTGTTGGATTGTAGCCACACCACTGACCTTAGAGAAGTAAAAAGGTTTCTTGTTGAGGTTGTGGATGTTTGATATGCCCGGTGTGGCTTGGTTATGTTGTGACAAAATGGAAATGTCCGAATTATAGCCGTCGTAATGGCAAAATTTCGTTAACCCTTAAAAACAGTTAATGTTTGAGACCATAAAGTCATTTTTAGTAACATCACTGCCTATTGTTACAAGGATAGGGTTGTCTAGTTTGTTTTAGCGAAAGAATCGTGTCGTTTCGATTTACGGTTTAGGAGAAACGTCCGTTTTAGTGAAAGCGGTTTCGCGTAACTAAGTAGTTCATTGCATGAACTTTGAGATAGGGATCAAGCCCTTTAAAAATGGAATTGGATTGAGTTATTAAAATGGATACTAGCACGGATAGTCTAGAAAGGAACCTAGAAGGTTTCGTGTTAAAAAGATAAATTTGTGATTTTATAAAAATGCGAGAACGAAGGTTGCGCGAGTGAAATACCCTTAAGGGGATGGTTAAAAACGAGGAGTTAGTAAAGGAAAAGTACTTGGGTTTTGTGAATAGATTTTCACCCAAGCTTTTGACTTAAGAGTTTACGGAATGTTATGAGGTTATAGATGACCAAGAGTGAGACAATTGATGTTCGTTAATCGAACGTTAGTGCTTAAGTTAAATGCACTTTAAATGATTAAGCCAGGGGACTGATCGGGTATTTCTTTGTTTATAGATTTCCCGGCAAGTTCTCGAACCCCTAACAACCAAGGACCCGAGGCAAGTTTTCTCATTCCCTGCTATGTTTTAATGTAAAATATTCTGATGATGCATGTGATACGTAATTATGCATGCTTTCAAACCTCACGTCGTATATAGATGTGACGGCATTAAAACGTTGAGATGTAATATAGGCATATGGATTATGCATGCTTTCAAACCTCACATCGTATATAGATGTGATGGTAGTAAAAATAATGAGAGGTAATATATGCATATGATAGATGCAAGTTTTCAAACCCTACATCATATAATGATGCTGTTGTGATTATGATAAATGTTCTGCTTTAATGCTGTGAAATGACTTATAAACTGTTTTCGCTTTTAATAAAAAGATGTATAAGATATAAGGTTTATATGCTAGGTATATACTAGATATAAACCAAGGTTAAAGGTTAAAGACTCTAAGTATAGAGTACTTGTATGATAGTTTTAAAACTCAGACCGGGAGTTAAATTATTATTTTGTTTTGATCATACTGTCAGAAGTTGGAGGGTTCCAGGGACAGTTATATTTTAAAGATTGATTAAATATTCCAATATCTATATATTATTGGATATTTAATGTGAGATATTTAAATAATATTATGATAAATATTATTTGAATATTATTTAATTAAGTGAATATTATTTTGAATATTCACTTAAGTGTTTTATATTGAATAATAATTCAATACTTGTTATTTGAAGATTATTTAGTTAGGTGAATATTATTTTGAATATTCACTTAAGTGGTTTTATATTGAATAATAATTAAATATTTATTATTTGGGTATTCATCAAGTATTCCAAATATGATTTAAAAATCATAGAACCTTATTATATGATTAAAGGTTCTACTATTTACACAAAAATATAAATTTCTGATTTTCAGAAAAGATATTAAAATAGAGATTCCCAACTATTATCTTAAGATATTTAAAGGTAATTAAATGCGGATAGTGTTTTCTAACTCATCGAAAATTTGGGAATCTAGTTCAAGAAGTCGAGGACAGAGTTTTACTTCCACTGTTCCTCTAGAATAACTATAGATGGGGATGGTCCCCCATTCAAGTAAAGTATTTCAAACTTGCTAAACTCTGAAATTTCAATAAACTCCCTGGTCATGATTTCAAAATACGCGGTAATCATCGGTAGTTTCGTTGACTAAGGTCAACCCACACTTGACTTACTCCTCTAAAATACTCTGGAGTAAGGAATTCTAAACGGTTACAAAGATTTGACAAGTAATTGTACTTGGGAAAAATGGAATTAAATTCCGATTTCCGTTTCATTGATATTTTTCATCATGGGAATTGGAAGGGCATACACGGCAATGAAATAGGTGACGAGGTAGTGTCAAAATTATCAAGGCTTGCCCGGTGACGAAATAGGCGCCGAGGTAGTGATCTCTTGCGTGCTAAGGCTTGCCCGGTGAAGAAATAGGCGCCGAGGTACTGATCTCTTAGCACAGTGGCCCTATGCGGCCAGGGTGATAACCGAATAGGAAGTCATCCTTCTACTAGTAGAAAAGTTACGTTACGATATAACGGCTGATCACCATGTATCGTGGTTCTAGTATATTCCCTTCCCTCCAATTGGAGTTGTGCTGCACATTGTAATGAAAGCCTGGGTGCTGAGTTACTGATAATGTGGCAGTGATGAGTAATGATGTTCCTCATATAGTAGTTGTACTGTATGTCATGTTTTGACGAAAAGAATAAGAAAATATCATTCTGTATACGAATGAAGTTTAAAGGTTTTCCTTCATGATATAAACTTACATATATGATTAAGCTGCTATATCTGATTGTCGAGCTATAGTGCTCAGTCTTGCTTCTTTTATAAAAAGGTGTTCATTACTGATATTCTACAGTATTTTGAACAGTATGAGGTATCTAAATAGATATGCATGTATATATGTTGAGAAAATATTTAAGATATACAGTATATTGAACTATATAGTATTTTGAATCAATGGATAGGCTTTAAGCTTTGATTCCATTATTTGATATCTATTTTAAAAAGATATGTTTTGAGTCTTGGTTATCATACTAATACCAACGATTTCCAAATGATTACGAAGAATATATGAGTATGATTATAAGTCATACGGTATTTTGAACGATATACTATTTTGGGGTTAGACCCTAGTGGTGTTAAAAAAAACTTTGATCCCATATGGATTATCTTCCAAAAAGGCTTAAAGATTTAAACTGGGATAGAATTCTTGCTGAGCGCTATTAGCTCATTCTTGCTTTATTTATACTTTCAGCATGAAGAAAACATTGCCGATTCACCTCGTGTTACGAGAGCAAGGGAATGGAGAGACCACCCTTGAGTTAGTTCAGCAAGATGGATACTGTCGGATTTAGCAGAACAGCTGTAGACTGAGTTAGTAAGACTTGTTTTCGAATAGGTTTGTATTATTAAACCTTGTATAGAGTTGTGAGGTCTATTATTTTAACTTCAGGCAGAGGTTGTAAATGATAGATGAGATCCTGGATAGTACATTTGATTTGTAATAACAAATGTTACTTATTGTTGCTCACTTACAAGGCTATAACTTGTGTGTGTGTGCGTAAGTGATTGGGGTCTTTTTGGAGTTATATTTATTAGAATGTTGTAAGTAATGCAGGTATTGTATAATTGATGGAGCGTGACAACCCAGATTCCTGACCCCGGGTCTGGGGGTGTTACAGAAATGGTATCAAAGCGTTAAGTTATAAACTTGGATATGAGAATGTTAAGAGTTATAAGTGAGAGAATGACGTGAGGACTCATATAGAGTTCGTTAAATGGACTACCGGAATTAGTGCCATTGAGGATGTTAAGATTAAAGAGTTTAGTTGGGGACTTATCGGGGGACCGATAGGACCGTTGAAGATCATCGTAATGATGAGACGAATGTCTAGAATTATACCCAGATTATCAAGGACATTAAGATAAGACGCGGAGCAGAGTCTCGGTCGCAGTTGAGGTAAGGTCGGAATGGCCAATACCAACGGATAACTTGACTTAGTAAGAACCTAAGTGTTTGTAGTTCATCGTAGTTTGCCACGAGAAGGCAGCACATGTGAAGATTGAGACGTTTACAGTCCTTTACGCGATCCGAATTACTAAATTGCGTGGACTAGTTAAGGCATTATCTTGTGTATAAGGTCCAAGCCTTGAGAACAATGATTCCACCAGAGTTGGTGTCTTTTCCGTCAATGGATATTTTGATACCTACGAAGGAGACTTTTGCGTACATATAGTACCAGAACGTTATCGTGAGACGAACGCGCTAAATCGCATCGCGAGTATTTTTCGTACGATAGGCCATGATGGCTCAACTCAGAAATCAAAGATATGAATAATGGATAGCGTGATTGCAACGAGAAATGCGACAATATCAGGACCTACGAGGAACGAGACCTATGGCGGCCTGGGGTTGGATTCATTCGATACGACTAGTGTTAAGAAATTCTGGTTGATTGTCTTGATCCAATCATGCATAATCATGTTTTAAATTGTGTTACTGCCAAACACATTTGTGATACGATTGAGATAATCAATGAAGGGACAGAGGAAGTCAGAGAGAATAAGATGGAAATTCTCACCTCTTCATATGAACACTTCAGATCAAACCCTGATGAAGGTATCTCTAATGTTTTTTAGAGATATAACAAATTGATTAATGATCTAAATCTCCATGGAAAGCACTACACTATTAAGGAGATTAACAAGAAGTTCTTTCTCACACTTCCATCTCATCTGGAGCATAGAATATCAGCTATTAGAGAAGCAAGAGATCTAGGTGAGATTTCTTTGGAAAGACTCTATGGTGTTCTGAAGACTTATGAGCTGGAACAGATTCAGCAGAAGGAAATATATGGAACAGGCAAAATAGTCATTACTTCTGCTACACTGGTGGCAGAAGTCCCACAGCAACTGGAAGTGAAGGTTGTTCAACCTTCCAGTTCTAACATGGATGTTATTGTAGCTGAATATGGCTTAACATCCACAAGTCAATCCGGCGGTGACTTCTATTCCATGGAAGAACTTCAACAGCTGGAGGATGAGTCAATGACAATGATAGTAAAGAAGTTTGAGAACTTCAGATTCAGAAGGAATCCTAATCTTAAGTTTAAGCCCAGGTTCCAGAGAGGTAGCTCTTCTTCCTCAAACAGCATAAGGGGTGGCTATAAAACTGGAACAGTGGACAGAAGTACAATTAGATGCTATAATTGTAATGGGTTGGGAACCTTTGCTACAGAATGCAAAAAGCCAAAGCAAGTGAGGAGGAAATCATACGATTCTAGTAAGAAGAACAAGATTGGGAAAGCTTATCTTGCCGAGGGAAAAAGTTGGGATGATACTGATAGTGATGAAGAAGATGGCGAAGTTGGAAATTTAGCACTCATGGCTAATGAAGGCAGCACTTCATCTTTCATGTCAGAGGGTGTGGTACAGGTAAACCGTGTTGTGTGGATTCTGGACAGTGGATGTTCAAGGCATATGACCGGAGATAGAGCCCTGCTATCAAATGTGGTTGAGAAAGCTGGCCCGGTGGTTACCTTTGGAGATAACAACAAGGGTATAACTGAATGATATGGCTGTTTGGAATCAGGAAATGTTATCATTGAAGATGTATCCATTGTGGAAGGTCTGAAGCACAATCTTCTCAGTATCAGTCAATTATGTGACAGAGGATATGTTGTTTCATTTGATAAAGAGAAGTGTCAGATCCTTCACAAGAAGAATGGAAAGCCTGCTCTTCAAGGAGTTAGGAAAGGAAACTTGTTCATAGCTGATCTGTACTCTGGATGCAAAGATGAAGTTAATTGTTTTTATGCTAAAGCTTCATCAGATGAAAGTTGGCTATGACACAAGAAGATGTCTCACCTGAACTTCAAAACAATGAACTCCCTAGTCAAGAGGAAATTGGTGAGAGGTGTGCCTCAGATGGAATTTACACAGGAAGAACTGTGTGAGGCATGTCAAAAAGGAAAGTCAAAGATAGCATCTCACAAGGGCACTGACACATCATCAATAACTGAACCACATTAGCTACTGCACATGGATTTGTTTGGTCCAGTTAATTTGATGTCTATGTCAAAGAAACAATATGCACTTGTGATTGTTGATTACTATTCCAAATATACATGGGTTTTATTCCTACATTCCAAGGATGAAACTCCACAGATGGTAATTGATCATGTGAAGTTGATTAAGCTGGATTCTAGATTCCCTGTTAGATCCATAAGGTCAGATAATGTAACTGAATTAAAAAATGCAGTCCTAAATGACTTGTGTGCAGATAAAGGAATAACAAGACAATATTCAACCCCTAGAACTCCTTGTTGGTAGTATTTTTGTTGTTCGTTCGCAGGGAAGGACTAATTTGTAGAATCAAGTTCAAGTATTATATTTCTCACAATTTAGAAGTGTGTAAAGAATGTTTGGTTTGTTTTTAAACTAAATTAAACTAATTATTAATCGAGAATAAAATATATGAGAAAACAATCCAAGAACTGGGGTTCTTCACTTGGTATCAATACACATTCAATATTTTTGTGATATCTACATTCTTACTCTGCTGAAAACAATTCTTCTAAGGTTATATTGTTCCCTTCCAAGACACAATATAATATTTACAACTACACCTTAATTGTCACTTCCGTGATACAATCAAAGTACAATTATAAATTATTACGCTCCAAGAATTATAAGTCTCACAACCCTCCTATTAACTTTCCAATCAAATATTCGAGTTATGTCCGTTAAATCATGTACTAAAAATGCAACTCCTCTTCCAATTCGTTACAATTCCTAAACTCCAATCAAAGGTTCATGACTCCCCTAATTGTATTAATCCCTCAATAACAGATCAGCAAGCAAGAACATCACAAATAATCAAACACACATGATAACCAAGGAATACTACCCAATCCTCAGATTTAAGATTTAGTTACGCATAATTGAATTAACAAAACAAGAATCAAAAGAAATAGAATAAAACATAATTAAAAGAGTATAGAAAATAAACCTTTAATCTCAAATCTTGGAAGAAAGTAATTGATCTCCAAAAAATCCCTAAAAGATGAATGTTAACTGTATCTCTCGAAAAAATATGTTTTTCGATCCTCTAAAATAAATAACCTAGTTGTCTTTTTATAGTCCTAAAAGAAGTAATTAGTTGACCCAAATACATTAGGCCCAACACATTCTGACCCGGTTTGGAAATAATATTTCCACCAAAGGAATATAGTTTCGATGCAAAACAGGAGGCAACTAGCGCTCTTGCGCTTCCATTTGGCGCTGCAGCGCCTCAGGTTCCCTGGATTTCTGCTGAACAAACTCAAAATGGCGCTCTTGCGCTAGAAAGTGGCGCTCTTGCGCTTCCTAAGGCGCTCTTGCTCAAGATTTTAGTGCTCTTGCGCCTCCTAAGGCGCTCTTGCGCAGTAAACTGGCGCTGCAGCGCCTCACAGCTCCTGGAAAATTGTCCAGCAATGTAGAAAATTTCCGTGGCTTCGCGTGAGCTGTTGAATCGTCAGAATCGGACTTGTAGAACTCCAGATATGGCCAAAACCGTGAGAGCTTCGCAACCTACTTGAGTTCAAGTCATCAATTTAAGCCGATATGAAGCAGTCCAAGTGGATTAAAAATCCACTTATCACCCAAATCATTGAACAATGCTCGATTTCTTTCAACTTGGCAAATATTTATTTCCTGCAATAAACTCCAATAAAACTTATTAAATCAACACGATTATTCGCAAAAGCACCATAATTGTGGGAATAAAATCCTCTAAAATATATATAAAATATATTCTATCAAATATCCCCACACTTAGCACTTTGCTCGTCCTCGTGCAAACTAAAATAATAACTACACTAACTAATTAGTACCACTTCCGTAGGTGATCACGGTTGCATTTAACACATGCAACAAGTCCTTTAAACCCCTAGGTAGCCCTAGTGGACGAGTAAGGTCTCGTGAGGGCTTATAGGGAATATACCCACAAAATCCATCTAGCTCATGCAAAAGGTCACATATCAACACAACACCACACACACAAAGTCCTCTAGTGTCATATCAACTCAAGAATCAAAGTGAATATGCAATGCCTTGGTGTCTAAGGTGCAAGTATCCACATAGCACACTCAAATCACATGTATAACATCATAGAATTCCATGTCAAATGCAAAAATCATTGGTAAACATGCTAAGCACACAAGAGCACATCTTTGAGACAAAATCTGGGATCTCCTATGCAAAAGCAACAACTCACCGTTCACTCACAAAAGATATTCTCTTCAAACAAGGTGGTAAGTGTATCACTCAACTCCAACAATATCATAAGCATGCTTTACACGTGGTATCAATCTAACCCTCAACGCAACATACACAATCAATGACAATCAAAAGGTCTTTATTCGGGTTGTAACGTGGGCTAGGGACAAGGTATGTCAAGTAAAGCCAAAGAGGGTTAAGTCAAAAGCTAGTACTCAACAATAAAATTAACAACTCCCATACTTTCATCCCCACACTTGAACTTTTATTTATAACAACTTGACTAATCGAATCAAAGTAGGATCATAAAATGTAAGAATGCTCTCAAATTTATTATTATTATTATTATTATTATTTTTTTTTTCTTTTTTTTTTCGAGAGAGCTAATAACAAGCACGAACAATGATCCCTTGATATTTAACAAATTTCGACTAACAAGCACACAACCCAACTCAATATTCCCCCCAAAGTTATGATCATCAATAACCCCCCTTCATGCACACCTTATTACTCCCTTAAGAACAATACTAGCCTTTGACAATTGGGTTCAAATTTTAATGTAAGGCCAATACAATAAAAAGGATAATGGCAAGTACGTGGTGTGTCACCGAAAGAATAAGATTAGGCCCAACGGGTTAACTAATGGATCATGTATAAATGGTTTGGTAATATGGGAAATATAAGGTTAAACTATTGCCTTTATCATGTTGTCATCAATTAATGTCATGCATCTCAAGAAAGACCTCAAACACGTGCTAGCAATGCAAATAACAAGTGGACACTCAAGCAAACGAAAAATAATGCAAAAGATATGCATATAGGCTCAAAACTCGCTTGGTGTGTAAAAGCACAATCAATCCCAAATAGAAGTCTCTCTAACATACCTACTTGTACTCAAAGCATCTAAACCAAATTATCTTGCACATATTCATGTCATTCTAATCCCTTACCACATTCAATAAGTCTACCAGCTTCAACTCGCTAGTGTAAGTGTGTGCACAAGAACATCACATATCCCTTCTCAATCAAAAGTATCCATAAACACAAGATTTCTAACAGCATGCATGGGTGCATTAAAACACGTAAACTTCACAAGGCTAGAATTAGACTTACAACACATGAGACACATCCCCACACTTAAATGGGTCAATGTCCTCATTGACACACACTATAGAAAAACAATAAAGAAATACTCACAATACATGGGTTGCCTCCCACGAAGCGCTCGTTTAACGTCATTAGCTTGACGCCGATTCTCAACCGATGATAGGGTCTTGGAGGTGAAGAATGCTCATTCCTCGCTCCACTGTTTCTCCCAGTAGGTATGGCTTCAGTCTTTGCCCGTTCACCTTGAAGACATCTGACCCTTCTCTGATAATCTCACAAACCCCATTAGGATAGACCTTCACAATCTCAAAAGGTCCGGACCATCGTGATCTGAGCTTTCCGGGAAACAAACGGAGTCTTGAATTGAACAATAGAACATGTTGCCCAACCTCAAATTCCTTCTTCTGAATGTGCTTGTCATGCCACAATTTGGTCTTCTCCTTGTAGATACTAGCATTCTCATAAGATTGGAGCCTAATCTCTTCAAGCTCTCCAAGTTGAAGCAAACGCTTCTCTCCCGCAGCTTTTAGATCAAAATTCAAATTCCTCGTAGCCCAAAATGCCTTATGCTGAAGTTCCACCGGCAAATGACATGGCTTCCCAAAGACCAACCTATATGGAGACATCCCAATAGGTGTTTTAAAAGCTGTCCTATATGCCCAAAGAGCATCATCAAGCTTTGTTGACCAATCCTTTCTAGAACTTGCCACTGTCTTCTCCAAAATTGACTTCAGCTCACGATTCGAAATCTCAACTTGCCCACTTGTTTGCGGATGATAAGGAGTTGCCACCTTTTGTGTCACACCATACTTTTTCAAGAGATCCGCCACCTGTTTATTGCAAAAGTGTGAACCTCCATCATTGATAATAGCCCTTGGCACTCCAAATCTAGTGAACACATGCTTCTTTAAGAACTTCTTCACAATTCTAGCATCGTTAGTAGGAGACGCAATAGCTTCAACCCATTTAGAAACATAATCAACTCCCACCAAAATATACTGGTTCCCATAAGAAGACGGAAATGGACCCATGAAATCCATCCCCCACACATCAAAAATCTCTACCTCAAGAATAGACTGTAATGGCATCTCGTTTCTCCTCGAAATATTCCCAACTCGTTGACATCTATCACATTTAGCCACATAATCTCTAGCATCTTGATGCATGGTTGGCCAATAAAAACCTGACTGCAAAATCTTAGCCACTGTCTTCATGCTACTGTTATGACCTCCACACTCTAGAGAATGACAATGCTTGAAAATATGAGGAACTTCATCATGAGGTACACATCTACGAAACATTCCATCAGCGCATTCCTTGTAAAGCAGTGGCTCCTCCCAATAGTAGTGCTTCACATCATAAAAGAACTTCTTCTTCTGATTATAAGAGAGAGTATCAGGTACAACTCCTCCCACAATGTAGTTCACAAAATCTGCATACCATGGTGTAGACATAGACACAACTAGAAGCTGCTCCTCCGGAAATTTATCATTAATAGGCATTGCACCACCTACCTCTCCATCTCCTTGGTCCAACCTAGATAAATGATCAGCTACCAAGTTCTCGCACCCTTTCTTATCTCGAATCTCAAGATCAAATTCCTGGAGTAAAAGAATCCAACGAACTAGACGAGGCTTTGCATCCTTCTTTGTCATCAAGAAACGAATCGCAGCATGATCCGAATAGACAATCACCTTAGACCCAACAAGATAGGATCTAAATTTATCAAGTGCAAATACCACTGCAAGTAGCTCTTTCTCAGTAGTGGAATAGTTAATTTGTGCATCATCAAGAGTCTTGCTTGCATAAGCTATCACATGCATCCTCTTCTCCTTCTTCTGCCCAAGAACAACACCCACATCATAGTCACTAGCATCACACATGAGCTCAAATGGCAAGCTCCAATCGGGCGATGTAACTATGGGTGCAGAAGTAAGTTCTTTCTTCAACCTGTTAAAAGCATCAAGACAACTTTCATCAAAGTCAAAAACACGATCCTTTTCGAGAAGATTGCAGAGTGGCCGAGCTAACTTGGAGAAATCCTTGATGAACCGTCGATAAAAACCAGCATGCCCAAGAAAGCTTCGAATACCTTTCACAGATGAAGGTGGAGGCAATTTTTCAATAACTTCAATTTTTGCTCTATCGACCTCAATGCCTCTACTAGAGATTTTATGCCCAAGCACAATGCCTTCCTTCACCATAAAGTGACACTTCTCCCAATTAAGAACAAGATTCGTTTCAGTACATCTCTGCAACACCTTTGATAAACTGGCTAGACATGAATCAAAGGAAGAACCATATACAGTGAAGTCATCCATGAAGACCTCCATGCCTCTCCCTATGAAATCTGAGAAAATGTGATTCATGAGCCGTTGAAATGTCGAAGGACCATTACACAAACCAAAAGGAAGCCTCCGATAAGCAAAAGTGCCATAAGGACAAGTAAAGGTGGTCTTCTCTTGATCTTCGGGTGCAATAGGAATCTGAAAATAGCCCGAGAATCCATCCAGAAAGTTGTAGTACTCATTACCTGCCAACCTTTCGAGCATCTGATCAATGAATGGGAGGGGAAAGTGATCCTTGCGAGTAGCGTTATTCAACTTCCTGTAATCAATGCAAACTCTCCAACCTGTTACTGTTCTTGTAGGAATCAACTCATTCTTCTCATTTTGAACAACAGTCATCCCACCTTTCTTAGGCACAACATGAATAGGACTTACCCATTTACTGTGTGGAACTGAATAAATAATACCAGCATCAAGCAACTTAGTGATTTCTTTCTTCACCACCTCTTGCAAATTTGGATTCAGTCTTCTTTGGCCCTCTATCACAGGCTTATGATCATCTTCTAAGGCAATTCTATGCATACAAAGAGCAGGGCTAATTCCCTTGATATCTTCAATTGACCAACCAATAGCTGATTTATATTGCCGAAGAACATGTAACAACTTTTCTAGCTCATCATCACTAAGTAAAGCAGAAACTATCACATGATATGTATCATTCGGACCAAGAAAAACATACCTCAAATTATCAGGTAGAGGTTTAAGTTCAACCTGTGGTGCCTCTGACAGAGTAAAAACCATCTCAACTTCTTTATCTCGTACAACGAGTGCTTCTTCTTCCACTACATCTTCTAACACCTGTTCAGCTCCCATGAAGTGTTCATTTTCAAGATGCACAATATCATCCACTATGTCAACTGTAAAACAAGTGGCTCCAAAAGGAGGCATCTTCATTGCTTTATTAAGATCAAATTCCACTTTGTCCTCGCCAACATTCAAAGTTAATTTCCCAGCTTTAACATCGATAGTAGTGCCAGCAGTAGCCAAGAATGGCCTTCCCAAGATTATGGGTATCTTGACATCTTCATCCATCTCTAACACCACGAAATCGCAAGGTATGACAAACTTATCAACTTTGACAACCACATCTTCAATGACACCCAACGGATATTTGACAGAACGATCCGCCAACTGAAGTGAAATCCGTGTCTTTTTTAGCTCTCCAAAACCAAGCCGTTTACAAATTGAATAGGGCATCAAACTTACACTAGCCCCTAAATAACACAAAGCTTTCATGTTCTCCATCTTCCCAATAGTGCAAGGCAAAGAGAAACTTCCCGGATCTTTCAATTTCTGAGGAATAGCTTTTTGAATGACTGCACTGCATTCAGCATTAAGAGTAATAGTTTCTGCATCTTCAAGTTTCCTCTTCTTTGTCAACATCTCCTTAAGAAATTTAGCATAAAGTGGCATTTGATTCAACGCCTCAGCCAAAGGAATATTAACATGCAACTGTCGGAACATAGTCAAGAACTTTTCATACTGCTTCTCTAGCTGCCTGTTGTGAAGTCTCTGTGGAAATGGAATAGGAGGAACATATGGTGGTGGAGGAACATATGGCTTTTCTGCTTCTTCTTCCTTCTTCTTCTCATCTTCTTTTTCTGACTTTTCTGCAGCAATCTCTACTTTATCATCTTTTTTCTCAGCATCATTCTTTTGAGGTTCAAGGACTTCAACATCTGGCAACTCTTTTCCGCTCCTCAAAGTAATTGCTTTGCACTGCTCTTTACTAGTCTGATCAGGTTGACTAGGAAGAGACCCTTGCTCACGAACACCCATCTTGGAGGCAATCTGTCCAATCTGTGTTTCTAGCATCTTTTGAGAAGATGCCATCTGATCTATCCTTGATTCCATATTAGCCAATGCACCAGAAGTTCCTTGCATGATTTTGTTTAGTGCAACCTCCCAATCGGCTGGTTCTTTCTTTGGCGGAGGTTGATACTGCTGCTGAGCTTGATATGGTGGTCGTGACTGAAAACCAGGAGGTTGATTCTGCCTTGGAAATTGATAAGAAGGATTTGCCGCATGATTGTTGCTGTAAGAGAGATTGTTATTTGGCCTTTGATTCGGATTGTAATAAGAATTATTCTGAACAGACCATGGCTGTCTTCCCTGAATAAAGGATGCTTCTTCTGGAAATTGTTGCCCATAAGAGTTCTGACAAGTACCATTATCATTATACCCTTCCATAGGTGAAGAAATAGCATTCCCATTTACCATTTGTCCTCGTACCTCCTGAGTTAGAGTATCCAACTTTTGAGCCAGCATGTTTATAATCTCAGATTCTTGTGCTGATTTTGCTGAGCTCTTCCCACTAGGTGCCCAAGAATAGTTATTAGATGCCAATTCCTCAAGAAGTGCTTTAGCTTGTGTAGTAGGTGCTTTCTTGAAATTTCCACCAGCAGCCACATCCAAGCTCAAACGAATATCTGCATTCATGGCCCCATAAAAAGTGCTAATAATCTGCCAATCTTCTAAGCCATGATGTGGACACTTCCTCAATAGTGCCTTGAATCTCTCCCATGCCTGATATAGACCTTCACCCGGTTGTGCTTTAAAACTCATAATCATGGTCCTCAATTGCTGCGTCTTGTCAGAAGGATAGTATTTGGACAAAAATGCAGTAGAAAGACCCTCCCATGTAGCAACCGTAGCGTTTGGAAGTTGCTGAAACCATTCCAAAGCTCTTCCCTTAATAGAATAGGGAAACATATGAAGGCGAGCCTGATCGCTCGTAACACCATTAATTCTGAATGATCCACACATCTGCACGAAACGCTCAAGATGTCTGTGTGGGTCCTCTAGCTCAATATCACCTTCAAAAGCTTGATTGCTGATCATCTGAATTAAACTCGGATTAATGTTGAACTGTGCCGCACCAATCTGTGGAGTTTTATACATGCAATTAGCGGGATTTGGTGTCTCATGGTCCCAAATCGAAGTCTCATCCACATTAACAACTGCACGTGGTTCTGGCTCTCCCATCTTAGCTTTCTCTTTTCTTAGCTTTCTCAAAGTTCGCTCGATTTCAAGGTCAAATTCCAATTTTCTAACGCAAGATGAATGTCGCATACACCTGAAAATCACTAACAAAACAACTTGTGGAAACAATTAAAATCTAAACAATAAGAAACAATTAACTTAAACTCAATTATACTGCCTTCCCCGGCAGCGGCGCCAATTTGTTGGTGGTATTTTTGTTGTTCGTTCGCAGGGAAGGACTAATTTGTAGAATCAAGTTCAAGTATTATATTTCTCACAATTTAGAAGTGTGTAAAGAATGTTTGGTTTGTTTTTAAACTAAATTAAACTAATTATTAATCGAGAATAAAATATATGAGAAAACAATCCAAGAACTGGGGTTCTTCACTTGGTATCAATACACATTCAATATTTTTGTGATATCTACATTCTTACTCTGCTGAAAACAATTCTTCTAAGGTTATATTGTTCCCTTCCAAGACACAATATAATATTTACAACTACACCTTAATTGTCACTTCCGTGATACAATCAAAGTACAATTATAAATTATTACGCTCCAAGAATTATAAGTCTCACAACCCTCCTATTAACTTTCCAATCAAATATTCGAGTTATGTCCGTTAAATCATGTACTAAAAATGCAACTCCTCTTCCAATTCGTTACAATTCCTAAACTCCAATCAAAGGTTCATGACTCCCCTAATTGTATTAATCCCTCAATAACAGATCAGCAAGCAAGAACATCACAAATAATCAAACACACATGATAACCAAGGAATACTACCCAATCCTCAGATTTAAGATTTAGTTACGCATAATTGAATTAACAAAACAAGAATCAAAAGAAATAGAATAAAACATAATTAAAAGAGTATAGAAAATAAACCTTTAATCTCAAATCTTGGAAGAAAGTAATTGATCTCCAAAAAATCCCTAAAAGATGAATGTTAACTGTATCTCTCGAAAAAATATGTTTTTCGATCCTCTAAAATAAATAACCTAGTTGTCTTTTTATAGTCCTAAAAGAAGTAATTAGTTGACCCAAATACATTAGGCCCAACACATTCTGACCCGGTTTGGAAATAATATTTCCACCAAAGGAATACAGTTTCGATGCAAAACAGGAGGCAACTAGCGCTCTTGCGCTTCCATTTGGCGCTGCAGCGCCTCAGGTTCCCTGGATTTCTGCTGAACAAACTCAAAATGGCGCTCTTGCGCTAGAAAGTGGCGCTCTTGCGCTTCCTAAGGCGCTCTTGCTCAAGATTTTAGTGCTCTTGCGCCTCCTAAGGCGCTCTTGCGCAGGAAACTGGCGCTGCAGCGCCTCACAGCTCCTGGAAAATTGCCCAGCAATGTAGAAAATTTCCGTGGCTTCGCGTGAGCTGTTGAATCGTCAGAATCGGACTTGTAGAACTCCAGATATGGCCAAAACCGTGAGAGCTTCGCAACCTACTTGAGTTCAAGTCATCAATTTAAGCCGATATGAAGCAGTCCAAGTGGATTAAAAATCCACTTATCACCCAAATCATTGAACAATGCTCGATTTCTTTCAACTTGGCAAATATTTATTTCCTGCAATAAACTCCAATAAAACTTATTAAATCGACACGATTATTCGCAAAAACACCATAATTGTGGGAATAAAATCCTCTAAAATATATATAAAATATATTCTATCACTCCTCAACAGAATGGAGTGGTAGAAAGGAAGAATCGTACATTGATTGAAGCTGCAAGAACTATGTTAACTGAATCAAGATTTCCAATGTACTTTTGGGCCGAAGCTGTAAATACTGCTTGTTATACTCAGAATCGAACTTTAATCAACAAGGACTTAATGAAGACTCCTTATGAGATCGTGAATAACAAGAAACCAACTCTAAAATACTTTCATGTATTTGGTGCAAAATGCTTTGTGCTTAAGGATAGAGATGCTAGACGTGACAAGTTTGAGGCCAAGGCATATGAAGCTATTTTTGTTGGTTATTCAAGAAGATCTTATAGGGTGTACTTGATTGACAGTCACCAAGTGAAAGAAAGTGTCAATATTACATTTGATGACACTAATCTCCCAAGTATCCAAACAGAAGATTCATCTGAAGAACTGAAGTTTGATAACTTGCCAGACTCAGAATCAGTTGATGAAGCTCCACCTGAGATTGATGCTGGTAATGATAATAACAATGATGATAATGATCATGGTGGTGGTGGTGGTGGAAACATTGGTAACAATGGAGATACCACCAACACTGGAGAAGAATCATCAAGACAATCAAGCAACAACTCAAGGGGAGGAAATGAAGGGTCAACTAGTTATTCACAACACTAGAATGAATTTCAAGGTGAATCATCAAGATCAAATCTTCCAAGACAAATTGTTTGGAATAGAGCTCATCCTTTTGAGTTGATCATTGGTGATCCAGGTGTTGGAGTTAGAACTAGAAGTGCTACTCAGAATGAATGTCATTATTTAGGGTTTCTTTCTGAGATGGAACCAAAGAAGACTGAGGAAGCACTGAGTGATATTGATTGGGTGATTGCTATGCAAGATGAACTCAATCAATTTGAACAACAGCAAGTCTGGAAGCTGGTACCCGGACCAAAGAACAGGAAAGTAGTTGGTACAAGATGGGTATTCAGAAACAAGTTAGATGAAGATGACATTGTTACTAGAAACAAAGCAAGACTGGTTGCTCAAGGGTATTCACAAGCTGAAGGCATTGATTATGCTGAAACCTATGCACCAGTGGCTAGGCTTGAGGCTATCAGGATGTTCTTAGCATTTGCAGCTTACTCCAATTTTAAAGTTCATCAAATGGATGTTAAGAGTGCATTTCTGAATGGTGAGATGGATGAAGAAGTATATGTGGAACAACCCACTGCTTTGAAAATCAGGAGTTCCTAGACTTTGTTACTTTCTCTTCAAGGCTATCTATGGTCTCAAACAAGCTCCAAGAAAATGGTATGATACTCTTTCTGGTTTTCTTATAGAAAATGGTTTTATTAGAGGTATCATAGACAAAACTCTTTTTTCTAAGAAACACAAAAATGATATGATATTAGTCCAAGTCTATGTGGATGACATCATATTTGGGTCTACTAATGATGATCTCTGTAGGAGATTTGCTAAGCTAATGCAGAGTAAGTTTGAAATGAGTATGATGGGTGAGCTGAAGTTCTTTCTTGGATTACAAGTAAGTCAAAGGTTAAATGGTATATTTATTTTTCAATCCAAGTATCTCAAAGAACTCCTCAAGAAATATCACATGGAGGATTCAGCATCAGCAAGGACTCCATCTTCTACAGCTGTCAAACTTGGAGCTTGTGATAATTCTATCAAGGTAGATATTACAAGCTACAGAGGTATGGCTGGCTCCTTACTCTATCTTATTGCAAGTAGACCAGATATTATGTATGCTACATGCTTGTGTGCAAAGTTCCAAGCGGATCCTAGAGATTTACATCTCGTTGCTGTTAAAAGAATCTTGAGATATCTTAAGGGTACACCTAATTTAGGTATTTGGTACCCTAAAGATTCTGGTTTTAATCTTGTTGGATATACAGATTCTGATTATGCAGGAAGTGTTGTGGATAGAAAAAGTACCTCTGGGAGTTGTCAATTCCTAGGTGGTAGATTGATTTCCTGGTATAGCAAGAAACAACAAACAGTTTCAAATTCAACAGCAGAAGCTGAATATATTGATGCTAGAAGCTGCTGTGCTCAGATCTTATGGATAAGGAATCAATTGAAGGACTATGGCTTTGTATTGGACAAAATTCCAATTTTATGTGATAATACAAGTGCCATAGAAATCTCCAATAACCCTGATTAGCATTCGAGAACGAAGCACATTGACATCACATATCATTTTATCAGAGAACATGTCATGAATGGAACTGTGGAATTACATTTTGTACCCACAGAAGAACGAACAGCAGATATTTTCACTAAATCTCTTGATGAATCCACCTTTACCAGGTTAGTTGGTAAATTGGGTATGTTAAACAGTCTTAGTGATTAACTATGTCTCTTTGATGTTTGTTCTTAGCTAAAATCATTTTCTCTGACTGTTATTAACTGTTTAATATTGCCAATTCTAGTTTGATTTGTAAGCTTGTTAATTTGAAAATTCTTGAATAATCTATTTTATTTAAAAATATTTTTCTTATTTCTTTTAAGTAGAGAAATTTATTTTTATTGAAAATTTAATTATTTGGAATCATTTAAGTTAGTTTCAGATTGTATAAATTGTTGTTTGAAATATTCTACAGGTTTATATTATTTTATTACACCTTTATAATATTATGCAATGTTCATATTTTTTCTTCATATTTTTCTTCCTATTTATGCATTTTATGTATATTTACTGAATTTTCCATGAATATTATGTTGTTTAATTTAGTTATGTTATTTTCTGTTAAATCTGTGAATTTATTTGCATTTTTCTGAACAGTTTGGCATTTTTAATTAATTTCTATAAATTTCTGTGAATTGTTACAGGTTTTAATGATTTATTGTTAATTATTTTGAATATTCTATTGTCATTCTGTTTTGTAGTTCGTTTTTTAAAATCAATTATTGGTTTTGAACTATAATGACTATCCACATGACTATCTATAATAGTCATGCTAGTAGTCATTGCAATATAGTTGTTTTTATTTGTTTAGTTTTAGTTATTTTTAATTTAATGTTCTGTTTTAATTCATTTGTACTGGAATGACTATCAACATGACTATTCCATAGTCATCATGCCAATAGAATTCTAACAGTTTTTAATTTTTGTTTAATTTTATTTAATAACAGTGCATTTTCTTAGTCATTTCAGTTTTGTACTGGAATGACTATCGGTATGACTACCTGGTATTCATTCCAGCTATTTTACCATTGTCTATAAATAGCTGTCGTACAGAGGTTTTTTTTATTCTTCAAAAGTTCTTGTTTTTACAAAACTTTCTAATATCTCTAGTTTGCTTTTTATTGTCTAAGTAAACAAAGTGTTGTCGATTTTTTGTGTGTCTTATTTTATTGGATCAACATATATTTGATTTTATTAATTTATGATAAAATTCAAAATTTTTGGATTTTAATCCCTAAATTCGAATTAATCTAAAATTAATTAAATTATTTTGTGTTAAAAAGGCCCAGAATTTTGAGATTGTTCTAACTAATTACCATGACTATTTTGATCCCCTAAAGTGTTCACTTGAACATTTTAGGCCTTGGATTACTTTCTTAAATGAACATTCCTGTGTGAATTTTTCTATTTGTTCGAATGTTGATTTAAAGATTGATCCTTTATTTTTTCTTTGCACTACTGTTGTTGTCTCTGATGATTTTTCTACTATTACTTCTCTATTCAGGACAGGCAGTACACAATAACTGAGGAAATATTTTGTAATGTGTTGCACTTTCCTCAGGACAATTTTGATAGAATGCCCACTGATGGTGAATTAGTTCAATTTTTCACTGATATTCACTATTGAGGTCCCTTGAACATGACCAAGTTGATCAAAGGGAACCTTGTTTGTGAGTGGGATTTATTTTTTGATACCCTGGCTAAGGTCTTTAGCAATTGCACCAAGAATAACTTTCAAAACATCACTTATCTTTTACAAGTTATTGGTTTTGCAATTGTTGTCAATAAAAGACTTAATTATGGTCACCTTCTCTGGGATATTGTTGTAAGAAGGGTTTTCAATGCCAGAAAAGAATTTGATAGTGGTAGAAAGGTTAAATGCTATTATCCTCGTTTTCTATCACTTTTCATTAATTCCTTAATTTCTGATGAACATAAAGAACTTTTCAGGAATGGTCATTTTTTTATTTCTCCGACCACTGACAAAAAGTTCTTTCAAAGATTACAAACAACCTTCAAGTATGACAATGTTCCAGTACTCATATCCTCATGACAAACTTCATTAATCTTCCATCCTTTGAACCACCAGTTCCTAAGCAACGGATAGTTACATCAGCTGGAACTTCAGAAGTCATTCCACTTCAGGTAGTTATTCCTAACTCTGGTTCATCTTCTGGCACTGCTGCTGAAACCCAAGAGGTTAATAGGGCTGACCTAGAGTTTGTAGAACCACAAACTCTATCCCCGGTCATAGAGCCAACACAGAGTCAACTTCTTTAAACAATCAGCCTGAACCCAATATTCATGTCAGAAACAGGAGTAGTAGTGATGAAGATATTGTGAGTGAACCCACAGCTCTATCTCCACCTCCAAAAAAGAGAAGAACATATAGGGAGATATCTGTAAGCCCGTCTGTATCCTCTCAACAGGATATGGATTTAGAAATGGCCATTCAACAGTCTCTGGAGACACCCTCTCAACAGGGTGAATCTATTGAAATTCGCCAAAGGGCCATGGCAACTTGTACTGAGTGAAGCACACTCCCATTACTCACAATGGGAGAAGACATACTATTAGATGACACTCAGGACACTTTGCAAGGAGAGCACATAGGATATGATACAGTGTCTACCATAGTTACGGTAGAAGTGCCTTCACAGGCATCAGAGGGAAAATCTGATTCTTTGCCATCTATAATAGAATCATTTTCTCCCCTCCCAGAGGGAACATCTCTGGCTCCCTAAAGGGATTTTCCACTCGCAGTTTTTACTGGAGAAAGTGGAAGGCAACCTGGTGAGTCTAACTCTGAAGCAATTCAGTTCTCAAATCAAAATGATTTGTTTGACTTCACTAGGGACTTGGATTTGCGAACTCCCATTGCACCACCACTGACCTCTTTAGAAGGGGCTAAGGTGATTTTTCATGCAGGTACATCATCAGAAAATCTGGATAGACAGCTAGTGGTTATAAATCAGAATCAAACACAGAGTGAAACACAAGCACGTGAGCTGAGTGAAACACCACTGAGAGAAATTGAGGTGAGTGCACACACTGACACAAACACTGCTTCATTGTTAGCTCAAATTGCTGTTCTACAAAAACAACTTCAACAAACCCAGACTGAAAAAGAGATTCTAAAAGCATAAGTGGTTGAACGGTCTTCTTCTTCCACCTCTGTAACAAATCAGTTGGGTATGATTAAAGATGATATTGAAGGACTGAAGACTTCTCTCCTGCCTAAGATGAATGCCATTAAACAATCACAAATGTTAGTGGCTTCTGACATCTCTGGACTTATAGATTCTAATGCTCATATAGCAGAGAGTGTCAAAGAGATTGCTACTCTTTCAGCTCAGGTGGACTTCGTTCAGCAAACAGTTGATGAATATCAAATGATAAATGATGAAAGGTTTGCTAAGATTGAAGGTGGAATGGAGCACCTGAATGAAGGCATGACGCATATGTATTATATGATCAGAAATTCACATCAACCCACTACTGAACAGAAGAAATTCTTTGAGGGTGATGCTGAAAATGAAGATGATGAGGATGATGATCAAGAAGGAGATGGAGGAGATGAAGGAGATATAAGGGGAAGAAGTGAGGTTAATCCTATAAAATCTAAATCTGTAGAGGATTCCTCAACTAAGGGGGAGAATAAGGAGAAACAAGGAGGAGATCAAGGAGGACAAGCTGGAGGATCAGGTAAGGATAAAGGAAAGTAGAAATCTATTTTTTCTGAAGATGACTACTACCATGGTGAACAGGGTGAGTTTGACTTTGCTACATTTGAAGAAGCCCCTGAAGATACTTTTGGTGAAGTGGAAATTGAAGAAGAAGCAGACTATGCTGAATGGGAAGAAGATGCTCCACTTGATCCTGCTTTTGAAGCTGAGTTGGTGAAACAAAAGGCAGATCTGAAGAGAAGAGAAGATGAGAATGCCAAGGTGTCTGACATCATTTCTAAAAAGCTTCTAATCCAAAAGGCTGAACATGAAGAAAAACAACGGCTTCACAACCTTAAAGTCAAAGACAGAAAGTTAAATGTGCGGCTTAAGCTAGGAGAAGAATGGGATAAAGCTAGGGAGATGTTCGCACACCAAAAATGAACAAATAATAATGGCAAGTTTCTTTGTGTCTTAGAAATGTATAAGAAGGTCAATCCAGAAAACTCTGTGTACATGAAAGCTCTTCATGCAAAGATTTCAAGAATTAATACTGGATTTGACAGGGTCAGAGAGAAAATGAATATCTATATCTACACACACAATGAAGGAACTTTCATTGTTTCTCTCAATCTTCTGGAAAGCAGAACGTTATCAGAAATCTGGGTGTTCATGAGCAAGATTAAAAGAACTTCTCTATTGAATGAGCTGTTGCATGACCAGCTTAGAGATTTTTCTATGAAAGCCAGTCCTCAAGTGGTAGAAGTGCCATATGAAGTCAAGTTTTATAAAGGAAGGGCACTTCGGACTTGTGGTGTGGATCATGTCTCATTGAAAGATTATCCTGCCAAGCATCTTGTCTACATGGAAAATATGTTAAGGACTTCAGGTTTTGCTACTTAAGAGAAGATAGAAGTTGCTGACTTAATTCAAGACTATTGCATTGCTAATATTACAAGGTATCATCAAATGAAGAATAGGCTGAAGAAAGTCACAACTCAACCTGTCAGACCAAGTGGTATTACATCTGAATCTGATCGTGTACTTGACAAATGAACACAAGCTCTGTTATTTAATGTAATATGTTTAGATCTTAGGTGAATCAAAATAGGAACAATGTATACATATGTTCAGTCTAGAGGAACATCTATCTTGTATTTATCTTTAATGTTTGAATCTGGAAAATGTTTAATGAAATCCAGAACTTTGTTTTTATTATTTACTTAGCTCTTAAAGTCTTATGTTTACTTGTTTATTTAGTTGAGTTATCCTCTAGGTATTTGGTTGTTATTCTCTAACAAACAAATAAGGGGAGATTGAAAGACATATGTATAGGCCTATTTGTAAACATCGAGGATACAACTCAGCTTAAATAAGTTTGTAATAAGTAAATAATAATTCAGTGTCACGGGAATCTCATAAGGTTATATCAGTCAAAAGAATGAAGATTAAAGTCATCCTAAAGACTTGAAGTTATTCTACATAGAAAGAAGTTCAATTTATTGATCAAGCCTCAGTGAAGTATTCAAGGAAGTGGATTTATTAAATTGACTGAGATTTCAGAAGTGTGACAGCAAGGGTACAGATTACAGTGGTTGACCAAAGTCAAAAGTAGCTAATGGACCACGGCTTAAAGTCAGAAGTATGAAGAACATACATTGCAGTTAGTCACTTATGAACCGGACGGTACATCAAGTGTCAACTTCATTCCGTGGAAATTCTTCATCAAATTCAAGTGGTTCAAGGATTGTTTATGCTATCAAGAAATGATATAAATTCTCTCTTAAATTAGTTATTAATTTATTGAATAAATTAATTCATCAGAATTAATTTCTTAAATAAGTTAATTAATTAATTTATTGAATAAATTAATTCATCAGAATTAATTTATTAAATTAATTAATTATAAGAATTAATTTAAAAGTAGAATTAGAATTAAAGCTAGAATGACTATGAAAAATGAACTGGAATGACTATCGGGATGACTATCCTTGATAGTCATGCCAGGTCATTTTTTCATAGAAATGAACTGGAATGACTATCAAGATAGTCATCCCGATAGTCATCCTAGTTCATTTGATAGTCATTCTAATTTAATTCATATATTATGATAGTCATTCTAAGCCAAAATGATAGTCATTCCAGGCTTAAAATGATAGTCATTCCAAGCCTTTTTGGATAGTCATTCCAAGAGAAAAGAAACGTGCAGTTTTATAGCAAGTGGATTAACACAAAACAAACAGATCAAGACAGCAGCTAAGAACATATTATCTCAACAAAAGTTTCTGTCAAGAGCTCAAATAAACTGCCAGACAAATCCTTTGATCAGTAAATCATTTCTAGAATTAAGTGTTATATTCAAGCCACTAGAAATCATTTACTTGTACTGCTTTGACTATCTAGCGGATCTTTATCCCTAGAACGTATCTCGAACTATTAGTTATCGTTCTATTTTTTTTATTACAAATATAGATAAGTTCATGTCGAATTTATTCTAGATTTGTTTTAATTAGTTTGAGATTCAATCTTTGTAACCAGTACAATATTTGTAACACCTTTCAAGTTTAATATTAATTATATTTAACTTGAATTCTGTTAAATTTAATTCCGCAATAATTTGTTCTTGAATTATTTAATCCTTAAACGAACAAATTCGATAAAATGGTATAGTTTGGTATATTAGAAATTTTAGTTAGAAGATATAAAAAGGAATATACATTTTGGCTAAAAAAAGGTATTGGTTAGTTATTAGCTATTATAATATTATTATTTTATTTTATTAAATAGAACTTCCGGTGATATTTTTGGAAAATAAGATGTTTTAGCTTGGAAAAAGAGAAAAGGTACCATATATAATAATTTTTAGGATTTTATCCAACGGCTCTCATCGATTTGATCAAAAAGATCTAACGATTGTGAATTGAGTGACCTATGACCAGACTACAAACCGACTACAAAAATTTCAATGTTTCATCTGTAATATAATAGTATAGATGTCGTCTGTGATAATTTTATAAAAAGAGAAATTTTGGTTAGAAAATATATAAAAATATATACTATTTGGCTAATAAAGGTAATCGGTTAATTATTAGTATTTATAATATTAGTATTTTATGCTACTAAATGGAATATCCCGTGATATTTTTGAGGTTTTAGTTAGGAGACATATTACTTAGAAAATATAAAAAACAATATACACTTTGGCAAAAAAATCTAATCAATTAGTTATTATTAATTATAATAAATTTATTTTAGTTTATTAAATAGAACTACCTGTGATATTTTTAAAAAATGTAAGGTTTTAGTTAGGAAAAATAAAAAAGTAGAAATTTTAGTTATAAAAAAGAATATACGCTTTGACTAATAAAGATAATTGGTTAATTGTTAGTATTTTATGTTACTAAATGAAATTGCCCTTGCTATCTTTGAGGTTTTATTTAGGAGAAATTTTAGTTAGAAAATATAAAAAAATATATACGTTTTGGAAAATAAAGCTAATCGGTTAGTCATTAGTAATTAGAAAATAAAGCTAATTGGAAAATGAGAGGTTTTAGTTAGGAAAAATAGAAATTTTAGTTAGAAAATATATAAAAAAAAATATACACTTTGGCTAAAAAAGGTAACGGGTTAGTTATTAGCAATTATAACTTTATTATGTTATTTTATTAAATGAAATTGTTTGCGATATTTTTGGAAAATAAGATGTTTAAGTTAGGAAAAATAGAAAAGATGCGAAAAACCACTTCTTTTTTCCGGTTTTATATAATAATTTTAAATTTTTATCTAACGGTTCTCATCGATTTGATGAGAAATATCTAACGGCTATGAATTGAGTGACCAAGCTTTTAGAGGACCGGACTACAAAAACTTTCAATGTTTCGTCTTTAAATAATTTAGGAAATTTAATCTTTATTTATATTTTTTAAATTAATATTATAAATAATAATTTTAATATGTTGTATTATTTGCTTTTATATTTTGATGATTAATTTATGCATTCATTAGCTATATTAAATTGTTAAAAAAAATTATAATGAATATTTATTTGACTCGACATGATTTAATAATTTATTATGTTAGGCCGAATACAGTATAATCAAATATATATGAGAATAACAATAATCAAGAACACTGTTTATGAATCAATAAACTGTAATAGTATTAACAGCTTCTCTCTTTATGATGTTAATGAATCACAAAGAGCTTCTAGGTTACAAGAATAATAATTCTATGTTCGCGTCCCTTCTAGGGATAACCTATTTGTGTTTATATATTACACAGTTACACAATCCTTATCTAATTGATACTCCTATAAATTAGCTATACAATTATTATCAATTAAGGATTGCTTCAGTCTTCTGTCCAGTTTCCTTAGCTGTATCAATATATTCTGCTTCTTTCCATCTTCAGAATATATTGCTTCTAGAATCTTCATGATTTGCACCGACAGCTAAATCAACTTTCACCCCGTCAGACTTTAACAAACTCTGACTGGCTTCCAGTAAACTCTGATAAGTACTTCAGGCTAAACTCTGAACAGTACCTGTTACTTAAACACTGATTAAACAAACATCAGCAATTATATCTAACAGTCTCCCCCAACTTGTGCATAATAAAAATGTACAAGTTAAACAGATAATTGATGATGTCAAAACATATAACAAATGCAGTGTTTAATCATAACAGAGTTTAATTTTAACTTAGAACAGAAAACTTTAAAAACTTACAGTCAGACTTTATTTGATTTCTTGAATATCAGGAACAGTTCTGAGATAATCTATGAGAAGTCTTCTTTCAGCCTTTTCCAGCTCTTCAATCATAACTTTCTTCAATTCTCTCAATTCTGAATCAGATTCTCCAGTCTGATAAATTGCAGCTCTCAAAGAATAGATGGAATTTTTCCTCATCTCATTCCCTAGCCTAATAAAATATGATTTATCAGATTCTAGATTGAATTCTAAGACTTTAACTCCCAGATCAGTCCTTAGTCTTGCACTGTTTCTTTTCATTTCTACAATCTTTCCATAAGCATCTCTGTACTTAGGAATATATGCACTCGAGACTCCTCCTCCAAGCATTATCTTTGATTTCAGCATCTTTTCTCTGATAACTAAAGCAGCATCATGAGTACTTCTATTTTTGACTTTTAACAAATACAGAACATACTCCAATTCTTCATAAGATTTGAGATGTCAGACTCTGCAACCTTGTAAACTCTTCCATCAGCCATAAAATACAACAAAAACTCTTTCTTTAACACTTTATGAAATATCATCTGAACAGATTCTAGCATATCAAGACTCTCTTGAGTAATAATACCAGATACTGCCAGTGATGATTGATCTCCAGGCCTGTTGTTTATTCTCTTCTCCCTGTGTGAACCTAATCCATATTTATCATAAGATTCTTTACCCAATACAGTTCTGGTTTCTGAGAAGTTAACAGTTTCTGGCTTCAGAGTTTCAGGAAGTATAGGTCTTCTAAAAGTACTTTGGAGTTGAGGTGCTAGTTGAGTTTGCACAACATGAGCATTGTCAGAGGTTGAATAATTCTTCCTTGGTAACTGTCCTTCCTCTACCAGTTTACCCTTGCCCTTATCAGTGTTTGCTATCACAGGCTTCCTTGAGTTTTGCAAACTCTGTTGAGTATTCTCTTTGATAGAAATTCCAGTTTCTTTCTTTCTAGGAGCCTTGACAGCTTTCTTTTTGTAAGTACCATCCTTCAATTTCTTCTCATGCTCTTCAGCAAGACTCAGCATTTCAGCTTCCATGTCTTCAACTGTAGCTTCATTACCATGTTCTTCTAGAAACATTTTTGTAGCAATTTCTTCATCAGTAGATGGATTGGCTGAAATAATTAAACTCTTAAGTCTTGAACCACTGGCAGAGTTTGAGATTCCTTTACCAGAGTTTGTCAACCTATCAGAATTTAATCTTGATCTTCTTTGCCCTTGAGCAGAAATTTGCTTCCTCTCAGTTTCCTTGCTTCCACCATCAGCAGAATCATCCCTCCGTCTCAGAGTTTGAGTGTCTTTGCATTTGTCATTAGGTACACTCTCCCCCTTTTTGACATCATCAGAAAGTAGTACTGATGTCAGCAATTCTAGAGCAGTAGAAATAGAATTCAATTGTGCAGACATTGCAGTCTGATTCTCCTCAACTTTCCCAAGCCTCTTCTTAATTTCATCAGAATCCTTGGCTTGCTGCTTGAACATGGCAGAATAATAAGACCTATCAGTCTTTAAGGTAAGATCCCTTATACCAACTTCATTCCTAAGATTGGTAACCACTGTTTGTGTTTCATCAAACCTATTGTTTAAGGCTTTGACTTGAACCACAGTGGCCTTTAGACTTGTAAGAACATCAGAGTTTGAAATTTTCTTCACAGAATCATCAAGAAAATCAGCAGCCCTCTGTGCAGAAAAGATACAATCTGCAGCAGCCCATCTATTGTAGTACATATCCTAGTAATACTCAGCAGTTTCTCTATTAATCTCTCTTTCTTCATCAGTATTGACACCATCAGCCAATGAAACTTGAATACTAGGGTGTGAATGAGAACCCTCAGCATCATTTTCAGCTTCTTCATCAATATCTGCTTCATTTGCAGCAGGAACATTTTCAGCAGTTTCATCAATTAACTGTGCAGTTTCATCAATTACTTTATCTGTAACAGTTTCAGGAATATCAGAGTTTGCTTGAGCAAAAACCTCTGCTTCTCTTGTAACAACCTCAACAACAGCCTGTTGTAGAGCTTCAAGTAGAACAGCATCTTGTACAACATTCTCTGTCACAACTTCCAAACTCTGATCAACTTCCTCACCTTTTTCAGAATGTGCATTATTTACTGAAAGAACTTCTGTGTGAGAACTCACAGAGTCTTCAATCACTAAGGTGGCTTGATCAGCTGCCACATCCTCAGTATCACAAATACTGATACTAGGATGTGCTTCCAAATCTTCATCAACAAAGAAATCCATATTCTCAAAAACTCTGCTGTCAGAATGATCAGCAGCTTCCTCAACTACATCATCAGCCTTTGATGTAGGAGCTTCTATATCAGCACTTACCATTTCAGGCATAGGTGTTGCTTCAGCATTTACATTGGATGCACCAAAGAGATGTGCAGCCACCAGTCTTCTTTTCCTTTGATGAAGAGTTTCATCATCAGTTTCACTCTTCTCACCAGCATCATCAGACTTTGCCCTGTTGGCTCTTCTTTTCTTTAACCTTTTCTCCTGAGGCATACCATCAGTGATTGATACCCCAGCTTCATGTTCTGATGGCTTCACTCTTGCAGACTTAACAGCTCTCAACTTAGACTTCTTTGACCTCTGTGATTGAGACACAGAAGGTCCAGCTTCAGAGTTTGTGAGTTGTTGTTGTTGTGACTGGACTAGAAATTGTTGCACAGACTCAGGTAGAAACAAGACACCAACATCCCCTTTCTTGTTATCCTTATTAGTTAGATCATAGAATATGCGTTTATGTAATTTAAAACAGGGAATCACATCATTCTCAGCTATCTCTACTTCAGAAACACATTCAGAGAATATCAATTAACAGAATCTTGCAAAATAGACTACACCTCTGTTTTCAGTCATTTTCTCACCTATATTATTTAGAACTAGCCTAGCAACATCAAAATTACTTCCATAAAGAAGAGAATACCCGATTTGCAGACTATCAGTGGGAATTGCATCCCAGTTTGTGCACTTTTTCCCGAACGCCCTTGTGATGCAGTTGAAAAAAAAACTCCATTCCTTTCTCAAGAGCGGTCGCTTCAATTGACCAATCTTTGTTAGTGGTCCAGAGTAGCCAATTTCTCTCATCATACGAATCAACTCAGAATCTCCAACAGAAATTGTGAAAGCATTGAAATCCTCAAGGCCCAAAGCATCACGAACAGTTGTTGGAGTAACTGTAAATTCTTCTTCTTGAAATTCAAAGATTATGGACGGAGACCCAGTCTCTCCTCCATCGTCATAAGTTCCTGTCTGCCAAAAAGTTCTGATTTGAGATGCAGACAGCTTCAACGGTGCGGTGAGAGCAGTACCAATATCAGAGTTTGACAAGAAATTCTGAATCAAATGAAACGCCTCCGGTGCGTTCTCATTTGCCAGTGGAGCTGCATAGTTATTTGGAACAAATTCTAACCCAGAAGCAGTAAACATTGTAGTAGCCATTAGAAAAGTTTAGAAGAAAGCAAGAAATAAGACAGAGAAAAGTGTAGAATGTATGCAGTGAAAGTGTTTGAGACAGTGTATGTGAGTAAAAACTTATGAAAAGATGAAGTGTGTAAAAGAATGAACCGTTTATGTGTAGTAAGTTTAAATAATAACTGTGAAAATTAAAACCCAATCGTTTTAATCATTACTACACACAACAGGCGTCTTTGAAAAGTGTGTGAGTGGGACAGATGTCAAACATGCATACGCTGACAGTTGTATGGAACAACTTTCAATACACACGCGCAGTAAAAATAGCCATAATTACCGCTTATCACACTGTTCAAAACACGCAACCTCTCTCTCCTCTGTTTAATACAAATATGAACCGTTTGTTATCATACTCTTTCGAATTTCAAAACAAATGTCTAATCTCAAAATTATAAAATGTCTGAAACAAAGAAATCATTTTAACCATCAGAGATTAAAACAAAGTTACCTCGGCGTATTTCACACAATACATCAGTGTTTACCATTTGTCCTTCTTTGTCAATAAACTCTTTTCTCAGACTGTACAGGTGTGAATAATTGTGTGTGCAATAGCAGAGTTTACCGAAATCAATATTTAGATCATCTCAAAGTGCATAAAATCCACAAACTAAAGTAGTAAAAACTGATTGCCCAAACTCTCATATAAAATAAAATCTGATTCTTATCTAAACTCTGTCTTCTTATATCCTTTCATTTGGATATTTTTATTATTTTCACCCCCTTTTTATAATAATTTTTTTTTAATTTAATTTTTCCAGTAATCAGTGGTTGGCACTAGTCACCAAAAATCAAAGATTTTAGCCCTTACTTCATACAATAAGTTCCTGGATCTTCCTAGGCACAACATGATCTCAAAGGAATTTGTGCTCTTTTTGGCATCTTTTGTTTTGAGGGTGAAATATTTGCAACTAATTGTCAGAGTTTAGACTTTTCATCAGTTAATACAATTAATTCATGAGAGAAAGTGCAAACAGCTAATACAGACTCAGTGTATAGGATCAATAAACTAAGAGATGCTATAAATATAGAGACAGTATCATGCTGTGTTAACTTACTACACATATTTGAGATCAGAATCTATACAACTCTTAAGGATTCATAATTACTTACTGAGAATTATGCTTCATACAAATTTCTTCATTGGTCCATATGTTTCAGACAAAATTACAATCAGAGTATAGCATTAGACTGTAACTATCAGAGTATGACCAACACTTTATGACTAACAGAGTTTAGCATCAGAGTTTATGACACCGGTACTCTTAACAGTTTACATATGCAAGGAATCATGAGCATAAAATCAAACATGTATAGTTTTTGAGTCTAACCCGTATCTCTAGTCAAAACCAGAGATCATTCCAAGTTCATTTACCAATCTTGTAAAAGTAGCTTCACTCAAAGGTTTGGTGAAGATATCTGCAAGTTGTTGGTCTGTAGACACAAAATGAAGCTCAATGTTTCCTTCTTCCACATGTTCTCTGATAAAATGATACCTTATGCTGATGTGCTTGGTCATGGAATGCTGTACTGGGTTACCTGTCATAGCAATAGCACTTTGGTTATCACAGTAAATAGGTATTTTAGAGTACCTTAACCCATAATCCAGCAACTGATTCTTCATCCATAAAATCTGTGCACAACAGCTACCAGCAGTTATATACTCTGCTTCTACAGTGGATGTGGAAATTGACTTCTGTTTCTTGCTATACCAAGAAACCAATCTGTCACCTAAGAATTGACAGCTTCCACTTGTACTTTTTCTGTCTATCTTACAGCCTGCAAAATCTGCATCAGAGTAACCAATTAGCTTAAACTCGGATTCTCTAGGATACCACAAACCCAAGGTTATGGTTCCTTTGAGATATTTGAAAATCCTTTTTACATCTGTTAGATGAGGCTCTCTGGGATCTGCTTGAAATCTTGCACAAAGACATGTGGCATACATGATATCAGGTCTACTTGCTGTGAGATACAGAAGAGACCCTATCATGCCTCTATAGGTTGTCATATCCACTGTAGCACCTGTGTCTTTGTCTAGCTTTGTTGCAGTAGCCATGGGAGTTGGAGCAGATGAACTATCAAGCATACCAAATTTCTTTAGAAGATTTCTGGTATACTTTGCTTGATTGATAAAAATCCCATCATCTGTTTGCTTGACCTGTAAGCCTAGAAAATAACTAAGCTCTCCCATCATGCTCATTTGGTACCTGGACTGCATAAGCTTTGCAAACTTCTTACAAAGTTTGTCATTAGTAGATCCAAAAATAATATCATCTACATAAATTTGAACTAAAAGTAAATCATCACCAGAATTGAAATAAAACAAGGTTTTATCAATTGTACCTCTTGTGAACCCACTTTCTAAAAGAAATTGAGCAAGAGTTTCATACCATGCTCTTGGTGCTTGCTTTAGTCCATATAATGCCTTGTCAAGCCTGTAGACATAATCTGGATGCTTGGGATCTACAAATCCTGGTGGTTGTTCAACAAACACTTCTTCTTCAAGCTTCCCATTGAGAAAAGCACTTTTCACATCCATCTGAAAGACTTTAAACTTCTTGTGTGCAGCATAGGCCAGAAAAATTCTTATGGCCTCCAATCTTGCAACTGGAGCAAAGGTTTCATCATAGTCAATTCCTTCTTGTTGTGAATAGCCTTTTGCCACAAGTCTAGCCTTGTTTCTTGTAATCACACCTTCACTGTCAGTCTTGTTTCTGAAAACCCACTTTGTACCTACAATTGATCTATTCTTTGGTCTAGGTACAAGTGTCCAGACTTCATTTCTTTCAAATTCATTTAACTCTTCTTGCATTGCTGTAATCCAATTAGCATCTTGAAGAGCTTCCTCCACTTTCTTTGATTCTGTTTGAGACAAGAAAGCATGATACAGACACTCATTATTTGTTGCACTTCTAGTTCTCACACTAGCATCAGGATCTCCAATTATGAGATCAGGTGTGTGTGCCTGTGTCCACTTTCTTGCTGTTGATAAGTGGTTTCTTGCATCATTATTGGATCCCCCCCCTTGATCCATGCTCTCCTGATTCATATGTTGACTTTCTGCAGCATCTGAGGCTCCCCCTGAATTGGATGGCTCAGAGTTTGAACTGTCAGAGTTTGAATCAGTTTCCTCAACTGACTCACTTGCTGTGTCTTGTTGAGCTTCTTCACGCTCCCCCTCAACTGGTTCTCTATTTTGTTCAATTTGAGAATTTCCAGTTTCTCCAGTATTTACCAGTAGAGGTTCAGAGTATGCTTCTTCAGAGTTTGTCAGAACCGCTTCATCAGAGTTTGTCGGTACTGCTTCATCAGAGTTTACATCATCAGAGAATAAATCTTCATTTTCAAAGCGCAGTTGATCATATTCATCTAAGTCATCAAGTCCAGTTATTTTCTTGTCATCAAATGACATATGTATAGATTCCATGATCACCTTTGTTCTCAGATTGTATACTCTGAATGCTTTTGTTGACAATGGATAGCCAACAAAAATTCCTTCATCAGCTTTTAACTCAAATTTGGTCAACTGTTCAGGATGAGTCTTCAGAATAAAACACTTACTTCCAAATATATGAAAATATTTCAAATTTGGCTTCTTGTTCTTCACCATCTCATATGGTGTCTTTCCATGCTTGTTGATCAATGTTGCATTCTGAGTAAAACAAGCAGTTTCAACAGCTTCTGCCCAGAAATAGGTTGGTAACTTTGCTTCATCAAGCATTGTTCTGGCAGCTTCAATTAGAGTTCTGTTCTTTCTTTCAACTACACCATTTTGCTGTGGAGTTCCAGGTGCAGAAAATTCTTGTTTCACTCCTCTTTCCTTGCAGAAAGCTTCCAAGATTGAGTTTCTGAATTCAGTTCCATTATCACTCCTTATAATTTTGACTTTGTGCTGTGATCCTTTGTCCAGTAGATTTACATGATCCATCAGAGTTTGAGCAGTTTCATCCTTCTTTGATAAGAAATACACCCATGTATATCTAGTATATTCATCAACAATTACTAGAGCATATTTCTTTCTGCCCATAGACATCACATTCACTGGTCCAAAGAGATCAACATGTAGAAGATGATAAGGTTCCACTACTGAAGATTCAGATTTGCTCTTTAAAGATGACTTCCTTTGCTTGGCCTTTTGACAAGAATCACATAGGCCATCTAGACTGAGTATTGATTTTGGGAGTCCCCTTACAAGATCCTTTCTTATTAGCTCATTGATGTTGTTCAAATTGAGATGAGAGAGCTTCTTATGCCATTTCCAACTCTCTTCATTTGACATTCTTGCAGACAGACACACTGTTTTTCCATCAGAGTTTGTTACCAAACTTGCTTCATAAATGTTGTTGCGCCTGTGTCCAACTAGAACAACTTTTCCAGTAGATTTACTGATAACTTCACAGTGTTCAGTATGAAAATCTACATTGTTAGATATAATTGCTGACGTTTGTTCATCAGTGTTTAAGCAACAGGTGATCATCAGAGTTTACATTGAAGCCAGTCAGAGTTTGTTAAAGTCTGACGTGGTGATAGTTGAATTAGCTGTCGGTGCTGAATTGAATATTCTAGAAGCAATATATTCTGAAGATGGAAAGAAACAGAATATATTGATACAGCTAAGGAAACGGAATAGAAGATAAGAAGCAATCCTTGATTGATATGAATTGTATAGCTAACTTATAGGAATATCAATTAGAGTTGGATTGTATGTAGCTGTGTACTATATAAACACAGATAGGTTATCCCTAGAAGGGATGCGATTATTGATATATTATTCTTGTAACCTAGTAGCTCTTTGTGATTCATTAACATCACTAAGAGAGAATTATTTAATATAATTCAGTTTGTTGATTTACCAACTTGTGTTCTTGATTGTTATTCTAATACATACTTGATTATATATTGTGTATTCGGCCTAACAATTGGTATCAGAGCCAAAGCTGTTTAATATATACTGTTTTTCGATTCAAACACAGTAATAATCATGTCTGAAGAAAATCAAGCTCCTCCCAAGGTTGAACAGGTTAAACCTAATTCTGTGAGTCGGTATGAAACAATCAGGGTTCCAATTCTCAGGCCAGTGGAGTATCCAATTTGGAAGGTGAAGATGACAATGTTTCTGGAAGCTACAGATCCAGAATATCTTGACAGAATCAATGATGGTCCTCATATGCCGACTAAATTGTCTCCTGTTGTTGATGGTCAAGAACAAAAGACTGTTCCAAAGGAAAAGAAAGATATGACTCCTGAGGATATCTCATCAATTGCAAAAGATGCAAAGGTTAGACATCTTCTCCACAGTGCTTTAGATAATGTTATGTCTAACAGAGTAATTGGTTGCAAAACTGCAAAAGAAATCTGGGATGCTTTGGAAGTCAGGTGTCAAGGAACCATTGCTATAAAGAAAAACAGGAAAACAATACTCACACAGGAGTATGAGCACTTTGATTCAAGACCTAATGAAACCTTGACTGAGACTTATGACAGATTTTGCAAACTATTGAATGATCTGTCTCTGGTTGATAAAGAATATGAGCTTGAAGAGTCAAATCTCAAATTTCTCTTATCCCTACCTGAAAGATGGGATTTAAAGGCGACAACAATCAGAGATAATTATGATCTTGCAGATACAGATCTTGATGAGATCTATGGATTGTTAAAGACTCATGAACTTGAGATAGAACAAAGAAACAGGAGATCCAGCAAGAAGACAAAATCTGTTGCTCTCAAAGTTGAGGAGAAGCCCATCAAGAAGGAATCATCAAGGAAGAAAGCCAAGGGAAAGGCTTTAGTCATTAAATCTGAAAGTGAGTCATCAAATTCTGATGATGACTCAAACTCTGATGAAGCTTCTGACTCTGAGGATGATGAAGAACAGATGATGCAAATGGTTGCATTGATGGTGAAGACCTTCAAGAAGATGGGATTCAAGAACTTCAAGAAAGCAAAGAGATTCTCAAGGAAAGATTCAAACTCTGAAAGGAAAAGTTTTAGAAAGTCTGATGGAAGGGAGACCAAGTCTGGCAAGAAGGATAAATCTGAAATCCAGTGCTACAAGTGTAAGGAGATGGGTCACTATGCCCCAGAGTGCAAGAAAGGAAAATTTGAGAAAGCACTCATCTCTAAAGGCAAAGACTGGGCAGATACTTCAGACTCTGATGATGGAGTGAACTATGCTCTTATGGCAACTGTCAAAGATGAGACTGAATCATCTGAAAATAAGGTACCCCTAACTACTTATGCTTATGATACTGATAATATATCTGAGTTAAGAGTATATCTAAAAAGCGTTCATGTTAGTTATAGGGATCAGACTTTAGAGAATGAGAGAATTAAATCTGAGAATCTTAGCCTTAAAGATAGAAACAAGTTTCTTGAAGGAGAACTTGAAAATATGAAGCAGATTCAAAAAGAAAGAGATGATGCTGTTTATATTGAACAGGAGTTGACTAAGAAATATAAGCAGCTAGAATCTGATCTAGGAAAAGAAAGAAAAATAATCAAGACTTGGACAAACTCTGGAAGAGACACTCATCAAGTGTTTCAGACAGATTCTGTAGGTTTAGGCTATTGTGAAAATGATGAACTTAGGTTTAAAGACAAGGTTAAGGTTAAACCACAACTTAAACCTGTGAAATTTGTTCCAGAGTCCACTAAGTTAAAATCTGTTGTAGTAAGAGAAGCTGATATGGAATCAGATGAAACCTGTGAAAGACAGGAAAATATTATAACAGAAAATCTTATGGAAATAGAAGCCGTTAGAAAGCCAGTAAAAATTGTGAAAAACAAGTTAATGTTGGCTTCATGACAGGAAAACAGTTCAATCATAAGCTCAAAGAAGTAAAGTCTGCCATGAAACCAAAAGGGTCCAAGAAGAATAGGAATGGAAAGATAGGCATAAATAAAAGAAATAATCATTTGCCTACTGCTGCTGCTCCAAGGAAAACATGTTATAATTGTGGTAGTACTAACCATCTTGCTAGATTTTGCAATAAGAACAAAGATATTAATTCTTTACCTTCTACATCAGGAGTAAAGAATGATTATGTAAGGGTTAAACCACAGACTTTATGCACACACTGTGGGAGCACTTGGCATTCTATTTATACTTGTAAGAGTTATCATGCTATTTATCACAACTACTATGAGCTAAAACCCAATCTGAAGTGGGTTAGAGCAAACTCTGCAAGTGTAAAGTCTGACAATGTTAGTTTAAACTCTGTTGATAGTGATTCCGCTGTAAAAGCTAACAATGTTAAGAAAGGCAAAGGATCCAAGCAAGTCTGGATCCTTAAAACTAACTCTTTGTAATTGGTTGTGATTGCAGGGCATAAAAGAGAGCACCCTTATCTTGGACAGTGGATGCTCATGACACATGACTGGAAATAAAGCCCTGCTATCAGATTTTGAGGAGAAGGTTGGCCCAAAGGTTTCCTATGGAGATGGCAACATAGGACGTACTATGGGATATGGCAATATCAATCTTGGAAGTGTCATCATCACAAATGTAGCTCTAGTCTCAGGACTCAAGCATAATCTGCTATCTGTGAGTCAAATCTGTGACAGAGGAAACCATGTAGATTTTCATACTGAACACTGTGAAGTTATCAGTAAATCTACTGGAAAAGTTGTTCTAGTTGGACACAGGCGCAACAACATTTATGAAGCAAGTTTGGTAACAAACTCTGATGGAAAAATAGTGTGTCTGACTGCAAGAATGTCAAATGAAGAGAGTTGGAATTGGCATAAGAAGCTCTCTCATCTCAATTTGAACAACATCAATGAGCTAATAAGAAAGGATCTTGTAAGGGGACTTCCAAAATCAATACTCAGTCTAGATGGCCTATGTGATTCTTGTCAAAACTCTTGCTCAATTTCTTTTAGAAAGTGGGTTCACAAGAGGTACAATTGATAAAACCTTGTTTTATTTTAATTCTGGTGATAATTTACTTTTAGTTCAAATTTATGTAGATGATATTATTTTTGGATCTACTAATGACAAACTTTGTAGGAAGTTTGCAAAGCTTATGCAGTCCAGGTACCAAATGAGCATGATGGGAGAACTTAGTTATTTTCTAGGCTTACAGGTCAAGCAAACAGATGAAGGGATTTTTATCAATCAAGCAAAGTATACCAGAAATCTTCTAAAGAAATTTGGTATGCTTGATAGTTCATCTGCTCCAACTCCCATGGCTACTGCAACAAAGCTAGACAAAGACACAGGTGCTACAGTGGATATGACAACCTACAGAGGCATGATTGGGTCTTTACTGTATCTCACTGCAAGTAGACCTGATATCATGTATGCAACATGTCTTTGTGCAAGATTTCAAGCAGATCCCAGAGAGCCTCATCTAACAGCTGTAAAAAGGATTTTCAAATATCTCAAAGGAACCATAACCTTGGGTTTGTGGTATCCTAGAGAATCAGAGTTTAAGCTAATTGGTTACTCTGATGCAGATTTTGCAGGCTGTAAGATAGACAGAAAAAGTACAAGTGGAAGCTGTCAATTCTTAGGTGACAGATTGGTTTCTTGGTATAGAAAGAAACAGAAGTCAATTTCCACATCCACTGCAGAAGCAGAGTATATAGCTGCTGGTAGCTGTTGTGCACAGATTTTATGGATGAAGAATCAGTTGCTGGATTATGGGTTAAGGTACTCTAAAATACCTATTTTCTGTGATAACCAAAGTGCCATTGCTATGACAGGTAATCCAGTACAGCACTCCATGACCAAGCACATCAGCATAAGGTATCATTTTATCAGGGAACATGTGGAAGAAGGGAACATTGAGCTTCATTTTGTGTCTACAGACCAACAACTTGCAGATATCTTCACCAAACCTTTGAGTGAAGCTACCTTTACAAGATTGGTAAATGAACTTGGAATGATCTCTGGTTTTGACTAGAGATACGGGTTAGACTCAAAAACTATACATGTTTGATTTTTATGCTCATGATTCCTTACATGTGTTAACTGTTATGAGTACCAGTGTCATAAACTCTGAAAGTAAACTCTGATGCTAAACTCTGTTAGTCATAAAGTGTTGGTCATACTCTGATAGTTACAGTCTAATGCTATACTCTGATTGTAATTTTGTCTGAAACATATGGACCAATGAAGAAATTTGTATGAAGCATAATTCTCAGTAAGTAATTATGAATCCTTAAGAGTTGTATAGATTCTGATCTCAAATATGTGCAGTAAGTTAACACAACATGATACTGTCTCTGTATTTATAGCATCTCTTAGTTTATTAATCCTATACACTGAGTCTGTATTAGCTGTTTGCACTTTCTCTCATAAATTAATTGTATTAACTTATGAAAAGTCTAAACTCTGCTAATTAATAGCAAATATTTCACCCTCATATTAAAAGATGCCAAAAAGAGCACAAATTCCTTTGAGATCATGTTGAGCCTAGGAAGATCCAGGAACTTATTGTATGAGATAAGAGCTAAAATCTTTGATTTTTGGTGACTAGTGCCAACCACTGATTACTGGGAAAAAAAATATATATATAAATATATATATATATATATATATATATATATATATATATATATATATATATATATATATATATATATATATATAAAGGGGGTGAAAAATAAAAGATATATCCAAATGAAAGGATATCAGAATACAGAGTTTAGATATAAAAATCAGATTTTATGTTAGATGAGAGTTTGAGCAATCAGTTTTTACTGTTTTAGTTTGTGGATTTTATGCACTTTGAGATGATCTAAATATTGATTTCGGTAAACTCTGCTATTGCACACACAATTATTCACACCTGTGCAGTTTGAGAAAAGAGTTTATTGACAAAGGACAAATGGTAAACACTGATGTATTGTGTGAAATACGCCGAGGTAACTTTGTTTTAATCTCTGATGGTTAAAATGATTTTTTTGTTTCAGACATTTTATAATTTTGAGATTAGACATTTTTTTAGAAATTCGAAAGAGTATGATTACAAACGGTTCATATTTGTATTAAACAGAGGAGAGAGAGGTTGAGTGTTTTGAACAATGTGAAAAGCGGTAATTTTGGCTATTTTTACTGCGCGTGTGTATTGGAAGTTGTTACATACAGCTGTTATCGTATGCATGTTTGACATCTGTCCCACTCACACACTTTTCAAAGACGCCTGCTGTGTGTAGTAATGATTAAAACGATTGGGTTTTAATTTTAACAGTTATTATTTAAACTTACTACACATAAACGGTTCATTCTTTTACACAATTCATCTTTTCATAAGTTTTTACTCACAAACACTGTCTCAAACACTTTCACTGCATACATTCTACACTTTTCTCTGTCTTATTCCTTGCTTACTTCTAAACTTTTCTAATGGCTACTACAATGTTTACTGCTTCTGGGTTAAAATTTGTCCCTAATAACTATTCAGCTCCATTGGCAAATGAGAACGCACCGGAGGCATTTCATTTGATTCAGGATTTCTTGTCAAACTCTGATATTGGCACTGCTCTCACCGCACCATTGAAGTTGTCTGCATCTCAAATCAGGACTCTTTGGTAGACAGGCACTTATGATAATGGAGGAGAGTCTGGGTCTCCGTCCATAATCTTTGAATTTCAAGACGAAGAATTTACAGTTACTCCAACAACTGTTCGTGATGCTTTGGGTCTTGAGGATTTCAATGCTTTCATAATCTCTGTTGTCGATTCTGAGTTGGTTAGAATGATGAGAGAAATAGGCTACTCTGGACCATTGACAAAGATTGGTCAACTGAAAAGGCCGTTTTTGCGCAAGGAATGGAGTTTCTTTTTCGATTGCATCACCAGGGCTTTTGGAAAGAAGTGCACAAACTGGGATGCAATTCCTACTGATAGTCTGCAAATCGGGTATTCTCTTCTTTATGGAGGTAATTTTGATGTTGCTAGGCTAGTTCTAAATAATATAGGTGAGAAAATGACTGAAAACAGAGGTGTAGTCTATTTTGCAAGATTCTGTCAATTGATATTCTCTGAATGTGTTTCTGAAGTAGAGATAGCTGAGAATGATGTGATTCCCTGTTTTAAATTACATAAACGCATATTCTCTGATCTAACTAATAAGGATAACAAGAAAGGGGATGTTGGTGTCTTGTTGCTACCTGAGTTTGTGCGACAATTTCAAGTAAATTCACAACAACAACAACTTGCAAATGCTGAAGCTGGACCTTCTGTGTCTCAATCACAGAGGTCAAAGAAGTCTAAGTTGAGAGCTGTTAAGTCTGCAAGAGTGAAGCCATCAGCAAATGAAGCTGGGGTATCAATCACTGATGGTATGCCTCAGACGAAAAGGTTAAAGAAAAGAAGAGCCAACAGGGCAAAGACTGATGATGTTGATGAGGAGAGTGAAACTGATGATGAAACTCTTCATCAAAGGAAAAGAAGACTGGTGGCTGCACATCTCTTTGGTGCATCCAATGTAAATGCTGAAGCAGCACCTATGCCTGAAATGGTAAGTGATGATATAGAAGCTCCTACATCAAAGGCTGATGATGTAGTTGAGGAAGCTGCTGATCATTCTGACAACAGAGTTTTTGAGAAAATGGATTTCTTTGCTGATAATGATATTCTAGATGCACATCCTACTATCAGTATTTGTGATACTGAGGATGTAGCAGCTGATCAAGCCACCTTGGTCATTGAAGACTCTGTTGCTTCTCACACAGAGAATCTTTCAGTTCACAATTTACATTCTGACAAAGGTGAGGAGGTTGATCAGAGGATAACAGTTGCTACAGAGCCAATTCTTGATGAAGTTGTAGCAGAGAATGTACAAGAGGCTGCTGATAAGCTAAACTCTGAGGATATTATTTTTCTTGAAGCTTTGCAACAATCTGTTGTTGAGATTGTTCAAAAAGAAGCAGAGTTTGATACTAATGCCCACTCTGATAATCCAGAAAGAATGGCCGAGAATGTTCCTGCATAGAATACAGCAGAGGATGACAATGTTGAAGATAGTTCTGCTCATTCACATCCTGATATACCAGAGTTATCTGATATTCGATTAAACTCTGATGAGGAAAGAGAGGTCAATCGAGCTACTGCTGAGCATTTTCAGGATATGTACTACAATAGATGGGCTGCTGCAGATTGTATCTTTTCTGCACAGAGGGCTGCTGATTTTCTTAATGATTCTGTGAAGCAAATTTCAAACTCTGATGTTCTTACAAGTCTAAAGGCCACTATGGTTCAAGTCAAAGCCTTAAACAATAGGTTTGATGAAACACAAACAGTGATTACAAATCTTAGGAATGAAGTTGGTCTAAGGGATCTTACCTTAAAGACTGATAGGTCTTATTATTCTGCCATGTTCAAGCAGCAAGCCAAGGATTCTGATGAACTTAAGAAGAGGCTTGGGCAAGTTGAGGAGAATCAGATTGCAATGTCTGCACAATTGAATTCTATTTCTACTGCTATAGAATTGCTGACATCAGTACTACTTTCTGATGATGTAAAAAAGGGGGAGAGTGTACCTAATGACAAATGCAAAGACACTCAAACTATGAGATGGAGGGATGATTCTACTGATGGTGGAAGCAAGGAAACTGAGAGGAAGCAAATTTCTGCTCAAGGGCAAAGAAGATCAAGATTAAATTCTGATAGGTTGACAAACTCTGGTAAAGGAATCTCAAACTCTGCCAGTGGTTCAAGACTTAAGAGTTTAATTATTTCAGCCAATCCATCTACTGATGAAGAAATTGCTACAAAAATGTTTCTAGAAGAACACGGTAATGAAGCTACAGTTGAAGACATGGAAGCTGAAATGCCGAGTCTTGCTGAAGAGCATGAGAAGAAATTGAAAGATGGTACTTACAAAAAGAAAGCTGTCAAGGCTCCTAGAAAGAAAGAAACTGGAATTTCTATCAAGGAAAATACTCAACAGAGTATACAATACACCAGGAGGCCTGTAATAGCAAACGCTGATAAGGGCAAGGGTAAACTGATAGAAGAAAGACAGTTACCAAGGAAAAATTATTCAACCTCTGACATTGCTCAAGTTGAATCAAAATTTATTAAATCAACCTCTGACGCTGCTCAAGTTGATGTTTCTACTAAAGTTGTAACAACCTCTGACAATGCTCATGTTGTGCAAACTCAACTAGCACCTCAACTCCAAGATACTTTTAGAAGACCTATACTTCCTGAAACTCTGAAGCTAGAAACTGTTAACTTCTCAGAAACCAGAACTGTATTGGGTAAAGAATCTCATGATAAATCTAGATTAGGTTCACACAGGGAGAAGAGAATAAACAACAGGCCTGGAGATCAATCATCACTGGCAGTATCTGGTATTTTTACTCAAGAGAGTCTTGATATGCTAGAATCTGTTCAGATGATATTTCATAAAGTGTTAAAGAAAGAGTTTTTGTTGTATTTTATGGCTGATGGAAGAGTTTACAAGGTTGCAGAGTCTGACATCAATCTCAAATCTTATGAAGAATTGGAGTATGTTCTGTATTTGTTAAAAGTCAAAAATAGAAGTACTCATGATGCTGCTTTAGTTATCAGAGAAAGGATGCTGAAATCAAAGATAATGCTTGGATGAGGAGTCTCGAGTGCATACATTCCTAAGTACAGAGATGCTTATGGAAAGATTGTAGAAATGAAAAGAAACAGTGCAAGACTAAGGACTGATCTGGGAGTTAAAGTCTTAGAATTCAATCTAGAATCTGATAAATCATATTTTATTAGGCTAGGGAATGAGATGAGGAAAAATTCCATCTATTCTTTGAGAGCTGCAATTTATCAGACTGGAGAATCTGATCCAGAGTTAAGAGAGTTGAAGAAAGTTATGGTTGAAGAGCTGGAAAGGGCTGAAAGAAGACTTCTCATGGATTATCTCAGAACTGTTCCTGATATTCAAGAAATCAAATAAAGTCTGACTGAAAGTTTTTTTTTTAAAAGTTTTCTATTCTAAGTTAAAGTTAAACTCTGATATATTAAACACTGCATTTGTTATATATTTTGACATCATCAATTATCTGTTTAACTTGTACATTTTTATTATGCACAAGTTGGGGGAGATTGTTAGATATAATTGCTGACGTTTGTTCATCAGTGTTTAAGCAACAGGTGATCATCAAAGTTTACATTGAAGCCAGTCAGAGTTTGTTAAAGTCTGACGTGGTGATAGTTGAATTAGCTGTCGGTGCTGAATTGAATATTCTAGAAGCAATATATTCTGAAGATGGAAAGAAACAGAATATATTGATACAGCTAAGGAAACAGAATAGAAGATAAGAAGCAATCCTTGATTGATATGAATTGTATAGATAACTTATAGGAATATCAATTAGAGATGGATTGTATGTAGCTGTGTACTATATAAACACAGATAGGTTATCCCTAGAAGGGATGCGATTATTGATATATTATTTAATATAATTCAGTTTGTTGATTTACCAACTTGTGTTCTTGATTGTTATTCTAATACATACTTGATTATATATTGTGTATTCGGCCTAACATACATGGTTTCCTCTGTCACAGATTTGACTCACAGATAGCAGATTATGCTTGAGTCCTGAGACTAGAGCTACATTGGTGATGATGACACTTCCAAGATTGATATTGCCATATCCCATAGTACGTCCTATGTTGCCATCTCCATAGGAAACCTTTGGGCCAGCCTTCTCCTCAAAATCTGATAGCAGGGCTTTATTTCCAGTCATGTGTCCTGAGCATCCACTGTCCAAGATAAGGGTGCTCTCTTTTATGCCCTGCAATCACAACCAATTACAAAGAGTTAGTTTTAAGGATCCATACTTGCTTGGATCCTTTGGCTTTCTTAACATTGTTAGCTTTTGCAGCGGAATCACTATCAACAGAGTTTAAACTAACATTGTCAGACTTTACACTTGCAGAGTTTGCTCTAACCCACTTCAGATTGGGTTTTAGCTCATAGTAGTTGTGATAAATAGCATGATAACTCTTACAAGTATAAATAGAATGCCAAGTGCTCCCACAGTGTGTGCATAAAGTCTGTGGTTTAACCCTTACATAATCATTCTTTACTCCTGATGTAGAAGGTAAATAATTAATATCTTTGTTCTTATTGCAAAATCTAGCAAGATGGTTAGTACTACCACAATTATAACATGTTTTCCTTGGAGCAGCAGCAGTAGGCAAATGATTATTTCTTTTATTTATGCCTATCTTCCCATTCCTATTCTTCTTGGACCCTTTTGGTTTCATGGCAGACTTTACCTCTTTGAGCTTATGATTGAACTGTTTTCCTGTCATCAAGCCAACATTAACCTGTTTTTCACAAGTTTTTACTGGCTTTCTAACAGCTTCTATTTCCATAAGATTTTCTGTTATAATATTTTCCTGTCTTTCACAGGTTTCATCTGATTCCATATCAGCTTCTCTTACTACAACAGATTTTAACTTAGTGGACTCTGGAACAAATTTCACAGGTTTAAGTTGTGGTTTAACCTTAACCTTGTCTTTAAACCTAAGTTCATCATTTTCACAATAGCCTAAACCTACAGAATCTGTCTGAAACACTTGATGAGTGTCTCTTCCAGAGTTTGTCCAAGTCTTGATTATTTTTCTTTCTTTTTCTAGATCAGATTCTAGCTGCTTATATCTCTTAATCAACTCCTGTTCAATATAAACAGCATCATCTCTTTCTTTTTGAATCTGCTTCATATTTTCAAGATTTCCTTCAAGAAACTTGTTTCTATCTTTAAGGCTAAGATTCTTAGATTTAATTCTCTCATTCTCTAAAGTCTGATCCCTATAACTAACATGTACGCTTTTCAGATATACTCTTAACTCAGATATATTATCAGTATCATAAGCATAAGTAGTTAGGGGTACCTTATTTTCAGATGATTCAGTCTCATCTTTGACAGTTGCCATAAGAGCATAATTTACTCCATCATCAGAGTCTGAAGTATCTGCCCAGTCTTTGCCTTTAGAGATGAGTGCTTTCTCAGATTTTCCTTTCTTGCACTCTGGGGCATAGTGACCCATCTCCTTACACTTGTAGCACTGGATTTCAGATTTATCCTTCTTGCCAGACTTGGTCTCCCTTCCATCAGACTTTCTAAAACTTTTCCTTTCAGAGTTTGAATCTTTCCTTGAGAATCTCTTTCCTTTCTTGAAGTTCTTGAATCCCATCTTCTTGAAGGTCTTCACCATCAATGGAGCCATTTGCATCATCTGTTCTTCATCATCCTCAGAGTCAGAAGCTTCATCAGAGTTTGAGTCATCATCAGAGTTTGATGACTCACTTTCAGATTTAATGACTAAAGCCTTTCCCTTGGCTTTTTTCCTTGATGATTCCTTCTTGATGGGCTTCTCCTCAACTTTGAGAGCAACAGATTTTGTCTTCTTGCTGGATCTCCTGTTTCTTTGTTCTATCTCAAGTTCATGAGTCTTTAACAATCCATAGATCTCATCAAGATCTGTATCTGCAAGATCATAATTATCTCTGATTGTTGTCGCCTTTAAATCCCATCTTTCAGGTAGGGATAAGAGAAATTTGAGATTTGACTCTTCAAGCTCATATTCTTTATCAACCAGAGACAGATCATTCAATAGTTTGCAAAATCTGTCATAAGTCTCAGTCAAGGTTTCATTAGGTCTTGAATCAAAGTGCTCATACTCCTGTGTGAGTATTGTCTTTCTGTTTTTCTTTATAGCAGTGGTTCCTTGACACCTGACTTCCAAAGCATCCCAGATTTCTTTTGCAGTTTTGCAACCAATTACTCTGTTAGACATAACATTATCTAAAGCACTGTGGAGAAGATGTCTAACCTTTGCATCTTTTACAAGAGATGAGATGTCCTCAGGAGTATAATCTTTCTTCTCCTTTGGAACAGTCTTTTGTTCTTGGCCAGCAACAACAGGGGCTAGTTTGGTTGGATTATGAGGACCATCATTAATTCTGTCAAGATATTCTGGATCTGTAGCCTCCAGAAACATGGTCATCTTCACCTTCCAAATTGGATACTCCACTGGCCTGAGAATTGGAACCCTGATTGTTTCATATCGACTCACAGAATTAGGTTTAACCTGTTCAACCTTGGGAGGAGCTTGATTTTCTTCAGACATGATTATTACTGTGTTTGAATCGTAAAACTATATATATTAAACAGCTCAAGCTCTGATACCAATTGTTAGGCCGAATACAGTATAATCAAATATATATGAGAATAACAATAATCAAGAACACTGTTTATGAATCAATAAACTGTAATAGTATTAACAGCTTCTCTCTTTATGATGTTAATGAATCACAAAGAGCTTCTAGGTTACAAGAATAATAATTCTATGTTCGCGTCCCTTCTAGGGATAACCTATCTGTGTTTATATATTACACAGTTACACAATCCTTATCTAATTGATACTCCTATAAATTAGCTATACAATTATTATCAATTAAGGATTGATTCAGTCTTCTGTCCAGTTTCCTTAGCTGTATCAATATATTCTGCTTCTTTCCATCTTCAGAATATATTGCTTCTAGAATCTTCATGATTTGCACCGACAGCTAAATCAACTTTCACCCCGTCAGACTTTAACAAACTCTGACTGGCTTCCAGTAAACTCTGATAAGTACTTCAGGCTAAACTCTGAACAGTACCTGTTACTTAAACACTGATTAAACAAACATCAGCAATTATATCTAACATATTAGGTCTGTCCTTGTCTAATTTTCAGCGTTTAGTGTCACATTCGAGGTAACTGATAATTATACATATGTCGTGTGTGATAATTTTATAAAAGAAGAAATTTTAGTAAGAAGAAATTTTAGTTAGAAAATATTTTAAAAAAATATATGATCTGGCTAATAAAGGTAATCGATTAATTATTAGTATTTGTAATATTAATATTTTATGCTACTAAATAGAATATCCCGTGTATATTTTTTGAGGTTTTAGTAGTATTTGTTATATTAGTATTTTATGCTACTAAATATAATAACCCGTGTATATTTTTTGAGGTTTTAGTTAGGAGACATATTAATTAGAAAATATAAAAAGAATATACACTTTGGCAAAAAAAGCTAATCGATTAGTTATTATTAATTATAATATTATTATTTTATTTTATTAAATAGAACTGTCCGTGATATTTTTAGAAAATAAGAGGTTTTAATGAGGAAAAATAAAAAAATAGAAATTTTAGTTATAAAAAAGAATGTACGCTTTGGCTAATAAAGCTAATTGTTTAATTATTAGTATTTTATGTTAGGAGATGAAATTGCCCTGATATCTTCTGAAGGTTTTAGTTAGGAGAAATTTTAGTTAGAAAATATAAAAAAGAATATACGTTTTGGAAAAAAAAGCTAATCGGTTAGTCATTAGTAATTATAATATTATTATTTTATTTTATTAAATAGAACTATCCGTGATATTTTTGGAAAATGAGAGGTTTTAGTTAGGAAAAATAGAAAAGTAGAAATTTTAGTTAGAAAATATAAAAAAAGAATATACACTTTGGCTAAAAAAAGGTAATGGGTTAATTATCAGCAATTATAACTTTATTATGTTATTTTATTAAATGAAACTGTCTGTAATATTTTTGGAAAATGAGATGTTTTAGTTACGAAAAATAGAAAAGATATTCGATATAATAATTTTAATATTTTATCTAACGGTTCTCAATGATTTGATCAGAAATATCTAACGGCTATGAATTGAGTTACCAAACTTTTGGACGACCAGACTACAAAAACTTTCAGGACCAGACAAAACTTTCAATGTTTTGTCTTTAATATAATAGTATAGATTATAGATAGATATGTTTTAATTTAAAGGTAATTGCCCGTGTTATTTTTGGAAAATGAGTAGATTTTGTTAGAAAAAAATGTTTTAATTATAAATGGCAATCAGCTAGTTACTATTTTTATATTTTTTTTATTATTTATTAAATAGAATAAATGATCGAAAACCGAAAACAAAACTTTCAATGTTTCGTCTTTAAATTTAATTGCCCGTAATATTATTTTATTATTTATTAAAATAATATTAATAATAAAGACAAATAGAAAAGCTAACATGTTTTAATTAAAAAAAGTAATTGCCCGTGATATTTTTGAAAAAGAGAGATTTTAGTGAGAACAAATATAAAAGTAATAAGGACAAATAGAAAAGCTAACTTGTGAATAAAAATCAATATGATAAATTGTAAAATGAGAAACTTAAATATTAATTGGAACATCGAAAAAATAAATAAAAAATACAAAAGGGTCTGAGGAAGATAAATGAGACATTATTAATATTATTTTATTATTTTTTAAAAATAAAATTAATAATAAGGACATATAGAAAAACTAACATGGTTTAATTAAAAAAAGTAATTGCCCGTGATATTTTTTGGAAAAGAGATATTTTAGTGAGAACAATTATAAAAGTAATAAGGACAAATATAAAAGCTAACATGTTTTAATTAAAAAAATAACTGCTCGTGATATTTTTGGAAAAAAGAAATTTTAGTGAGAACAAATATAAAAGTAATAATAAGGAAAAATAGAAAATCTAACATGTTTTAATTAAAAAAAGGCAACTGCCCATGATATTTTTGGAAAAAAGAGATTTTAGTGAGAACAAATATAAAAGTGATAAGGACAAATAGAAAAGTTAACATGTTTTAATTAAAAAAAGTAATTGCCCGTGATATTTTTGGAAAATAGAGATTTTAGAGAGAACAAATATAAAGGATAATATCTTTTTTTTGACGAAAAAAGATAATATGTTTTAATTTAAAGGTAATTTCCCGTGATATTTTTGGAAAAAAGAGTAGATTTTGTTAAGAAAAAGTGTTTTAATTATAAAAGGCAATCATCTAGTTACTATTTTTATATTTTTATATTATTTATTAAACATAATAAATGACCGAAAACCAAAAACCAAAACTTTCAATGTTTCGGCTTTAATAATATAGTATAGATTTTGCAAAAAATACTATGTTTTTTTTGAATATTTTGTAAAAATACCAACATATTTGCAAAAAAATGGTGCAACTTCTTGCAACCATATCTGCAACTGTATCAACCAAAATCAACCACATATGAAACTTATAAAAATTTAATAATTGGAATCATCTTTGGTTGCATAATAAGTTGCATAAGTTAGTTCCCATGCGGGACCTTGTTGATTAATTGGAAACTCAACCCCAATTGTTGATTTGGTTGAGATAAAACTTTTATGAACTCTCAACTACGCACATATCTATATATGTGTATATATATATATATATATATATATATATATATATATATATATATATATATATACATGTATGTATAGACAAAAGGTGAGGGGGATGTAACTTGACATCGCAAGCTTTATTCATCTTTATCTTCATTCACCCCTTTTTACTAACAAATTTTTTGAATCCTCAATTAATTTCAAATTATTTTTTAAAAAGTTACATCTTGTTTCTTTGGTTGCATCTGGTTAAAGACCTTATTTTTGAAAATATTTTTAGATTGCATCTAGTTGCATACCGTATTTTTGCAAATATTTTCAGAAGATGGTAAAATTGCAAAGAAAAACTTAGAAGATGTAGTATTTTTGATAAAATCTCTATAATCTAATACAATTCACAAAATTTTTATAATGAGTAATATTTTTCTGGATAAATTTTTATATATTATTTGTAATAAATCAATCAATACTATATTATTAAAGACAAAACATTAAAAGTTTGGTAGTCGGACGACGGACGGACGGTCGGTACTTTGTGATTTTACTTAATTACCCTTACTTATTATTTTAAAAAACTATTACCAAATAATAACCAATTACCTTTCACCTAAAATACGTTACCTAATCTATTTTTTTCTAAAAAAATCTTCTATAAAAAAATCACGATAATTAACTTTTCCAACTAAAACATGTTACTTTTTCTATTTTTTCTCACTAAATCCTCTCTTTTTCCAAAATTATCACGGACAACCCCTTAATTATTTATTTTTAAACATATTTTAATACTTTTAATTACGAACAACTACCTTTTTTTAAACTAAAACATGTTCTTTTTTCTATTTTTCCTTACTAAACCCCTCCTTTCCAAAAATATCACCGGAAATTAACTTTTTCAACTAAAACTTGTTATCTTTTCTATTTTTCCTTACTAAAACCCCTCATTTTCCAAAAATATCACGGGTAAATCGTTACTTACTTATTTTAAATTACCTTTTTGCAAATTTTATTTAAATTTATAATGAAACTACAATATTCAAATTTAAAAATATACTCAAAATACGTTCTTATATGTAATTTTTTAATTTATCATTTACATTATATATATAACATTAATAAATTTTGTATTAGTAAAGAATCGAATCTAGACTTATTATAGTAGTAGTAATAATTATGAAATTATAATTTTAGCCCTGGCTACGAAACCATATTAATTTCTTTAGACTAATCGATCAATCTTTATATATATAAAGGAAAACCCCAGGAGCTCTATAATCGCTCGATTCATATTTTTCTAATTTTATAGAGCTCCTCAATTTTAAATACTTAAAATCTTTATATATATAAAGGAAAACCCCCAGGAGCTCTATAATCGCTCGATCTATATAAAGGATTCTTTACACGTCAAGAACCAAAAGTATGCTGCATCTGTATTATTATGATACCGTTTTTCTTTATATATATAAAGGAAAACCCCCAGGAGCTCTATAATCGCTCGATTCATATTTTTCTAATTTTTTAGAGCTCCTCAATTTTAAATACTTAAAATTAAATTCAATTCAAAGTCATATATAAAGGATTCTTTACACGTCAAGAACCAAAAGTCTGCTGCATCTGTATTATTATGATACCGTCTATATATTCATTGCAATAAAAATAAGTTTAAATATTATTATTCAGGATTTGTTAAAAGATTGTGATAATCTCTCTCTACAGGTACATAAAACGTTTTCAAGAAAAGGACTAGCGCAACCGTGTAATAAATCCGCATCAATAACAGTCAGACTACAATTGTGTTGTGTTGTTGTATTTATGGTTTTGTTAATGTGCTTCAAACATTAATTATATATGTTTTTAGGTATTTTAAATTTTGCAGGGGTAAAAAATAATGATCGTTTATGTCGTAGTCGATTGTGTGAAAAACTTACAGGTAATGTTTTTCTTGATTCCTTACTCCATTAGGTTTGGTCATTCTATTAATCATCTTTATAATATATATTTTAATGTAATTGTCTCTAATTCCAGTGTTCTTTTAAACCTCGCCACTTTAACTCTGTCGAAGTTAAGTCGATGAGACATGAGACAAATATCACAGTCTTACAGATTTATACATGTGTGTACATGACACACAAATTCCTAGGTAATAAGTTTTGTATTGTGTTAACATGATTAAATTAAAACTTCAATTTTACTGATTTTTGTTTGTACGGAGCAGTAATCGATTGCTGGAAGAAAGATCTAATAAGGCTATTCAGGCTGAAGGACTTCTATACTAACGACTAACGCATGTTTGCATGTGATGCATAATGAACGACTCCCTATACAGATTGCACCATCGTATATGCATTATTGGATAACATATTTAATGGTTTTGTGACATTTAAATCACTACTCTGAAGTGGTTTCCTTCAAACTCAAGCTCTAGGGCAACCAACACTAACAAGTTCTGTGAGATCTATATCCACGTCTATATGGCACATGCGTGGGTAAAATTAAGCCAACAAAAGTTGACTATCCTCATCAAGTTAAAATATATTTCATAATTTTTCTTTTACCATGAAAAGTCTTCATCGGCACAACCTTTGTTTTTTTATTTCCATTCCATCTTTTCAGAATCCTAACTTTAAAAAACAATAACGATTGTATGTTATTTGTTTTATGTTTATATATAATTTATACGTTTTCATGTTAAATATTTATAATAATTTTAAATCCATTTTGTACTTGAACGAAAAATGTAGAGACTTTACTCTCTTACAAGATTTTCAAGATGGACAGTATATATTATCAGGATGCACAATTGAAAGGCATATGTATAGGCCTATTTGTAAACATCGAGATACAACTCAACTTAAACAAGAATGTAATAAGTAAATAATAATTCATTTGTCACAGGAATCTCAGAAGGTTATATCAGTCAAAAGAATGAAGATTAAAGTCAACCTACAGACTTGAAGTAATTCTACATTAAAAGAAGTTCAATTATTTGATCAAGCCTCAGTGAAGTATTCAAGAAAGTGGATTTATTAAATTGACAGAGATTTCTACAACATGACAGCAAATGTACAGGTTACAGTGTTTGTTAAAGTCAAAAGAAAAAAGACCACCGCTTAAAGTCAAAAGATGAAGAACCGTCATTGTAGTTAGTCACTCATGAACCAGACAGTACATCGAGTGTCAACACCAAACAGTGATAGTTCGTCATTATTTTCAGTGGTTCAAAGATTGATTCTGATATAAAGAAATAATATTACTCTTAATTAAATTATATCAATTAATTAATTTATCCATTAAATTAATTCTTCAAGAATTAATTAATTCTTTAAATTAATTATGAGATTCTTTAAGTATTATAGAATTAATATATATTTATTTATATATATGACTTGATAAATACACTTGTATGACTGTTGGAAAGACAGTCATACAAGCTTTGTTGACTGTCATAGCGATAGTCATACAAGCTTAAATGACTGTCATACCGACAATCATACAAGGCTTGTATGACTGTTGGAAGACAGTCATACAAGGCTTGTTCAAGTCATGCAAGTGTTATTTTTGGACAAGTCATACAAGAGTTTCCAAAAAGGGAAAGGCGGCCGAGGCAGTTACTTGTGTGATCAATACAAAAGCAATTGCAAGACAAAAAGATATCAACAACACAGAACAGAACATAATATCTTCACTTACTGTCTTAAACACCTCAACTGCCGGAATCATTTCTTGATCACAAGAGAATTTATTTCTAGTATTGATTGTTATATCCAAACCACTAGAAATCAATTACTTGTACTGCTTTGACTATGTAGCGGATCTTTATCCCTAGAATTTATCTCGAACTATATTTTAGCGTTCTACCTTTTTATTATAAAAATAGATAAGTTCATGTCGAATTTATTCTAAATTTGTTTTAATTAGTTTGAGATTCAATCATTGTAATCCGTACTGTATTTGTAACACCTTTCAAGTTTAATATAAGTTATATTTAACTTGAATTTTGTTTCATTTAATTCCGCAATAATTTGTTATTGGATTGTAAAATCATAAGCCAAACAAATTCGATAAAATGGTACTGTTTGTATTCAACCCCCCCCCCATCTACAAACTTATTAGGACATAACAATTGGCATAAGAGCCTATTGATTGACGAACAGATAAAGATCCATACTTTTGTGATTTTTTCAAGAATGTTCAAATTTTTATTCTTATAAAAATTCAAGATGTCTACTCAAAAAGTTGGAGCCGTCAAAATTCCGATGTTCAGTAAAGAGCACTATCCAATGTGGAAGAAGAAGATGCTCTTGTTTCTTCAAGTGACAAATATAAAGTATCTTGGTGTATTGAAGAACGGACGAAAACTTCCTATGATTATTGAGGAAGAGCAAATTGAGAATAATATTGTTACTCAAGTTGCTAGGATGTATCCCAAAGATCCAAAAGACTATACAATTGATGAAAAAGAGTATGCTTCTCTAGATGCAAGCCTACAGTTAATTCTGGTTGATTGTCTAGATCCAATCATGCATAATAATGTTTTAAATTGTGTTAATGCCAAACACATTTGGGATACGATTGAGATAATCAATGAAGGGATGGAAGAAGTCAGAGAAAACAGGATGGAAATTCTTACCTCTTCATATGAACACTTCAGATCCAATCCTGGTGAAGGTATCTCTGATTTTTTTGAGAGATACAACAAATTGATTAATGATCTGAATCTCCATGGAAAGCATTACACTATCAAGGAGATAAACAAGAAGTTTCTTCTAACCCTTCCATCTCATCTAGAGCACAGAATTTCAGTCATTAAAGAAGCAAGGGATCTAGGAGAGATTTCTTTGGAAAGACTCAATGGTGTTCTGAAAACTTATGAGTTGGGAACTTCAGATTCAGAAGGAATCCTAATCTTAAGTTCTAACCCTGATTCCAGAGAAGTAGTTCTTCTTCCTCAAATAGAACAAGGGGTGGCTATAAAACTGTAATAATAGACAGAAGCACAATTAGATGCTTTAATTGTAATGATTTGGGACACTTTGCTACTGAATGCAAAAATCCAAAGCAAGCAAGGAGGAACTCATATGATTTTTGATTCTTCTACATGTGTGTTGTGTACTGAGGGTGAGTTTTGTGTGCGTGAGTGTTTTTGTATATCTATGGGGTGTATTAGTTAATTAATTGGATAAGGTTAGGTGGGTGTAGATAATTAACACAATTTCTACACATAACACCAAATAGACCCGTACTGAACGATCTTTAACGAACGAAAACACTAAAAAATATATATTCGATAATAAAAAAAATAATTCTCAACCACTAAAATATTTTGAGTACAAAATTATAACTTTCACTCAATTAACGGATAAATATTAAAAATTTTATTTACTCTAAGAATTGAAATAATTATGCACAAAATTTTTATAAAGATACCAGGTAAAATTTTGGTACTAATAAAATACCGCTTTGATACCAAAAATTTCCAAATATTCTAAATCTTTCAAAAATGTAAAAATACTAACTTTTGGAATACTTTTATAATTTACACAGAATAAAACTTTGTACCCGAATAAAATATCGGATAAAATTTTGACGCAACTAAAATACCAATTCGATCCCCAAAATTCTGAAACAAACTCAATTCGACAATATCAATAAAATAATCAGCTTTCACAAAAAAAATTAAGTGAATAAAATATACACATAATTCTATTTCTCCTCTTGAGAAAAGCAATAAAATATTTAAATAATAATATTAATAAACCCTGAAAATTCGGGTTACTAAAATCCACCCTCCTTATAAGGATTCCGTCCTCGGAATCAGCTGAAGAAGTCACTAAGGTTCTTTTTATAACTTCCAACTCTGGTTGCATCCACAATAATACTAACCCTTTAATCTTTGATACTTGTTCTTTCTAGTCTGGGATTTCTACTGATTCCTCTATATATGGCAAATCCGGTTGTACCACTACATGTTATGCGTTACTAGTATTCCAATCACATCTTGATCCGCTTTGGCTCTTTGTAATCCCACTGCAAAGGTTAACTAATTCCAACCTGCCTGACATACTTCCAAGATTATTTGAGATAATCAGATTCATGATATTTTGAAGTGAAAAGATGTCATATCATAACGAGTGTCCCACAATTGTGGTTATCAAATTACAAATTTCAAAGAAAACTTTTTTGAAATAAAAGAATCTGAGAGACCAATATGATCAGATGAACCAATGTTGTGTGTCTTAGTTAAGACATTACTAAAGGTAATTAGCCTTCTTGTGATGCACAACACACAAGTGATGTCGTCCCATCAAACTTCTATCACACAGACAGATAGTCCTTGTGTCCCCTATAAATAGGGTTGTTCGTCTCAGCTGGAGTAGAGAAATATAAAAGGAGTCTAAAGTCAAATTAACAATCAATTGATGAGAAATTCTCAGATACACCCCTGGATTACAACTAGACAGATTCCAAAGGTACTACTTCCGGAGAAAAGAATATCCGGAAAAGAAATTACTGGCACAATACGAAGAAATGATGATTTATCAATAATAGTGTTATTCACTGTTGAAGAAAATTAGAAATTCAAATATCAAAACTTGACAGGGTTTTAGAAATCTGAAAAAAAATAGGCATCAAGACAGCCTTTAGCACATTTGAAACCCAATAACAGGTTAACACAATATCAAATATAAATTCAGAAGGCGGAATATTTTCACAGACAAAAGTCTTACTTAAAGGAGTGTTAAATAATTTATTAAGAAGGAAGGTATTGCCAAGGTCTTCAGGTATGTCTTCTTTATCAGCTCCTCTGATGGCTCGTCATTCGATTCTATGTTCTTCTGCTACACGTCCTAAGGTTATCGATATCATACGTCATCGTCGACCCGCAATAGTCTCTGAAGATTCCACCACCTATATCTACAGTCGCAAGGATTTCCATCCAACTCCGCTCAACTATCTCAAACGAGTAGCATATCTTAAATTACTCGTTGGTACTATATCCAATAGTCCAACACGAACTCTACATGAGCTCTGACGTTCTTACATAACTATACACACACCTACACACTCTCATTTCTAGTTTACTATAACCTGCTCTGATACCAACTGTGACGCCCCCAAATCCGGGGTCAGTGGATTTGGTCGTCACCTGAAATCTCAAATAAAATCACCTGTTAAATATTAAACCAATACAAATATAACATCTGCGACCCCAACTATACCAATATCCTTTAGGCTATAGTGCTAGAAACAAGAATCCAAAATTTACTAAACTTTAACTTCCTTTTTACAACAATACTCTTTGCACAAATTCTATAACACTGGTATAAATTCGATAAGAAGTATACCAGGCAAACTAATTTTATACAATATAGTATTTACTAGAAATCAACTTTATACAATAATCTTACACTAGATCCAAATGCTCTGCATCAACTCGTCTTCCCAACGTCATCTTGACTCTTCTCGTTCCACAGTTATACAATTAAATACTGTCAATCTACTTTACACTGAGGGTTAAAAAGTTGAAACCAACAAATATGAGCGGAGACATCCTCTCGCTTTACTGAAATATCAAGGGTAACAAGCAAGAGTGAGCGAAAGAAGCTCAACAAGTATATAATATTGCACAAGATAAAATAATGATGGAACAATATCTGAAAAGAAATCAACTCAACTGGGGTAGAATAATAGTGCAATAATAGCAATGTATGAAAATCAGCTCAACTGGCAAAATGAACAACAATAATTGTATTAAACTTTAAATTAGAATTGGATTTTTAATTTGACGCAACGAGTTAAAGTGGATGATCAGTCACACTAAAACTCCGGATCATACCTTACGGTATATCCAAATACTGAACTGGATCCAAGGCCACTTTGGCCCACATAATAATACTCATACTCTGACTGGCGTCTGCAGTCCTTAAAACATTTCATTTTAATAAAAACTTCCAATTCCAATCTAATACTCAGATTAGGTGTCGGAACAATCGACTACCTGGTCAACTCAAATGAATACTTTCAATGTCTGATTCAGATTCTCAGACTAGGTTAGGTAAAAACAATTATACATGAATCGAGTTTCAATAAATAAGAATCAGAATTAAATCTAGAAATCACAAGATGCTGCAAGGTATGAATTATGAACCAAAATAGAACTGTCAAGTTAGAACTAAATAGGTTGTTTCAACCACATGATATGAATAAGAACTGGTTATGCAACAAGTAATTGAATTAAGAATTGAAAAACAGGAATATTACTACGATACTCCGAACAAAGAGTACGAGTTAGTAAACTTGCCTTTGGTCCTTAGCTATTACGTAAAGCCGAAGTAATATGATTCTCTTCTTTTTCTATTTTATGTCATCACAATTTCTATTCTGATAATTCTTGGTTCCGGCGCATATGCGGTTGCTACGAGTCTGCACTACCGAGATCGTGCCCGCCCAACTATTCACTAGTTAAATATAACATGTACTTTAAGCCTTTGGACTTCAACTTCTACATAAAATAAATGTTTATAAACTTAAGCGAATATATTTTCTACAGAAAATTGGGCATGACCTATTCGTAAAGTGGACGTTGCCATGTTTTAAAACACCAAAACTTTCTAACTCAATCATCCACAAACAATCCACAGTTTATTCAATACTCAATTCATTTGCCTTGACTTGAAGTAAACATATAAAAAAATAAATCTGCCTTGACTTGCAGTAAACATATAAGAAAATAATTCTGCATTGACTTGCAGTAAACATATAAGAAAATAATTCTGCATTGACTTGCAGTTACTTTATCCAGAAATAAGCAATCACGTATAACCTTTATCACGTAGCAATTCAAATAACTAATTCACATAATTTCCTATACTTCACTTAACACATAGCACATGTTTCATTCATGTATGCATTTAGACTAGCATATCACATTAAATACAGTTGCCAAATAATAATCATTTAATAGTCCTGCCGAAAATCCGGCAGCACTTCCTCTATTTATATAACAATCCACCTGTTTTAAACTAATACCAACAATCAAGAATCAAATTACAAACTAACATATTCATATAACTTGACTTAATCAACATGAACTAACAACTATAAATTAACATACTCAACTCGATATATCATTTAAACACATAGCAATTATAAGCTCATACACCACTATACGATACCAAACTTATTATCATACTATCGGAAATAAAAATCAGATTTAACTAGTTAGAAAGATGGACAATTTATAGTATAAAGATGAACTCAAATGAAAAGGTGTAAAACATAAAAATTGTAGAAAACTCTGAGACCTTTCCAGAATGGCAAGGCTCGTTAAAAATGAGCAAGTAACGAGTTCAGAAACTTTAAAACAAGCTGTTGTAGAAGCAGACTCAGCCCCGTTCACACATTTAATCACATACTGGTATAACTCATAACATATAAATGCACATAGCATTTAATCACACATTTATAATCACGTATAGAATATAAGACTTAAATAATCATTCATACTTTAAATCCGATTATCACTAGAATAAATAGAATTAATCAATTACGTCAAAAAAAAAATAAAAAAATAAAATAAAATAGAATTAATCAAAATCAATCAATTCAGTTAATCAAGCAATTAATCAAGTTAGGTAAATAATAAAATAATTTTTGAAAATATTAATTAAATTTGATTTATAATTAATCGAGATTAAATAATAATTAATTAATAAAATTCACCAATTAATCACTCAATTAATTGATCAGTTAAATCAATTGCATTATTATCTAAAACCGATTAAAAATAATCAAATCTAATTACTCTCCGAGATACCAATAATAAAATACAAGTAATAAGTATATAAAAATTCCGGCATGACCCGTTCATAAATAGGACTATCCACAAAATTTGCATGTACTATGTCGCGCCCCCAGTCACAGGACGAACATCACAGCACATCACCAACAACAACCTGTATACTCAACATTAATAAACAACATAAACTCCATAAAATAATGGACTTCAACCAAATCCCCCAAACTGGGAATTAAACAAAGTAAATAAAATCATTATCACAATTATCACAATTAAACTTCACCACTTAAATCATCTCCACATATTTAACATACATATAAACGAGGCTAAAGCTAATTCCCCATTTAAAATAATTTAACTCAATAATTAAATCATAATAACGCTAAAATTTAAATGGTGCTCTAAAACCATTTAAAACACAACAATATACATATATAATCAATTAGGAAATTACAACACACAAATTAACTTACAACTCAAAATTAAACTCTAAATAAAACGAACTTGATAAAAACGGGATAGAACAACTCAATTAAGCATGTAAAACGATTATACACAATCATATAAAGCTATCCCAGCCATCAAAACAAGTGAACAAACTCAGAATCAAAAAGCCCCAAATTTTTGAATATGAACCCTAATTTATTTTTTCCCAGAATTAAAGAAAACTTTATATAGAATTGAAAATTTATCCTCTGATGAAAATGATTGCAGATTCCGAAACTAGATCATAAGAGCTTCGATTCAACTACTTGAACTCCAAAATCCGATATCAATAACACCTTCAAAATTAGGTTTGATTCTCAAGAACACGAAGAACACGAAGAACACGACAATCAAACCTTGATTTCTATACGTTACTGAACTCTAAATTCAACATATAATATATGAAATTGACTGGAAAAACGTACTCTACACGATAGTAACATCAAAATCAGCAACCAACCACGTTTACAAAAATTCATAATTTTAATATATATAAATCGAATTTAATAAAAATAATAGAAATTCAGAATTTTACCCCACACAAAATCTGATGGTAGATTATGAAACTAGATTACAAGATCTTCCATTTGAGTACTCGAGCTTTGGATTTGGATTCCTACATCACCTTCAAATTGGCTTTGATCCTCAAGAACAGGAGAGAGAAAAAATATATTTGATTTTTGATTTTTGATTTTTCTACGTGTGTGTTGTGTACTGAGGGTGAGTTTTGTGTGCGTGAGTGTTTTTGTATATCTATGGGGTGTATTAGTTAGTTAATTGGATAAGGTTAGGTGGGTGTAGATAATTAACACAATTTCTACACATAACACCAAATAAACCCGTACTGAATGATCTTTAACGAACGAAAACACTAAAAAATATATATTCGATAATAACAAAAAATAATTCTCAACCACTAAAATATTTTTAGTACAAAATTATAACTTTCACTCAATTAGCGGATAAATATTAAAAAATTTAGTTACTCTAAGAATTGAAATAATTATGCACAAAATTTTTATAAAGCCCGGATTTTATAGAATTGCAAAAATATTGAATTTTTGAATATTTTTATAACTCGTCCAAATACCAATGGGGCACAGATAAGATACCAGGTAAAATTTTGGTACTAATAAAATACCGCTTTGATACCAAAAATTTCCAAATATTCTAAATCTTTCAAAAATGTAAAAATACTAACTTTTGGAATACTTTTATAATTTACACAAAATAAAACATTGTACCCGAATAAAATATCGGATAAAACTTTGGCGCAACTAAAATACCAATTCGATCCCAAAATTCTAAAACAAACTCAATTCGACAATATCAATAAAATAATCAGCTTTCACAAAACAATTTAGGTGAATAAAATACACACATAATTCTATTTCTCCTCTTGAAAAAAGAAATAAAATATTTAAATAATAATATTAATTGTAATAACCCGAATTTTTGGTAAAATTTAAAACTTTTCTTATTATGATTAAGTGCATCAGTGAATAGTGAATTTGGTAGATGAATAGTGATTTTGAGGGTTAAGAAAATTTTTCATGCCACCTATGTACGAGACGTAGTGTGGATATTCCAAAGTCATATTAGTGATCTACGGAGTAAATAAGTGAATGCAAAGACGATCGGAATTCAGAAATTCCAAATTTTATTTTGGTATAGTATTTGACCGGGCAGCGAATTATATATTATTATATTCAAGAAATGAGATATTAAATTTGAGGATTTGAGGATTTAATATTTTGGAATTTTATTATTTTATTAAAGTCGATTTAAGGAATTCGATTGTTGGAATGAATAGTGAATAGGTACTATTCACTGCGAGAATCGCGTAGAGTTTTATTCGCTCTTTTTAGGAAATATTTCGAATCGTTTCAAGAGGAACAAGGCAACATCTACAGGATTAAATATAGACATGGAAGTAACATGTAACAAGATTAATTCTAGGGATGCAACATTTGGATCATCCATGTGAAAAGAAACGAACCAGTAAAGCTACTTTAACCAAACGCATGCATGCGCGACACGTGTCCCTGCTTTGCCACCATGATACTCCATGGCTCGACATGTGTCCTTATGACAAGGATAACTCTTATGACTCACCCCTCTTTTAAAAAATCAGCATTTCTAGCATAATTAATCAAAACAAAGAAAAGAAAAAGGAGAAGAACTCTCCCCAGATTTTCTGCTCAGCAGAAACAGAGTTCAAAGAAAAATCCATAACTCCATTTCTATCCATCCTTAAATCACCAAAGTTTAACCATAATTTCTCCCGTCCATGAGTAACATTCGTCCAAAATTTCATGGCCAACAAAGGAGTGTAGCCTAGCCAAATCGCTTCCCCAAGTTGGAGAATCCAAACTGTCCAGTTTCTGTCCAGCGGGAAGATGGGACTCAAAACCCTAGCTAGGAAGCTTTAAATTTGGCGATCTATAGCTCAAAAGAAAGCTTATGAAGAGTAAAAGATCTGGTAAAAATCTTAGAACCAAACCCTTGGTTTTCGAGTTTATATGGATTTTACAAAGTGATGATGAATAGTAACTCCGAAAGTTGTTAACTTGTTTTCTTGATTGAATCTTAAGGTTTAAGCTTTGTAAGGAGTATATAAGGCTTGTTGAGTGGTTGTGGCCACTGGTTAGTGTTGGTAGAGCATCAAGGAAGGTATACCACTCATCCACCCTTTGATTTATGTTGAGATTTAAGTGAAGTTTCTAGTAATGTTTAAGAATAAGCATGATTATGGAGTTTGGAGTATGTATGGTTAATTCTTGATGGATACTTGTTGTTGGTTGATGTTGGTGATATGTTCTTGAAGTATATAAACTGATTATGTTGTAAAGATGGTTGTTTTGTTGAATTGATTTGGTTTTAAGAGGTTTTGACATAACAAAAACCGGGAAACGTTACGATTATAGCCGTCGTAATGCCCATTTGATTTAAGGCTGTTTTGAGCAAGAATTACGAACTGGTCTTGGAATATTTTTGAACAATACTGACCATGAACATGTAGGTCTTGTTTTAAGGGTTGTTTTGGTATAAAGATCATGTCTATACGAATTACGGTTTAAGAGAAAAGTGAGTTTTAGTAAACGCCGTTCGGAGGAACAACCCATCTCTGGTCAGTCACTTTGAGGCTATATTTGGACCACTTAGAAGCCATATTAAAAAGTGAAACTTTTAGGAATAATGCTAGAGACAGTTAGGAAGGCTCACGAAAAATATTCGTATTCAAAAGATTATTTTTCGATTTTATAAAAATGTGTTAGCCGAGGTTGCGCAAGTGAAAACCACTAAGAACATGACTTAGAAACCAATGTTGTAAATGGCTAAGTATAACTTGTATTCGAGGATCGATTTCGGACTAAACCTACGACTTAAGTAATTGTCGACTAAACGTGGACTTAGTATGAGCCTATAACGAGCTGTTAATGCCTTGGTTGTGTTTCGCTTACGTGTTTAAGCATTGAGTACAAGTGGATTATCCAGGGGATTAATCGTACGTTTTCTTTGACTTTGTCTAGATTGTCCGGCATCGTCGCGAACCCCTATCACTTCTCGAGCATCAGGCAAGTTTTTCTAAACCCATACTTTGAAGTATTAGTTATATAATACTGCTTTTGCCATGTATAGTGTTGTATAATTTTGAGATAAATGATTATATTGTGTTAAATAGAATCTGACCTTTTGGATATTATACGAGCTTTGAGATAATGTACTTATGAACCGGTATACCTTGTAGCTCTATAGATAAGAGCATTTTTATTGTTTCGACTCTAGACCGGGAGTCGATATTTTTTTTATATAGATAGTCGTGGAAACCCGGAGGGGTTCCAGCGGCTGAGTACTATTCATCTTGAGGAATATTATTATTAAACATTATTTATGTTCCGGAAAGTATTTATTACTTGGAAATGATTTGATTATGGGCTTCTAAGCTAGATATGAGATATTAGTTAGAAGCCAGGTTTTTATAAAGGCCCTAGGTTAAGGGCGTATGATATTTCTTTAGATCAGAAGTAATTATATTTTTGTATGTATTAAAGGTTATTTTCCGATAAAGACATCGGGTACTGTTATTCGAGGATTAATTATTTATTTAAAGTAAATTATTTATAAATATTCATTTGAGGATTATTGACTTAAAGTATATTATTTATGAATATTCATTTAAGGATTATTTATTTAATGAATATTACTTTTGAATATTCATTTGAGATTTAATTATTTAATGAATATTATTTTCGAATATTTAAATAAGATTTATTAATTAAGGAATATTATTTCAAATATTCATTTGAGGTTTACTCAATCGAAGAATATTATTTTTGAATATTCATTTGAGGATTATTTATTTATTTAATGAATATTATTTGTAAATATTCATTTGAGTATTACTTACTTAATGAATATTATTTTCAAATATTCATTTAAGATTTACTTAGTGAATAAAGATTATTAAGTATTTTTAAATCAAAAAGAGGTTCCCAAAACAATGTTTTTCCATTTAAATCTGTCTTTTAAAAGGGATTTAAATGCTCGCTCAACTATCAAAACTATGGGAAATCTGATTTAAGTGACTACTACTCTTTTTAAACTCTCAATTCAAAAACTGTTAGGGGACAGATATTTTCTCGAAGCAATGTAATTGCCGCAAGTCAAATATTGTGTTACCACCTCAACGATCGAGGGGTAAATTCATGGAACAAGTCGATATCCATTAACAAGCAATAGCTTGGGAAATATTGGAGAATCTTCCTTTCCAACCTAGATATAACTACTTAGTGGAGTCGTATCAACAAGTGTTACACTTGGGGAAAGGAGGACGATCTTTACGTTTCAGAGTCATGGATTTCATCTGAACTAGGAGTGGTGTAAGTGGTCCAGTTGCGTGGGCCCATCCAACTTTTATTGCCCCAAATGGGCCGGGAGATCCAGAAAGGCGGTAGACAATGTCAGGCCGTCGTGATTCTTCCATCTACATGTAGAAAACTATTTGAGCGGTGCGACCTGCTACTGATCATAGCAAGGTTAGGCACAGCGGACGCGGTAGCAACTCCAGTATTAGTTCATCATCCAATTTGGATATTCCTGCAACATGCATTGGGATAAAGAACCAATCATGTTGGCAGGGGGTCGAAAAGTGTTTGGAAATGAAGTGACAATAAATCCATATAACTTCATCTTTTATATCATATGACTCTGTGGATACCTTACATAACAGGAGTTATGGTAAGGGAGTTGTTTATACTGAATCACCTTATAACTTCATCTTCTAATTTATATGTTGATATTCTACTTACATGGCAGATATTTTTCGGAAAGGTTATATTTGGTTTACTTTGAAACCTCATCTTTTATACTAGAACTTTGTTCATAATATAGCACAAGTTTGCAGAAATATTATGAAAATGATATTTGAAGTACAATAATGGTACTGTTTTTGGGAATACATTCCGATAAGGAAATGATTTCAGTATCGAGATACTTTGACAAATTATTGTCTGATACCCGCTTTATTTCTGGGTTGAATTAAAGGCAGGATTATGCCATATTTTTATTACCTTGCTGAGCTATCGCTCACTCTTGCTATTGTTTATATATATTATATAGCAGCGAAGCAGGATGCCAATGGGTCGGCACATACCCCGCAAGGCGTTTCCATAAACAGTTTCTAGCAGTGATCCCGAAGAGTAGTACGAACCAATCGAATCAGGCTACAACTTTTGGTATTCAACTTATGTATAGATATGAATGGTATGAGAGGATTGTGAGCATCAGAAGACTAAGTTGGTAATGTAACATTACTTAGAAATTGTATCAGTGACAGATTCAAAAGACATTTGGGTATTGTAATAAAAATTATTTATTCCGCAGTTGTTGTATTGTGTCGTTTCTGAGACTCTAACCTGTGTGTGTGTGTGTGTGAGACATATGTTGTGGGGTCATGAGCAGGTGAATTATGAATGGTGTGAGTAATACAGGTAAGGCAAGGAGTACATGGATCGTGACTACCCTAAATCCCTGACCCCGGATTTGGGGCTGTTACATTAATAAACCCTGAAAATTCGGGTTACTACAGGGATGATACAGATAGTGATGTTGAAGATGGTGAAGTTGGAAATTTAGCACTCATGGAAAAAGAAGGCAGCACTTCATCTTATAAGTTTGAGGTAAAGTTCACTGACTCTGAACTGATTTATCATCTTAGTAGTACAGTATCTTGTGCACGTAGTGAAAATGATAGAATAATCCTTCAGAACATTTCTCTTGAAAAGGAAGTGAAAGAACTGAGACTAGTGTATGTTAATCAAGATGAACTTACTAAGAAGGTAGCTTTTCTTGAGAATAGGGTTAATTGTTATAAACAGTTAGAAACTGTTCTTAAAGAGCAGATCACTGAACTTGAGACATAGGTTAGAGCTTACTATAATTCTTGTAAAACAACAAAAGAGATTTTCAATAAGCAAGCTATTAGTCAAACTGTTGGTATAGGTTATGGATATAACGAGGCTATTGGAATGTTAGGCATTAATACCCCTAATAGAGTTAGTGTTGAAGAAAAGGGTATTCCACATGTGCTTAAGGGTGTTAAAGACCCTCTCTTTAAAGAATCTATAGCAGAACCTTTAATTGAATCTTCTATCATCATTCAAGAAGAGATGCGTACCGAGGACATTGTCAATGGGATTGTCCAATCCAAAAAATGTGTGCCTAAGAGTTCTGTCAAAGTTGTTCATACAACAGAGACAAAATTAGACACATATAAGTTGGAACAAAATAACATGTCTAACATGCATAACATGCCTAGTGTAGACTTATCTCATAAAGCATGCGGTGTTACGAATTACATGTCTTGTGCTTTCAATATAATGTATGGTTATTTTAATAGTAAGCATGCATCTAATGATAAGACTGCTCCCCGTCAACATGTTAATAACAAGAAGCATGTTAGATCAAAAACTGCCAGTCCTCCTAAAACTAGAGTGGACACATTTATACCTAAGCCTACTCAGAAATGTGTTAAGGCTAGTTAGAAATGGAAATGCTCTTTTGTTAAGGAGGTTGAAGTGGTTAAAGTTAAGAATGTTGTTTTACCTGACAAAGGCCAGTTCTTTAAGTATGCCGGACCCAATCAAGTTTGGGTTCCGAAGAAGGTCTAATCAATTTTATATTACAGGGTGTGGAACTAGTGAACCGAGTTGTGTGGATTTTGGACAGTGGATGTTCAAGGCATATGACCGGAGATAGAGCCCTGCTATCAAATGTGGTTGAGAAAGCTGGCCCAGTGGTTACCTTTGGAGATAACATCAAAGGTATAACTGAAGGATATGGCAGTCTAGAAGCTGGAAATATTATCATTGAGGATGTATTTGTTGTGGAAGGTCTTAAGCACAATCTTCTCAGCATCAGTCAATTCTGTGACAGAGGATATGCTGTTTTGTTTGATAAGGAGAAGTGCCAGATCCTTCACAAGAAGAATGGAAAGCCTGATCTTCAAGAAGTTAGGAAAGGAAACTTGTTCATAGCTGATTTGTATCCTGGATGCAAAGATGAAGTTAATTGTTTTTATGCTAAAGCTTCGTCAGATGAAAGTTGGATATGGCACAAGAACTCCCTAGTCAAGATGGAATTGGTGAGAGGTCTGCCTCAAATGGAATTTACACAGGAAGGACTGTGTGAGACATGTCATAAAGGAAAGTCAAAAAAAGCATCTCACAAGGGCACTACCACATCTTCAATAACTGAACCTCATCAGTTACTACACATGGATTTGTTTGGTCCAGTTAATGTGAGGTCTATGTCAAAGAAGAAATATGTTCTTGTGATCGTCGATGACTATTCCAAATACACATGGGTTTTATTCCTACATTCTAAGGATGAAACTCCACAAATGGTGATTGATCATGTAAAGTTGATAGAGCTGGATTCTAAGTTTCCAGTCAGAGCAATAAGGTCAGATAATGGAACTGAATTCAAGAATGCAGTCCTAAATGACTTTTGTGCAGACAAAGGAATAACAAGAAAATACTCAGCCCCTAGAACTCCTCAACAAAATGGAGTGGTAAAAGGGAAGAATCGTACATTGATTGAAGTTGCAAGAACAATGTTAAGTGAATCAAGACTTCCAATGTACTTCTGGGTTGAAGCTGTGAACACTGCTTGTTATACTCAGAATCGAAATTTAATCAACAACGACCTAATGAAAACTCCTTATGAGATCATGAATGAAAAGAAACCAACCCTCAAATACTTTCATGTATTTGGTGCTAAATGTTTCGTGCTTAAAGATGGAGATGTTCGACGTGGCAAGTTCGAGGCCAAAGCATATTAAGCTATTTTTGTTGGTTACTCCAGAAGATCTTACAGGGTGTACATAATTGACAGTCACCAGGTGAAAGAAAGTGTCAATGTTACTTTTGATGACACTAAACTCCCAAGTATCCAAACAGAAAATACATCTGAGAAACTGAATTTTGATAACTTGCCAGATTCAGAATCAGATGATGAGACTCCACCTGAGATTGTTTCTGGTGATAACAATAACAATGATGATAATGATCATTGTGGTGGTGGTGGAAACACTGGTAACAATGGAGATACCACTAACACTGAGGAAGAATCATCAAGACAATCAAGAAACAACTCAGGAGGAGGAAATGAAGGGTCAACTAGTCATTCACAACAACATAATGAATTTCAAGGCGAATCATCAAGATCAAATCTTCCAAGACAAACTGTTTGGAATAAAGCTCATCCTTTTGAGCTGATTATTGGTGATCCAGGTGTTGGAGTTAAAACTAGAAGTGCTACTCAGAATGAATGTCATTATTCAGGGTTTCTTTCTGAAATAGAACCAAAGAAGACTGAAGAAGCATTGGGTGATCCTGATTGGGTGATTTCTATGCAAGATGAACTCAATCAATTTGAACAACAGCAAGTCTGGAAGCTGGTACCTACACCAAAGAATAGGAAAGTAGTTGGTGCACGATGGGTATTCAGAAACAAGTTAGATGAAGATGGCATAGTGACAAGAAATAAAGCAAGACTGGTTGCTCAAGGGTATTCACAAGCTGAAGGCATTGATTATGATGAAACCTATGCACCAGTAGCTAGGCTTGAGGCAATCAGGATGTTCTTAGCATTTACAGATTACTCCAATTTCAAAGTATATCAAATTGATGTTAAGCGTGCATTTCTGAATGGTGAGCTGGATGAAGAAGTGTATGTAGAACAACCCTGGCTTTGAAAATCAGGAGATGCTAGACTTTGTGTACTTTCTCTTCAAGTCTATCTATGGTCTCAAACAAGCCCCAAGAAAATGGTATGCCACTCTTTCTGGTTTTCTTATAGAAAATGGTTTTGTTAGAGGTATCATTGACAAAAATCTTTTTCGAAGAAACATAAAAATGATATGATATTAGTCCAAGTCTATGTGGACGACATCATATTTGGGTCTGCTAATGATGATCTCTGTAAGAGATTTGCTAAGCTAATGCAGAGTAAGTTTGAAATGAGTATGATGGGTGAGCTGAAGTTCTTTCTTGGATTACAAGTAAGTCAAAGGTTAGATGGTTTATTTATTTGTCAATCCAAGTATCTCAAAGAACTCCTCAAGAAATATCACATGGAGGATTCAACATCAGCAAGGACTCCATCATCTACAGCTGTCAAACTTGGAGCTTGTGATAATTCTATCAAGGTAGATGTTACAAGCTACAGGGGTACGATTGGCTCCTTAGTCTATCTTACTGCAAGTAGACCTGATATTATGTATGCTACATGCTTATGTGCAAGGTTCCAAGCGGATCCTAGAGATTTGCATCTCGTTACTGTTAAAAGAAGCTTGAGATATCTTAAGGGTACACAAAATGTAACACCCCCAGATCCGGGGTCAGGAATCTGGGTTGTCACGCTCCATCAATTATATAATACCTGCATTACTTACAACATTCTAATAATATAACTCCAAAAGACCCCAATCACTTACGCACACACACACAAGTTATAGCCTTGGAAATGAGCAACAATAAGTAACATTTGTTATTACAAATCAAATGTACTATCCAGGATCTCATCTATCATTTACAACCTCTACCTGAAGTTAAAATAATAGACCTCACAATTCTATACAAGGTTTAATAATACAAACCTATTCGAAAACAATTCTTACTAACTCAGTCTACAACTGTTCTGCTAAATCCGACAATATCCATCTTGCTGAACTAACTCAAGGGTGGTCTCTCCATTCCCTTGCTCTCGTAACACGAGGTGAATCGGAAATGTTTTCTTCATGCTGAAAGATTTAATAAAGCAAGAATGAGCTAATAGTGCTCAGCAAGAAATCTATCCCAGTTTAAATCTTTAAACCTTTTAGAAAGATAATCCATATGGGATCCATGTTTAAAACTACTAGGGTTTATCCCCAAAATAGTATATCATTCAAAATACCGTATGATTTATAATCATACTCAAATACTTTTCGTAAATCCTTTTTGGGATCCTTGGTATCAAGATGATAAACCAAGTCTCAAAACATATCTTTTTAAAATAGATATCAAAGGTTGGAATCAAGGCTTAAAGCCTATTCATTGATTCAAAACACTATACAGTTTAATATACTGTATATCTTAAATACCTTTCCAACATGTATACTCACATATCTATTTAGATGTCTCATACTGTTCAAAATACTGTAAAATATCAGTAATGAACACCTTTTATAAAAGAAGCAAGAATGAACAGTATAGCTCAACAATCAGATATAGTAGCTTAATCGTATATGTAAGCTTATATCATAAAGGAAAACCTTTAAACTTCATTCGTATATAGAATGATATTTTATTATTCTTTTCGTCAAAACCTACCATACAGTACGACTACTATATGAGGAACATCATTACTCATTACTGTCACATTATCAGTAACTCAGCGCCTAGGCTTTTGTTACAATGTGCAGCTCAACTCCAATTGGAGGGAAGGGAATGTACTGGAACACCCGATACACGGTGATCAGCCGTTGTATAGTAACTTTTCTTTTCTACTAGTAGAAGGACGACTTCCTGTTCGGTTATCACCCTGACCGCATACGGGCCACTGTGCTAATAGATCACTACCTCAGTGCCTATCTCGTCACGGGTAAGCCTTAGCACGCAAGAGATCACTACCTCGGGCCTATTTCGTCACCGGGTAAGCCTTGATAATTTTGGCACTACCCCGACACCTATTTCATTGCCGTGTAGGCCTTTCCAATTCCCATGATGAAAAATATTAATGAAACGGAAATCGGAATTTAATTCCATTTTTCCCAAGTACAAATACTTGTCAAAACTTTGTAACCGTTCAGAATACCTTACTCCAAAGTAATTGAAAGGAGTAAGTCAAAGTGTGGGTTGACATTAGTCAACGAAACTACCGATGATTACTACATATTTTGAAATCATGACCAGGGAGTTTATTGAAATTTCAGAGTTCAGCGAGTTTGAAATACTCTACTTGAATGGGGGAGCCATCCCCTAGTTATAGATATTCTAGAGGAACAGTGGAAGTCAATCTCTGTCCTCGAATTCTTGAACTAGATTCCCAGTTTTCGATGAGTTGGAAAAATACTATTCGCATTTAATTACCTTTAACTATCTTAAGATAATAGTTGGGAATCTCTATTTTAATAACTTTTCTGGAAATCAGAAATTTATATTTTTGTGTAAATAATAGAACCTTTAATCATATAATAAGGTTCTATGATTTTAAATCATATTTGGAATATTTAATAAATACCCAAATAATAAATATTAAATTATTATTCAATATAAAACCACCTAAGTGAATATTCAGAATAATATTCACTTAGTTAAATAATCTTCAAATAATAAGTATTGAATTATTATTCAATATAAATTACTTAAGTGAATATTCAAAATAATATTCACTTAATTAAATAATAACCAATTAATAAATATTGAACTATTATTCAATATAAACCCTCAAGTGAATATTAATATCTCACCTTAAATATCCCATAATATAGATATTGGAATATTTAATAAGTCTTTAAAATATAACTGTCCCTGGAACCTTCCAGCTTTTGACAGTAGTTTGAAACAAAATAATAATTTGACTCCCGGTCTAAGTTTTAAAACCATCGTACAAGTACTCTATACTTAGAGTCTTTAACCTTTAACCTTGGTTTATATCTAGTACTTATCTAGCATATAAACCTTATACCTTGTACAGCTTTTTACAAAGCGAAAACAGTTTTACGTTATTTCACAGCATTAAACAGCATATATAGCAATATCACAACATATATCACAACGGCATCATTATATGGTATAGGGTTTGAAAACTTGCATGCATCTATCATATGCATACATCACATCTCATCATTTTTAATACCATCACATCTATATACGATGTGAGGTTTGAAAGCATGCATAATATCGTATGCATATATTACATTTGAAAGCATGCATCTATCATATGCATATTATCATAATATTGTACTGCATGGGATGAGAAAACTTGCCTCGGGTCCTTGGTTGTTACGGTTTCGAGAACTTGCCGGGAAATCTATAAACAAAGAAATACCTGATCAGTCCCCTGGCTTAATCATTTAAAGTGCATTTAACTTAAGCACTAACGTTCTATTAACGAACATCCATTGCCTCGCTCTTGGTCATCTATAACCTCATGACGTTCCGTAACTCTTAAGTCACAAGTTTGGGTGCAAATCTATTCACAAATCCCAAGTACTTTTCCTTTACCATTTCCTTGTTTTAAACCATCCCCTTAAGGGTATTTCACTCGCGCAACCTTTGTTCTCGCATTTTTCTAAAATCACAAACTTATTGTTTTGACACGAAACCTTCTAGGTTCCTTTCTAGACTATACATACTAGTATCAATTTTAATATCTCAATCCAATTCCAATTTTAAAGGGCTTGATCCCTATCTCAAAGTTCATACAATGAACTATCTAGTTACGCGAAACCGCTTTCACTAAAACGGACGTTTCTCCTAAACCGTAAATCGAAACGACACGATTCTTTCGCTAAAACAATCTAGGAAACAGAGCCTACATGATCATGGTCAGAAATCTCATGTTTTTGCCCTTTAATGTAACTGTGGTCTCTGTCCAAACTACCTAAGTAAAATTCGACATGGTAACGGCGCTTACGCATACTTCCCGTGTTTTTTAAACACTCAATCCAACTACAATTCAACCATCAACCAACCACCAATCAAACTCAAGCTAATACTACCATTTTTCTGTCCAAACAAGGTCATACTCTTATTCATAAGTTTATCCACAAATCAACCATTAAACATGCTTAAAATCATGCATACATGCTTTATTCTAACATAGTTCTCATTCAATCACTTCTAACTACTAGATCAAGCATAATCTTAAAAAGAAAGAAGTTTTATACCTTCCTTGCAGCTTAACAAAGACTATATATGGATGATATATCCTTCCTTGCTCCTTAACTAAGCTAATCAAACCTAAAAACACCAAAACAAATCAAGATCTTATGAGTTTACTATTCACATCACTATTCAACATCAACTTTGAATCCATTTTTGACCAAGCTATGATCCATGGATGAGGCTAAGATTAGAGATCTACCTTGGATATAGGATGAGGGTGATTTAGATCCCAAGATCAAGATTTATGGTTGAGTGGAAGTTGGAGCAAAATGTTTAAGGAATGGAGAAAGAAGAAAAGCCGAATGGTTCATGCTTCTTGATGCTTCTCTTTTTGATTTGTTTTGCTTTGATTTTCTTTTCCTTTTGTTTGTCTAAATAATCCTTAATACTTTGTACTATAACTTGTGTGGCTAATAACAAGTTTGGTCATCAATGACAAGGCTTATTTTGAACTTGTGGTGGTGGTGAAAGTGGTGACAAGGTGGTGATTCATCACCTTGTCATCACTTTGTCATGCTTATGTCATCCCCTTGCATCATGATTATGTAATCCTTTGCATCCTCAATCCTTTTATATATTGCACTTGATGATCTCATATAATACTCCTCCTTTGGTTAGGGTTTAATCCATAATTTATTACGCTTTTGTTTCACGATAGTTTCAAGTGGTTTTAAAGACGTTTCTCTGTACAAAAGCTAGGGTACTTCCTTTATCCTTCCATTACCTTTGTCTAATATATAATCGTAGGTTTCTCACCTTGGTTTAAGATATGATCATGTATTTCTCATTCGACCTACTTTCTTAAAACGATCAAATCAATACATCCTTAACTGTCCAGTGAATAGTGATTTAAAACTCGGATAGGAATCTTCTAATTCTGATCGCGTTTACATTCTTTTATTCTTCCTATACATCAATAATATCACTTCGAAACATTCATTCCATGTCGTCTACATAGTGTGGTCTGAAAAACTTTTCATCAACAAAATTACTATTCATCACATTTACTATTCATCAAAATTTTGTAACTAAGTCCAAAATTTGGGGTTATTACACAAAATCTAGGTATCTGGTACCCTAAAGATTCTGGTTTTAACCTTGTTGGATATACAGATTCAGATTATGCAGGTAGTGTTGTTGATAGGAAGAGCACCTCTGGAAGTTGTCAATTCCTAGGTGGCAGATTGATTTTCTGGTATAGCAAGAAACAAGAAACAGTTTCCAATTCAACAGCAGAAGCTGAATATATTGCTGCTGGAAGCTTTTGTGCTCAGATCTTATGGATAAGGAATCAATTGAAAGACTATGGCTTTGTATTGAACAAAATTCCAATTTTATGTGACAATACAAGTGTCGTAGCAATCTCCAACAACCCTGTTCAGCACTTGAGAATGAAGCACATTGACATCAGGTATCATTTTATCAGAGAGCATGTCATGGATGGTACTGTAGAGTTACATTTTGTACCCACAGACGAACAAACATCAGATATATTTACTAAATCTCTTGATGAATCCACATTACCAGGTTAGTTGGTAAATTGGGTATGTTAAACAGTTTTAGTGATTAGTTAAATCTCTACTTGGTGTTTGTTCTAATCTAAAACATTTTCTATTGTCTATATTTACTGTTTGTTATTGCCATTCCTCGTTTGATTTATTAGCTTTTTAAGTTGATTATTTTTGAATAATTTATTTTCTCTAAAAATATTTTTCTCAAATTTTTATGTTAAGATTGTAGAGAAATCTATTTTTATTGAAAATTTACTTATTTGGAATTATTCAGATTATTTATCCAGATTTTGTAAAGTGTTATTTGTTAGGCCGAATACACAATATAATCAAGATATGTATGAGAATAACAATAAAGAACACTGTTTATGAACAATAAACTGAATTATATTAAATAACTCTTCTCTCAGTGATGTAAAATATCACAGAGAGCTGCTAGGTTACAAGAATAATGTATTCAGTATTCGCGTCCCTTTTAGGGTTAACCTATTTGTGTTTATATAATACACAGTTACATAATCAATCTCTAATTGATATTCCTATAAATTAGCTATACAATTTATATCAATTTAGGATTGCTTCTGTCTTCTGTCCCGTTTCTTTAGCTATCTCAATATATCTTGCTTCTTTCCATCTTCAAGATATATTGCTTCTAGAATCTTCAATGTCAGCACCGACAGCTAAATAAACTCTCATCCCGTCAGACTTTATCAAACTCTGACTGGATTCTAGCATAAACTCTGATGAGTACCTGTTGCTTAAACACTGATAAATAATCATCAGCAATTATATCTAACAATCTCCCCCAACTTGTGCATAACAAAAATGTACAAGTTAAAAGATAATTGATGATGTCAAAACAAACAACAAATGCAGTGTTTATAACACAACAGAGTTTAACTTTTACTTCGAACAGAAAACTTTAAAAACTTACAGTCAGCCTTTACTTTATTTCTTCAATGTCAGGCACTGTTCTGAGATAATCAATGAGTAGTCTTCTTTCAGCCTTTTCTAGCTCATCTACCATGATTTTCTTCAATTCCTTTAATTCTGGATCACTCTCTCCAGTCTGGTAGATAGCAGCTCTCAGAGAATAGATGTTATTCCTCCTCATCTCATTCCCTAGCCTGATAAAATAAGACTTGTCTGACTCCAAGTTAAATTCCAAAACTTTAATTCCAAGTGCTGTATTGAATTTAGCACTGTTCCTTTTCATCTCTACAAGCTTTCCATGAGCATCTCTGTACTTAGGAACATAAGCACTTGAAATTCTGGCTCCACACAAGACTTTAGACTTCATCATTCTCTCTCTTAAAACTTGAGCAGCATTGTGAGTACTTCAGTTGTTCTTAATTTTATGCATTTTAATTTGTAAATTTTTTCTGTAAAATTATTGCATTTTTCTTTGACTATGTGAATATTCTCTTAATTATATGTATTTTTCTGATTAAATTCTGCTTAGTTTTTAATATTCTGTAAATTATTCATGCTTTTCTAGTCATATCAGTTTTTAATACTGATATGACTATCGGTATGACTTATCCTAAGTCAGACCAGTCATAGTAGTATTTTTATTTTATTTTCTGTTTATTGTGTTTTTCTTTTCAGTCTTATCAAGTTTGTACTTGTATGACTGTCAGTATGACTCTCAGACAATCATACCGATAGTCATATAAGTTATATATTTTATTTATATATATATATATATATATATCATATTTTTATTGTTTTTTTGTTTTTTTGTTTTTCTTCAGTCATATAAGGTTTTATACTTGTATGACTGTCAGCATGACTGTGCAACAGTCATACCGACAATCATACAAGCTTGTCTATATATTTTTTGTTTTTTCCATATGACTCTTATCAGTCATACTAAGTTGAAGTTTTTACTTAACTTATATTTTTTCTCTCTCATTTTTTCCCTTTCTGTGAAGAACCCATGCGTGCAATTTTTTTTCTGTTGTAAGTTCAATTCCATTCGGTTTTTAATTCTGAAATCATCTCTGATTAGATCTAATTAAAGTATTTCTTTTGATTATTTAAAATAAGTGTTTGATTAAGGATTTAAAATTGGTAATTTTGTGTGAATTTTTGAATTTTAATTAATAGTTATTATTAATTCGAAATCCCTAAATTCTTAGTAATCTGTTTATTTTTTTGTGTTTTAAAAATGGATTAAAATTTTGAAATTGTTCATACTAATTTTGTTGGATATTTTGATCCACATAAATGCACTGTTGAACGTTTTAGACCGTGGATTCAATTTTTAAATGTGCATTCTTATGTTAGTTATGTTATTTGTGCATCTGCTGAGTTAAAAAATGAACCCCTCCGTCTTTTATGTTCTACTGCCGTTGTAGCTGCTGATAATCTGTCCTTCACTTTTAATATTTTAGATTATCAGTACACTGTCTCCAAGGGAATTTTTTGTGATGTTTTACAATTCCCTAGGGATAATTTTGAACCTTTGCCCTCTGATTATGAATTAACTTAGTTTTTCATTGATATTCGTTATCAAGGTGATATTGTTTTGAAAAAGCTTCTTAAAAGCAATTTGTGTTGTGAGTGGGATTTGTTTTTTGATACACTAGCTAAAGTCTTCGGTAATTGCACTAAAAACAATTTTCAAACCATTACTTATCTTTTAAAGAATATTGGTTTTGCTATTGTTTTTAACCGTAGACTTGATATAGGTAGTATGTTATGGGAACTCATGGTTAGGAGAGTTAGAAATTCTAGGAAAGATTTTGATAGTGGTAATCAGGCTAAATGTTTTTAACCACGTTTTCTGACTATTATCATTAATCATTTACTTTCCGATGCACATAAGGAGTTTTTCAGAAATGCTCCTTTTGTTGTGTCTCCAACCACCTCTAGCATGTTTTTCACCAGATTACAAACCACTTCCAGATACATCAGACTCCCAGTGGTTCCAGATTCTTTCATGAAATCTATTCTTCAACCAGCTGATCAACATGTTCCTGAGCAACAGATAGTCACATTAGCTGGAACGTCAGATGCTATTCCACTACAGGTAGTACTTCCTATCCTTGGATCTTCTTCTGGCACTTTTGCTGAAACCCAAGAGGGTGTTAGGGCTGACCAAGAGTTTGTAGAACCACAAACTCTAACCCAGGTCATAGATTCAAACACAGAGTCAACTACCCCTTTGACCACTCAGCCTGAACAAAATGTTCATGTCAGACATAGAAGTAGTAGTGGAGAAGATTCTTTGAGAGATCCCGCAACTCTGTCTCCCCCTCCAAAGAAGAGAAGAACCTTTAGGGCGGCAACTGTTAGCCCGTCTGTATCCTCCCAACAGGATATGGATTTGGAAATGGCCATTGAACAGTCTCTAGAGACATCCTCTCAACATGATGAATCTATTAAAATTCGCCATCGGGCCCTGACAATTTGTAATGAGTCAAACACACTCCCATTACTCACAATGGAAGAAGATATCCAATTAGATGAAACTCAGGACACCTTGTCAGGAGAGCACATAGGATCTGATACAGTGCCTACCATTGTTACGGTAGAAGTGCCTTCACAGGCATCTGAGGGAAAATCTGATTCTTCGCCAACTCTAATAGAATCATTTTCTCCCCTCCCAGAGGGAACATCTCTGGCTCCCTTAAGGGATTTTCCACTCGTAGTTTATACTGGAGAAAGTGGAAGGCAACCTGGTGGGTCTATAACTGAAGAAATTCAGATCTCAAATCCAAATGATTTGATAGACTTCACTAGGGATTGGGATTCGTGAACTCCCATTGCACCACCACTGACCTCTCTTGAAGGGGCTAGGGTGATTTTTACTGCAGGTACATCATCGCTTTATGGAGATAGACAGCTAGTAGTGAGAACTGAGAGTCAAACACGGAGCGAAACACAAGCACGTGAGTTGAGTGAAACACCACTGAGAGAAATTGAAGTGAGTTCACACACTAACACAAACACTGCTTCTTTGTTAGCTCAAATAGCTGCTCTATAGAAACAATTGTCAGAAACCCAGGCTAAGAAAGAAATTCTACAACCACAAGTGGTTGAACGGTCTTCTTCTTCCACCTATGTAACCAATCAGTTGGGAATCATCAAGGATGATGTTGAAGGCCTGAAGATTTCTCTGCTCCCCAAGCTAAATTCCATCCAACAGTCTCAGATATTAGTGGCTTCAGACATCTCTGGACTTTTAGATTCAAATGCTCAGATAGCATAGAGTGTCAAGGAGATTGCTTCCATTTATGCCAAGGTGGACTTGATTCATAAAATAGTGGATGAAAATCAACTGTTTGATGCTGAAAGGTTTGCTAGAATTGAAGGAGGAATGGAGCATCTTAATGAAGGGATGAAGCACTTATATCTAATGATCAAGAACTCTCATCAACCCACAGCTGAGCAGAAGATTTTCTTTGAGGGTGATGATGATGATGATGATAATGATGATCATGGAGATGGAGGAGATGGTGGAGAAATGAGGGAGGTAAATCCTAAAGCTTACAATGCTAAATCTGTAGAGGATTCCTCAACTAAGGGGGAGAATAAGGAGGAGAAGCTGGAGGAGCTTCTGGAAAGGATAAGGGAAAGGGAAAGCTTCTTCAAGATGACTTCTACTACCAGGATGAACAGGATGATTTTCTATTTGGTGTTCATGGGGATGATGTCCCTGAAGAGACCATTCCTGAAGATATCTTTGGTGAGGAGGAAGTTGAAGAGGAAGCTGATTGTGCTGAATGGGATGACCAAGATGATCTTTTCAACCCTGACCCTGTCTTTGAAGAGGAGCTGAGGAAGCAGCAAGAAGAAATAAGGAGGAAGCAAGATGAGAATGCCAAGGTCTCTCATATAATTTCTGAAAATCTACAAATTCAAAAAACTGAGTATGAAGAGAAACAACGTCTTCATAGCTTAGAAGTCAAAGACTGGAAGCTAGACATCAGGTTGAAGAAGGGTGATAAATGGACCAAAGCAAAAAAAATGTTTGCACTCCCTTAAAAAGGATCAAACAATGATCATGAGTTTATTGGTCTTCTTCAAAAGTTCAAGAAAGTCAATCCTGATAATTCAGTGTACATGAAAGCTTTACAAGAAAAAATCTTAAGGATTATCGCTGGATTTGACAGAGTGAGAAATGAGATGGTCATCTACGTATCTTGTCAAAGTATAGGATATCTCACGGTCTCTCTGGATTGCTTTGCTAGTGGATCACTGTCAGAGCTTTGGGTTTTCATGAACAAAGTTAAAGAATCGTCACATTTGAATGTACTGCTGCATGAGCAACTCAAAAAATATGCTATAAGGGCCAGTCCTCAGGTTGTAGATGTTCCATTTGAAGTCAAGTTTTACAAAGGTAGAGCACTTTAATCCTACGGAGTGGATCCTGTTTTTTTGAAGACCGACCCTGCAATGCATCTGATAAAGCTAGAGAACATGCTAAAGACCATATAATTAAATTAAAACTTGAATGTTACTGATTTTTGTTTGTACGGAGCAGTATCTAATAAGGCTATTCAGGCTGAAGGACTTTTATACTAACGACTAACGAATGTTTGCATGTGATGCATAATGAACGACTCCCCACACAGATTGCACCATCGTATATGCATTATTGGGTAACATATTTAATGGTTTTGTAACATTTAAATCACCACTCTGAAGTGGTTTCCTTCAAACTCAAGCTCTAGGGCAACCAACACTAACAAGTTCTGTGAAATCTATATCCACGTCCATATGGCACATGCGTGGGTAAACTTAAGCCTACAAAATTTGACTATCCTCATCAAGTTAAAAAATATTTCATAATTTTTCTTTTACCATGAAAATTATTCATCGACACAACCTTTGTTTTTTTATTTCCATTCCATCTTTTAAGAATCCTAACTTTAAAAAATAATAACGATTTTATGTTATTTGTTTTATGTTTATATATAATTTATACGTTTTCATGTTAAATATTTATAATAATTTTTAATCCATTTTGTACTTGAACGAAAAATGTAGAGACTTTACTCTCTTACAAGATTTTCAAGATGGACAGTATATATTATCAGGTTGCACAGTTGAAAGGCATATGTATATGCCTATTTGTAAAGATCGAGGATACAACTCAACTTAAACAAGAATGTAATAAGTAAATAATAATTCATTTGTCACAGGAATCTCAGAAGGTTACATTAGTCAAAAGAATGAAGATTAAAGTCAACCTACAGACTTGAAGTAATTCTACATTGAAAGAAGTTCAATTATTTGATCAAGCCTCAGTGAAGTATTTAAGAAAGTGAATTTATTAAATTGACAGAGATTTCTACAGCGTGATAGCAAATGTACAGGTTATAGTGTTTGTTAAAGTCAAAAGAAAAAAGACCACCGCTTAAAGTCAAAAGATGAAGAACCGTCATTGCAGTTAGTCACTCATGAACCAGACAGTACATCGAGTATCAACACCAAACAGTGATAGTTCGTCATTATTTTCAGTTGTTCAAAGATTGATTCTGATATAAAGAAATAATATTAATTCTATTAATTAAATTATATCAATTAATTAATTTATCCATTAAATTAATTCTTCAAGAATTAATTTATTCTTTAAATTAATTATAAGATTAATTAAGTATTATAGAATTAATATTTATTTATTTATTTATATGACTTGATAAATACACTTGCATGACTGTTGGAAAGACAGTCATAGAAGCTTTGTTGACTGTCATAGCGACAGTCATACAAGCTTAAATGACTGTCATACCGACAATCATACAAGGCTTGTATGACTGTTGGAAGACAGTCATACAAGGCTTGTTCAAGTCATGCAAGTGTTATTTTTGGACAAGTCATACAAGAGTTTCCAAAAAGGGAAAGGCGGTCGAGGTAGTTACTTGTGTGATCAATACAAAAGCAATTGCAAGACAAAAAGATATCAACAACACAGAACAGAACATAATATCTTCACTTACTGTCTTAAACACCTCAAATGCCGAAATCCTTTCTTGATCAAGAGAATTTATTTCTAGTATTGATTGTTATATCCAAACCACTAGAAATCAATTACTTGTACTGCTTTGACTATCTAGCGGATATTTATCCCTAGAATTTATCTCGAACTATATTTTAGCGTTCTATCTTTTTATTACAAAAATAGATAAGTTCATGTCGAATTTATTTTAAATTTGTTTTAATTAGTTTGAGATTCAATCATTGTAATCCGTACTGTATTTGTAACACCTTTCAAGTTTAATATAAGTTATATTTAACTTGAATTTTGTTTCATTTAATTCCACAATAATTTTTTATTGTATTGTAAAATCATAAGCCAAACAAATTCGATAAAACGGTACTGTTTGTATTCAACCCCCCCTTCTACAAACTTATCAGGACCTAACAACAGTCTTTAATTTCTTAATATTAATCTTAGGATACTCAAGAAATTAGTAGTTTTTGTGACAATATACTTGGTAGAATTGGTGACATTGGTTAGTACTTCAATTTTTATTATTGCTAATGGTTGGTGTTTTTATGTATATTAACTTATAACATGTTCACGGTTCTTTTCTAATATCTACAACTATATTTATTTACAATTGTTTTTTATTTTTATGTTATTATTTAAATGATGTTGAGAATTCTAATCCATTTAGAAAATATACTTATATTCTGTTTAGATTACAAAATACTAGAATTCTATTCGATTTAGAAAATTGACTTAGGAAACTGACTTATGTTTGGTTTAGATTATCAAAATATCCTTTTTAGTATTGGAATAGAGTTTTATTAACAACTAAATACACTTTTTACTATTAGATCCAATGATTATCTTCTATCTATTTTTTAAGATCTAATGATCCTAATTATTTTAGTATAGAAATATAAAATTAAATATAATTTACATACGTATTAAGTAAAGTGGTCTCCTGATTAACTTGTGATTACCTTTTAGTTTACATCCTTTTTAGATAATGATTTCTTCTTTTTATTAGATATAATCTTGGTTGTCTATTTTAAAAAATTTAGATTCAACGATTGAGATTGTTTATTAAATCCTTATATATAATAAGCGTAAGAGGGATCTTATCCAAAACTTTGGTCCTGTGCCGCCAAATCAATGAGGATCGTTGATCTTAAAATAGATGAATGAGAACCGTTAGATATAATATTAAAATGATTTATTTTAATAATATAAACCAAATATGAGTAGGTTTTCTAAGTTGACTACAATTCTCAATGTAAAAATTTGTAACATCAAATTCTAAGTTTAGTAGGTTTATTTTATCCTTTCTTCAATTTCAGGTTAGTTTTAATTGTAATTTTTTTGTTAAACTATCACTAAATTAAATATTATTTTGTGAGTTTTATGTGGGGTGTAAATTTGTTTTTAAATATGATTTTTAGAACTCAAGATACAACATAAATAATGCATTGAGCGTACAAAACGTAATAAATAAAATCTAAAAAGTGATAACATAAAATTAATATAATTATAAATATTAAAAAAAGAGTCGAATTGCACGGGTTATAAGATATCTATCTATACTATTAAATTACATCCTTATATATAATAAGCGTAAGAGGGATCTTATCCAAAACTTTGATCTGGTCCTCAGTACCGCCAAAACAATCTCAACCGTTGGATCTAATATGTTTAAAAATAGGCGATCAAGATTATATCATATAAAAATAGAAATTATTATCTAAAAAGGATATAAATCAAAAGTGGAAGTATTAGTATTAGAATTGGATTAGAAATAATTATAACTAAATAAATAGACCAGTTTCATTAATACTAATATTCAATTTATATTACATATCAAAATAACTAGGATCGTTAGATTTTTAAATAGATAGATGAGAATCATTGGATCGAATATGAAAAAGTTTATTTGATTGTTAGTTTAATTATATTAAAAATACTAAAAAAAATATATCTTGACAATTTAAACCAAATAGATGAAAATTTCACAAATCGAATAGAATTCTCAACGTAAAAATTTGTCACTTTCTTCTATCTTTAGTATTGGTATAGTTTTAATAGTTTAAAAATTGTTAAACCATCACTAAATTAAAGATTATTTTGATTGATCTTAAAATAAATAGATGAAAACCATTGGATGTAATAATAAAAAGTGTATTTGGTTGTTAGTTAAACTGTATTCAAATACTAAAAAAGTTTTTTCATAATTTAAACCAGATATAAATAAATTTCCTAAGTTGAATAAGAATTATTAATGTAAAAATTCGTCACTTTTTTTTAAATTCAATTTCAGGGTATTTTTAATTGGAAAAAATTACTAAACCATCAAAAAATTAAAAATATTTTGTGAGTTTCGTGTATGTCGTAAAACATTCAAATCTGATTTTTTTAGTCAATAGTTAATTGAGCGTCTAAAATCTACTCCCTCCGTCCCGCCCAATTGTTATCAATTGGGTTGGGCACGGAGTTTAACGAAAATAGGTAAAGTAATGGAGAAGAGTAAATAAAAGGATTAAAGTGGTGGGACCCGCCACTATTTAAAGTATAAAGTAAGTAAAGTGGAGGAAAGTAGTGGAAGTAGTTGATTTTTATATTATAAAACTTTACTATTTTAGGAAAGTTTTGCAATGTAAAGAATTGGATGGGACATCCCAAAAAGGAAAGTGTAAAGAAATGGGTGGGACGGAGGGAGTAATAAATAAAGTCTAAAAATTAAAAACATAAAAATATTAAAAATATACTGTTAGGATTTATGGGTGATAGCTTAGAAGACAACTTAACCTTGTGCTTGGTAATACTTAATTTTATTAAGTTAGAACATAATGTCACAGCCAGAGTATGTTATTGTAGCCATTTAATTTGCTGTAATAAAATTGTTTGTCTATCTTGGAAGAAGTTCATTCATTTGTTCAAGCCTCAAGAAGTACATCAGGCCGACAACAAGAATAAAAGTTACTGTCATATCATTGACAGTAAGGTTACAAGAAGACAGCATGTTGCAAGTCATGACAACAGATTCACTCTGACATCAACATTGGCGGAAGCCTTGAGACAACAACTCTCTATTCTCCTGACAGCAAGTTTGGAACTCCTGACAGCATCTATTGCGGGGATTTCATACTGTCACCAAAAGCGTATTCTTGTGACAACAAACTTGGAAGTACAGGATACTGTCTCAAAGGGATAAACTTTGAATTGGGGATCTACCCAGTCAAACATGTGACAGTTTGGATGTTCAAGAAACAGGCGTGCTGCAGTATCCCAACACTGTATCAAGCCTGCAAAGACTACGACAGAAGCTTTGGAGATAACAAGACAAAGCTTACCAATTCAAGAGTATGACAAATCAACATCTACTGGGATTGTGTTAGCTTAACTTAGAATGTATCTAGATTGCTTTCTATGAACTGATAAATCTGACTATATAGAAATCTAGGAAAGTCACATGGGTGTGTAAGTTGTAAGGAGCTGCCACAAGATAATGACAGCAGCTCCACAAACCCGTGATGATAGAGATATGATTAGTATACTTAGACTATCTCTCATTCTAAGTCTTGTAACAACTGTAGAATCGAAACTTGAGAAAGACACACTTTTCTCAAGTTTGTAGCAATGCTTTGAAAAATAAATAAAACATTTATTTTGTGAGTAATCTACTTGTGTTTGCATTTCTTCTACTGATAAACTTTAATCTTGGTTTTAGTTGTTGAAACATAGATTGAAATTTATCAGTATTGCATTCAACCCCCCCTTTCTGCAATACTCAAGGACCAACAACTGGTATCAGAGCAACAAATTGACAAACAAATCTGAGATCATGACGAGTATACAGAAGTCAAGTAGTATCAAGATCCCAGCTTTTGATAAAGAGAACTACAATATATGGAAAAGAAAAATCTTGTTGTTTATCAAAGCTGTGTATCCACTATACATGGGAATCCTCGAGAATGGTCCCTTTGTTCCCCAGAAAGAGATTGCAGCCTCGACGGTGGATGGTGTTGTTATTCCAGCACACTGGGTTGCCAAAAAGCCTTCAGAGTTTTTAGAACCAGAAAAAGAGAAGGTAGTTCTAGATGACTATTTACAACTCATTCTGCTTGATTCTCTCACCTTGGATAAAGCCATGTGTGAGAACGCCATTGGATGCACATCAGCCAAATAGAAGTGGAATAAAATTGAACTGCTATGTGAAGGAAGTGAAGAGGTCAAGGAGAATCAGTGACAAATCCTTGTTTCTCAGTATGAAGCCTTCATGGCAAAACCTGGTGAAGAACTGACACAGATGTTTGAAAGATTTAGCAAACTTCTAACTGAACTCCAGATTCATGGCAAGTTTTATGAGAAGAAAGAAATCAATTTCAAGTTCTTGCTCACTCTTCCTGAGCATCTTGAGTATAGAGTCACTGCAATCAAAGAAGGAAGAGACCTGAACAATGTCTCTCTTGAAACATTGTATGGGGTGCTCAAGTCTTATGAGCTAGAACTTTTCCAGAAGAGAGCCATACAAACTGGATCAAAAGGAAAAATGGCCAATATGTCTGGTGCTCTTGTAGCTCATGAGCCAAAGGTCACCCCAACCAAGTGAAGCAATGCAAATCCTTCAACCAACTCAAATGTCATCTCTAAAGATTGAAGAGGTGGTGGATGATGAGGAGAAGGTGGTGCTGCAACTGAATGATGTTGAGGATGAAGACTTCTACACAATAGAAGAAATTGAAAGAATGGACAATCCAACCATGACTTATATGGCAAAGAAGTTCAAAAATATAAGATTCAAAAGATAGCCATACAAGCCTCATGGTCCAACATCTAGGTTCAGCAAAGGAAGTTCTTCTAAGGCTGCTAGTGGTGCCACAAGTGGAGGTTACAAAACAGGGTTGGTGGATAGGTCTAAATTTAGATGCTACAACTACAATGAACTTGGTCATTTTGCTACAGAATGCAGAAGGCCAAAACAATTTCAGAAAATGGACAAAGGAGCTAGTGGTCAATTCAAGAAAGGACAAGGAAGAGCCTATGTGGCTGAAGGAAAGTGTTGGGATGAATCTGATGATGAGGAAGAAGAAGAATATGTGAACTTAGCCCTCATGGCTAAATATGATGATGAATCATCAAGCTCTTCAAATCAGGTACCATCACTTGTCTTTCTTGATATGTCTAAAGATGAATATAAGCAAACTATTGAAGAATTGAGTGCTGAAATGTTTATATCCATACCAGTTTATCTGCTGTAAATGAAGAAATTGCTAGGCTAACTAAACTGAATGAAACACTCAAATCTGAAAATGAAATGCTTCTGCTTAAGACCAGTCCATTAGACTCCTTAGCTCAAGAAAATGCTAGACTTAAAAATGACTTAGTCTGTGCTAAGGAGATAGAGGAGTTTCTTAGAAAGGAGATCACTGAAAATGAATTCAAAATTAAAGCCTTCAAGAACTCATCTATAATTGTCCAGGATTACAATGAGAAACACACTGAGAATCAGAAAGTTGGAGTAGGTTTTGAGTATGATAGAAGTCATGGAAAGGAATATGTGATTCATGATTGTTCAAATGATGTTGCTGTCAAACCTCGCATCCTGAAAAAGGTTGAGAAACCAATTTTCAAGATTTCAGAATTTGAGTTTGATGAGGAAGCCATGCTCATCAAGCAACAACTCCTTGATGAAGATGAGTGTGTTGACAACACATCTGTTGAAGGAAAAGATACTGTCAAAAATCCCAAGACAGTAACTTTGCCAAGCAATCTGACAGAATATTCTAAAGATGTTGTTGATAAGTCGGTTTTATATCTACTTGGAACACCTTAAAATCAGCTTAAATTGGTTGTTTTGGCCTCAAGTGTGTGATGTTATGATGAGTTTTAGTGTTTATGTGCAGATAAGCTAAATGGGATCAAGTGGTGGTCATCGTGCTTTAAAATGGTGGTTTTTGCTCCAGGAGTTGAGGGATGTTGGAGGTGAGCAATTGGCAAGGAAGTTAGCTAATAATCAGAAAAGCAGGAATCTTGGCAGAGAGCCAGGCGCGCCCGCGCCTTACACCGCGCGCCCACGCGTCCATTGGCAGGAATTCAGGCGCGCCCGCGCTTGCTAGCGCGCGGCCGCGCGTCCCCGTCTGGTGGAAATTCTGTTATCTTGTTTTGTGGGCTTAGAGTGGTAGCGGGTCTTGTTTTGGGCCTTTGTCATTTCTGGTGGGTGTTTTCTAAGGGGAGAACCCTAATTTCCAGAGGGGTCGAGGAATAATACGGAAGAGCATAGAGACTTAGATTGGAGAGGAGGATTACACTTTTCTTTGTTTTTCTCTCAATTTAGCAATACTTGGATTCTTCTTTCTAGTTTTCTAAACATTGTTATTCTTGATACTATTTGATTTGCAATTATCAATTCAAGACCTAGTTTTTATATCATGTTTTCATTAGAACCTGCGATGATGAACGGTTCATTTATGAACTAATCGTTATCGTGGGATTCTAACAGAGTTCTTATGGAGTTTAGTGGTTAATTGTTTTATATACTCTGTATGTGGTGGCGAATTGATTTCCTATCATGGTTGTGCTTATTCATTGTGGATGCGTAGCTAACATTCATGATTGTTTGTTAATCCTTATTGATTGCGAAAGTGGATTTAGGGATTTAGAACTTGCCATGCTAGCATAAGTTTATGTATGATTATCATGCATAATTTGTGGGTGATTTTAACCATTTCATCTACCTTATGTAATCTGAATAGATAACCTGCTCATTCAACCACTATGTTTTCAATCTCTATAGACATATAGGGACTAAGCATATCTGGTGTCCATTTAACTTCTATCTATCTGTGGATGTTTAAGTGGTATGGTATACGTATACTGAAAGGTAGCGTGTACTAAATTCGTGTTATCTGGTTAGTTGTCACATACAGAGACTAAGAACAAGATACTCTAGATGAAATATTTAATGATGTTAGGATCCCATGCCTATTCATATCAGTAATTCACTAGTAATTCTTTCAGTTAATTATAGACTTGTTAAGTGCTAATTAGTAGTTAATCAAAACACCAATTTGATACTTGTCTTAGCAGTGAGTAATAACCAAACATTGGTGCATAAGTACAGACTATTACAACCTGAACCAGTCCTTGTGGGATCGAACTTGATTTATCTATATACTACTTGTGACCACGTGCGCTTGCGTGTTTTTGTGCGAACAGTTGTCATCAAAGGCAAGACAGAAACTTCAAAAGATACTGTCAAACGAGTATCCAAGACAGTAACTTCCAAACCTGTTGTCAAGACAGTAGGTGTGGAAGGTACTGTTAAGAATAACTTGACAACAACTTTAGAACATACTGTCAACACAGATACCTACAAGTCTAAGAATAGGAATGGCAAGTTAGGAATCAACAAGGGTAATGGCTATGCACATGTTAAGAATGCTCCTAGGAAACTATGCAATAATTGTGGCTCCTCTAATCACTTAACACATGTTTGTAAGAAACCAACAGAGAGTAAAATCAATATGACTAAGGTCAATGGTAACTTAAATAGAACCCCCATTATGCATAGAACTATGAGTGTTTGCAACAACATTGACTGCATGCCTTGTAAGATCACTGCCATGAGTACATGTTTCAATTTGCCTATTCTATCTACTGAAAAGTGCTCCTACATGCATTCTGTTGAGACTTCTGAGCCTACTGATGTCAGTAAAAAGGCACCACCCACTAAGAAAAAGACAAGGTCTAATTCTAAAACTGAGTGGGTGAGAAAAGAAGTCAAATAGGAGATTTCTGATAGTGATGTTAATGTTGAAAATGATGGAAACTCAGGTGTTACTAAGTCTGCAGGACCCAACAAGGATTGGGTACCAAATGTAACCTAAAAACAATTTGTTTTGCAGGGTAAGAAAAAAAACAGGTCATGTGGATCATTGACAGTGTATGCTCAAGACACATGACAGGTGATAAAGCCCTGCTATCACATTTTGTTGAGAAAGCTGGCCCAATCATAACCTTTGGAGACAACAGCAAAGGTTACACTGTGGGATATGGCTGTCTAAAAATTGGGAATGTTGTCATAAATGATATTGCTCTTGTTGATGGGTTAAAGCACAACCTACTCAGTGTCAGCCAATTCAGTGACAGAGGATTTAAGGTTGACTTTGATATGATGGTTTGCAACATCTATCACAAGAAGGATGAAAGCCTTTCTCTCAAAGGAGTGAGGAAAGGAAGTTTGTTTGTTGTTGATTTAAGCTCAACAAAGAAGGATACAATCTATTGTTTCTACAGTAAAGCTACTATTGGTGACATCATGCTTTGACACATGAAACTCTCTCATCTCAACTTCAAGACAATGAATATGCTAATGAAGAAGGAGCTTGTGAGAGGACTACCTCAACAGGAATTCTGTCAAGAAGGACTGTGTGAGGACTGTCAAATGGGAAAGCTGAGAAGAGCTATGCACAGGTCAAAGCAAGTCAATACCAACACTGAACCACTCAAGCTAATTCAGATGGATCTTTTTGGCCCAGTAAATGTTCCATCCTTAGCCAGAAAGAGATATGCATTGGTTATGGTGGATGACTACTCTAGATACACATGGGTGAAGTTTCTAGAGTCAAAATATGAAGCTGCTCAAGTAATCATTGATCACATAAGAGTTCTTGACAGAACTCCAAATTCCAAAGTTCAAATATTAAGGAGTGACAATGGTACTGAGTTCAGGAATGCCTCACTTGGAAATTTCAGCAAAGATGAAGGCATTGTCCAACAATTCTTTGCTGCTAGAACACCACAACAGAATGGTGTTGTAGAAAGGAAGAACATGACTCTGATTGAAGCTGCTAGAACAATGTTGCATGATGCTAAATTACCAAAATATTTCTGGGCAGAAGCAATCAACACAGCTTGCTATACACAGAACAGAACCATAATCAACAAGACTCGTGGAAGCACTCATTACCATTTGTTGACTGAAAAGAAACCTACTGTCAAATAATTTCATGTATTTGGGAGTAAATGCTTCATGATGAAGGACAACCATGAAAAGAAAGGAAACTTTGATGCTAAAGCTTATGAAGGCATTTTCATGGGATATGGAATAGAAAGGACTGCTTACAGAGTCTATGGCTTAGAACACAGAATCATTGAAGAAAGTGTGAATGTCACATTTGATGAAACCAAGTTTCCAGGATTGCATGAAGATGGTCAAAGGCAAACCTTTAGGTTTGAAAATCAAGGATACTTGGAAGAAGAGGAAATTGTTGATGAAGAGCCCAGCTACACTCAAACTGTTGATATTGAGAAAGATGTTGTCAATACTAATGATGTTGATCAAACTCCAGCTCAGTCACAGACCATTTCAACTAATCTTCAAAATGATGGTGACTCTGGAGATAATGAAGAGCATGGTGGAGACAACTGCACTGGTGAAGATTCATCTCCTCAAACTGGAGCAAATCCACCAGATCAAATCAGAAGCTTGCCCAGGATAACAAAATGGAACAAGGATCACACTAATGATGTAATCATTGGCAATCCTTCCTCAGGGGTAAGAACAAGGAACAATGTCTCTGTTGACAACATTTTCTCATGTTTTCTGTCTCAAATGGAACCACAAACAATTGATGAAGCATTGTTGGATTCTGATTGGGTAATTGCTATGTAAGAAGAACTCAACCAGTTTGAAAGAAACAATGTATGTAAGTTGGTTCCAAGACCAAAAGGAAAATCAGTCCTTGAGACAAAGTGGGTCTTCAGGAACAAATTGGATGAGAGTGGAATGGTGACAAGAAACAAAGCAAGGCTAGTAGTTAAAGGTTACTGTCAACAAAAAGGCATAGACTATGAAGAAACATTTGCACCTGTTCCCATACTTGAAGCCGTAAGGATCTTTCTAGCCTTTGCTGCACACTGTAACTTCAAAGTGTTCCAAATGGATGTCAAGTGCGCCTTTCTAAATGGAGAGTTGGAGGAAGATGTGTATGTTGAACAGCCACCTAGATTTGAAGATGTTGAATTGTATAACTTTGTATACAAACTGTTCAAATCACTTTATGGATTAAAGCAAGCTCCCAGAGCTTGGTATGATAAACTCTCTACCTTTCTATTGGAAAATCAGTTACTAGAGGTGTAGTAGATAAAACTCTGTTCTACAAGCATCATGGCAAGGACATCATTCTGGTTCAAATCTATGTTGATGACATTATTTTTGTATCTACAAATGAGAAGCTGTGTGAAAATTTTTCATCTCTAATGAGAAACAAGTGTGAGATGAGCATGATGGGAGAACTGTCATTCTTCCTTGGTCTACAAGTTCTTCAACAAGTTGATGGAATCTTCAAATGTCAAGCTAAATATGTCAAAGAACTTCTCAAAAAGTTCAACTTAGAAGATTCATCACCTGCCAAGACTCCCATCTCTACATCAACAAATCTGTATCTTGATCCCAAAGGAAAGAAAGTGGACTCTAGTGCTTAAAGAGGCATGGTAGGATCACTCCTCTATTTAACTGCTAGCAGACCAGACATAATGTTTGCTACATGTCTCTGTGCAACATTTCAAGCTGATCCAAAGGAGTCACACTTAGTTGCTATCAAGAGGATTTTTAGATATCTAAAGGGCACTCCTAATCTAGGTATTTGGTATCCTAAAAATACTGGATTTGAGCTAGTTGGGTATTCTGATTCAGACTATGCTGGATGTAGAATTGATAGAAAAAGTATAACAGGTAGCTGTCAATTTCTTGGTGGAAGATTGGTGTCATGGTTTAGCAAGAAGCAAAATTCAGTCTCTACATCAACTACATAAGCTGAATATATTGTAGCTGGAAGTTGTTGTGCACAAATTCTGTGGATGAAAAATCAGCTGTTGGATTATGGTCTAGTGTTGAACAACATTCCTATCTTCCGTGACAACACTAGTGCCATAGCCATCTTAGACAATCCTATTCAATACTCTAGGACAATGCACATTGATATCAGACATCATTTCATAAGAGATCATGTTGAAAGAGGAACTGTGAAACTGATCTATGTCCCAACAAAAAAGCAACTTGCAGATATCTTCACTAAACCATTGGATGAAGCCACCTTTAACAGGTTGGTAAGTGAATTGGGAATGCTTAATCTGGTATGTTAACTTACTAGTTTTTACATTTTCAATTTCTGCATGTAGCTCGTAATAGTAACCTCTAAGTTGCTGTCATGAGAAGTTACTGTCCACATAGTCTCTATTCTTTTTGACAACATGTTTGCTATGATTATGCTATAATTGAATTTCGTGTTAGTCTTTTTTGTTAATAGTTAGACTTTGTGTGTCATTGACTTGAATGTTTTCAAAATTTGAGAAATTGGTCAAAGGAATTGCACTAATTGGTTAAACATGTGTTAATTGTTGGATTAGTGGAGGACATAACTCTTAATTGCTATCTGTGGTGGTTGTATGGGTACTCCAAACTGTTGACCATTCACCTTACCCCTCACCTAGTATGCCAATAAAATGAACCTTAGGCCATATTAGTTTCACATTCAGAAAAAGGTAAAATGGAAAACAACGTAGGAGTCGAGTACAAAGCTAAGATTTGGTGTGAATCCTCACATAAAGTAGTAGTGGAAGAGATGTTCAAACAGCTGGATGAGATCCTCAAGGAGGAACATGAAAAAGAAGATGCTGCTAAGGCCACTGAAGAGGCAAAGTGGCAAGAGCAAGAGAAAGAACTTCAAGTGCTCCTCAAGCAGGAAGGACGCACTGAAGAAGAAACTCGCTCGGAAGTTTTAGGACTAGTTGATAAAATCATGAAATCATAATTTGTAATTCTCTATTGCTAAGATGATTTTATAAATAAAACTTGTCCTATTTTCTTCAATGTTTCTTGTTTGTGTGGAATGTATTTGTGTCTATTGACTGATTACTCTACTGTGCATGAATACAGATTATTAATTGAATTGAATATGTATGAATGGTGATTCTTGAGTTAAGTAAATTAATGAAAAGATCTGTTAAAAGCCTCGACAGTTATTGTTTTCCGCAAAGGTTACTGTCGTCAAGAAAGGTAACTGTCACAGAATACCATGACAGTTAGTTTCTTGACAGCAGTGAATAACATTCTGTCATGGGTTTTAAAAGATACTGTCATTAAGGTACTTAACGATGACAGTAAGTTTTTGCGACAAAGCTGCTGTCAATCAAAACCTATTGTCATCACACCAATTGTCACTGACAGTTTGTTTAAGCGCAAGGGTTACTGTCAAAAGTAGTGGACCGTTACAATTGTTAATTCAACCTCCACAGAGACAGAGAATAAAGGGAGTATCCCACGTGGTGGAGTTAATGGGTAAATGCATGATTCCAATTATCCCCTTTTTCAGCGAAACGCTTGAGCTACCCTCTTTATTCAACAATTAATCAGACAAAATCAAAACTGACACAAAACAACCATAAAGCAAAACAACTTTCTTCTCTATTTTTATTTTTACTCATTCAACTCACCTTCTTTCTTCTTTCTTACTTCAATTACCAACAATGGCCCCTATGCAATCAATTTCTTAGACTAACTTTGCTGGTATCTATTCTCCAAATGATGCCGGTGAGGATTTCAAAGGGCTTGTTTCTTTCTTGAATAAGTCCTATCTTGGGTATGCTATTACCTCAACTCCTGTTCTAGACCTAGATATGATTGACAATTTCTGGGAGTCAGCTATTGCTCAGGGAGATGGTGACAATGCAACCATCAAATTCAAAATCAAAGAGCACAGTTACACTCTCACTATTCAAGGCATCAATGCAGCTTTGGGAATTGTGTTTGAACAAGAAAAAACCTACAAAGAGCTTGCAGATGATGAAACCTTAAAGAAGCTCTTCTTGAAAATTGGGTATTCAGGACCCATTCTCGAAGAGGGTACAACGAAGTGGTACCCATCTGGTGAAATGGACATAAAGTATCTAAGGAAGGAATGGAGCATGATTCTTGATGCCACGGTGAAGGTGTTCTCCACAAAGACCACCGGCTGGAATGGTATACCCACCTACATCAAGAAACTAACTCACTCTCTTGTCCATGGCTACAAGGTGGATGTTGGAAAGCTACTCATGGCACACCTCAAAGCTGCCGTAGGTAAGAAGGTATCTCTCTATCCTCGCTTTCTAATGATGTGTATTAATTCTCTATGTGATTTTGATGAAGATGCTCCTCGCACAGACGTCTGCAATGTTTTGAAAAGAAACACACACACAACTCTCACTTCACAGAATTTAAATGCACATATTCCACTTTGCTTCACCAAACACATGGTTGATCAAGTGCTTAACCTTGATTTTCCATTACCCTCTGGGTATGAAACCTTCTCTCTCGAGGATGAGGCTGGATTAGACCCAAATTTAGCTAACCCACATTCTACACCATACACTCAGCCTAGGTTCTCTAGACTTCCCAAAGTACAGAGACAGGCATTGCAAGAATCCAAGAAAAGACCCCTAGAAACTGGTGTTGGTGGTAGTACTGAGAGTCATGAGGGAGTTACTGCACCTAGTGCAGCAAATAAGGAAGGTAGTCAAACAGAACCCCCAGTGGTTCCTCTTGAGCCTAAGAAGAAGAGAGCTAAGAGGGCCAAAAACAATGTCAGCCACCCTGCAGTCTCCCAAAATACTGTACAGGAAAATAGGGCATCAAACACCTCCCTAGATGTTCCTTCTCAACAAAGGACATCTATTGAAACTGGCATGTCTCCCAAGGCACCCTGTACAGAGTCTACACAACCTCATTTTTCACCTCATGAGGAGCTTACACTTGCAGAAACACACATGGAGTTAGGGCACATTGAAGATTTCACCTCAATAATTGATGCTTCACAAGTTCACCTGTGGAGCAGCCAATATTCTCTTCTCCACTTTCACCTTCTTCCTTCCCTAGTCATTCTTTTGTTTCTTCTCCACAACCTAGAGAGGGGGACAGTCCCAACCCTTCAGGTTTTGATCATCCATCTCCTATCATGGATGAGCCCCCATCTAATGGTCCACAAGAACCCATTTCTCAAAGTGAGATGGAAACCACTCCCTCAAACACTGAGCTAGAACAAGGTACAACTCTGCCAGAAAGTGAAACATCCAGTGCCTTGTTCAACCTCCAAGGAGCATCTTACCTTCGGGAAGGTACTGTCACAACCTCAGTTGTTGTCAAAGACACTGTAAATGTTGTTGTCACAGACAAATCTGTTGTCCAGGATGCAGTCAAAGTTGCTGTCACAACCAAACCTGTTGTCCAAGATGCAGTCAAACCAACTGTCTCCCATTCAGCTGACAGTAACATTTCTGGAAAAGCTGTTGTCCCCTCTATACATCCTAATTATGATGAAGTTCATATTGAGGATGCCTCTAATGATGATGTGCCACTCTCTCAGTATATCAAGGTACATTCTAAACCCTATTTTTCAATGCATGAAAGTACTGCTCATACCCATGCATCTAGGATAAGTGAGGGAGTGCAAAAGAAAAGAGAGATAAAAGAACAAAGATGTGAGCTAAAAAATGAGAGGCAGCCAAATGAGCTGGCAGAAGGAGAGGGACTTGAGCATGTCCAGAGTGTATTTGAGGGAGCCCACACTGTTCAGGCAATAGGCCTTGAGAGTTCTAAAGTGAGGAGTGATGAGATCACTCAGAAAAACCATGAGAGTGTGAGAAACCCCTCAGCCTTCATGCCCCACTCTCTTCCATCCCCTCCAAGAAGGTTAAGAACTGGTGGTACCTCTACTCAAATTTCCCTAAGACTGGCAGCCCTGGAAACCAGATGCCTATCAATGGAAACTAAGCTTGACAGTCTGTCTACCCTGGTGGCTACTGGATTTGCTGGAATGCAACAGTCAATTCAGCTTTTATCTGCAAAACTTGATGCTGCCAACTTACCTAAGGGGGAGAACATGGTAAGATCAGAATCTTTCCAAGAGCAAGGTGGTGGAGCAAAAGAAGTGCCTGTATCTCAGGGGGAGTCTGGGAGTAAGGGGGAGTCCAGAAGACAGGGGGCAATTTGCAGAACAGCAAGCAAGTGGAGTTGGAAAGTCTGGGAGTAAGGGGGAGTCATGAAGACAGGGGAGCAATTTATAGAACAGTAAGCAAGTGGAGCTGGCAACCTATTTGAATATGAAATTGATGGGGAGAAAGTATTAATGTCTAAAGAAGTATTGGAGGAAATACAAGGAAAATCAAAATCTAAAAGACCAATACTTCCTCTTGTATCAATAAGAGAGCCAATTCCTCAACCTCAGGAAACTGCATTACAAAAGACGTGGAGAGAAAAGGAGGAGCAGAATAAGTTGGGAAAAGGCAAAGGGAAATTGCCTGAATATTGCAATACAACAGCTCTGTGGACTGAGGGAACTGAAATTGATCAGGAAGAGGCAAATACCTTAATGGTGGACTACAGGGAGAGCACACTGCATAATCAGGATGAACAATTCAACAAGATAATTGAGGAGGTAATGAGGGAGCCAAGTATAACCCTAACTCAAATCTCAATACTTATAATGAGCAAGATTGTGAGTGTATGTGTGAAGATCAATGAGGAGAAAAGATGGGCCATTGATGTGTACTTGGACATAGGAATCTCTATGTTCATCACTATGCAGTTATTGCAGAACCTTCAAGCAAGGTTGTTGAGTGTGATGAAAACCAAGATTACAGCAAACCACGCATCCTTCAATGAGATTTTACAGATGCAAATCCAGAACCTAATCTCAGAGAAACTTCCAGAGGTGTACTTTAATCCATTCTGTGTCTGCTATGGAGTAGTCACAAAGGATGGTGTCAAGAAGTGTGGATATCTAAATCTAAAGGGCACATCAACAATGGATACAAGGTCAGTTATGAAAGTGCTAAATATGATTCTCAACTCTAAAATCAAAAAGGAAAGAGTTCAAGTTGTCAGAGCAATTCAAAAATTACTGGCAAAAAGAGGGAAGAAGCTAAGCTCTAAAGTAAAGGAGTTAACCTCTAAAGCCAATGCCAAAAGAACTGATCAAGGTGAAAGCTGTGCATTTGATGACTCTTTTGATGATGATGATGAGTTGGATGGAAGTGGAGGATCTGGTGTGGCTAAGAATGTTGGTGAATGGTGAATGGTGAATCTAATGCAAGGTTATGTCAATATACCCAATGAAGTCATGGAGCATGTTCTGATATATAAAGCTGAAAGAGATGATGAATTTTATCAGAAACATGGGAATTTAATAGGGCATGATGATACTGATATTGCTAACCTATTGGAGTACTCTGATGAAGAAATAATTGACATTGAAGATGATCTCCCTGAAAAAGAAGAGCAAGCCATGCCAAGTCAAGAGAGACCAACTAAAGTTGCACATGATAAGACTATTGAGGAAGTGGAAGCAGAAATCTTGAGTAAATACCAGAATTTGAACAAGATGAAGAGTAAAGAATCCAACTTTCAACCTTGTGTGCTAGAAAATCCTCTGAGAATCAAGCATGGAAGGGAAGAAATTTATTTGGACAGTTTCCACAAGCTCAGAACCAGTGTACTGAAAGAGTTAAACTACTCAATGGTTGGATCAACTCACCATCTAGAAATGATGTGTTCTTTTGAACTTGAAGAAACTCTTCATAGAAGAAAAGGTGAAGACTCAAAGCTGGACAGGGCAAGAAGGATAACTCTCAATGAATTTCCTGGCAGGAGATTCAAGCTTGATCAAGACATCTTAAAATTCAGAATCTATGTCTTTGGTCAAGAGCTGTGGATGGATCTCCAGGATGCTCAAAATGTCAGAGCTCTAAAACAGCTCAACAGTACATTGATGAAATTGAGGATGATGAAGTTTCTCCCATTGAAATATCTCTGGTGGATGGTCTCGAAAGATGTGTAGCAGAAGCTCTCAGAAGAGAGGACGAAGGCAGGCAGAAAAGAAGATCTTAAGCTCAAACTAGGTAAAAACTCTACATCTGCTCAATCATTCAGGAGCACTTATGTTTGTAGCCATTTTGATCTTTGGTAGTTAAGTTGTCAGCATGTATAGTTTGTAAATTTGTAGTTATTATCCATAAAAACAAATTGGGGGAGATTGTTAGGATTTATGGGTGATAACTTAGAAGACAACTTAACCTTGTGCTTGGTAATACTTAATTTTATTAAGTAGAACAAACTGTCACAGCCAGAGTATGTTATTGTAGCCATTTAATTTGCTGTAATAAAATTGTTTGTCTATCTTGGAAGAAGTTCATTCATTTGTTCAAGCCTCAAAAAGTACATCAGGCCGACAACAAGAATAAAAGTTACTGTCATATCATTGACAATAAGGTTACAAGAAGACAACATGTTGCAAGTCATGACAGCAGATTCACTCTAACAACAACATTGGTGGAAGCCTTGAGACAACAACTCTCTATTCTCCTGACAGCAAGTTTGGAACTCCTGACAGCATCTATTGCGGGGATTTCATACTGTCACCAAAAGCGTATTCTTGTGACAGCAAACTTGGAAGTATAGGATACTGTCTCAAAGGGATAAACTTTGAATTGGGGATCTACCCAGTCAAACATGTGACAGTTTGGATGTTCAAGAAACAGGCGTGCTGCAGTATCCCAACACTATATCAAGCCTGCAAAGACTACGACAGAAGCTTTGGAGTTAACAAGACAAAGCTTACCAATTCAAGAGTATGACATATCAACATCTACTGGGATTGTGTTAGCTTAACTTAGAATGTATCTAGATTGCTTTCTATGAACTGATAAATCTGATTGTATAGCAATCTAGGAAATTCACATGGGTGTGTAAGTTGTAAGGAGCTGCCACAAGATAATGACAACAGCTCCACAAACTTGTGATGATAGAGATATGATTAGTATACTTAGACTATCTCTCATTCTAAGTCTTGTAACAACTGTAGAATCGAAGCTTGAGAAAGACACACTTTTCTCAAGGTTGTAGCAACGCTTTGCAAAATAAATAAAACATTTATTTTGTGAGTAATCTACTTGTGTTTGCATTTCTTTTGCTGATAAACTTTTATCTTGGTTTTAGTTGTTGAAACTTAGATTGAAATTTATCAGTATTGCATTCAACCCCCCCCCCCCCCCTTCTGCAATACTCAAGGACCAATATATACAAATAATATATTTATAGATATTAAAAAAAGAGTCGTGTGTTACACGAGATCTAATCTAAAACTTTGGTACATGTACCGTCAAACTAATAAGGACAGTTGATTTTGAAATAAATAATTAAAAACCGTTATATCTAATATTAAAAAGTGTATTCGATTGTTATTAAAATTATAATCAAATACTAAAAAGTGAATTTTAATAATATGAACCAAATATGAGTAGATTTTCTAAGTTGAATAGAATTGTCAAGGTAAAAATTCATAACTTTCTCATCTATTTGGTTCTTGAAAGGAGTAATTTCAGATGAATAATAATGACTAAATCATCATTAAATTAAAGATAATATCTTTAATAAATCTTACTATTAATTTAAAAAAATAACAGTGCATTGCACGGGTTATAAGCAAGTATATATAAAAGATATATATGAATCACAACGGGTGCCGGCTCATAAAAATGTGATGAAATTCTGTAAAAATGATATGAATATTTAAATAGTTTATTTTATTTTATTTTTATGTTTAATTTGTACAAAATATTTATATAATGTTATAGATATTTATTTCTCGAATATTTTTCAAGTTAAATAATTTTAATAATTTATAACTAACTTAGTATGAGTAATTAATTTTAAAATTTAATATCTTTTTTAGAATTATATGGATCGAGTATTTTTAGGTCCTAATAATTTTGTATAAGGGGGGGGGGGGGGGTTGAATACAAACAATACTATTTTCTCGAATTTGTTTCGTTCGTGATATAACAATTCAAGAACAAATTAGTGCGGAATTAAATGAAACAAGATTCAAGTTAAATATAACTTATATTAAACTTGAAGGGTGTTACAAATACAGTACAAATTACAAGGTTTGAATATCAAACTATTTAAAACAAATCTAGAATAAATTCGACATGAATTTATCTATTTTGTAAAAAAAAGATCGAATACTAAAAAGTAGTTCGATATCAATTCTAGGGATAATGATCCGCTAGATAATCAAACAAGTACAAGTAAATGAGTTCTAGTGGCTTGAATGTTACAATACGAGCTAGAATTAATTCACTGTAAGATTTAATGGCCGACAGTTGGATTTTGTATTGAAGAAGACAGAGAGAAGATATGACTTTTGTGTTTTGTCTCTTTTGTTAAATGTTGTACAACTCTGCTACTTCAACTGCCTCTGCTTATTAATATGTACGCCATTATCCTTTTAAATCAAAAGTACTATCGGTAGTACTTAGCCAAAGGCTTGGCAGTACTATCGGTAGTACTAGCCAAAGGCTTGGCAGTACTATCGGTAGTACTGTCCTTAGCCTTGGCAGTACTATCGGTAGTACTGTCCATACACTTGGCAGTACTATCAGTAGTACTAGCCAATTGTTTTAAAAGGACAAACGGAAGTACAACTAGCATTATATTAATTCCAATTTAATTTATCTTTTAATTAATTTAAGGAATAAATTAATTCTGATTGAATTAATTTATAGAATAAATTAATTAACTGATTTAATAAATTAAATGAGAATTAATACCATTTCTTGATAGCAGAATCAATCTGTGAACCAAGCTAATGGAAAAATCAAGGTCAATCTATGGTGGTATCAAAATACAATACAATGTTACAAGTTGTAACACCCCCAGATCCGGGGTCAGGAATCTGGGTTGTCACGCTCCATCAATTATACAATACCTGCATTACTTACAACATTCTAATAACACAACTCCAAAGACCCCAATCACTTACGCGCACACACACAAGTTATAGCCTTGGAAATGAGCAACCATAAGTAACACTTGTTATTACAAATCAAATGTACTATCCAGGATCTCGTCTATTATTTACAACCTCTACCTGAAGTTGAAATAATAGACCTCACAATTTTATATAAGGTTCAGTAATGCAAACCTACTCGAAAACAATTCTTCCTAATTCATTCTGCAACTGTTCTTCTAACTCCGGTAGTATCCATCCTGCTGAACTAACTCAAGGGTGGTCTCTCCATTCCCTTGCTCTTGTAATACGGGGTGAAACGACAATGTTTTCTTCATGCTGAAAGTTTTAATAAAGCAAGAATGAGCTAATAGCGCTCATCAAGAAATCTATCCCAGTTTAACTCTTTAAACCTTTAAGGTAGATAATCCATATAGGGTCAAAGTTTTAACACTACTAGGGTTTGACCCAAAATAGTATACAGTTCAAAATACTGTATAACTTATAATCATACTCAAATACTCTCGTAAATCATTTAGAAATCCTTGGTATCAATATAATAAACCAAGTCTCAAAACATATCTTTTTAAAATAGATATTAACATTGGAATCAAGGCTTAAAGCCTATCCATTGATTCAAAATACTATACAGTTCAACATACTGTATATATTAAATACCTTATCAACATATATTAACGCATATCTATTTAGATATCTCATACTGTTCAAAACACTGTAAAATATCAGTTATGAACACCTTTTTGAAGCTGTTGTATTGTGATATATAAAAACAAGAATGAGCACTAAAGCTCAACAATAATATATATATCGACTTATATAAAGCTCCTCAAGCTCATATATCATTTGCAACATTTGAAATCTCATTCCTATACAGAATGATGTTTAGAGAAATCTTTTTGTCAAAACATGCCTTACAGTTCAAATACTGTATGATGAACATCATTGTTCAATCACCGTCACATTATCGGTAACTCATCACCTAGGCTTTCGTTACAATGTGCAGCACAACTCCAATTGGAGGGAGGGGACATTCTAGAGCACACCACGATACACGATGATCAGTCGTTGTATCGAACTCACACTTTTCTACTAGTAGATGGACGATATCCTAACACGATTATCACCCCAGCCGCATACGTGCTTTGTATCTACTAGACTGTCCCACAGCCTCCTACGCGAGATAGTTGTTGGACTGCCCCGCAGCCTCTTACGCCATATAATTTGATGGACTATCCCATAACCTCTTACACGTTTCCTCCTAGTCCCGGATGAACACTCAATGAAACGGGAACCGGAATTTAATCCTGTTTCCCCAAGTACAAGATACTTGTCAAAACTTTGCAACAGTTCAGATTTTCTTACTCCAGAATGTTTGAAAGGAGTAAGTCACAATGTGGGTTGACATCAGTCAACGAAACAACGAACGATTACCACGTATTTTGAAAATCATGACCTGAGAGTTAATTGGAATCTTCTGAATTTAGCGAGTTTGAAATTCTTTGATTGAATAGGGAAGTCATCCCCAGATCTGGGTATTCTCGAGGAATAGAGGAAGCAAACCATTTGCTCGACTTTTAAAACTGGATTCCCAATTTTTGATGAGTTAGGAAATATTTATTCGCATTTAAATATTTTAATAAACTCGGAAATAATACTTGGGAACCCCTACTAGAGTCAATTAATTTTTCTGAAAGTCAGAAATATTTGAGTACATATCGGAACCTTAATTAATAATATAAATAAGGTTCCATGATTTTTAAATCACATTTGGAATATTTAATAAATATTCCTAAAATAAATATTGAATAAATTATTCAATAAAATCTTACTTAAATGAATATTCCAAAATAATATTCACTTAATTAAATAAATATTCAAATAATAAATATTGAATCACTATTCAATAAAATTCTACTTAAGTGAATATTCCAAAATAATATTCACTTATTTATATAAATATTCAAATAATATATAATAATATTATTTAAATATCTCACATTAAAAATCCAACGATATTAATCTTGGAATATTTAATCAATATTTAACATATAGCTGTCTCTGGACCCTCCAGCTTATGACAGTATAGTCAAAACAAAATAATCATTTGACTCCCGGTCTAAGTTTTAAAACCATCATACAAGTGCTCTACACTTAGAGCCTTTATAAAACCTCGGTTTATATCTAATATACTCATAGCATATTGTTGGTCCTCGTGTATTGCAGAAGGGGGGGGGGGGATGAATGCAATACTGATAAAATTCAATCTCAATTTCAACAACCAAAACTAAGATTTAACGTTATCAGTAATATGTATGCATTCACAAACAGTATGGTCTAAAGACAAGTTTCACAAAATAAATGTTTTTATTTATTTTGCAAAGTGTTGCTACAACCTCAAGAGAGAATTCTTGAGCTTCGGTTTTCTTCAAGACACTTACTTGCTTGCGTTACTCTTCTCTCCTAGAATGAATTGATAGTCTAAGTATATAACTAATCCTATCAATGTCAACACGGGTTTGTGAAGCTACTGTCATTATCAAGTGGCAGCTTCTTACAAAATGTCTACCCATGTGACTTTCCTAAATTGCTAACATGTCAGATATACATTACAAAGAAAGCAACCTAGATTCATTCTATTTCCAGCTAAAACAATTCAGCAAATAGAGACTTGACCTTGCTCTTGAATTGATTCGCTTTTGTTTTGTAGTGCTTGAAGCTTCTGTCGTAGTCTTGCAGACTTGGTGCAGCTTAGGGATACTGTAACACGCCTGTTTCTTGAACATTGAAACTATCACGGGATTTGACTGAGAAGATACCTAGAACAAGGATCTTTCTCGAGACAGTTACTTTTGCCGCAAAGCTTGCTGTCACGGGAATGTTCTTTTGGTGACAGTATGAGTTCCCCGCACAGAGTGCTGTCGAGGTTTTCAAACTTGCTGTCGAGGGCTAAAGTTGCTGTCGCGTAGTCTTCCGCCAATGTTGCTGTCAGAGTGAATATGCTGTCGTGACTTGCAACATTCTGTCTTCTTGTAATCTTACTATCAATGCTTATGACAGTAACCTTTATTCATGCTGTCATCTAATATGCATTCTTTGAGGCTTGAACACGACAAGTGAACTTCTTCCAAATTACACAACTAAAATGACATTGCATACTGATTACAAGAACATACTTTGGCTGTGATAGTATGTTCTACTTAATTAAAAATTAAGTACATACAAGGTTAAGTTGTTTCTATGCTAACACCCATAAATCCCAACAATCTCCCCCAATTTGTTTTTATGGATAGTAACAACAAATTTACAATATATGCTGGCAAATTAACTAACAAGATCAGAAAGGATTAAGAATTTTTACTTAGCTTGAGATTTCCTCTTCTGTCTTGCTACATCCTCTCTTTTGAGAGCTTCTACCAAGCAGCCTCTTAGACCTTCTACAAGAGAGATTTCAGCAGGAGTGACTGCAGCATCTTCTATTTCTTCAATGATCTTCTTGATAGTAGGAGAGATAAGAGAATTAGCATCCCTGATATTCATCCATTGCTCTTGATCATATGGATAGCTTCTGAAGTGGAGTTCTTCATGAATGAGCTTGAATCTACTTCCAGGATAAGCATTGAGAGACATCCTCCTTTGCTTGTCCAGCTTTGAACATTCTCCTTTTCTCCTTTCCAATATTTCCTCTATCTCATCAGAACAATTCTGCTCCAAGGGATGAATTGATCCAGCTACCATATACTGTAAATCCTTCAGAATAGTTGTTTTTAGCTTGTGCACGCTGCAAACGTAGATTTCTTCTTTTAGGTACTTGATTCTTAAGGGATTTTCCAGCATACGTGTTTGATAATTTGGAGCTTCACTTTCTGCCTTGTTGGCAGTCTTGCATCTTTCCAGGAGTTCAGCTTCCTTCTTATCAAGTTCTGACTGATATTGAGAATATTGAGAAGAGTCAGGTCTTTTGCTTGGCTTGGGTTGCCCTTCCTGAGTTGGTTGGGTTTGCCCTTCTTCTGTGGGTAAATCATCAAACTCATAGTACCAGTGATATGGTATAGGAGAAGCTGGTAGATCAGTTAAAATATCAGCATCATCAAAATCTGCAAAATTGTAGCCAAATTTCTGATAGAACTCAGCATCCCTATCAGCCTGATATTTCAGAATATGTTCCATGACAGACTCTGGGACATTTTCATAGCTCTCCAACAACTCTTCCATTCTTTCCAGGTAGAAGAAGTCAATTCTCCTTTTATCTATGGTTGTCGTTCTACCACTGGTTGATGTGGCTTCCAGATAGAAGTCCTTATTAACCTTGGCAGATCTTGATTCTTCCCACCACAGAATGTACTCAGTGACCTCTTGATTTGCATCCAGCTTAACCTCAACACTCTTGATTTCTTTAGATTGCATATGTTGTATCTTAAGACTGTTATGAGGTATTGATTGAATTGGCTTCTTAAGATTCCTGCCAAATCTAGTGGCCTTTTTCCTTTCCTGAGTACTTGTGCTTTCCTTCAGGTTTCTGTCTAGAAAACCATGCTTTTGCTTTAGCTTTCAGTCTTTTGGGCTTGACAGTAGCTTTGGCTTCATCCTTGACAGAACCTTCCTTGACAGTACCTTTGTCGACAGTATCTTCCATGACAGCATCTTCTATGACAGTTTCCTTGTCGACAGTATCTTTGGTGACAACATCTTTTTCTTCATTTATGCAGTCAATAGCACATCTAAGAATGCTTGCCTCCAAAGCTTCCAGTATTCTTGGCTCCTCTTCATCTGTTGCATCAGCATCTTTCTTTTCTTGACTAGGAGTTTCTTCATTGCCTTCATTCTGATATTGAATACCAGTATTCCCAGAATTACTTCCACCCGCATTACCTGCATTTCCAGAAGCTTCACCACCTCCAATCTCATCGTCATCATAATCTTGAAAAGGAATATCATAGAGGCAGCTTCCACCTTGATCAGCTCTTTTGGCATTGGCTCTAGTGATTAACTCTTTCACTCTAGCTCACAGTGCCTTGTCTCTCAACACCAGCATTTTGTAGATCTCTTGAACAGAAAAGACTCTTCCTGGATTGGCATTTGATTTGAGTATTCCATATAACACTTTCAGAATTGTCTCAGTTTGCATCCTGGATGGACTGATCAAATTCATGTAGTTGTTCCTTCTTGTGCCATCCTTTGTAGTAGATCTGTAGAAAACACATGGTGGATTTGTGTAGACTTTAGGTAGCTTCTGTGTGATCATGTTCTGGATTTGCATATTCAATGTTTCATTGAATGGTATTTGAGTTGCCTTGATCTTTCCCTTCATAGCACACAACACATTTGCTGGCAGACTCTGCAATAACTTCATTGTGATGAAATAAGATATGCCAGAAGTGAAATAGATACTTACAACCCATCTTTTCTCATCATTCACCATTACACTAACACTGATGATTTGATCCTTTAACAGTTTTGTGGTGTTGGTTGGACTGTTGCTTGGTGCATTCATTGCTTCTTCCACCACACTGCTAAATTCAGTGTCATGATTGTGTAATGTGCTCTCCCTGTAATTCACCATTATAGTATTGGCTTCTTCTTGATCAAACTCAGTACCATTGGACCAAGTATTTCCCTTATGGATGGATTCAGGCAGTTTCCCTTTACCTTTCCCAAGCTTCTTTTGTTCCTCCATTTCTCTCCATCTTTTCTGTAGAGCAGTTTCTTGAGTTGCTGAAGTTGGTTCTCTAATTGTCACAGGAGGAAGAATTGGGTGTCTAGATGCAGGTCTTCTTTGCATTGCATCTTGAGTTGCCTTAGACATTAACACCTTTTCACCATCCAAGTCAACTTCAACAAGATCTTCAGCTTTATCCTTTGGTTGTCCACTGTTTGGTTTGACTTGCTCCCCCTTTGTCATTTCTTTACTCTTGATTCCAGAAACTTGTTTTGCTCCCCCTTTGGTCTTCACAGTTACTGGCTCCCCCTGAGTTCCACCTGATTCCTGAATAGATATTGATTCTGATCTTGCTACCTTCTCCTTCTTAGTTGAGTTGGCAGCTACTAGGTCAGTAAGGAACTGGATAGAGAGCTGAGTAGCAGCAAAACCATCAACCACCAGTTGAGAGAGAGAGTCCAGTTTGGAGTTCAAAGTAGCACACTGTCCTTCCAGAGCTTCAATCCTGTTACCAAAATTTGCAGAGGGGCCACCATTCCTTAACCTTCTTGGAGGGGAAGGAAAAGAAAGGGGCTTGGAGGCTATGGGGGTTCTCACACTCTCAGGGTGTTTTTGAGTGATCTCATCACTCCTCACTGTTTGACTCTCAAGGCCTAATGCCTGAATAGTGTGGGCTCCCTCAAGATCTCGCTGGACATGCTCAAGTCCCTCTCCTTTTGCCAGCTCATTTGGTTGCCTCTCATTTTTATGCTCACCTCTCTTTTCTTTTATCTCTCTTTTCTTTTGCACACCCTCACTCAATCTAAATGCATGGGTATGAGCAGTACTAACATGCATCGAAGTAGAAGATTTAGAATGTACCTTCAAGAGTTTGGCAAGAGGTAGGTCATCATCAGAGGCATCCTCAATGGTTACAGCATCAAAATCTGGCTGAGAGGACTGGACAGCATCTTTTACAGGAATGTTACTGTCAGCTTGAGCGTGGACAGCAGGTTCTGTCATGACAGCATCTTTGGGATGTGGAGTGACAGTAGGTTCTGTGTTGACAGTAGCTTTCTCTCCACCCATGACAGCGGCTGTGTCCAAGACAGCAACATTTCCAGTGTCTTTGACAGCAACAGAGGCTGTGACAGCATCTTCCTGAAGGTAAGATGCTCCTTGGAGTTCAGACAAAGTGTTGGCTGTTTCATTTTCTGGCAAAATACCACTTTGCCCTTGCTCAGTGTTTGGAGGAGTGGTATCCATTTCACTTTGAGAAATGGGTTCTTGTGGACCACTAGATGGGGGCTCATCCATGATTGGAGATGGATGATCAAAACCTGAAGGGTTGGGACTGTACCCTTCTCTAGGTTGTGGAGAAGAAACAAAAGAATGTATATGGAAGGAAGAAGGTGAAAGTGTAGCAGAGAGTGGGGGCTGATTCACAGGAGAAACATGTGAACCATCAATAGGAATAGATAAATCCTCACTGTGCACTAACTCACTTTGAGAAACTGCAGCTTGGCTAACAGTGGTTTTGGTCCTCCCAGCTCTTTTCTTCTTAGACTCAGGGGAAACCACTGGGGGTTCTGTTTGACTACCTTCCTTATTTGCTGCACTAGGTGCAGTGTCTCCCTCTTGACTAACAAAGCTACCACCAACATCAGCTTCTAAGGTTCGTTTCCTGGATTCTTGCAAGGCTTCTCTTTGGGCTTTGGGAAGTCTAGAGAGCCTAGGCTGAGTGTATGGTGTCGAATGGGGGTTGTTAGGAATATGTTGATTCTTGATGATAATTGTAAAAACACTTAGTAGATTTTGTATTAAGTTATTTTGTAACTGTCAACGAAATGGCATGCTTTGCAGTGTTTCGTTGACAGGAAGCTCATCAACGGAATGAGTGTTGTAGCAATTGCACTGTACAATACTTCACAGTTTGATATGCATTTGATGTATGTATTAGATAGGTTTCCTAAGTCATGTTGACTAAGTACTAGATAGGCAAAATAGGTTGGTTAATTGTAAGTATATCATGCCTTGTAATTTTGCCTAAGTGAAGACATGTCAACGGTATGAAGATTACTCTATCAACGGAACAAGGATACACCATCAACGGAATGAAGTTTACTCATCAACGAAATGAAGTTTACTCATCAACGAAATGGAGAATAAAGCTATCAACGAAACACATCTCCCTGCTATCAACGAATCATTATTGCTTTTCTGAATAGTTGACAAAGTGATAGTGACAGTTTACTGAACAGATCTAAAGGTGATGTGGAAGTGTACTTTGCATTGGAAACCATTAAAATGGACATGGGGAATAAGGAAACATCCCAGTTTCCAATTGGGCTCTTGGGAGTGATCATAATAAGCATGAAGACAAAAGCAAGGATCTCCAAGGACCACTGGACAAAGGGATGAAAAGCAAACTATTGGCGGTTATCTTTAGTGTACTTTAGAGTAGCCAAAAATAGTATTGTAAACTTGGGAATATATAACCAAGTGTAGCAGTTAGAAAGAGAGTAAGAGAAGAAAAACAAATAGTTTGTATTAGCTATCTTTGAGAGCATTCTTCTCTACAACTCTGTAACTGAGCAGCTGTGTACTTTTGTATCACAGATTATTTCCGCAATAAAAACACTTCAGTTGGATCATCAAACAATCCAACTGAATTATTGATATCTTGTGTTTTTGTTTATTCAGTTCAGTTTTATTTTATCATTGTTTTAAGTTTAAGAAAATATCAAGAATTGTATTCAACCCCCCCTTCTACAATTCTGTTAGGTCATTTGGGAATAACAATTGGTATCAGAGCAAGCTTCTAACATACAAGAAGTTTAAAGATCAAGACCAAAACAGAAACCATGGTGAAGAAGGATGCAGGTGTGAAGATACCAGTTCTTGATAAGGACAATTACTTTCACTGGAAAGTAAAGATGCATTTACATCTCATGTCTATGGATGAGAGATATGTAGACTGCATTGAGAAAGGTCCACACGTTCCCATGAAGTTTGCATCTAGAATTGGAGTGCCAGATGATGCTCCTGACGTAGAAATTCCAAAACTTGTCTCAGAATGGACTATTGAAGATCTTGCAGAAATCCATAAAGATAAGAGAACCATGAACATTCTGTTTAATGGTTTGGAGCAAGAGATGTTTGATAATGTCATAAACTGTACAACCTCCAAAGAAGTATGGGACACTGTCAGAACACTATGTGAAGGAACTGAGCAAGTAAGGGAGAACAAAATGCAACTCCTTATACAACAATATGAGCACTTTCACTTTAAAGCTGGTGAAACCCTAAATGACACGTTTAGTAGGTTTCAAAAGCTTCTGAATGGATTAAAGTTGTATGGGAGAATCTACCAAACTAAGGACTCAAACCTTAAATTTCTAAGAGCTCTTCCAAAAGAATGGAAGCCTATGACTGTTTCTCTAAGAAACACTCAAGAGTACAAAGATTACACTCTTGAAAGGCTGTATGGAACATTGAAGACTTATGAGCTGGAAATGGAGCAAGATGAGGAAATTGAAAAGGTACAGAAGAAGGGTGGATCCATTGCATTGATTGCATCTGTGAACCAACTGGAAGATGACACTGAAGAAGCTGCAAAGGCCACAACTAGTCGATCTAGTTGTAGGAGTGATGTTAGCAAGGGTAAAGACAAGATGACAGAAGAAGAAGAATCAGAACCAGCCAACTTGGATGACTTAGATGAGATTGATGAACACATTGCTTTTCTGTCAAGAAAATTCTCTAAGTTCAAGTTCAAAAGAAACTCAGAAGCAAGGCCACCAAGAAGAGACTTTCAACCTAGCAAAACAAACTGGATTGAAAAGTCTAAATCTAAATGTTTCAATTGTGGAATGCTTGGTCACTTTGCTGGAGACTGCAGAAAGCCCAAGATTGAGAAGAGCAACAGGAAATTTGAGCCTGTTGATTATAAAAAGAAATACTTTGAACTTCTCAAGCAAAAGGAAAAGGCTTTCATGTCTCAGGAGTATGATTGGGCTGGTAATGGTGAAGATTCTGATGATGATGTTGAGTATGTCAACTTGGCTCTTATGGCTGACAATCATGAGCAGGAAGCAAGTTCCTCAAGCAACCAGGTAACAATTACTAATCTTTCTGAGCTTTCTAAAGAGGAATGCGATAGTGCAGTAAATGAAATGTCTACTGTATTATATAATTTGCGTGTTACTCTTAAATCACTTACCAAAGAGAATTCAAGAATTAAAGAGACTAATTTGCTCTTAAGTGATAGGAATGCAATGTTAGAAGCACAGCTCATTGAATTTGAGAAAATGAGATGTGTTAGTAGGGATGCTAAGAAGGAACTTGAGAACGTGTTACAAAGGGAAGAAATTCTTAAGACACAACTAGAAATAGAACAGAGTGTGATTGCTAAATGGAAAGATGCCAGGAATGTTGCTACCAACATCATTAATGTTCAAGGTATGGAATCTTTCTGTGAACAATCATGGAAAAAGAACAAAGAGAAACTAGGGTATGCTTGTGAAGCCTTAGATTCAGAAACAGAGTCAACAAACAACAATGATCATTTGTTGAAGGTTGATATGTCAACGGAATGCGATGTTCCGTTGACACATGAACCATCAACCGATCAGGGTGTTTCGTTGACAGAGAAAAGAAAAGATGAACTCACTAGACTTAATAATAAGTATGGTCCTGTCACCAAGAACTTTGTTCAAGGTGAGTCTAGTAAATCAAAGAAAGTTGAGAAGCCTGTTGAGAGAGCTAATGTAGGTCACTTGTCCAACAAGCAATTGAAAGATAAAATAGAGAATGTTCAAATTGAGGCTAAGGGAAATAAAAGGAATAACAGGAATGGCAAAGTAGGAATTAACAAACACAACAATTACACACCTGATAAATATGCTCCTAGAAAGACTTGTGTCAATTGTGGAAGTGTTAGTCATCTATCTACTAACTGCAAATCTGTTAAGAAAACTGCTAATGTGAAAATTCCCAAGCCTGCAATGAATAATCTTATGCCTACAATGCCTGTTATGCCTAACATGTTTGCTCCATGTGCACAATTTCAGAATCCATATGCTAACATATCATTTGTGCCTAATCCATACATGAATATGTTTAGTATGCCACAAATGCCATGGAATATGAATAATATGTGTGTTCCTTCAAATATGCATGCTGTAAATGAAAATGTGAGCAACAATCAGAAATCAACACCAAGAGTAAAAGTTGATTTAAATCAATCTGAGCCCAAGGTGAAAAATGATGTAAAAAGAAAAGCAAAGGCTAACAAAACAGGACCCAAGGAAACTTGGGTACCAAAATCGACTTGATTTGGTTCTATTGTGTGCAGGGAGACAAAAAGAATCTTTGGTACTTGGATAGTGGTTGTTCAAGACACATGACTGGTGATTCTACCCTGCTCACAGAGTTTCAGGAAAGAGCTGGCCCTTGTATTGCTTTTGGAGATGACATCAAAGGCTACACAAAGGGATATGGCTTGATTTCAAAAGAGAATGTCATCATAGATGAGGTTGCATTGGTGGATGGTCTCAAGCACAATTTGCTTAGTATCAGTCAACTTTGTGACAAAGGATTTTTAGTTACTTTTTCTAAAGAAGCCTGTGTTGTTTCTAAAGGAGGAAACAACAATGTGGTAATGACTGGATTCAGAAGAGGGAATGTGTACATTGCTGACTTTAGTAGCACAAGTCCAGACACCATCACTTGTCTTTTCAGCAAAGCAAGCAAGGATGAAAGTTGGCTATGGCACAAGAAATTATCTTATCTGAATTTCAAGGTTATGAATGATTTGGTAAGGAAGGATCTTGCTAGAGGAATTCCACAGGTGGAGTTTTCCAAGGATGGTTTGTGTGATGCCTGTCAAAAAGGGAAACAAAAGAAGGCATCATTCAAAAGCAAGACAGAGTCATCAATTGTCCATCAGCTTGAGTTACTTCATATGGATCTGTTTGGCCCTGTAAATGTCATGTCTATTTCAAAGAAGAAATATTGTCTTGTGATTGTTGATGATTTTTCTAGATTTACTTGGACCTTCTTTTTACATTCTAAAGATGAGGCAAGTGAAATCATTATCAATCACATCAAGATGGTAAACAATCATCCTGACTTGAAAGTAAGAAGGATCAGGAGTGACAATGGGACAGAATTCAAGAATTCAAGCATGAAGATGTTCTGTGAAGAAAATGGTATTATGCATGAGTTTTCAGCAGCAAGGACACCACAGCAAAATGGTGTAGTTGAAAGGAAAAACAGAACACTTATTGAAGCTGCCAGGACAATGCTAGATGAATCAAAGTTACCAACTTATTTTTGGGCTGAGGCAGTTAACACAGCTTGCTTCACTCAGAATATTTCTTTGATTAATCAGGCCAAGGGAATGACCCCTTATCAACTACTCAAAAGAAAGAAGCCACTATTGGATTTTCTTCATGTCTTTGGATGCAAGTGCTTTGTTCTGAGAAATCAAGCTGAGCATTTGGGGAAATTTGAAGCAAAGGCAGATGAAGCAATATTTGTGGGATATGCAGCAGGGAAAGCTTACAGAGTCTATAATCTCAGAACCAACATTGTTATGGAATCTGTACATGTTGTTTTTGATGATCTCAAAATTCAAGGTCTCTGTGATGAAGGTTTCCATGAAAGTCTCTCTTTTGAGAATGAGGAAGGAGATCGAATGAATCATGTTAAGACTACTGAGAAACAGCCTAAAGTTGTTGTATCTAGCACAGATGAGAGCAGCAGTGAAGATGAAATTGCTGCATTAAGATTGAAAAGAATAGCTGCTAGTAGACCAAATGGTCATTTCGTTGACAGTCAAAATGAGCGTTTCGTTGACAGCCAAAACAGTCATTCCGTTGAAGGTCATAGAAATGTCTCAAGAAGTGATCATTTAGGGACAACAAACTCAGGGGGAGTTTCTCAAGGACAAATATCCAATCAAGGCAATCATGATCATGAAGCTACCTCGTCAAGAGCAAATCTACCTCCCTCAAGAAAATGGACTAAAGATCATCCCTTTGAACTTATTATAGGTGATGTTTCTTCAAAAGTCCAAACTAGAAGAGCAACTCAAGAAGAATGTCTATATAGCAGCTTTCTGTCTCAAGATGAGCCAAAGAAAGTTGAGGATGCACTTCTAGATCCAGATTGGGTTTTGGCTATGCAAGAAGAGCTAAACCAATTTGAAAGGAACAATGTTTGGAAGCTGGTGCCCAAGCCTAAGGATAGGAGTATAATAGGCACAAAATGGGTGTTCAGAAACAAGATGGATGAAAATGGCATAGTCACAAGGAACAAAGCAAGACTAGTTGCAAAAGGCTACTCACAGGAAGAAGGAATTGATTTTGATGAAACATTTGCTCCTGTTGCAAGACTAGAAGCAATAAGGATTTTCCTAGCCTATGCAGCCCATGCCAATTTCAAAGTCTATCAAATGGATGTGAAAAGTGCTTTTCTGAATGGGGAATTGGAAGAGGAGGTCTATGTAAGTCAACCTCCTGGTTTTGAAGATGATGATTTTCCAGAATATGTATACTTCCTCCTCAAAGCACTCTATGGTTTGAAACAAGCACCTAGAGCCTGGTATGACACACTCTCACAGTTTCTTCTTGAGAATCATTTCACTAGAGGTACTGTAGATAAAACTCTTTTTCACAGGATTGTGAATGGCTCTACTATACTTGTTCAAATTTATGTAGATGACATAATCTTTGGGTCTACAGATGTGAAACTTTGTCAAAAGTTTGCCAAGCTTATGCAAAGTAAATATGAAATGAGCATGATGGGAGAATTAACTTACTTTCTTGGTCTTCAAGTGAAGCAAGTTAATGAAGGCATTTTCATTAGTCAAACAAAATATATTCATGATTTATTAAAGAAATTTAACTTAATGGAATGCTCTCCTGCCAAAACTCCCATGCCCACTGCCACCAAACTTGAATTGAATACTAAGGAAAAATCTGTGGACATTTCAAGTTACAGAGGCATGGTAGGCTCACTTTTGTATTTAACAGCTAGTAGACCTGATATTATGTTTGCTACATGTCTATGTGCTAGATTTCAGGCTGATCCTAGAGAATCCCATTTAGTTGCTATTAAAAGGATTTTCAGATATCTCAAGGGAACACCAAACCTTGGCATTTGGTATCCTAGAGAATCTGGTTTTGAACTAATTGGTTATTCAGATGCAGATTATGCAGGATGTAAAATTGACAGGAAAAGCACAACAGGCACCTGTCAATTCTTAGGAAACAAGCTTGTGTCATGGTTCAGCAAGAAACAAAACTCAGTTTCCACCTCCACAGCTGAGGCTGAGTATATTGCAGCTGGAAGTTGTTGTGCACAGATTTTATGGATGAAAAATCAATTACTTGATTATGGATTAAGAGTTGAGAAAATTCCTATTTTCTGTGACAACACTAGTGCCATTGCCATTACTGAGAATCCAGTGCAGCATTCAAGAACCAAGCACATTGACATCAAGTACCATTTCATTAGAGAACATGTTATGAATGGTACTGTGGAGTTACATTTTGTTCCAAGTGAACAACAACTTGCAGACATCTTTACCAAGCCACTTGATGAATCAACATTCTCAAGATTAGTAAGTGAGCTAGGTATGCTAAATTTCTCTTAATTATTTTTGAGATATTTGCAAGTCATTATGCAGCCAGGAACTTGCCATAATTTTTCTGTGAATTGATTTTCTCAGGAAAAGGTGAAATTTTGTCTAAGTCAAAATTACTATGTCAACGAAACGCACCATTTCGTTGACAGTCTTAGCATTTTTCTGGGTGTTTCGTTGATAGCTCTTTTATATCAACTGAAGGAATTTACGGATGAGCGGAAGCGTGATATAACATTTATTCCGTAAAAACCATGTATCGCACATATAGAAAAACATATAAAATGAAAGAGCGGAGGAATCGTAACCATACCTTGAAAATCGAAGCTTTATAAAATGGATTCTAGCAGTAGCTTCTCAGAGTGTGAAGCCCTCTACCGGTATCCACCAAGAATAATTCTTCGATGAAGCTTTTTATAAAACTTGAAGCTTTATAAAAATGGAGGTTTTCCTTTTTCTTTTGAGAGAGAGAGAGAGATGAAGAAGAAGGAGAGGCAACTAGGTTTTTCACAAAAACAAAAGTGTGTCTAACTCTTCTCATCTCATCCTTTATATAGGGCTCAAGTAGGGTTAGTATATTTAATATATCAATATATATTAATATATAAATCCCTCACTTTCTCTTATAAAATGTTTAAATAATAATTAAAACTATTTTAATCATTATTATTATTCTCTCTCAAAATACCTTCATCAATAAATTAATCTTTTTATGGTGTGACCCTGTAGGTTCAATATTAAGCCGGTAGTAGAAATAAATAATAATAAACTTTTATTTATTTATATGAATTCTAAAATTCATTAAATATAATTAACTGATTAATTATATTTATTCTACATCGTGAGTGATGCTTCTCAACATATCGCGACTATCCGGATAATATGAATTCACTGCTTAGAATACCAAGAACCTGTCAGTGACTAGTTACAGTACAATCAATTCCTTCTACCCTACAATATCCCGATTAAATACAAGGCACGGAACTCGTGTCAAGCCTATCAGATTTAATCATATGATTTCTTATTCATAATGCAAAGTTCATATTAATGCAAATTAGAAACTCCTTTCTAATTTCATTCACTCTGGCCAGAGATTCCAGAACTCGCATACTAAGAATAACATAGGATATTCACTTCCTATACTGGAAGGGGTAGATCCTCTATTGACGTTAACTATCTCCATACACAAATCCCTATGCCCAGAATAGACCTAATGGATGTCCTTGAGACTAAGGACTAATCCAAAGCATAGTTCATTATATACAAGATAACTCTAACGATCTCAAGTCTAAGGACACTTGTACAACTATCACTCAGTGAATAACTATTGACACGTGAGTAAACTCCATTAGCTATTCAACTTATCGAGTCATGTTCAGTGAACTTATTCCCTAACAAGCACCTACATACTAGCTATAGTGTCACCACACAAATGCCTATGAGAACAGACATCCTCCTGAAGGGAGCAAGCATAGTATGTACCAATCTTTGCGGATTCACAAACTTCCGATTAGTTATCCTATGATCAGGAACTGTTTAAGTCTAGAGTTATCATCTTCTAGATCTCACTATTACAATCTCATTATAATTCTAGAAGCTTTACTCTAAACTATGGAACATCTTATTTAAAAACACTTTAAATAGATAAAGCCCGTAATAAAAACAAAACAAGTCTTTTATTTATATTAATGAAATCAAATAAGAGTACAAGAAAGCTCTTCCTAAACCATCATACATGATTGGATTTTAGGACAAACTCTTTCAATCTCCCACTTGTACTAAAGCCAATCACTCTGGTATCTAATACCCATTCACTCATTATGACGATCGAAGTGAATCTGAGATAGCGACTTAGTGAGTGGGTCTACTATGTTGTTATGTGTGTCAACTCTCTCAATGTTGACATCTCTACTTTCAATGATCTCCCTAATCAAAAGAAAGCGCCGCAAAACATGTTTGGTATTTTTATGAGACCTAGGTTCCTTGGCTTGTGCTATTGCTGCGTTGTTATCACAATACAACACAATAGGCTCCTCAATGCTAGGAACAACTCCCAACTCAGAAACAAATTTCCTCATCCAAACGGCTTCTTTTGCAGCCTCACTTGCAGCTATATACTCTGCTTCCGCTGTGGAGTCAGCCGTTGTAGACTGTTTGGAACTCTTCCAACTAATCGCACCACCATTCAGAGTAAACACGTACCCTGACATGGATGTGCTATCATCGCTTTCTGATTGAAAACTAGAGTCAGTATAACCCTCTATTTTCAACTCAGATCCACCAAAAACAAGAAAAATATCCTTAGTCCTTCGCAAATACTTAAGGATGTTCTTCACTGCTTTCCAGTGGTCTTCACCTGGATTGGACTGATATCTGCTCGTCACACTAATTGAATGAGCAACATCAGGCCTAGTACATAACATCGCGTACATGATAGATCCTATTGCCGAAGCATAAGGAATCTTACTCATACGCTCCCTTTCTTCAGGTGTCTTAGGAGACATCTTCTTGGAAAGGGATACTCCATGGCTCATTGGTATGAGACCTCTCTTGGAGTTTTCCATGCTGAACCTTTTAAGCACTTTCTCGATGTATGTACCCTGGGTAAGACCTATCATTCTTCTAGATCTATCTCTATAGATCTTCATACCGAGAATGTAGGATGCTTCTCCCATGTCCTTCATAGTGAAGTTCTTTGATAGCCACACTTTGACTGATTGTAGCATCGGTATATCATTTCCTATAAGAAGTATGTCATCCACATACAACACAAGAAATGTTACCACGCTCCCTCTAACCTTCTTGTAGACACATGGTTCATCTATGTTTTTGATAAAACCAAACTCTTTGATTGTCTCATCAAAACGGATGTTCCATCTACGAGAAGCTCGCTTCAATCCATATATGGATCGCAAGCAAAATCCGAATTGATTTGAGTAGGGCTACAGGTAAAAAGTTTCATCAAAGTCAATCCCTTGCCTTTGTTTGAATCCTTTTGCCACGAGCCAGGCCTTATAGGTCTCCACCTGGCCATCTACTCCAATCTTTCTCTTGTATACCTTTTAGCACCCAATAAGTCTAACATCCTCAGGTGCTTCAATCAAGTCCATACTTGGTTGGCATACATAGAATCCATTTCGGATTTCATGGCACTCTGCCATTTCTCTGAGTCAACACTATGCCACATAAGGTTGTTTAGTTTGAACAGGTGTTTCCTCTTGAACCGTAGTAGTTTGTGTTTCATGAACTTCTTTAAGTTCAATGTTGCTCCCACTGTTCCCTTCAAGGATAAACTATTTTCTAAGAAGGTAGCATGTTTGGAGACAAATACCCTATAATCTCTTTAGGATATCCCACAAACCTACAATTTACGGATCGAGATTCCAGCTTATCCGGGTCAACTTTCTTGACATAAGTTGGACATCCCCAAATCTTAACGTGTTTAAGACTCGGTTTCCTTTCTTTCCATATCTCATATGGAGTTTGAGGAACAGATTTGGAAGGCACCTTATTCAGTAAATATGCCGAGGTTTCCAATGCATAACCCCAAAGTGATACTGGAAGATCTGCATAGCTTATCATGGATCGAACCATGTCTAACAAAGTTTGATTTCTCCTTTTATTAGTATGTTCAATTTGTAGTAAATTATGCTCTATGTCACATACATAGAGACCATTATTTAAAATACCACTACCGTAAAGAACATTATCTCTAAGAATTGAACATTTATTATTCTGAATAACAAACGAAAATCCAACCAAGTCTAACATGGGAATAGAAATAGTATTCCTCACAATCGAGGGAACAAAATAACAATTATTTAAAAACAATAGTCTTGCCCGTAGGCATATGTAAATCAAATGATCCTACAGCTTCAGCAGCAACTCTTGCTCCATTTCCCATCCGTAGAATCACCTTCTCTTCCTCAAGAGTCCTACTCCCCTTTAGTTCCTGCAACGAATTGCAAATATGAGAACCACAGGCGGTATCTAATACCCAAGTAGAAATTTGATTTAATGACATATTCACTTCAATCATGAACATACCTGAACCAGAAGCGGCAGTCTCACTACCCTTCTTCTTCAATTCTGCAAGGTAAACCTTGCAGTTCCTCTTCCAGTGCCCCACCTCGTTACAGTGGAAGCAAACAGCTTTGCTCTTGGGGTCTTCAGCTTTTGGTGGAACCGGCTTTTTCTCACCCACTTTCTTCTTCTTAGGAGGGTTCTTCTTCCTTTTCTTAGGATTGGAACCTTCACCAATTAGAAGAACAGAACTCTTCTTAGAGGGAAAATTCGATTCCGCAGTCTTTAACATGTTGTGGAGTTCAGCTAGGCTGACGTCCAGCTTATTCATGTGAAAGTTCACAACAAACTGCGAAAACGAATCTGGGAGCGATTGCAAGACCAAGTCTTGGTTTAGCTGCCCATCCATGACAAAACCAAGTTGTCCAAGACGTTCAATCAAATTGATCATCTTAAGTACATGGTCATTCACAGATGTTCCCTCAGACATCCTACAGCGGAACAGCTCCTTCGATATCTCATATCGAGCTGTCCTCCCTGCCACATCATACAACTCTTGTAGATGTGTTAGGATAGTGTGAGCATCCATATGCTCATGCTGCTTCTGTAGCTCAACGTTCATGGAAGCTAGCATGATACATTGAGCAACATTTGCATCATCTATCCACTTACGATACACAACATGTTCATCATCATGTGCATCATCAGTAGGTTCAGTAGGTTTAGGTGAGTTAAGCACATATTCCAGCTTCTCAACCCTGAGAACAATTTTCAGGTTTCGAAGCCAGTCAGCAAAATTGGGACCAGTCAATTTGTGAGCATCCAATATGCTCCGGAGTGATAGTGCAGAAGACATAATGTATATAGTAAATCTGTAAATGATAAACACATAACAACACTTAGCAAATATTCAATTTCATTTCAAAACACTATATGAATCGGGTCTTTATTCATAAGTGGATCCCACTAGTTTATCTAATTTATACAACCCCTAAGTAAAAATTAAGCATTCATAATGCTAGTGGGAATAGGGATCCTACATTCCATCACACAACCTCGGCTGTAGCACGAAACGCCATGTGATGTTCAGTAGGCAGACAACTCTTGTCAATTACATCTCATGTTATTCCCTAATAAAACTTTAGCCTCTTGAATAATTGAGTCACGGCTGTGGCACGACAAACTCAATATTCTAAGTCAAGTTTAACCCAACATTTCGTACAATTGAATCAGTCTCCAATAGCCCACGGCTGTGGCACGTAACGACCATTAGATTCTAATTCATTGTACACATCTCTATGTAATAGACAAGTATTTCTTATCTCGAAATCAAAGCCCTCGGCTGTAGCACGAAACGACAATGATTCAAAAATAAGAACTACTCTCTACCATGTTGGAAGGCTATGACCGACACAAGCCCGTTGTGTCATTGGCCAATTACTACTTGATATTATTTAATTTTAGAGGGATTATATTATGTTACAACCATAATCATATTACTAGGAGATTCTCTTTTTCTTGAACAAAATACAATTATGATATTTAAATGAAAAATTCCCAGTGTGTTGGAGGGGTCACATCGGTCCCGCTTAAAACCCAACGGCCTAGACAGAAATTTTCATTTTCAACATCAAAAGAGTATTTCACTCTATGTTTCATAAACATAAGAATCTCATGGTTGTACTCATAATATTATTGTTAAGGCAAGAAACGATTCCTATTCTAGATTTTCTAGAGCACGCCTTATATTGATTTAAGTTCACCTAAATCTATCATCGCATGGTAAATATAGGCATATATCTCATATATAAAAATAAATAAATAAGTAAGCATGCAAGTAATATCATGTCATACAATGATATAATGATGTATGGATTTATTATAGTATTTAAAAGCAATTAAAACAATTAATACATGCTTTAAAACACATCCGGGAATATAAACAGTTCCAAACTTTTATATAAAAAATATTTGACCACTCCATTAGATCCGTCTCGGAAAAACGAATCCAACGGTATATTGCACGCCCAAAACGGAGTTACCAAACTCCCAAAAAATCAAATTTAATGTGGACAGAGGGTCTGTAACGCATGACGCTCATGCGTTACAACAATTAAAAGCTATTAATTGTGTAACGCATGACGCTCATGCGTTACAATGTCTGTAACGCATTCCATGCGTTACACCCTTCCCATCGAGTGCGCGCCACGCGCGCGCGGCTAGCAGCAGTTTTTTTTTTTTTTTTTTTTTATATATTTGTAACTCCTCTAGCTTTTATTACACTAAAAAAAACACAATTAATAAAAAAAACATTTTTTATTTAATGCTAAGTAAGTTACAACAATTCTATGCTATAAAGTATTTAAAACACAAAAAAAAAAAAAAACTGCCTAGCCATTAATGCATTTATTGTTATTATTATTTCATTTTAATATTAATAAATTAATTAACAATTAATTAATAAATTAATAAAAAATCAAAATAATATGATTTCTGAAATCAAACAAAAGCAAAAATAAGCAAGTATCTATGGGGTCCTTGTGCAAATTTTAATTCATATATTTCAACATGCATAATTATTTTATGAATTTTAATTAAAACAATTTTAAAAAATTCATAACAAATAATCTACACATCACAAAATTATGAAAAAAATACCTAGATGATCCACAACACTTGTAGAACCCAGATCAATGGTCAAAATCTCATGCAAATAATATTTCGAATTAATTCATAATTAAATCTAAATATACTTGCAAAAATCATAATAAATCCATACATGCATAAAAAAATCTGAAATTTTTTATATGAATCTCTATATGCATAACCTAGGCTTTGATACCATTGAAGGAATTTACGGATGAGCGGAAGCGTGATATAACATTTATTCCGTAAAAACCATGTATCGCACATATAGAAAAACATATAAAATGAAAGAGCGGAGGAATCGTAACCATACCTTGAAAATCGAAGCTTTATAAAATGGATTCTAGCAGTAGCTTCTCAGAGTGTGAAGCCCTCTACCGGTATCCACCAAGAATAATTCTTCGATGAAGCTTTTTATAAAACTTGAAGCTTTATAAAAATGGAGGTTTTCCTTTTTCTTTTGAGAGAGAGAGAGAGATGAAGAAGAAGGAGAGGCAACTAGGTTTTTCACAAAAACAAAAGTGTGTCTAACTCTTCTCATCTCATCCTTTATATAGGGCTCAAGTAGGGTTAGTATATTTAATATATCAATATATATTAATATATAAATCCCTCACTTTCTCTTATAAAATGTTTAAATAATAATTAAAACTATTTTAATCATTATTATTATTCTCTCTCAAAATACCTTCATCAATAAATTAATCTTTTTATGGTGTGACCCTGTAGGTTCAATATTAAGCCGGTAGTAGAAATAAATAATAATAAACTTTTATTTATTTATATGAATTCTAAAATTCATTAAATATAATTAACTGATTAATTATATTTATTCTACATCGTGAGTGATGCTTCTCAACATATCGCGACTATCCGGATAATATGAATTCACTGCTTAGAATACCAAGAACCTGTCAGTGACTAGTTACAGTACAATCAATTCCTTCTACCCTACAATATCCCGATTAAATACAAGGCACGGAACTCGTGTCAAGCCTATCAGATTTAATCATATGATTTCTTATTCATAATGCAAAGTTCATATTAATGCAAATTAGAAACTCCTTTCTAATTTCATTCACTCTGGCCAGAGATTCCAGAACTCGCATACTAAGAATAACATAGGATATTCACTTCCTATACTGGAAGGGGTAGATCCTCTATTGACGTTAACTATCTCCATACACAAATCCCTATGCCCAGAATAGACCTAATGGATGTCCTTGAGACTAAGGACTAATCCAAAGCATAGTTCATTATATACAAGATAACTCTAACGATCTCAAGTCTAAGGACACTTGTACAACTATCACTCAGTGAATAACTATTGACACGTGAGTAAACTCCATTAGCTATTCAACTTATCGAGTCATGTTCAGTGAACTTATTCCCTAACAAGCACCTACATACTAGCTATAGTGTCACCACACAAATGCCTATGAGAACAGACATCCTCCTGAAGGGAGCAAGCATAGTATGTACCAATCTTTGCGGATTCACAAACTTCCGATTAGTTATCCTATGATCAGGAACTGTTTAAGTCTAGAGTTATCATCTTCTAGATCTCACTATTACAATCTCATTATAATTCTAGAAGCTTTACTCTAAACTATGGAACATCTTATTTAAAAACACTTTAAATAGATAAAGCCCGTAATAAAAACAAAACAAGTCTTTTATTTATATTAATGAAATCAAATAAGAGTACAAGAAAGCTCTTCCTAAACCATCATACATGATTGGATTTTAGGACAAACTCTTTCATCAACGAAACGCAGCTTTATCAACGAAATAAGACTGGACTTTAACCGCCCAATCCTGATTCGTTGATGTAGCGCTTTTTAATCTGAGCCGTTGAAATTTCACGTTCTTTATCACGATCTATACATACACCCCTGTAAGCATAAATCGTGGTAATATTTAATTCTAACGGTTACTTTTTAAGCCAATCAGGTATTTTAGATTAATTATTGGACTTAATTTCTGAGAACTTTTGGGGAAGTATTTAAGAAATTTTAATTTCTTTATTTCATTTCTACCTGTTCTCAAAAATTCCAAAAGTTTTTCTAGCTTCTTCTCTCTAACAAGCAATACAGCTCGAAGCTTTTCCTCACTCAACAATGGCACCCATAGTCAAGCTTATGTCTGCTGGTGGGTTCATCTATGAGAAGAACAATTCCATTCCATTTGTCGTTAAGGAGAGTCCGAACAGCATCTTTTTCAAAATGATGGATTTCATGAGGAACTGTAAGTTGAGCTATGCGATGTTTCACTCTACACCACTCTACAATGAAATAATCGAGGAGATTTGGACCTCATGTGAGTATAGTGGAACAAACGGCACACTGCAATTCACTCTTCAAGGTAATGAGTACATAGTTAATTCTGATGTTTTGCAAGCATGTTTACATATTCCTGATAATAACTGTGATGCTTTGCCTACTAACACTGAAATAACTACCATGCTAAATTCTATAAACTACTCTTTGCCTACTGATAATCTGGGTAGAATAATTAGGAGAGGTTTGGTTAGGGAATACAGTTATTTAGCTGATGCATTCATTAAGGTCTTTTCTGGAAAGATTAGTAATTTTGATGCATTAACTAATTCTATGTTAATTCTCCTAACCATGCTTCTAAATGATAGATATTACAACTTTAGCACCCAACTTATTTATGAAATTGGTGCTAAGTTGGGTGATAGGGCAAATAGGAAGAAAAATATCTATTATGCAAGGTTTCTGATGATGCTGGCTAATCATGTTAGTCCAGCACCATTAGTTATCTCTAACCCTAATGCCAGGTTTGAGTGCTTTGTACAAGAAAAGAGAGTATTGACAGACATACTGAGGCTGAACTACAATGGTGATGTTCCAGTGGTGTATCTGCCAATCATTGAGGTAACTACTACTATCCCTATTAGTATAGCTGTTACTTCTATTGTCTCTTCCAACTTGTTGCTATGGAGTCTGTAGCTGTGACCCAACAGGCTCCTGCCCCAGCAACTAAATCAAAATCAAAGAAATCCTCCAAGCCAACCTCAGGTGCTTCTCAAAAGGCACCTGTTGTAAAAACTACCACACAACCTAAGGGGAGTGAGTCTGGAGTTGTGAGAGGTGAGGGGAGGGGTGAAAATCAAAGAAACCCCAAGAATAAGGAAGGTGAGGTAAGTGTTTCCCAGCCTAGCCCCATTGTGTCTTCCCAACAAGGCACAATGAGTAAAATGGATTTAAACACAAGTCTAATTGCATCCTCCCAAAAGGATGTGATTATTGAAACAAGCTCTCCACCTAGAGCACAGTCCAAAAGGGTAAGGGACACTTCAAGCCCACAGTCTACATTTTCCCAATACCAAAGGAGAGTGAAGCAAAAGACCAAGGGTTCACAGGGTGCACACACACTGGAAGCAACACTTCCAGTTTCTCAAATTCAGGTTGATGTAGCCCCTATTATTTCTCTGGGGTTACAGTCCCACTCTCTAAACATTAATCTTGATTTATCTCCATCCAATTCACCAACTCAATCTTTAGATGTGGACATGATCCATACATCTTTTCCTGATTCTCCAACTCTAATCTTGGAGAAGCCCCACTCTGAAGCTGGTGGCCATCACTTGTTAAGTGATTTGTTGGGCCATCAACCAATTTTTTCTGAAGTTGCAAGAGGATCTGTGGACCAATCTCTAAAATCAATCACCACAGATTCTACTGTAATTTCACTTTCTCAAAGTGCTTTATTGACTTCATCAACGAAACAGCTTCTTTCGTTGACAAGTGTTTCTCCATCAACGGTATCCATACCGTTGACAGTTCAAACTACCATTCCGTTGATAGGTCAATCTACACCCCTTATTGAAAATCCAGTTGTTTCCACAACTAGTGTAGATGACCTGGTGGTAGTTGAGACACTTTTAGGTTTGAGAGGGAGTGAAATTGAGAGGCTGGCTTGCAGCCAGGCAAAAGGAGAGAATGAGAGTGAGAGGCTGGCTATTTCTTCCAGCCAGGCAAAAGGAGAGTTTGAGAGTACCACCTTAGTAGGTGAAGGTGAGGGTGTGAGAGGTGTGAGCCATGGGGAGCCCATGATGCAAGAAAAGAGTGGAGAGAGAGAAGGGACTACAGGAGCAATAAGGGTGGAAGCAGCCATTGCTAATGAGTTAATGGAGGTCAGTGAGGGAGAAAGGGAACTTACTTTCCAAGAGCTTTATCAACAAACTCTGGATAGTATTTCCCTGGATCCTGAGACCTTTACTCATCCTGTGCCAGCCTATCAAGTTATGGCTCAACAGGGCAATGTGGAGGCAGAAAGGTCACTCAACTTAATTCATACTACTGCATCAATGCAAAGAGCAAAGGATGCCTTGACCAATCTACCTCCAGGAGCTGCAGCAAGTGGAGACTTTGAGTTTTCTGATGATGAGGACAGCTATGGTGATAATCTACAGGTGGCCACCACTTCACAGACTGGGACTTCTGTGGTGCCTCCTACACCAGGATGGCTTTCTCAGGGTATGCATGGAAGAGTCACTCTAGATGCTGCTATCTCAAGGCAGTACAATGAGGCCTATCTAGCTCATGAGTCTGCAAATGCAAGGGACAAGAAATTCTACAAGGCCATCATGGATTCTCTGGAAATTCAAAGGCTACAAATGATGCAGACAAGGATTGAGGCTACAGAAATCAAGGACTCCATTAGCAATCTCAGGGATGCTAACTACAGGATGATCGATGAAAAGCTCCCTCTTCTCACTGTGTCCAAGATGACCAGGTTTTTCTCTAAGGAACCTGAGGTGGCTACATCCTTGAAAACTCTCTCTACAAGAGTGGACAAGGTGGAAGCTACACTTTCTCAAATGCAGAAGGAACAGGAGAAGCAAACTCAGCTACTCACTCAGCTAGTGGCAGCTCAAGGACTCCCAGTCATCTCTCTTGATGCTAACAAAAAGGGGGAGAAATCTAAGGAGCTAAACATTCAAATCACAAAGGTGTTGGTCCCAGCCATTTCACTGCCACAGGAGCCACTAGCAATGGGGGAGTTTGGGAAGAAGAAGAAGGATAGTATTGACCTGATCCAGGAAGCTTCTATGAGGATGAAACTTGCAGAACAAATCAAAGATCACTGGTCCAACATAGAAGCAAGGTTCAAGAACATTACTGAATCTTCAAAGACAGATCAGCCATCAACAAATGCAATGGTGATTGTACAAATGGAGCCACAGTTCAAGAGCTCTTATGCTATAGAGCCCCTTCAGCATGGAATCTTTCAAGATTCAAGAAATGAGAAGGGTCAATCTTCATGCTTTAAGAATGTGGATGCAAGAGGGATGTCTCCAATATCACCTGCCAAACCCAAAGGCAAGAACATTGAAAGGATATTTTATCCTGCTCCAAAGCCAGATGAGTTCAAAGTCCTAGGGAAGCTGATCATTGAGAGCAAGGAAAGCAATCATCCAAGCATAAGGAATCAAAGGGCCATCATCTACAGGGACAGCAAGGAAATCTGCATTTGGGTTGGTCACCCAAATTTTGCAAAGGCCAAGGCTGAAGAATCTGAAAGGGCAGCAATGCAAGCATTGGCAGTTGCTCAAGCACTTGAAGATGAAGAGACCTTTCAGGAAGAAAAAGCCAAGGATGGAGCTAATGAAGCTGAACCAGCAAGGAAAAGTGTAAGGCAACCAAAGGCTAGAGCTAAGAGGAATCTGAACTTTGAAAAAGAGGACTCTCTGGACACTGCTCAAGCCCCTTCCACAACAAGTGCACATCAAATTCCTATTGACCTACCTATTGGAGGAAAGTTGGCCTGTGACCCTGCACACCCTGTCAACTTTCATGATCAACCAATCATGCCAAAGGAGGAGCCTATTGAATTTGATGAAGCCTATTTTCCAAAGTTCCTATTTGAAAAGGATCAACCAATGAAGACAAAGAAAAGGGCTGTCAAGGCAAAGCCAGTATTTGTGAGGAAGCCACAATCTCAGAAACCCCCTACAAATCCAGAGGACTGCATGTACATTGCTGACATCAGGGAAGAATCCAGCTTACATCTTGATTTAGACAACCTGGTGGAAGTAAGGGGCATTGCAGCTTCTCAAAAGTTACCTGAAAGATTGGTTTTCACATACAAGGGTGGTAGAGAACAAATATGGCCTCTCTACAGAATTTTAGGAGAAGACTACCAAACACTACTCACAGTGTTTAGATGCTTGAAGAAAGACTTTGGCTTCACCAAAACAGCCAAGTCTGAGGTGGTCTCCAAGATATGTCAAATATAGGCTAGCTGGAACAAGCCTGAGGCTCTTCCCAGGATGCTAAGAGTGCCCTCAACAGGAAAGAAGATCCATCTTCAACCTTACTGGATGATGGAATTTAAGGACAAGGACAACTGCAGAAGGTTCTTCAGGATGGAAGACCAGCTGGATAAGGCATCTAATCAAACTCTAAGGTTCATGCAATCCAAGCTTGGTGATCAATATGAAGAAGAGAAGATCTTTTACAGAAGGCTACAGGTCCAGATTGAGGAGAACAACTCTAGGAGAGGGAAGAAGACTATGCCTCAAAGAAGACCAAGATGAATCATTTGCTCAGTCTAGAGGAGCACATTTGGGCATTAGTCTTGTAAGTCTTGTTTATGTCTAAAACTTTATGAAGCTAAATGCAATTTTTACTTTTAATCATGGGTAATATGTCTGAGTGTTTTTGTTATCATCAAGGCTCTTGATTTATGGCTGTTATTCTATCAGTCATAAATTGGGGGAGATTGTTAGGAATATGTTGATTCTTGATGATAATTGTAAAAACACTTAGTAGATTTTGTATTAAGTTATTTTGTAACTGTCAACGAAATGGCATGCTTTGCAGTGTTTCGTTGACAGGAAGCTCATCAACGGAATGAGTGTTGTAGCAATTGCACTGTACAATACTTCACAGTTTGATATGCATTTGATGTATGTATTAGATAGGTTTCCTAAGTCATGTTGACTAAGTACTAGATAGGCAAAATAGGTTGGTTAATTGTAAGTATATCATGCCTTGTAATTTTGCCTAAGTGAAGACATGTCAACGGTATGAAGATTACTCTATCAACGGAACAAGGATACACCATCAACGGAATGAAGTTTACTCATCAACGAAATGAAGTTTACTCATCAACGAAATGGAGAATAAAGCTATCAACGAAACACATCTCCCTGCTATCAACGAATCATTATTGCTTTTCTGAATAGTTGACAAAGTGATAGTGACAGTTTACTGAACAGATCTAAAGGTGATGTGGAAGTGTACTTTGCATTGGAAACCATTAAAATGGACATGGGGAATAAGGAAACATCCCAGTTTCCAATTGGGCTCTTGGGAGTGATCATAATAAGCATGAAGACAAAAGCAAGGATCTCCAAGGACCACTGGACAAAGGGATGAAAAGCAAACTATTGGCGGTTATCTTTAGTGTACTTTAGAGTAGCCAAAAATAGTATTGTAAACTTGGGAATATATAACCAAGTGTAGCAGTTAGAAAGAGAGTAAGAGAAGAAAAACAAATAGTTTGTATTAGCTATCTTTGAGAGCATTCTTCTCTACAACTCTGTAACTGAGCAGCTGTGTACTTTTGTATCACAGATTATTTCCGCAATAAAAACACTTCAGTTGGATCATCAAACAATCCAACTGAATTATTGATATCTTGTGTTTTTGTTTATTCAGTTCAGTTTTATTTTATCATTGTTTTAAGTTTAAGAAAATATCAAGAATTGTATTCAACCCCCCCTTCTACAATTCTGTTAGGTCATTTGGGAATAACAGGGGTTAACTGAATTTGGGTCTAATTCAGTTTCATTCGCAAGAGTGAAAGAGCCATAACCAGAGGGTAATGGAAAATCAAGGTTGGACACTTGATCAACCATGTGCTGAGTGAAACAAAGTGGAATATGTGCATTGAGATTCTATGATGATAATAGAGTGTGTGTGTTCTTTTTCAAAACAGAGCAAGCCTCTAAACGAGGGGCATCATTGTTAGGTCCCGAAGTATCGTAGAAGGGGGGGGGGGTTGAATACGATACTCACAAATAATTCAATTTCGTTCACGGATAATTCATTCAGTTCTATAACGAAATCAAACACACCAAACCAAACCAAGAGTCGGGGAATATATCGTTTTATAAATATAAACCTCGAGGGGTGCTACAATTTCTAATCCGTAGATTAGCTTCAATGAGTTCTAGGTTATTCATAATCAATACAATGAAAGAATTCTGAGCACTATAAATTTCTATGATCTTCTCCGGCTCAAAACTCTCTATCAGTAGTTGCTACTATGAACTAACCTCGACTGAGGAAGACACTACCTCTCTCTGTGTAATTATAGACTTAGTTTTTAGAAAACTATCGAACCTTAATTGTTAAAACAATCTTGGTCGTCCAATTCTCATCAACCTGACAGACAAACAAACTTTTCACCCACTTTCTAATTTGAAAAGTATCGAATGAATAAAGTAATTATTTAATTCGATAGTTTTTAAATAAAAACTATCGAATGTAATACTTACTTTATTAAAGTATTCATTTACTTTATGCATTTCATTCGATGGTTTTCCAATTTAGAAAACTATCGAATCCTTTTCTTTTGATTTTTTTTATGTCACCTTCGATGGTTTTCTTAAAAGAAAAACCATCGAACTCTTTTCCTTGTCCTTGACTTTTTAGAAAATCCATTCAGCTCCAGGGTGTTTCAGTTTTAGACTGTATCAATTTCTTCTGAGACGATAAAACAACTTGATCTTTTAGTGCCGTCACCTAGTGCAACTGGTCTGGTTCACAGATGAATAACACTTGATCAATTCTTCTTTTATGTCTTCAATTCAATGCTGCTGATAAGTCCCTTGTCGTTCTGGTTGCTTCATCACTGGAATCCCGTGGTACTGAACCCTAAATCATTCACATACTTCTGTCGTCTTGAAAGTCTTGTTTCTTTTGTTGTCACTGAGGCTTGAACATTTTCATGAACTTCTTTCCGTGACCTGTTTACGGACTTCAAGAATACATAACGTATTTTGATTTTTTGAGTTTACCTTTTCTTCTTTGATTCTGGATTCCTGTGCTTCGGTTAATACTATTGTCTGTCTTGTCCTTTGTTGAGTTGTAGTTATCTCTTTTACATCTTATGTTACATTATGCTTTACAATCTCCCCCTATTTGATTGGATAGAGTTCGACAAGCAAATACTTCGAGGATAACTCAACTAACTAAGGAAACATGAAACTACTTAAAGTAAGACAGCGTAATAATATTAACTGCATTCTGGATCAGATATATATACATTTCCAGATTTCATAAATCAAAGAACAATAAAACTTTTCACTTTGAAGTTGCTCCTCTTGATTGAGCTGATAGTTCTTTTGTTCTTTGCTTCTGTTCTTCAGTCCATTCCAATCTCACCTTCTTCACTCATTGGATCGGAGTTAGCAGCTTGATAATCAATCACTGATAGATAGTGCAGTGGTTCTCCAGGTTTAAGGATTGCTCCTTGGATGTGTCTTCCAATATATTCAACCTTTTGACCCACTCCAGCCCATAACCATGCAATGTTAACATCTTTCTTGTTTAGCTTTGGCATGTTTGGCAATCTGGTATGCACTTCCAATCCTTTCTCCACTCTCTTCCTATAGTAGGGAACATTCTCCATAAGATATTTTCTTAGAGTGTCGGCTGCTTTGTCCTTCTCCGTTGATGTGAATCCAGTGGATCTAAGATACTTCTCAACTGATATTAGATATTCGTTTGGGTAATCTCTCAGTTTGTCCTCCGTCATGTAGCAGATTCTGAACAAGTCATTCGTCATGAATCTAACCATAGGAGGGTTTTCAGTAATCTCTGGACTGACCTTCATCAAGATTTCCTTAACATGCTCACGGAGCAGTTCATTTAGCTTTGTAGTTCTTTGGATCTTGATGAGAATCACCTTCAGTGGTGTCTTTCTCTCTTAGTGATAGAGAATTTGCTTCTTCTTCCATATCATCATCCAAGATAGGATGTTCTATTAGCTCTGGATGATATGGCTCATGCTCCTCCTGAATCAGTTGCTCTTGCATGACTTCAAATTCCTCCTCACTTTTTTCTTCTTGCACAATGTCTTCAATCCAGTACTATCTAACTGGAATAGCTTCATTGGTTTCCCAAACTCCCCATCCAGTTGTTTGCCAACCTTCATTAGTCACTTCATTTGTTTCCCCTTCTCCAACTTTCTCCCCCTTAGTTGAGGAATCCTCGATGAAGTTATCCTCATTGTAAAAGGTAGCAGAAGGATCAGGTTGTTGCTGTGAAGGTCCGGGTTGTTGGTTCCTCAACATATTCCATAATCTTCTTGAGGGTGGATTGAACATGTACCTCCAGGTAATAGCAAATCTTCAATATTTGAAAGGGTTAGGGTGTCACTCCTCACATTTGGCTCTGGGTGTACACTCAACGTTTCTGTCGGTGTTTAACTCATTTTTCCTTTCCCACTCAGGCCAGGTGTAAGTGTTTTTGTTTCACTCAAATCCTTAGTGCTGATTGTACCTGCAGAAGAAATCACCGTAGCCGTCCTTAAGGAGGTCACCGGTGGTGCAATGGGGCTTCGCAAGTCCCCGTCCTTGGTTAAACCAAGTTGCTGATCATCCTTAGATGATATATCCTTTGTAGGATCTAGAGTTTGAATCTCTAGGGGGTTAGAAACAGGCTCTTTTAACAGTAGAGATCCTGAAACTTCCCCGTGAGTCTGTAAAGACTTTACCTCAGTTGACTTGTCAATAGTAATTGATTCATCGTCACCGAGTTGCCGATCTGCACCTACGTCAGACCCTGTACCCGCAGGATCCAGATATGTTCCATCTGGGGAGGTAGACAGTGACCCTTTAGATTGTGCATTTAGGTCAAAGCCTTCTCTCGACGTCTGTGAAGACTCTTGGTTCAGTAAAGAACCTTCAATCAGTGAACCTAACCGTAATATGGTCGGAACACCAGTTGCTTCCGTCAATTCTTCCTTACTTGATTGAGCTATTGGTTCAGATATTGCTTTCGTTAGCTTAGCCCAATCAGCATCAGAAAAATCAATAAAGGGCGCTTTGGATGATTGAAATGAAGTTTCAACAGTTGCCTCGTTTTCTGGTCTTCTCCTTTTAGAGTAAGGCAGAGCTGTTGTTGAATGGCGTATCTCCTTATGTGGTGCTGCTTTGGCACTATCTCCCTCTACACTCATGGATGTCTGAATATTGGGTATAGGAGGGTAAGGAGGTTCGTTTGTGGTTTCATTTGGCTCTTCCAAAGGCTCTTCGACCGTGGTTAGAGATTGTGGGTTGCAATCTCATGGTCTGGATGGCCACTGAGGGCTCTGGATCAACATCCATTGTTGTGGTTCAGGAGCCAGTTCAGGTTGAGGAATGTTACCTTCATTTACCTGTTCCCCTGGGGGTAGAAGTGGTAGGGGCACCTTTCTTAGATATTCAGTGAGAATAGTGGGTACCCCTGGAAGATATTCTTTCTTATCAGAGCGGTTATTGCATTGCTCTTCATCTTCATGCACTTCATGGTCTCCTCTTTGGCGAATGTCTCACGCTCATCATCTGTTAAGATATCATTGAGAATTAGCTGTAGGAACCTAGGATAGAAACAAAGCACATCATCTATGCATGTTCTTTCATCCAGTGGTCCCATGTCAGGTAATGCTTAAGGAACTCTCCCACAAAGAAGTTAGGTTGTTGACTTCTTATGAGAGTGAAGAAAGCATGTATCTCCTCAGTTGTGGGATCCGGAACATGGTTTTCTATAGAAAAAAATGTAGTATTCTGTTAAAGTCATGTTCCGTCACCCTTATTGTTCTGCCCCCTAGCACAACAAAACTGAAGGATCTTACGTTATTCTCGCTTGTATCCGTGGCGGTTGTGTACAACGCAGTCAATTGATCGATGCAAAGGACTACGGGAGTACTCAAGGCATATGCCACTAATGAACGTGTGTTCATAAACTCTGCCCATGCACGAAACTGTAAATTCGCAATGGCTTGCAAGTTTTGAAACGAGACATGATTAGTCTTGGTTACTTTTAAACCAAAACTAAAACCAATTAAATTTAATTAATTATTACTAATTAATCAAACTTGACACAAAATACCCTTAAAACAAAATTACCCCTTTTCCTAAAAAAAACACAACTTCGAATCACTATTATCAAGAACCCTACTTTTGGTAACACAAATAATCAAAATTATCTGAAGAAATCAATTGAAAACAATTAACTTCTAAAGAACAATAGTGAAAATAGTTTTCTTAGAAACAAGTTCTTGAGGCAGTGATGTTCTTGGTTATATGTATTCTAGTAAGTATAAACAAAAGCCCTTAGATCTGATAATAAGAAAAAAAAACGTAAGGGGTTGTTAAATACTTATTGAATTGACAGGGGCAATATTGTCTTTACAGTGTTCGATGTTTTTAATAGTATGTTCGATGGTTTTCAGTTGGGGGTAAAACTGTCAACTTTACTTCGATAAATTTTGAAAAATAACGAAGAGTTTGAAAATCAGAATTTAAAAAGTTTTTCTGAAAAACTATCGAACTTGTTACCTTTTAAAGCTTGAAAAACTATCGAGGGATCCTTTGTGGGAAAACTATCGAGAACTTTAATATTAAGTAATTAAGTTCACTTCGATATTTTTCTTAATTTTTCAAAATCTATCGAGGATTTAAATATTGAATAAAGTAAATCCACTTCGATACATTTTAAATTAAACTCAAAAACTATCGAGAATTGTTTTCGATAGTTTTTCTTTTCCTTTTCAAAAACTATCGAAAATTAATTTCGATAGATTTATCTATGTACTTGAAAAACTATCGAATTTCCTAAATGCGATATTTTTGCTTCTGTTCAAATTCTAAAACCTGTTCATGTTCTAAAATTCAAACCTTGTATTTCCTGTCAAGTTTTATTTTGAATAAATCTTTTACAATTTACCAAAATCAATTGTTAACAGAAAATTCACAATTTTCTCAGAATAAAATTGACTAAATATCATTGAATGATATTAACCAATTAAAATCCAATAAATTATGCTGCATATTTATTTTATGTATTTTAAATTATGGAGCAAATAAGATATTGAACTGCTTCAATTTCCATAATTCAAATTTCATTAAATAAATAATAAAAAATTAGTACTAAATATCTATGAGTTAGATATTAGCACTAAATTATTAAGATGAGGACTGGATGTTAAATAAATTCACAAGTCCTTAAAATATGAACAATTTTATACTTGTGAACTTATTTAAGAGTTTCTTGCAGATGAGATTTTCAAATCAGGTGCGTGTCTGCAAGTTACTCTATGAATTGAAGACATGCTCTCGAAAGAAATGATACCTGTTGTCAAGGTGCATTGTCGTGGATTGTTCCACAGAGTTGTTGGAGATAAAGTTATTTCCTGAAATAATAACAAGAAATCAATCTTCCTCCACGAAGTTGACAGCTTCTAGAGATGCTCCTCCTGTCATTCAGAGATGCTTCTCCTGTCTTTCTTACAACCTGCGTATTTTATATCTAAATAGCTAAACATGTTAACAAGTATCTTTAGGGTACCATATACTGAGATTTGGTATTCCCTTAAGATATCTCAAAATCATGTTGATAACTATAAGACTAGATTTTTGAAATCCACTTGGAACCTTGCACATTGGCAACTTGAGAATAAAATATGTGTTGTCAATTTGCAGCTAATAACTTAATGAGACGCATACCTCTCTAGCTTGTCATTTCTGTCTTTTACCTGATTTGTCCTGATCAAGCTTTAGTGGCTGCTGTTGGTAGGGAGTCTTGGCATGTCTAGAATCTTCTCAATTGTGCACATTCAAAAGATTCTTGACTTACTTTTATTGCCATCACTCTTTTGGCTTACTTGTGCTCCTAAAAGAATTAATCTTCTGGCTTGCTCAAAGTAAATCCAAAAAGAATTGCAACTTTCCCAACATACTCATCTTGTACATTCTCTGCAATGACTTGGTAAATTTCTTGCACAAGTTTTCGTTAGTAGACCAACATATAATATAATCATGATATCACTGCACATATATGACATTATGTTTGTGCCTTATGACAACTCTAATAAATTCATATTCTGTAAAAGTTCAGTTAGAGTGTCATACCATGTCTTTGACGATTGCTTGAGTATTGATACCGGTTCATACCAATCTGTAGTGATCTTGTGAAGAGAAGTTATACAACGTCCAATTGATCTGCAACAGCAAATGCCAGGATCTGTTGTACATTGACTTCTTCTACTATCTCACCAATCAGGAGAGCACTTGATCACATTCACCATACAGATATATCCTGATATCCTCAAGTCTCGTCACTGGTGCTTCTTGTTAGATACTGCTTCCTAATAGTAACCTAGCATCCAGTTTGACCTTGTCCCTCATAACAATGCCAATTTCATCCAATATTCTGGATACCCATCTTGTTCCAATAACAAATTTTCCCTTAGGCCTGGGTACCAGCTTCCAAACTTTCTGCCTTTCAGATTGATTGAGTTCATTTTGCTTTGCAATCACCCAATCTGGATCCATCAGAGCTTCTTTACCTTTCTTTGTTTCTTCTTCAGAAAGAAAACCAAGAAAATAATCATTCATACTCTATAGCTCCAGTCTTTACTCCACCACTAGGATCACTAAGAACTAGACATCAGTAATGATATTGAATCAAAACCCTTTGTCTTGACAGATACGTTCTTGAAGTGTCCTCTAGATATTCATTGTGGTGTTGATCTGACTAATTGATCCTTCTTTTGCTCCCCCTAAGCTGTTGCTGGGATTTCCTGAGAATCCTCATCCTCGCTGAGTGGTTCTGTTGAAGTACTGAGCTGTGTAGTTAAACTACCATTACCACTGCTTGGATTTGAATAATCATTACCATTAATTTCACACATAACAGCTGAGAGCTTGGAGTTGTTGAACATCATATTCAGACTTTCAATCACCTCTTGTTGATTAATCAAATTTACCTCGTAGGCTTTAGATTCCACTGATTAGCCGAGGAAAATATCCTTAAGAGCCTTAGCTGCCAATCTTGCCAAGATGCTTACTTGTAAAACATTTTCCTTCAAACCCCTGAAAGAAATTCAGAGTTTGCTTCTATTGGCCAATTCAGGGTCTTCCTGTATTTGTTACTGATCATGGAAATGTGATTAATCTCATCTGTGATGTCCTGTCCTTCAGATTGAACGAACAACACCAGTTTGTATTAAGAGTAGACATCAACCATCACTGAAGTATATCTTTACTTTGTTGTAGATAAGACATTAACTAGTCCGTAGAGTTCCATACGTATCATCTGAAGCGGCTCAGTAATGCTTATCACATTATAGCTTTTCTGTGATGTTTCTTTGACTTCCCTTAATGACATGCCTCATATATTTCATCTAGCTTGAATCCCAGATGAGGCAGTCCTCTCACCAATACCATCTTTAGAAAAGAGTTCCTTGTATTGTCATGCAAGGGTGAGAGCTTCTCAACCTTCCTGCTTGAGATAAAACACTGCTCCTTCATTGAATAAAAAGATTTGTGCTTTGAATCTTCAGCAAGAGAGTTGCTTCTAATTGTTATCCTTGACTCCAATTATTAGTTGTTATCAATGATACCAATTATTGTAAACATGATGACATTCCATTTCAAACGTAGCCATGTCCCGTGATGAAAACCTTTGCTGTCATCTCCAAAGATTATTAACGGAACAGCTTTCTCAATCACATTTGATGGCAAGTTCTTTCTTCGATCATATGTCTTCAGTAGTAAAGACCAAGAAAGCATATAAACCGTTTAACCTGATTTGCCTGCACTCACAAATGGATTGACAGTTCTTGGTACCCAACTTATTTGCTTGGGTCCAGATGGATTAGAGATTTTGCTTTTAAAAGTGGTAACAACAGCTTCAACCTATACATGCTTATTCTTATCTCTGACTGACCTTGCAGTCGTTGCTCTAATGTAATTCTTAAACATGCTTTTTCTATGATTAATGCAAGTTCTAAGATATGCATTCATAATATTTAAATAAGCAAACATGTTAATAAGAATAAATGGCATACATTGAGCATTTTGACATTGCAGATAAGAGATGTGCAAATTAGGCATGTTCTGCATTTTAGAAAATTCAGTACTTTCTACTTTAACCACTATACACAAGTGTAACAGGTAGCAAGTAGATTTACAGATATTCAATAATTTTCTAAGCACACATGGAGTAAAAGAATTAAAAATTAAATCACTAATTCTATCTAATCCATTCTGTTGTTGTATGGCATCTAACTTTCTCTATTACCTAAGTCAGTTTTAGATACAGCTTGGTGTTCTACAAATTCTACTGACTCTAAAGGTAATTCCTCCATCCTTCAAACTGATTATCCCTTAACAAACAATTCAGAATAAATGAGCAAATCTTGTTCTACTAGGGATACTGAAACTTAGCTTTACTAAGGTCTTATGTGCCAGAAACTTAACCCCTAAAACTAAGAGTTGTTTCTTAAGAAAGCTTCTATCTCACTTGCAAATCTTATTCTACAAATATTCATACACACATACCTAAGATCTCCTATGTACATGCTTTGAATATTGAGGATTAAATACTGCATTGGTTCAAGGAAAAGATACCTGAGATATGTGAGGTGAATCATCTTCAGAGATTGCTATGAAAGCAAGATATCCATGATCTTCTCGTCATCTGATCCATCCCAACTCTTTCCTTAAGCAACATAAGTTTTGTGCTGATGCTTCTTCAACAAAGCATTCCACTTCTGTTTCAGCTCATTAACTGAGTCCCTATTCTTCTTTGTTTGTTAGGCTCCTTCATTGTGTAGCACACCCTGATAGCTTCTCGTTACATAGTTCTTATCATAGTTGAAACTATCACTCTTGTTTTTGTTACCATCTCAGTCTGTAACTACCTCTTGAACTGAATCTTGAAGAGTCTTTGCTTCGGAATAAATAGGCCTGATCCTTGGATGTAGCTTTTGTACTCCTTCTGAATCTGATGTGACTAAACTTCCTTGACAAGTGAAACACTGATCTTTAGTCTAGTCTCTCGAGGTTTTCTACGTGAGCTTCTTCTGATTCAGCTACTAGTAATTCTTCTATTCTGTTCTGAGGTTCCAACATTAATAAACGTTACTGAGATATTTGTTTGTCCGTTCAATTCTCTAACACCCTTTATTCCTCCCTTCATAATCTCTTTTGATTAAATCTCCTTAGAAAAAAAATTACATCCGTAGAAACTTCTTCCTGAAATCAGCTTCATGGTCATCTTTTTCTTCGAAAGATAAAAATCAGTTTAACACCCGGAGGAATCTTCTTCTACAAGCCCATGAGCACCCTCAATTTAATACTTAAGAAAAATTTAAATATTCAGAATTTTTAATTTTCCTTAAAAATAAATTAATCAAAAATAAATATTTACAAAACATTTAATTTTCAAGAATTTCGAATTTTCTTAAAAATTAAATCATGTAAATTAATATTTAAGAAAAATTAGAATTTAAGAAATTTTTTTTTTTTTTTAAAAAATTCGAAATAAATAAATAATTCAGAAATATATTAATTCGGGGTGCTTTTGTAAAGCTGGCCAATTCAAGCACTTCGATTGTTTTTAAAACAAAAACTATCGAAGAAACTTGGCTGACCATTTTTGAAAAACTAATAGCATTACCACTTCGATAGTTTTAAAAAAAAACTATCGAAGTCACCATACTACTCAAAATTGGCCACCTAAATTGACTACAATTCACAAATTCTAAGGGGTCTCTTTAGCACACTACAAATTGCTCTGTGCCGCACCTCTAAAATAAATTCATAACATAAATTAAATTTACTTAAGTTTAAAATATAAATTTATTTAACTTGAATTTATAAAATAAATTTATTTAAATTAAGTTAATCAAATAAACTTATTCAAGTTTAAATAATGAACTCATTTAAATTAAATTTACAAGATAAATTCATTTTAACTTAAATTTATAAAATAAACTTATTAAAATATAAATTCATAAAATAAATTTATTTAGAAGTTGGCCTCCTCAGAGTTCTTGTCTGACTGGTCTGAAATACCCGGATCTAATCTGTATGTCGATTAACAAGCTCTGATAATAATTGTTAGGTCCCGAAGTATCGTAGAAGGGGGGGGGGGGGTTGAATACGATACTCACAAATAATTCAATTTCGTTCACGGATAATTCATTCAGTTCTATAACGAAATCAAACACACCAAACCAAACCAAGAGTCGGGGAATATATCGTTTTATAAATATAAACCTCGAGGGGTGCTACAATTTCTAATCTGTAGATTAGCTTCAATGAGTTCTAGGTTATTCATAATCAATACAATGAAAGAATTCTGAGCACTATAAATTTCTATGATCTTCTCCGGCTCAAAACTCTCTCTCAGTAGTTGTTACTATGAACTAACCTCGACTGAGGAAGACACTACCTCTCTCTGTGTAATTATAGACTTAGTTTTTAGAAAACTATCGAACCTTAATTGTTAAAACAATCTTGGCCGTCCAATTCTCATCAACCTGACAGACAAACAAACTTTTCACCCACTTTCTAATTTGAAAAGTATCGAATGAATAAAGTAATTATTCAATTCGATAGTTTTTAAATAAAAACTATCGAATGTAATACTTACTTTATTAAAGTATTCATTTACTTTATGCATTTCATTCGATGGTTTTCCAATTTAGAAAACTATCGAATCCTTTTCTTTTGATTTTCTTTATGTCACCTTCGATGGTTTTCTTAAAAGAAAAACCATCGAACTCTTTTCCTTGTCCTTGACTTTTTAGAAAATCCATTCAGCTCCAGGGTGTTTCAGTTTTAGACTGTATCAATTTCTTCTGAGACGATAAAACAACTTGATCTTTTAGTGCCGTCACCTAGTGCAACTGGTCTGGTTCACAGATGAATAACACTTGATCAATTCTTCTTTTATGTCTTCAATTCAATGCTGCTGATAAGTCCCTTGTCGTTCTGGTTGCTTCATCACTGGAATCCCGTGGTACTGAACCCTAAATCATTCACATACTTCTGTCGTCTTGAAAGTCTTGTTTCTTTTGTTGTCACTGAGGCTTGAACATTTTCATGAACTTCTTTCCGTGACCTGTTTACGGACTTCAAGAATACATAACGTATTTTGATTTTTTGAGTTTACCTTTTCTTCTTTGATTCTGGATTCCTGTGCTTCTGTTAATACTATTGTCTGTCTTGTCCTTTGTTGAGTTGTAGTTATCTCTTTTACATCTTATGTTACATTATGCTTTACAATCATTATTAAAATCACAGAAAGAGTTGATGCACATCATAAGAAAGCGAGGGTAGATTGATACCTTCTTACCTATGACAGCCCTGAGGTGTGCCATGAGGAGAGATCCAACATTCACCTTGTATCCATGGACAAGAGAATGTGTGAGTTTCTTAATGTAGGAGGGTATTCCATTCCAGCCAGTGGACTTGGTAGAGAACACATTGACCATCACATCAAAGATCATACTCCACTCCTTTCTCAGATGCTTCCTATCCATTTTACCAGACGGATACCATTTGGTTGTGCCCTCTTCGAGAATAGGGCATGCATACCCAATCTTCAAGAAGAGCTTCTTGAGAGTGTCATCATTAGCAAGGTTAGCAAAATTTCGGCCTTCTTGAAGTGTAATTCCAAGAGCAGTGTTGATGACCTCAGCTGTAAGAATGTAGTGTTGCCCATTGAGTGTGAATCGAATAGATGGGTTTTCACCCTCTGTTTGAGCAACAACAGTTTGCCAAAATGCCTCAATTCTGTCTAAGTCGAGAATGGGTGTTGAGGTAATGGCAGAACCAAGATAGGAATTGTTCAAGAAAAACACTAGTCCTTTGAAACCTTCACCAGCATCATTGGGGGAAAGGATGTCAGCAAAGTTTGTTTGAGAGAGAGTCTGTTTGGGGGCCATGGAGATTCAAGAAAAGAAGAAAGTAAGAAAGTAGCTTTTTGCTTGAAGAAAAGTATTTTGCCTTGAGTGTGATGAGAATGATATGTTTTAGTAACCGGGAAATAAATAGGGGTATCTCAAACGTTTGTGCACAAAAAGTGGATTTAAAGAACGTGTCTTAACCCTCTCATATAACACGTGAGTTACTGCCCGTTATTCACTGTCAAACGTGGGATGAACATCCAATTTCAACGGTCTACTATTGTTGACAGTAACCTGTGCGCTAGAAACAATCTGTCAGTGATAAGCTGTGGTGACAGTAGGTTGTGCGCGACAGCAACTATTGCGCAAAAACTTGATGTCACCGTTAAGCATTTGAATGACAGTATTCTTTAGAAGTCTTGACAGAAAGTCTTTCCCTGCTGTCAAGAAGTTTGCTGTCAAGAGACACAAGATAGTATCCTTCTTAATGACAGTAACTTAGTTGGAGAATTGTTTCTGTCATGAACTTACCAGAATGCTTTATTCATAAACTTAACCTAAAATTAACAGAGTATGGATTTAGCAATTTAATCTTTTGAACACAGATATTATGCAGTTAACACAAATGAAACAAAGACTCAATAAACACAACAGCAAGAAACTTTATTCTTATTAATAAAATCATTTAAACATAGCATTGAGTACATCAGTCTATGATTTTATTAACTAATTCTAAGACTTCTTTCTTAATCTCCTCTTCAGTGCAACCTTCTTCCTTGAGAAGTGCCTGAAGTTCTTCCTCTTGAATCTTCCATTTTTCTTCTTCCTGTGCTTGAATGGCTTGAGACTGTTCATCTTCCTCATGAAGCAAGTCGTCAAGTTCATCAAACAGGGCTTCCACTTCTTCACTAAGGGGAGAATCACACGAGACTTTTGGCCTGTACTCTATTCCAACTTTGTTTTCCATGATTTACTTTAAAACTGAGAGAAGACTGGTGAAACCTAAGGTTAATTTATAGGCAAAACCGTCTAAGGATTAAAGTCTAATGGTCAACAGTTAGAGTACCCATACAACTACCACAAAAGTAATTAATGGTCGTGTCCTCCTTTAATCCTACAGATTTATGCAAAAAGAAGTGTGAAAGTCCAATGGAACAAATATTTATCTCTCAAACTAAGCAAATAACCACATTAATGTCATACAGGGTCTAAAAGTATGAGACTGGCACAGAATACGGACATGTATAGTCAAATCAACACATGCTGTCATATAACAGACATAGACCAAGTAGACAGTAACTTCTCTTGACAGCAGGTTTAAAGGTGCTGTCATGAGCTTCAAAAAAAATTGGAAATTCAGAAAACTTAGTAAATCAACATACCAGATTCAGCATTCCCAATTCACTTACCAACCTGTTGAAGGTTGCTTCATCCAATGGCTTAGTAAAGATGTCAGCTAGTTGCTTGTCAGTTGGGACATAGATCAGCTTCACAGTTCCTTGTTCAACATGCTCTCTGATAAAGTGATGTCTTATATCAATGTGCTTTGTCCTAGAGTGTTGAACTGGATTGTCTGAGATGGATATGGCACTAGTGTTGTCACAGAAAATAGGAATGTCTCTTAACACTAGACCATAATCCAGAAGTTGATTCTTCATCCATAGAATTCGTGCACAGCAACTGCCTGCAGCAATATATTCAGCTTCTGCAGTTGAGGTAGAAACTGAATGTTGCTTCTTGCTAAACCATGAGACCAATCTTCCACCAAGAAATTGACAGCTACCAGTAGTACTCTTTCTGTCAATCTTGCATCCAGCATAGTCTGAGTCTGAGTAACCAATTAGATAAAATCCAGTGTTCTTAGGATACCAAAGGCCTAGGTTATGAGTGCCTTTTAAGTATCTAAAGATTCTCTTGATGGCTACTAAGTGTGACTCCTTTGGATCACTTTGAAACCTTGCACAAAGACATTTAGCAAACATGATGTCAGGTCCGCTAGCATTTAGGTATAGGAGAGATCCTACCATGCCTCTATAGGTGCTTGAGACAACTTTCTTTCCTTTAGGGTCAAGATCCAGACTAGTTGATGTGGACATTGGTGTCTTTGCAGGTGATGAATCTTCCAAGTTGAACTTTTTGAGAAGTTCCTTGATGTATTTAGCTTGACAAATGAAGATTCCATCAGGTTGTTGAAGAATTTGTAATCCCAAAAAGAATGACAATTCTCCCATCATACTCATCTCATATTTGTTACTCATGAGAGAGGAAAACTTCTCACACAGCTTCTCATTTGTAGAACCAAAAATGATGTCATCCACATAGATTTGTACCAGAATGATGTCCTTACCATGATGTTTGTAGAAAAGTGTCTTGTCCAAAACTCCTCTAGTAAACTGATTTTCCAAAAGAAAGGTGGAAAGTGTGTCATACCAAGCCCTGGGTGCTTGCTTTAGTCCATACAAAGCCTTGAAGAGTTTGTACACAAAATCATACATTTCAGCATCCTCAAACCCTGGTGGCTATTCAACATACACTTCTTCTTCCAACTCTCCATTTAGGAAGGCACTTTTGACATCCATCTGAAATAATTTGAAGTTGCAGTGTGCAGCATAGGCTAGAAAGATTCTTATAGCTTCAAGTCTTGCAACAGGTGCAAATGTCTCATCATAATCTATTCCTTCCTCTTGACAGTAACCTTTAGCCACTAGCCTTGCTTTGTTTCTTGTCACTGATCCACTTTCATCAAGCTTGTTTCTGAAAACCCATTTGGTCTCAATGACTGACTTTCCCTTAGGTCTTGGAACCAACTTCCATACATTGTTTCTTTCAAACTAATTTAGCTCTTCTTGCATGGCTATCACCCAGTCAGAATCCAACAATGCTTCATCAATTGTCTTGGGTTCCATTTGAGACAGAAAGCATGAAAACATGCTATCAGCAGAGACTTTGTTCCTTGTCCTCACTCCAGAAGTAGGGTCACCAATGATAAGGTCATTTGTGTGATCCTTGTTCCACTTGGTGATTCTGGGCAAGCTACTTGATTGTACAGGAACATTTGCTTCAGTTTGTTGAGTTGAATGCTCACCAATTCCATTGTCTTCACCATGTTCTTCATTGTTTCCAGAGTCATCACTGTTATGAATGTTACAAGTTATGGTTTGTGACTGAGCTGGAGTTTGGTTGACAGTAATGGTATTGACAGTATCTTTGTCAACTTCAACAGTTTGAGTGAAGCTAGGTTCTTCATCAACAATTTCCTCAGCTTCCAAGTATCCTTGATTCTCAAATCTGAATGTCTGCATCTTTCCTTCTTCATGCAGTCCTGGAAACTTGGTTTCATCAAATGTGACATTAACACTTTCTTCAATAATCATGTGTTCCATAACATAAACTCTGTAGGCAGTCCTTTCTGTGATGTAACCCATGAATAGTCCTTCAAATGCCTTGGTGTCAAATTTTCCTTTCTTCTCATGGTTATCCTTCATCATAAAGCATTTGCTCCCAAACACATGAAAGTATTTGACAGTAGGTTTCTTCCCAGTTAGCAGACAGTAAGGTGTACTTCCATGAGTTTTGTTAATCATGGTTCTTTTTTGAGTATAACAAGCTGTGTTGATAGCTTCAGCCCAGAAATATGTTGGCAGTTTGGCATCAGGCAACATAGTTCTAGCTGCTTCAATGAGAGTCCTGTTCTTTCTTTCTATAACTCCATTCTGCTGTGGAGTCCTTGCAGCAGAGAATTGTTATAAAATTCCTTCATCTTTACAGAAATTTCCAAGTGTGGCATTTCTGAATTCTGTACCATTGTCACTCCTCAAGATTTGGACTTTTGAGTTTGGAGTTCTATCAAGAACTCTGACTTGATCAATAATCACTTGAGCAGCTTCATCTTTGGATTCAAGAAATTTCACCCAAGTGTACCTTGAGTAATCATCCACCATTACTAAGGCATATCTCTTTTTGGCCATAGATGGTACATTGACTGGTCCAAAGAGATCCATGTGAATCAACTTGAGTGCTTCTAAGTTGGTGTTCATTTGCTTGGACTTGTGCACATCTCTCCTTAGTTTGCCCATTTGACAATCTTCACACAGTCTTTCTTGACAGAATTCCTGTTGGGGCAAACTCTCACTAACTCCTTCTTTATCAAAATATTCATTGTCTTGAAGTTGAGATGTGAGAGCTTCCTATGTCAAAGCATATTGTCACCAACAGCTGCTTTACTGTAAAAACAGTAAATTTTATCCTTCTTTGTTGAGTTTAAGTCAGCAAAAAACAAGCTTCCTTTTCTGACCCCTTTTAAAGAGAGGCTCCCATCCTTCTTGTGATAGATGTTACACATCATCATATCAAAATCAACCTTGAATCCCCTGTCACTGAATTGGCTGACACTGAGTAGATTGTGCTTCAATCCATCCACAAGAGCAATGTCTTCAATGACAACATTTCCAATTTCCAGACAGCCATATCCCACTGTGTAACCCTTGCTGTTGTCTCCAAAGGTTATGATTGGGCCAGCTTTCTCTACATAGTGTGATAGCAGGGCTTTATCACCTGTCATGTGTCTTGAGCAACCACTGTCAATGATCCACATGACTTGATCTTTCTTCCTGCCCTGCAAAACAGAATGTGTTTAAGTTGCATATGGTACCCAATCCTTGTTGGGTCCTGCAGTTTTAGTGTCTCCTGAGTTTCTTCCAGTCATAAAATCACAAGCATCATCAAAAACCTCATGTTTGACTTCTCTTTTCACCCACTTAGGCTTAGAATTGGACTTGATCCTTTTCTTAGTGGATGAAACCTTTTTGCTGTTGCCAGCAGGCTCAGAAGTCTCAACAGTGTGCATGTATGAACATTTTTCAGTAGTGAGAATAGGTAAGTTAAAGCATGTACTCATGGCAGTGATCTTGCATGGCATACATTCAATGTTATTACAGACACTCATAGTTCTATGCATAAGGGGGGTTCTATGTAAGTTACCATTGATCTTATCCTCAATTGGTTTCTTACAAACATGTGTTAAATGATGTGAAGATCCATAGTTATTGCATAGTTTCCTAGAAGCACCTCCAACATTAGTGTATCCATTTCCTTTATTGACACCTACCTTACCATTCCTATTCTTAGACTTAGGAGTTACTGGATTGACAGTGTGTTCAGAAGTTGTTGTCGAACTTTCCTTGACAGTACCTTTTATTCCAACTGTCTTGACAGAAGGTTTGGAAGTTACTGTCTTGGAAACATTCTTGACAGCATCTTTGGAAGATATTGTCTTGCCAACTGTGACAGCATCTTTTGAACTTACTGTCTGATTGATTGGTAAGTTTACTGTCCTGGGGATTGTGACAGTATCCTTTCCATCCTTGGATGTGCTGTCAACACCTTCATCCTCATCAAGAATTTCTTGTTTGATGAGCATGGCTTCTTCATCAAACTCAATTTCTGCAGCTTTGAAAATAGGAGTTTTAACCTTCTTGAGAATGGTGGGTTTGACAGCAGCATTTCCAGAACAATCTTGAATCACAGTTTCCTTTCCAGGTCTTCTACCATATGAAAAACCTATCCCAACTGTCTGATTTTCTGTATGCTTATCATTGTAATCCTGAACTATCTTTGATGAGTTTTTATAAGACTTAATCTTGAATTCATTTTCAGCAATCTCATTCCTCAGGAATTCCTCAACCTCTTTAGCACATTTTAATTCATTTTTAAGTCTAGCATTCTCCTGAGCTAAAGAGTCTAGTGAACTGGTTTTGAGAACAAGAGATTCATTTTCAGACTTTAGTGTTTCATTTAGCTTACTCAGCCTAGTGATTTCCTCATTAGCAGCAGATAAGCTGGTATAGACATTGAACATTTCAGCACTTAAGTCTTTAATGGTTTTCTTATACTCATTAGTGGACATATCAAGTAAGACAAGTGAAGGTACCTGACTTGAAGATGTTGATGCTACTTCATCAGTGCTAGCCATGAAAGCTAGGTTCACAAATTCTTCTTCTTCTTCATCATCATCAGACTCATCCCAACAATTTCCTTCAGCCACATAGGCTCTACCTTGATTCTTCTTAGAGTATCCACCAGTTCCTTTCTCAAACCTCTGAACCTGTTTGGGTCTTTTGCATTCAGTAGCAAAATGACCAGGTTCACCACAGTTGTAACACTTGAATTTTGACCTATCCACAAATCCAGTCTTGTATCCTCCTTTGGTTGAACTTCCCACAGCATCCTTTGATGAACTTCCCTTGTTGAACTTGGATGCTTGACCTTGGGGCTTGTATGACCTATCATTCTTGAACCTAAAGTTCTTGAACTTTTTGGCCATGTAAGCCATAGTAGGATTGTCCATGCTTTCCAGTTCCTCCATTGTGTAGAAGTCTTCATCTTCCACATCCTTGAGCTGCAGTACTACTTTCTCATCATCTTCAACAACCTCTTCTATCTTCAAGGATTGTGCAGGGGTTGATTGTGTGATTTGTAGTACTTCACTTGGCTGTGTGATCCTTGGCACATGTGCTACTAGGGCACTTGACATATTAGCCATCTTGTTCCTTGTTCCACTCTGTATGGCTCTCTTTTGAAAGAGTTCAAGTTCATAGGATTTCAGAATGCCATAAAGTGTCTCAAAGGTTATATTGTTGAGATCTCTTCCTTCTCGTATGGCTGTTGTCTTGTGTTCAAGGTGATCAGGCAGTGTAAGCAGGAACTTGACATTCAGTTCTTTTCTGTCATAGTACTTGCCATGTATTTGTAGTTCAGTTAAGAGCTTACTGAACCTTTCAAACATGGAAGTTAAGTCTTCACCAGGCTTGGCCATGAAAGCCTCATATTGTGATATCAGTATTTTCCTTTGGTTGCCCTTAACTTCTTCACTTCCTTCACATAATAAAGCTAACCTGATCCACATCTCCTTGGCAGATGTGCAGCTTATCACACTTCCACACATGGCTTTATCCAACGTGAGAGAATCGAGCAAGATGAGTTGCAAGTGATCATCTAGCACCATCTTCTCCTTCTCAGGTTCCAAAATTTCCGAGGGATCTTTGGGAACCAATGTGCAGGAATGATTTCACCATTTACTGTTGTGGCTTCAATTTCCTTCCTTGGAATGAAAGGACCATTCTCGAGAATACCTGGGTATAGTGGATTCGCAGCTTTGATAAACAACAAGATCTTTCTTTTCCAAATGTTGTAGTTCTCTTTATCAAAAGCTGGGATCTTGATACTGCTTGATTTCTGCATTGTCGTCGTGTTCTCAGATATGTATGTTAATCTGTAAGCTCTAATACCAGTTGTTGGTCCTCGTGTATTGCAGAAGGGGGGGGGGATGAATGCAATACTGATAAAATTCAATCTCAATTTCAACAACCAAAACTAAGATTTAACGTTATCAGTAATATGTATGCATTCACAAACAGTATGGTCTAAAGACAAGTTTCACAAAATAAATGTTTTTATTTATTTTGCAAAGTGTTGCTACAACCTCAAGAGAGAATTCTTGAGCTTCGGTTTTCTTCAAAACACTTACTTGCTTGCGTTACTCTTCTCTCCTAGAATGAATTGACAGTCTAAGTATATAACTAATCATATCACTGTCAACACGGGTTTGTGAAGCTGCTGTCATTATCAAGTGGTAGCTTCTTACAAAATGTCTACCCATGTGACTTTCCTAAATTGCTAACATGTCAGATATACATTACAAATAAAGCAACCTAGATTCATTCTATTTCCAGCTAAAACAATTCAGCAAATAGAGACTTGACCTTGCTCTTGAATTGATTCGCTTTTGTTTTGTAGTGCTTGAAGCTTCTGTCGTAGTCTTGCAGACTTGGTGCAGCTTAGGGATACTGCAACACGCCTGTTTCTTGAACATTGAAACTATCACGGGATTTGACTGAGAAGATACCTAGAACAAGGATCTTTCTCGAGACAGTTACTTTTGCCGCAAAGCTTGCTGTCACAGGAATGTTCTTTTGGTGACAGTATGAGTTCCCCGCACAAAGTGATGTCGAGGTTTCCAAACTTGCTGTCGAGGGCTAAAGTTGCTGTCGCGTAGTCTTCCGCCAATGTTGTTGTCAGAATGAAAATGCTGTCGTGACTTGCAACATTCTGTCTTCTTGTAATCTTACTGTCAATGCTTATGACAGTAACCTTTATTCATGTTGTCATCTAATATGCATTCTTTGAGGCTTGAACACAACAAGTGAACTTCTTCCAAATTACACAACTAAAATGACATTACATACTGATTACAAGAACATACTTTGGCTGTGATAGTATGTTCTAATTAATTAAAAATTAAGTACATACAAGGTTAAGTTGTTTCTATGCTAACACCCATAAATCCCAACACATATAAACCATATTTCTTAAGAAAACTCTTTATCAAAGCATAATCAGTTTATTGTCCTTTTAAAGCATTAAAACAGTATATATCACAATCGCAACATTTAATTACAAAAACATCTATATAAGATGTAGGGTTTGAAAACTTGCATACATATACCATATGCAATATTATAATTTCAACAGTTTTAAACACCACAACATCTATGTAAGATGTAGGGTTTGAAAGCTTGCATGATATCATATCATATGCAATCATCAGAATATTGTAAATCGAAACATAACATGGAATCAGAAAACTTGCCTTGAGTCCTTGGTTGTTAGGGGTTCGAGAATTTGTCGGGAAATCTATAAACAAAGAAATACTCGATCAGTCCCCTAGCATAATCATTTAAAGTGCCATTAACCTAAGCACTAACGTTCTATTAATGAAAATAAAGTGTCTCGTTCTTGGTTAATCATAGCCTCATGATACTCCTTAAACTCTTAAGTCAAAAGTTTGGTTAATAATCCGTTCACAAAACCCAAGTACTTTACCATTACTAAACTCATGGTTTAAACTATGGCCTTAAGGGTATTCACTTGCGCAACTTTGGTTCTCGCATTTTTATAAAATCGAAAAATTATCTTTTTAACACGAAACCTTCTCGGTTCCCTTCCTAACTGTCCATACTAGTATCCACCTTAATTCCATGACCTATGTCCATTTGTAAGAGGCTTGATCATAAAATCAAAGTTCACATAGTGAACTACTTAGTTTCCCGAAACCACTTTTACTAAAACGGGTGTTTCTCCTAAACCGTAAATCGGATCGATGCGATTCTTTCGCCAAAATAAAATAAAAGACAAGAACTACACTATCATGGTCAGTGGTCACACTTGACAGTAGATTAAGACCCTCGAATACCACTGTCAAGGCAGTTAATAAACATTTTGTCATTACAACGGCTATACATCAAATGTTTCCATTTCACAACCAATCCAAACATCCAACCAAGACAATCCATCCATCCATATATCATTTACAACTTTAGGACAGTTCATAATAACTCAAGAACTCATCCCTCAATCAACCACAACTCATTCAACCAACCAAAATCATTAAAACATGCATGGATCTCTTATACTACATGTTTAACGAACTATAATACAAACTTAAGCATAAAACTCAAGGTAATTCAAAAGGGTGGATGGTGTTCATACCTTTATTGAAGTCTTAACATAATAACAAAAGCTTGTAAGCCTTAAGGGAGCCTTGATCTATCCTTACCATCCTTAAACTCTCAAAATAAATCAAGAAAACAAGTTAGTATTCCCGGATTTACCATTCACCCTCAATTTTGACTAAGGATTAGAACATGAAATACTTGTTCAATGATCTTGAAATTTTGAACTTACCTTAACTATGATATGAGGAAGCTATGGTCCAAATTTGGAGATTTTAGGATGAGTATATTTTGAGTTATGAAATTTTCTTTGCCCCTTGCTCATGCTGGGCAGAATTTGAAGAAATGGGTAGAATACTTGATTTGCTTCTTGATTTTCTCTTTTATTTCTTTTGTCAAATAAAACTAAATACAAGCTTCTAATTTGTATGGTCTTGGTAGTATTTTTTGTCACCCCCTTGCCACTTGTCAAGGAATGGGTGATTCTTGGAGAAATGGTGACAAGGTGGTGATTCATCACCTTGTCATCCCCTGTGTCACGCTTTTGTCATCTTTTGTGTCATGCTTATGTCATTTCTTGTGTCATCAATCCTCTTATCTTTTGCACTTGATGATCTTATAGGATACTCCCCCTTTGGTTAGGGTTTAATCCATAATTCGTTACGCTTCTGCTTTGTTGCTAAGTTTTGAGATAGGTTCACGGGATTTTGAAAATGTTTCGTTGTACCAATGCTAGGGGATATCCTCTTGATCTTTTATTGCCTTGGCTTAATATTTGATCATGGATCTTCTCGCTTTCTTAATTCTCATAACGATCAATTAATAAATCCTCGACTGCCCGATGAATAGTGAACAAAATTTAAAGTTGGAATCTCCTGATTCTGATTGCGTTTACATTCACTTATTCTCCTTATACATCAATAATATAACTTCAAAACATTCATTCCATGTCTTGCATATAGGGTGGTCTGAAAATATTTCTCATCAGAAAAATTTACTATTCATCAATTTTTTTATTTAAGTCCAAAATTTGGGGTTATTACAGTCTCCCCTCCTTAAAAGGATTCCGTCCTGGAATCTAAGAAAATAGTTGAGGTTACTCTTCCAATATAATAATCTCCAGTTCCGAGGTTGACTTTATGTTCTCTAATGAAATGGTACTTGATGTCAATGTGCTTGGTCCTTGAATGCTGCGCTGGATTCTCAGTAATGGCAATGGCACTAGTGTTGTCACAGAAAATAGGAATTTTCTCAACTCTTAATCCATAATCAAGTAGTTGATTTTTCATCCATAAAATCAGTGCACAACAACTTCCAGCTGCAATGTACTCAGCCTCAGTTGTGGAGGTAGAAACTGAGTTTTGTTTCTTGTTGAACCATGACACAAGCTTGTTTCCTAGGAATTGACAGGTGCCAGTTGTGCTTTTCCTGTCCATTTTACATCATGCATAATCTGCATCTGAATAACCAATTAGTTCAAAGCCAGATTCTCTAGGATACCAAATGCCAAGGTTTGGTGTTCCTTTGAGATATCTGAAAATCCTTTTAATAGCAACTAAATGGGATTCCCTAGGATCAGCTTGAAATCTAGCACATAGACATGTAGCAAACATAATATCAGGTCTACTAGCTGTTAAATATAAAAGTGAGCCAACCATGCCTCTGTAACTTGAAATGTCCACAGATTTTTCCTTAGTATTCAATTCAAGTTTGGTGGCAGTAGGCATGGGAGTTTTGGCAGGAGAGCATTCCATTAAGTTAAATTTCTTTAACAAATCATGAATATACTTTGTTTGACTAATGAAAATGCCTTCATTAACTTGCTTCACTTGGAGACCAAGGAAGTAAGTTAATTCTCCCATCATGCTCATTTCATATTTACTTTGCATAAGCTTGGCAAACTTTTGACAAAGTTTTTCATCTGTAGACCCAAAAATTATGTCATCTACATAAATTTGAACAAGTATAGTAGAGCCATTCACAATCCTATAAAAAAGAGTTTTATCTACATTACCTCTAGTGAAGTGATTCTCAAGAAGGAACTGTGAAAGTGTGTCATACCAGGCTCTAGGTGCTTGTTTCAAACCATTGAGTGCTTTTAGGAGAAAGTATACATATTCTAGAAAATCATCATCTTCAAAACCAGAAGGTTGACTCACATATACCTCCTCTTCCAATTCCCCATTCAGAAAAGCACTCTTCACATCCATTTGATAGACTTTAAAATTGGCATGGGCTGCATAGGCTAGGAAAATTCTTATTGCTTCTAGTCTTGAACAGGAGCAAATGTTTCATCAAAATCAATTCCCTCTTCCTGTGAGTAGCCTTTAGCAACCAATCTAGCTTTGTTCCTTGTGACTATGCCATTTTCATCCATCTTGTTTCTGAACACCCATTTTGTGCCTATAACACTCCTGTCTTTAGGCTTGGGCACCAGCTTCCAAACTTTGTTTCTGTCAAATTGGTTTAGCTCCTCTTGCATAGCTAAAACCCAATCTGGATCTAGAAGTGCATCCTCGACTTTCTTTGGCTGATCTTGAGACAGAAAGCTACTATATAGACATTCCTCTTGAGTTACTCTTCTAGTTTGGACTTTTGAAGAAACATCACCTATGATGAGTTCAAAGGGATGATCTTTGGTCCATTTCCTTGAGGGAGGTAGATTAGCTCTAGAAGATGTAGCTTCATGATCATGATTTCCTTGAATAGATATTTGTCCTTGAGAAACTCCCCCTGAGTTTGTTGTCCCTAAGTGATCATTCCTAGAAGCATTTCTATGACTATCAACGGAAAGCCCACTTTGACTGTCAACGAAATGATCATTTGGTCTGTCAACGAATCCTCCACCATGACTATCAACGGAATGATCATTTGGTCTGCTAGCAGCTATTCTTTTCAATCTTAATGCAGCAATTTCATCCTCACTGCTGCTTTCATCTGTGCTAGACACAACAACTTTAGGCTGTTTCTCAATAGCCTTAACATGATTTACTTGATCTCCTTCCTCATTCTCAAAAGAAAGACTTTCATGGAAACCTTCATCACAGAGACCTTGAATTTTGAGATCATCAAAAAAAACATGTACAGATTCCATAACAATGCTAGTTCTGAGATTATAGACTCTGTAAGCTTTCCCTACTGCATATCCCACAAATATTGCTTCATCTGCCTTTGCTTCAAATTTCCCCAAATGCTCAGCTTGATTTCTTAGAACAAAGCACTTGCATCCAAAGACATGAAGAAAATCCAATAATGGTTTCTTTATTTTGAGAAGTTGATAAGGGGTCATTCCCTTGGCTTGATTAATCAAAGAAAAATTTTGAGTGAAGCAAGCTGTGTTAACTGCCTCGGCCCAAAAATAAGTTGGTAACTTTGATTCATCTAGCATTGTCCTTGCAGCTTCAATAAGTGTTCTGTTTTTCCTTTCAACTACACCATTTTGCTGTGGTGTTCTTGCAGCTGAAAATTCATGCAAAATACAATTTTCCTCACAGAACATCTTCATAGTTGAATTCTTGAACTCTGTCCCATTGTCACTCTTAATTCTTCTTACTTTGAAATCAGGATGATTGTTTACCATCTTGATGTGATTGATAATGATTTCACTTGCCTCATCTTTGGAGTGCAAAAAGAAAGTCCATGTAAATCTAGAAAAATCATCAACAATCACAAGACAGTATTTCTTCTTTGAAATGGACATGACATTTACAGGGCCAAATAGATCCATATGAAGCAGCTCAAGCTGTTGGACAATTGATGACTCTGTCTTGCTTTTGAATGATGCCTTCTTTTGTTTCCCTTTTTGACAGGCATCACACAAACCATCCTTGGTGAATTCCACCTGTGGAATTCCTCTTGCAAGATCTTTCCTCACCAAGTCATTCATAACCTTGAAATTCAAATGAGACAATTTCTTGTGCCATAGCCAACTTTCATCCTTGCTTGCCTTGCTAAACAGACAAGTGATGGTGTCTGGACTTGTGCTACTAAAGTCAGCAATGTACACATTCCCTCTTCTGAATCCAGTCATTACCACATTGTTGTCTCCACCTTTAGAAACAACATAGGCTTCTCTTGAAAAAGTAACTAAAAATCCTTTGTCACAAAGTTGGTTGATACTAAGCAAGTTGTGCTTTAGACCATCCACCAATGCAACCTCATCAATGATGACATTTTCTCTTGAAATTAAGCCATATCCCTTAGTGTAGCCTTTGATGTCATCTCCAAAAGCAATACAAGGGCCAGCTCTTTCTTGGAACTCTGTGAGCAGGGTAGAATCACCAGTCATGTGTCTTGAACAACCACTATCCAAGTACCAAAGATTCCTTTTGTCTCCCTGCACACAATAAAACCAAATCAAGTTGATTTTGGTACCCAAGTTTCCTTGGGTCCTGTTTTGTTAGCCTTTGATTTACTCTTCACATCATTTTTCACCTTGGGCTCAGATTGAGTTAAATCAACCTTTACCTTTGGTGTTGACTTCTGAGGGTTGCTCACATTTTCATTCATGGCATGCATATTTGGAGGAACAAACATGTTATTCACATTCCATGGCATTTGTGGCACATTAAACAAATTCATGTATGGATTATGCACAAATGTCATGCTAGCATATGGATTTGAAATTGTGCATATGGAGCAAACATATTAGGCATAACAGGCATTGCAGACATAGAGGTATTCATTGCAGGCTTAGGCATTTTCACATTAGTATGCTTCTTAACAGATTTACAATTAGCAGATAAATGACTAACACTTCCATAATTAACACATGTTTTTCTAGGAGCATACTTATCAGGTGTGTAATTTGTTGGGATTTATGGGTGATAGCAAAGGAACAACTTAACTTTGTATATACTTAATTTTGTAATTAAGTAGAACATACTGTCACAACCAAAGTATGTTCTTGTAATCAGTATGTAATGTTATTTTAATTGTGTAATTTGGAAGAAGTTCACTTTCTGTGTTCAAGCCTCAAAGAACGCATATTAGATGACAGCATGAATAAAGGTTACTGTCATGAGCATTGACAGTAAGATTACAAGAAGACAGAATGTTGCAAGTCAAGACAGCATATTCACTCTGACAGCAACATTGGCGGAAGACTACGCGACATCAACTTTAGCCCTCGACAGCAAGCTTGGGAACCTCGACAGCACATTATGCGGGGAACTCCTACTGTCACCAAAAGCACATTCCTGTGACAGCAAGCTTTGCGGCAAAAGTAACTGTCTCGAGAAAGATCCCTGTTCTAGGTATCTTTCTCAGTCAAATCCCGTGACAGCTTCAATGTTCAAGAAACAGGCGTGTTGCAGTATCCCTAAGCTGCACCAAGTCTGCAAGACTACGACAGAAGCTTCAAGCACTGCAAAACAAAAGCGAATCAATTCAAGAGCAAGGTCAAGTCTTTATTTGCTGAATTGCTTAAGCTGGAAATAGAATGAATCTAAGTTGCTTTCTTTGTAATGTATATCTGACATGTTAGCAATTTAGGAAAGTCACATGGGTAAGACAATCTGTAAGAAGCTGCCACTTGACAGTGACAGCAGCTTCACAAACCCGTGACTGATAGGGATAGGATTAGTCTTATACCTACTATCAATTCATTCTAGATGAAAAGAAGACAAGCAAGTGTCTTAGAGAAATCGCAGCTCGAGAATTCTTTCTTGAGGTTGTAGCAACACTTTGCAAAATAAATAAAACATTTATTTTGTGAATCTTGTTCTTACTTCATACTGTTCGTGATTGCATATATTGCTGATAACATTTAATCTTGATTATAGTTGTTGAAATTTAGATTGAATTTTATCAGTATTGCATTCATCCCCCCCCCCTTCTGCAATACACAAGGACTAACAACTGGTATCAGAGCGATCAGATTAACATACATATCTGAGATCCCGACGACAATGCAGAAATCAAACAGTATCAAGATCCCAGCTTTTGATAAAGAGAACTACAGTATTTGGAAAAGAAAGATCTTGTTGTTTATCAAAGCTGCGAATCCACTATACCCAGGTATACTCGAGAATGGTCCTTTCATACCAAGGAAGGAAATTGAAGCCACAACAGTAAATGGTGAGATCATTCCTGCACATTGGGTTCCCAAAGATCCCTCAGAAATTTTGGAACCTGAGAAGGAGAAAATGGTGCTAGATGATCACTTGCAACTCATCTTGCTCGACTCTCTCACGTTGGATAAAGCCATGTGTGGAAGTGTGATAAGCTGCACATCAGCCAAGGAGATGTGGATCAGGTTAGCCTTACTTTGTGAAGGAAGTGAAGAAGTTAAGGGAAACCAAAGGCAAATACTAATATCTCAATATGAGGCATTCATGGCCAAGCCTGGTGAAGACTTAACTTCCATGTTTGAAAGGTTCAGTAAGCTCTTAACTGAACTGCAGATACATGGCAAATACTATGACAGAAAAGAATTAAATGTCAAGTTCTTGCTTACACTGCCTGATCATCTTGAACACAAGACAACAGCCATACGAGAAGGAAGAGATCTCAACAATATAACCTTTGAGACACTTTATGGCATTCTGAAATCTTATGAACTTGAACTCTTTCAAAAGAGAGCCATACAAAGTGGAACAAGGAACAAGATGGCTAACATGTCAAGTGCCCTAGTAGCACAAGTGCCAAGGATCACACAACCTAGTGAAGCACTTCAAATCACACAACCAACCCCTGTACAATCCTTGAAGATAGAAGAAGTGGTTGAAGATGATGAGAAAGTAGTACTACAGCTCAAGGATGTGGAAGATGAAGACTTCTACACAATGGAGGAACTGGAAAGCATGGACAATCCTACTATGGCTTACATGGCCAAAAAGTTCAAAAACTTCAGGTTCAAGAAGGATAGGTCATTCAGGCCCCAAGGCCAAGCATCCAAGTTCACCAAGGGAAGCTCATCAAAGGCTGCTGTGGGAAGCTCATTCAAAGGAGGATACAAGACTGGATTTGTGGATAGATCTAAATTCAAGTGTTACAACTGTGGTGAACCGGGTCATTTTGCTACTGAGTGCAAAAGACCCAAACAGGTTCAGAGATTTGAAAAAGGAACTGGTGGATACTCTAAGAAGAATCAAGGTAGAGCCTATGTGGCTGAAGGAAAGTGTTGGGATGAGTCTGATGATGAAGATGAAGAAGAATATGTCAACCTAGCTCTCATGGCTAGCACTGATGAAGTAACATCAACATCTTCAAGTCAGGTACCTTCACTTGTCTTACTTGATATGTCCATTGATGAGTATAAGAAAACCATTAAAGACTTAAGTGCTGAAATGTTCAATGTCTATACTAGCTTATCTGCTGCTAATGAGGAGATCACTAGGCTGAGTAAGCTAAATGAAACACTAAAGTCTGAAAGTGAATCTCTTGTTCTCAAAACCAGTTCACTAGACTCTTTAGCTCAGGAGAATGCTAAACTTAAAAATGAATTGAAATGTGCTAAAGAGGTTGAGGAATACCTGAGAAATGAGATTGCTGAAAATGAATTTAAAATCAAGGCTTATAAAAACTCATCAAAGATAGTTCAGGATTACAATGATAAGCATACAGAAAATCAGTCAGTTGGTATAGGTTTTTCTTATGGTAGAAGACCTGGAAAGGAAACTGTGATTCAAGATTGTCCTGGAAGTGCTGCTGTCAAACCCACCATTCTCAAGAAAGTTAAAACTCCTATTTTCAAAGCTGCAGAAATTGAGTTTGATGAAGAAGCCATGCTCATCAAACAAGAAATTCTTGATGAGGATGAAGGTGTTGACAGCACATCCAAGGATGGAAAGGATACTGTCACAATCCCCAAGACAGTAAACTTACCAAGCAATCAGACAGTAAGATCAAAAGATGCTGTCACAGTTGGCAAGACAGAATCTTCCAAAGATACTGTCAAGAATGGTTCCAAGACAGTAACTTTAAAACCTTCTGTCAAGACAGTAGGAATAAAAGATACTGTCAAGGAATGTTCGACATCAACTTCTGAACATACTGTCAATCCAGTAACTCCCAAGTCTAAGAATAGGAATGGAAAGGTAGGTGTCAATAAAGGAAATGGATACACTAATGTCGGAGGTGCCTCTAGGAAACTATGCAATAACTGTGGATCTACTCATCACTTAACACATGTTTGTAAGAAACCAGTTGAGAATAAGATCAATGCAACTGAACTCAATGGTAACTTACACAGAACCCCCCTTTTGCATAGAACTATGAGTGTCTGTAATAACATTGAATGTATGCCATGCAAAATCACTGCCATGAGTACATGCTTTAACTTACCTATTCTCACTACTGAAGAATGTTCATACATAAACACTGTTGAGACTTCTGAGCCTGCTGGCAACAGCAAAAAGGCTCCATCCACTAAGAAAAGGACCAAGTCCAATTCTAAACCTAAGTGGGTGAAAAGAGAAGTCAAACAGGAGATTACTGACAATGCTTTTGATTTTATGACTGAAAGAAACTCAGGAGACACTGAAACTGCAGGACCCAACAAGGATTGGGTACCATATGCATCTTAGACACATTCTGTTTTGCAGGGCAAGAAGAAAGATCAAGTCATGTGGATCATTGACAGTGGCTGCTCAAGACACATGACAGGTGATAAAGCCCTGCTATCACATTATGTTGAGAAAGCTGGCCCAATCATATCCTTTGGAGACAACAGCAAGGGTTACACAGTGGGATATGGCTGTCTGGAAATTGGAAATGTTGTCATTGAAGATATTGTTCTTGTGGATGGATTGAAGCACAATCTACTCAGTGTCAGCCAATTCAGTGACAGGGGATTCAAGGTTGATTTTGATATGATGCTGTGTAACATCTATCACAAGAAGAATAGTAGCCTCTCTCTAAAAGGGGTTAGAAAAGGAAGCTTGTTTGTTGCTGACTTAAATTCAACAAAGAAGGATAAGGTTTACTGTTTTTACAGTAAAGCAACTGTTGGTGACAGTATGCTTTGGCACAGGAAGCTCTCACATCTCAACTTCAAGACAATGAATATTCTGATGAAGAAGGAGTTAGTGAGAGGTTTGCCCCAACAGGAATTCTGTCAAGAAGGACTGTGTGAAGATTGTCAAATGGGCAAACTGAGAAGAGCTGTGCACAAGTCTAAGCAAATGAACACCAACATAGAAGCACTCAAGTTGATTCACATGGATCTCTTTGGACCAGTCAATGTACCATCAATGGCCAAGAAGAGATATGCCTTAGTAATGGTGAATGATTACTCAAGGTACACTTGGGTGAAGTTTCTTGAATCCAAAGATGAAGCTGCTCAAGTGATTATTGATCAAGTCAGAGTTCTTGATAGAACTCCAAACTCAAAAGTTCAAATCTTGAGGAGTGACAATGGTACAGAATTCAGAAATGCCACTCTTGGAAATTTCTGTAAAGATGAAGGAATTGTACAACAATTCTCTGCTGCAAGAACTCCACAGCAGAATGGAGTTGTAGAAAGAAAGAACAGGACTCTCATTGAAACAGCTAGAACTATGTTACATGATGCCAAACTGCCAACATATTTCTGGGCTGAAGCTATCAACACAGCTTGTTATACTCAGAACAGAACTATGATCAACAAAACTCATGCAAGTACACCTTACTGTCTGTTAACTGGAAAGAAACCTACTGTCAAATATTTTCATGTGTTTGGGAGCAAATGCTTTATGATGAAGGATAACCATGAGAAGAAAGGAAAATTTGACACCAAGGCCTTTGAAGGACTATTCATGGGTTATAACACAGAAAGGACTGCCTACAGAGTTTATGTTATGGAACACAGGATTATTGAAGAAAGTGTTAATGTCACATTTGATGAAACCAAGTTTCCAGGACTGCATGAAGAAGGAAAGATGCAGACATTCAGATTTGAGAATCAAAGATACTTGGAAGCTGAGGAGATTGTGGATGAAGAACCTAGCTTCACTCAAATTGTTGAAGTTGATAAAGATGCTGTCAATATCTCTACTGTCAACCAAACTCCAGCTCAGTCACAGACCATAACCTCTAACATTCATAACAGTAGTGACTTTGGAGACAATGAAGAACATGGTGAAGACAATGGGATTGGTGATCATTCAACTCAACAAACTGAAGCAAATGTTCCTGTACAGTCAAGTAGCTTGCCCAGAATCACCAAGTGGAACAAGGATCACTCAAGTGACCTCATCATTGGTGACCCTAATTCTGGAGTGAGGACAAGGAACAAAGTCTCTGCTGACAGCATGTTCTCATGCTTTCTGTCTCAAATGGAACCCAAGACAACTGATGAAGCATTGTTGGATTCTGACTGGGTGATAGCCATGCAAGAAGAGCTAAATCAGTTTGAAAGGAACAATGTATGGAAGCTGGTTCCAAGACCTAAGGGAAAGTCAGTCATTGAGACCAAATGGGTGTTCAGAAACAAGCTTGATGAAAATGGATCAGTGACAAGAAACAAAGCAAGGCTAGTGGCTAAGGGTTACTGTCAACAGGAGGGTATAGACTATGATGAGACATTTGCACCTGTTGCAAGACTTGAAGCTATAAGAATCTTTCTAGCCTATGCTGCACACTGCAACTTCAAGGTATTTCAGATGGATGTCAAAAGTGCCTTCCTAAATGGAGAATTGGAAGAAGAAGTGTATGTTGAACAGCCACCAGGGTTCGAGGATGCTGAAATGTATGACTTTATGTACAAACTTTTCAAAGCTTTGTATGGACTAAAGCAGGCACCCAGGGCTTGGTATGACACACTTTCCACTTTTCTCCTGGACAATCAGTTTACTAGAGGAGTTGTGGACAAGACACTTTTCTACAAACACCATGGCAAGGACATCATTCTGGTACAAATCTATGTGGATGATATCATTTTTGGTTCTACAAATGAGAAACTGTGTGAGAAGTTTTCCTCTCTCATGAGTAACAAATATGAGATGAGTATGATGGGAGAATTATCATTCTTTCTGGGATTGCAAATTCTTCAACAAACTGATGGAATCTTCATTTGTCAAGCTAAATACATCAAGGAACTTCTCAGAAAGTTCAACTTGGAAGATTCATCACCTGCAAAGACACCAATGTCCACCTCAACCAGTCTGGATCTTGATCCTAAAGGGAAGAAAATTGACTCAAGCACCTATAGAGGCATGGTAGGATCGCTTCTATACTTAACTGCTAGCAGACCTGACATCATGTTTGCTACATGTCTCTCTGTAAGGTTTCAAAGTGATCCAAAGGAGTCTCACTTAGTAGCCATCAAGAGAATCTTTAGATACCTAAAAGGCACTCCTAACCTAGGTCTTTGGTATCCCAAGAACACTGGATTTGATCTAATTGGCTACTCAGACTCAGACTATGCTGGATGCAAGATTGACAGAAAGAGTACTACTGGTAGCTGTCAATTTCTTGGTGAAAGATTGGTCTCATGGTTTAGCAAGAAGCAGCATTCAGTTTCTACCTCAACTGTAGAAGCTGAGTATATTGCTGCAGGCAGTTGCTGTGCACAAATTCTATGGATGAAGAATCAACTTCTGGATTATGGTCTAGTGTTGAGAGAAATTCCTATCTACTGTGACAACACTAGTGCCATAGCCATTTCAGACAATCCAGTTCAACACTCTAGGACAAAGCACATTGATATAAGACATCACTTTATCAGAGAGCATGTTGAACAAGGAACTGTGAAGCTGATCTATGTCCCAACTGACAAGCAACTTGCTGACATCTTTACTAAGCCATTGGATGAAGCAACCTTTAACAGGTTGGTAAGTGAATTGGGAATGCTGAACCTGGTATGTTGATTCACTCAGTTTTCTATATTTCCAAATTCTCTATTGAAGCTCATGACAGCAACTTCAAACCTGCTGTCAAGAGAAGTTACTGTCTACTTGGTTTATGTCTGTTATGTGACAGCATGTGTTGATTTGACTTTTCATGTCAGTATTTTGTGCCAGTCTCATACTTTTAAACCGTGTATGACTTTAATGTGGTTATCTGTTAAGTTTGAGAGTTAAAAATCTGTTCCATTGGACTTTCACACCCTTTTGCATTAATCTGTAGGATTAAAGGAGGACACGACCATTAATTACTTTTGTGGTAGTTGTATGGGTACTCTAACTGTTGACCATTAGACTTTAATCCTTAGACGGTTTTGCCTATAAATTAACCTTAGGTTTCACCAGTCTGCTCTCAGTTTTAAAGTAAATAATGGAAAACAAAGTAGGAATTGAAGTCGGTCTAAAGAAGTGTGACAGTGAACCCGACAATGAAGAGATCGATGAGCTCTTTGAGATACTGTTGGACGCCTTGGATGAGATAGACGAGGAAAAGGAGGCCAAGGCTAAGGAAGAGGAGGCCAAGGCTAAGGAAGAAGAGAAGGAGCTTCAGGCACTTCTTGAAAAAGAAGGTCGCTCTGAAGAAGAGATTAAGGAAGAAGTCTTAGAACTAGTTGATAAAATCATAAAATGATGTACTCAATGTTCTATTCTGAATGATTTTATTAATAATAATAATAAAAGTTCTTGTCTTTGTGGTTATTGAGTTTATGATTTGTCTGTGTTAATTGCTTAATATCTATGTTCAAAAGATTACATTGCTAAATCCATAATTTGTCAATATTAAGTTAAGTGTATGAATCAAGCATTCTAATAAGTTCATGACAGAACCAATTCCTAATCGAAATTACTGTCGTTAAGAAGGATACTGTCGTGTGTTTCTTGACAGCAACCTTCTTGACAGCAGGAAAAGACCTTCTGTCAAGACTTGTAAAGGATACTGTCATCCATATGCTTAACGGTGACAGCAAGTTTTTGCGCAATAGTTGCTGTCGCGCAAAACCTACTGTCACCACCTCTTATTACTGACAGATTGTTTCTAGCGCACAGGTTACTGTCAACAATAGTGGACCGTTGAAATTGGATATTCATCCCACGTTGGTCAGTGAATAACGGGCAGTAACTGACGTGTTATAAGAGTGGGTTAAGACACGTTCTTTAATTCCACTTTTTGTGCACAACGTTTGAAATACCTCTATTTATTCTCCAGTTACTCAGACATATCACTCTCATCGAACTCAAGGCAATATACTTTTCTTTAAGCAAAAAGCCACTTTCTTACTTTCTTCTTTTCTTGAAATCTCCATGGCACCCAAACAAACTCTCTCTCAAACAAACTTTGCTGGCATCTTTTCCCAAAATGATGCTGGTGAAGGTTTCAAAGGACTCGTGTTTTTCTTGAACAAGTCCTATCTCGGTTATGCCATCACCTCAACCCCCATTCTCGACTTAGACAGAATTGAGGCGTTTTGGCGAACTGCTGTTGCTCAAATTGAGGGTGAGAACCCGGGTATTCAATTCAAAATCTCTGGGCAACAATACATTCTTACAGCTGAGGTCATCAACACTGCTCTTGGTATTACACTTGAAGCAGGACAGAGATTTACTGAACTTGCCAATGATGACACTCTCAAGAAGCTCTTCTTGAAGATTGGGTATGCAGGCCCTATTCTCGAAGAGGGGACTACCAAATGGTATCCAACTGGTGAAATGGATAGGAAGCATCTGAGAAAAGAGTGGAGCATGATACTTGATGTCATGGTCAAGGTGTTCTCTACCAAGTCCACAGGCTGGAATGGAATACCCTCCTACATCAAGAAACTGACACATTCTCTTGTCCATGGATACAAGGTGAATGTTGGAGCTCTCCTCATGGCACACCTCACAGCTGCCATAGGTAAGAAGGTATCAATCTACCCTCGCTTTCTTATGATGTGCATTAATTCATTCTGTGATTTTAATGATGCTGCTCCTCGTTTAGAGGCTTGCTCGGTTTTGAAAAAGAACACACACACACTGTTATCATCACAAGATCTCAATGCACATATTCCACTTTGTTTCACTCAGCACATGGTTAATCAAGTGTCCAACCCTGATTTACCATTACCATCTGGTTATGCCTCTTTTACTCTTGAGAATGAAACTGAATTAGACCCAAATTCAGTTAACCCACATTCCACACCATACACTCAGCCTAGGCCCTCTAGACTTACCAAAGCCCAAAGAGAAGCCTTGCAAGAATCCAGAAAAAGACCCTTAGAAGCTGATGTTGGTGGTAGCTCTGTTAGTCAAGAGGGAGACCCTGCACCTAGTGCAGCAAATAAGGAAGGTAGTCAAACAGAACCCCCAGTGGTTCCCCCTGAGCCTAAGAAGAAGAGAGCTAGGAGGACCAAAACCACTGTTAGCCAAGCTGCAGTTTCTCAACAAACTGTAGTTACTGAAAGGGACTCAAACACCTCTCTAGATGTGTTAGGCCGAATACACAATATATAATCAAGTATGTATGAGAATAACAATCAATAACATAGTTTATGAATCAACAAAACTGTATTTATATTAACAGCTTCTCTCTTTATGATGTTAACGAATCACAAAGAGCTACTAGGTTACAAGAATAATATATTCAATGATCGCGTCCCTTCTAGGGATAACCTATCTGTGTTTATATAGTACACAGTTACACAATCCTTATCTAATTGATATTCCTACAAATTAGCTATACAAGTTATATCAATTAAGGATTGCTTCTTATCTTCTATTCTGTTTCCTTAGCTGTATCAATATATTCTGCTTCTTTCCATCTTCAGAATATATTGCTTCTAGAATCTTCAATTCAGCACCGACAGCTAATTCAACTATCACCCTGTCAGACTTTAAATAAACTCTGACCGGCTTCCTTTAAACTCTTCACCCTGTCAGACTTTAAATAAACTCTGACCGGCTTCTGATAAACTCTGGTCAGTACCTGTTGCTTAAACACTGATAAACAAACGTCAGCAATTATATCTAACAATCTCCCCCAACTTGTTCATAATAAAATGTACAAGTTAAACATATAATTGATGATGTCAAAAACATTTAACAAATGCAGTGTTTAACATATAACAGAGTTTAATTTAAAACAGAGTTTAAATTTGACTTAGAATAGAAAATATATTAAAAACTTACAATCAGACTTTACTTGATTTCTTGAATATCAGGCACTGTCCTGATATAGTCTGATAGCAATTTCTTTTCAGCTCTTTCTAGCTCTTCCACCATGATCTTCTTCACTTCTTTCAACTCTGGATCAAATTCTCCAGTCTGATAAATTGCAGCTCTCAGAGAATAGATGGAATTCTTCCTCATCTCATTCCTTAGCTTAATATAATAAGCTTTATCAGATTCTAAATTAAATTCAAGAACTTTTGTACCCAGTGCTGTTCTGAACTTAGCACTGTTTCTTTTCATCTCAACAATTTTCCCATGTGCATTTCTGTATTTGGGAATATATGCACTTGATACTCCTCCTCCAAGCATCATCTTCGATCTTAGCATCTTTTCTCTGATAACTGAAGCAGCATTGTGAGTATTTCTATTTTTGACTTTTAACAAGTACAGAACATACTCCAATTCTTGATAAGATTTGAGATTTATATCAGACTCTGCAACCTTATAAACTCTTCCATCATTCATAAAGTACAACAAAAATTCCTTCTTCAACACCTTATGAAAGATCATTTGAACAGAGTCTAGCATATCAAGATTTTCTTGAGTAATAATACCAGATACAGCTAGTGACGATTGATCCATTGGACTTGTATTTATCCTTCTCTCTCTGTGTGACCCTAGACCAGATTTGTCTTTTCCTTCCTTACCCAATACTGTTCTGGTTTCTGAGAAATTCACAGCTTCAAGCTTTAAATCTTCAAGAAGTTTTGGTTTGCTGAATCCTGGAAGTTGTGTAGATTTCTGTACAACTTGAGCAACGTCAGAGGTTGTCATAACTTTAGTAGTATCATCAACTTGAGCAGCGTCAGAGGTTGATTTTGCTAATCTTGTTTCAACTTGAGCAATGTCAGAGGTTGAATTATCTTTCTTCTCTAGGTTAGGCTCTTCAATCATTATGCCTTTACCCTTATCAGAATTTCCAATCACAGGTCTCCTTGTATATTGTATACTCTGTTGTGTATTCTCTTTGATAGAAATACCAACTTCTTTCTTTCTAGGAGCCTTGATTTCCTTTTTCTTGTAGATTCCAGCTTCAAGATTTTTCTTGTGTTCCTCAGCAAGCATTTGCTCTTCAGCCTGGATATCTTCAATAGTAACATTCTTTCCATGCTCTTTCATGAATATTTTAGCAGCAATCTCTTCATCAGTAGATGGATTAGTTGAAACAACTAAACTCTTGAGTTTTGAAGTAGATTGGCCACCAGAGTTTATCTTGTCAGAGTTTGTTTGTCTATCAGAGTTTACTCTTGTCCTGCTTTGCCTTTGAGCAAAAATCTTTCTTTTATTTTCTTTGCTTCCCCCATCAGTAGAATCATCCCTCCGTCTCAGAGCTTGAGTGTCTTTGCATTTGTCTTTAGGTACACTCTCCCCCTTTTTGACATCATCAGAAAGTAGTACTGATGTCAGCAATTCAATGGCAGTAGAAATGGAATTCAGTTGAGTAGACATTGCATTCTGATTTTCCTCAACGTTCCCAAGCCTCTTCTTGATTTCCTCAGAATCCTTGGCTTGTTGCTTGAGCATTGCATAATAATAAGTTCTGTCAGACTTGAAAGTAAGATCCTTCATACTGACTTCATTCCTTAGATTTGTAAGCATTTGTTGATTCTCATCAAATCTATTATTAAGAGATTTGACTTGAACAACAGTTGCCTGTAAGCTTGTAAGTACATCAGTATTTGAGATCTTCTTGACAGAATCAGATAGAAAATCTGCAGCCCTTTGTGCTGAGAAGACACAATCTGCAGCAGCCCATTTGTTGTAGTACATATTCTGGAAATGCTCATTTGTCTGTCTATTGACTTCCCTTGCTTCATCACTATTGACATCATCAGCCAATGAAACTTGAATACTAGGGTGTGAATGAGAACCCTCAGCATCATTTCCAGCTTCTTCATTATTGTCTGCTTCATTTTCAGTAAGAATATTTTCAGCAGTAAACTGTGCAGCTTCATCAATTTTCTCCTCTTCTACAGCTTCAGGAATATCAGAGTGAACCTGAGCAAAAACCTCTGCTTCTCTTTGAACAATCTCAACAACAGATTGTTGCAAAGCTTCAAGAATAATATTCTCAGAGTTTAGCTCATCAGCAGCCTCTTGTTCCTTTTCTATCACAGCTTCATCAAGAATTGTCTCTGTGACTTTTATCATCTGATTAACCTCCTCACCTTTGTCAAGATCACAAGAAATAATTTCAGTATGAGTGGCCAGAGATTCTTCTATCGGATCAGTTACTTGATCAGCTTCCACACCCTCTGTATAATGATCAGAATGTATAGAGGTGTGTGCTTCAAAATCAAAAACTCTGCTATCAGAATAAGTAGCAGCTTCCTCAGCTACATCATTAGCCATTGATTTAGGAGCTTCTAAATCCAAATCCATCATATTAGCATCAGTATTTATCCTGTCTAGATTGACAGCTTCAGTATTTGCAGCATCCTCCTGAACAAATACTTCATGAGATTCAGTGTTTACAAACACTCTGTCCTCATTAGCATTTAGAATATCCTCCTCAACAACCATTGCAGGAGTATCTTGAGGAACAGATTCAGTCACAATCTCCTCATTCTCTGATGCAGGAGCTTCAGATTCATCAAGATTTGCTCTATCCTCTGAGAGCATAGTAGTTTCCCTTAGAACAGCTTCCTAAATTACCACTTCAGAGGTTACAGGCAATTCAGCTTCTTCCTCCTCATCAAAAAGATAAGTGGCTACAAGCTTTCTTCTTTTTCTCAGAGTCTGAGAATCCTCTATTTCATCTTCACTATCAGATACTCTTGTTTCTTCAGAACGAGGTCTTTGTGCCCTTACTTTTCTTTTAAATGCTCTGGTTTTGGACTTCTTTAACCTTTGTGATGGAGACACAGAAGGTTCAGCTTCAGAAGATGGTTTAGAAATCCTAGCTGGCTTAGAACCCATATGCTTAGTTCTACCACCTCTTGCAGGATTAACAGAAATTAAAGAAGGTACTTCTTGAGTTGGTGAATTGACTTGAGCATTTAAAAACTGTTGCATTGAGGCAGGTAGCAACAAGTCTCCAACAACTCCTTTCTTAACATCTTTATTTACTAGATCAGTAAATACCCTCTTATGTAATTTAAAACAAGAAACATCTGCTTCAACACAATAAGAAAACAAAAGCTGACAGAATCTAGAAAAATAAACAACTCCTCTATTCTCTGTCATCTTCTCCCCTAAGTGAGTCAAAACAAGTCGTGCAAAATCAAAATGATTATCATATAATAAAGAATACCCGATTTGCAGACTGTCTGTGGGAATAGCATCCCAATTTGTGCATTTCTTTCCAAATGTCCTCGTGATGCAATCGAAGAAGAAACTCCATTCCTTGCGCAGAAACGGCCTTTTGAGTTGCCCAATCTTTGTCAATGGCCCAGAGTAGCCAATCTCTCGCATCATTCGTATTAAATCCTCATCACCCATTCCAACAGTGTAGGAATGATACTCAGGAAACCCCATTGCAGCTCGAATAGTACCAGCAGTAATAACATACTCTGTTTCTTCAAACTCAAAGATTATGGATGGGTTCCCAGTTTCACCACCATCATCATAAACCCCTGACTCCCAGAACGCCTTGATTTGTAAACCAGAAAGTTTGGCTGGTTCAACTAAAGCACGCCCAATCGCTGACTGAGCAAGAAACTTTTGAATCATATGAAATGCTTCTGGTGCGTTTGCAGTGTTTAGTGGTGCGGTATAGTTGTTTGGAACGAACTCTAACCCAGACGAAACGAAAGCTGTGGTTGCCATTAGAAGATTTTGAAGAAAGAACAAGTAATTGATGCGAAAGCTTAACAGAGTTTATGTGTAGAAAGGTGTTTGTGACTATGTGTGTGTGATAATAGATGTGTATGAGTAAGATGTGAAAAGTTTAACTGAAGATGTGTGTATTGTATTTTAAAAAAAAAATTAAAGATTAAAAACTGAAGAGTTTTTAATCATTAATACACAACTGTCTTACTCCTGTAATCATGTGAATGGGACACGTGTCACACATGCAGTTACTGACAGCAAATAATTGGCAGTTTCCAATACGCATGCGCAGTAAAAACAGCAATAATTACCGCCTGTTACACTTTTCTATGTAATTAACCTCTCTCCTCTGTTTAAAACATTCTTGAACAACTTTCCAATCATACTCTTTTTAAATTTTCAAAACAAATGTCTAATCTCAAAATTATAAAATGTCTGAAACAAAGAAATTATTTTAACCATCAGAGATTAAAACAAAGTTACCTCGGCATTTGTCACACAATACATCAGTGTTTACCATTTATCCTTCTTTGTCAATAAACTCTTTTCTCAATCTGTACAGGTGTGAAAATATGTGTGTGCAATAGCAGAGTTTACCGAAATCAATATTTAGTTCATCTCAAAGTGCATAAAATCCACAAACTAAAGTAGTAAAAACTGGTTGCCTAAACTCTCATGTATAACATAAAATCTGATTTTATATCTAAACTCTTTATACTGATATCCTTTCATTTGGATATGTCTTTTATTTTTCACCCCCTTTATATATATTTATATATATATATATATATATATATATATTTTTCCAGTAATAAGTGGTTGGCACTAGTCACCAAAAATCAAAGATTTTAGCCCTTATTTCATACAATAAGTTCCTGGATCTTCCTAGGCACAACATGATCTCAAAGGAATTTGTGCTCTGTTTGGCATCTTTTGATTTGAGGGTGAATTATTTGCAATTAATAATCAGAGTTTAGACTTTTCATCAGTTAATACAATTAATTTATGAGAGAAAATGCAAACAGCTAATACAGACTCAGTGTATAGGATCAATAAACTAAGAGATGGTATAAATACAGAGACAGTATCATGCTGTGTTAACTTACTGCACATATTTGAGATCAGAATCTATATAACTCTTAAGGATTCATAATTACTTACTGAGAATTATGCTTCATACAAATTTCTTCATTGGTCCATATGTTTCAGACAAAATTACAATCAGAGTATAGCATTAAACTGTAACTATCAGAGTATGATCAACACTTTATGACTAACAGAGTTTAGCATCAGAGTTTACTTTCAGAGTTTATGACACTGGTACTCATAACAATGAATACATGCAAGGAATCATGAGCATTAAAAATCAAACATGTATAGGTTTTGAGTCTAACCCGTATCTCTAGTCAGAACCAGAGATCATTCCAAGTTCATTTACCAATCTTGTAAAAGTAGCTTCACTCAAAGGTTTGGTGAAGATATCTGCAAGTTGTTGGTCTGTAGACACAAAATGAAGCTCAATGTTCCCTTCTTCCACATGTTCCCTGATAAAATGATACCTTATGCTGATGTGCTTGGTCATGGAGTGTTGTACTGGATTTCCTGTCATAGCAACAGCACTTTGGTTATCACAGAAAATAGGTATTTTAGAGTACTTCAAACCATAATCCAGCAATTGATTCTTCATCCATAAAATCTGTGCACAACAGCTACCAGCTGCTATATACTCTGCTTCTGCTGTGGATGTAGAAATTGACTTCTGTTTCTTACTGTACCAAGAAACCAATCTGTCACCTAAGAATTGACAGCTTCCACTTGTACTTTTTCTGTCTATCTTACAGCCTGCAAAATCTGCATCAGAGTAACCAATTAGCTTAAACTCTGATTCTCTAGGATACCACAAACCCAAGGTTATGGTTCCTTTGAGATATTTGAAAATCCTTTTTACAGCTGTTAGATGAGGCTCTCTGGGATCTGCTTGAAATCTTGCACAAAGACATGTTGCATACATGATATCAGGTCTACTTGCAGTAAGATACAGTAAAGACCCTATCATTCCTCTGTAGTTTGTCATATCTACTGAGGCTCCTGTGTCTTTGTCTAGCTTTGTTGCTGTAGCCATGGGAGTTGTGGCAGATGAGCTATCAAGCATACCAAATTTCTTGAGAAGATTTCTGGTATATTTTGCTTGATTGATAAAAATACCATCATCTGTTTGCTTGACCTGTAAGCCTAGAAAGTAACTAAGCTCTCCCATCATGCTCATTTGGTACCTGGATTGCATAAGCTTTGCAAACTTCTTACAAAGTTTGTCATTAGTAGATCCAAAGATAATATCATCTACATAAATTTGAACTAAAAGCAAATCATCACCAGAATTGAAATAAAACAAAGTTTTATCAATTGTACCTCTTGAGAACCCACTTTCTAAAAGAAATTGAGCAAGAGTTTCATACCATGCTCTTGGTGCTTGCTTTAGTCCATATAATGCCTTGTCAAGCCTGTAGACATAATCTGGATGCTTGGGATCTACAAATCCTGGTGGTTGTTCAACAAATACTTCTTCTTCAAGCTTCCCATTGAGAAAAGCACTTTTTACATCCATCTGAAAGACTTTAAACTTCTTGTGTGCAGCATAGGCCAGAAAGATTCTTATGGCCTCCAATCTTGCAACTGGAGCAAAGGTTTCATCATAGTCAATTCCTTCCTGTTGTGAATATCCTTTAGCCACAAGTCTAGCCTTGTTTCTTGTAATTACACCTTCACTGTCAGTCTTGTTTCTGAAAACCCACTTTGTACCTACTATTGATCTATTCTTTGGTCTAGGTACAAGTGTCCAGACTTCATTTCTTTCAAATTCATTTAACTCTTCTTGCATTGCTGTAATCCAATTAGCATCTTGAAGAGCTTCCTCCACTTTCTTTGGTTCTGTTTGAGACAAGAAAGCATGATACAGACACTCATTATTTGTTGCACTTCTAGTTCTCACACTAGCATCAGGATCTCCAATTATGAGATCAGGTGTGTGTGCCTGTGTCCACTTTCTTGCTGTTGGTAAGTGGTTTCTTGCATCATTATTGGATCCTCCCCCTTGATCCATGCTCTCCTGATTCATATGTTGATTTTCTACATTATCTGAGGCTCCCCCTGAATTGGATGGTTCAGAGTTTGAACTGTCAGAGTTTGAATCAGTTTCCTCAACTGACTCACTTGTTGTGTCTTGTTGAGCTTCTTCACGCTCCCCCTCAACTGGTTCTCTATTTTGTTCAATTTGAGAATTTCCAGTTTCTCCAGTATTTACCAGTAGAGGTTCAGAGTATGCTTCGTCAGAGTTTGTCAGAACCGCTTCATCAGAGTTTGTCGGTACTGCTTCATCAGAGTTTACATCATCAGAGAATAATCCTTCATTTTCAAAACTCAGTTGATCATATCCATCTAAGTCATCAAGTCCAGTTATTTTCTTGTCATCAAATGACACATGTATGGATTCCATGATCACTTTAGTTCCCAGATTGTAGACTCTGAATGCTTTTGTTGACAATGGATAGCCAACAAAGATTCCTTCATCAGCTTTTAACTCGAACTTGGTCAACTGTTCAGGATGAGTCTTCAACACAAAGCATTTGCATCCAAATATATGAAAATATTTCAAATTTGGCTTCTTATTTTTCACCATCTCATATGGTGTTTTCCCATGCTTGTTGATCAATGTTGCATTTTGAGTAAAACAAGCAGTTTGAACAGCTTCTGCCCAGAAGTATGTTGGTAATTTTGCTTCATCAAGCATAGTTCTGGCTGCTTCAATTAAAGTTCTGTTCTTCCTTTCAACTACACCATTTTGCTGTGGAGTTCCAGGTGCAGAAAACTCTTGTTTCACTCCTCTTTCCTTGCAGAAAGCTTCCATGATTGAGTTTCTGAATTCAGTTCCATTATCACTCCTTATAATTTTGACTTTGTGCTGTGATCCTTTGTCCAGTAGATTCACATGATCCATCACAGTTTGAGCAGTTTCATCCTTCTTTGACAAGAAATATACCCATGTATATCTAGTATATTCATCAACAATTACTAGAGCATATTTCTTTCTGCCCATAGACATTATATTCACTGGTCCAAAGAGATCAACATGTAGAAGATGATAAGGTTCCACTACTGAAGATTCAGATTTGCTCTTGAAAGATGACTTCCTTTGCTTGGCCTTTTGACAAGAATCACATAGGCCATCTAGACTGAGTATTGATTTTGGGAGTCCTCTTACAAGATCCTTTCTTATTAGCTCATTGATGTTGTTCAAATTGAGATGAGAGAGCTTCTTGTGCCAATTCCAACTCTCTTCATTTGACATTCTTGCAGTCAGACACACTGTTTTTCCATCAGAGTTTGTTACCAAACTTGCTTCATAAATGTTGTTGCGCCTGTGTCCAACTAGAACAACTTTTCCAGTAGATTTACTGATAACTTCATAGTATTCAGTATGAAAATCTACATGGTTTCCTCTGTCACAGATTTGACTCACAGATAGCAGATTATGCTTGAGTCCTGAGACTAGAGCTACATTTGTAATGATGACACTTCCAAGATTGATATTGCCATATCCCAGAGTGTGTCCTATGTTGCCATCTCCATAGGAAACCTTTGGGCCAGCCTTCTCATTAAAGTCTGATAGCAGGGCTTTATTTCCAGTCATATGTCCTGAGCATCCACTGTCCAAGATAAGTGTGCTCTCTATTATACCCTGCAATCACAAACAAATACTAAGTGTTAGTTTTAAGGACCCAGACTTGCTTGGATCCTTTGTCTTTCTTAACAGTGTTAGCTTTTGCAGCGGAATTACTATCAACAGAGTTTAAACTAACATTGTCAGACTTTACACTTGCAGAGTTTGCTCTAACCAACTTCAGATTGGGTTTTAGCTCATAATAGTTGTGATAAATAGCATGATAACTCTTGCAAGTATAAATGGAATGCCAAGTGCTCCCACAGTGTGTGCATAAAGTCTGTGGTTTAACCCTAACATAATCATTCTTTACTCCTGAAGTAGAAGATAAAGAATTGATATTTTTATTCTTTGTGCAGTAATTAGCAAGATGATTAGAACTACCACAATTATAACATGTTTTCCTTGGAGCAGCACCAGTAGGCAAATGATTATTTCTATTATTTATGCCTATCTTTCCATTCCTATTCTTCTTGGACCCTTTTGGTTTCAAGGCAGATTTTACCTCTTTCAACTTATGATTGAACTGTTTTCCTGTCATCAAGCCAACATTCACCTGTTTTTCACAAGTTTTTACTGGCTTTCTAACAGCTTCTCTTTCCATAAGTTTTTCTGTTATAATATTTTCATGTCTTTCACAGGCTTCATCTGATTCCATATCAGCTTCCCTTATTACAACAGATTTTAACTTATTGGCTTCTGGAACAAATTTCACAGGTTTAAGTTGTGGTTTTACCTTAACTTTGTCTTTAAACCTAAGTTCATCATTTTCACAATAGCCTAAACCTACAGAATCTGTCTGAAACACTTGATGAGTGTCTCTTCCAGAATCTGTCCAAGTCTTGATTATTTTTCTTTCCTTCTCTAAATCAGATTCTAGTTGCCTATACCTTTTAAGCAACTCCTGTTCAACTTAAACAGCATCATCTCTTTCTTTTTGAATCTGCTTCATATTCTCAAGTTCTCTTTCAAGAAACTTGTTTCTATCTTTAAGACTAAGATTCTCAGCTTTAATTCTCTCATTCTCTAAAGTCTGATCCCTATAGCTAACATGTACGCTTTTCAGATATACTCTTAATTCAGATATATTATCAGTATCATAAGCATAAGTAGTTAGGGGTACCTTATTTTCTGATGATTCAGTCTCATCTTTGACAGTTGCCATAAGAGCATAATTTACTCCATCATCAGAATCTGAAGTATCTGCCCAGTCTTTGCCTTTAGAGATGAGTGCTTTCTCAGATTTGCCTTTCTTGCACTCTGGAGCATAGTGACCCATCTCCTTACACTTGTAGCACTGGATTTCAGATTTATCCTTCTTACCAGATTTGGTCTCCCTTCCATCAGACTTTCTGAAACTTCTCCTTTCAGAGTTTGAATCTTTCCTTGAGAATCTCTTTCCCTTCTTGAAGTTCTTGAATCCCATCTTCTTAAAGGTCTTCACCATCAATGCAGCCATTTTCATCATCTGTTCTTCATCATCCTTAGAGTCAGAAGCTTCATCAGAGTTTGAGTCATCATCAGAGTTTGATGACTCACTTTCAGATTTAATGACTAAAGCCTTTCCCTTGGCTTTCTTCCTTGATGATTCCTTCTTAATGGGCTTCTCCTCGACTTTGAGAGCAATAGATTTTGTCTTCTTGCTGGATCTCCTGTTTCTTTGTTCTATCTCAAGTTCATGAGTCTTTAACAATCCATAGATCTCATCAAGATCTGTATCAGCAAGATCATAATTATCTCTGATTGTTGTTGTCTTCAAATCCCATCTTTCAGGTAGGGATAAGAGAAACTTGAGATTTGACTCTTCAAGGTCATATTCTTTGTCAACCAGAGACAGATCATTCAATAATTTGCAAAACCTGTCATAAGTCTCAGTCAAGGTTTCATTAGATCTTGAATCAAAGTGCTCATACTCCTGTGTGAGTATTGTCTTTCTGTTCTTCTTGATAGCACCTGTTCCCTGGCATCTGACTTCTAAAGCATCCCATATCTCTTTGGCAGTTTTGCAGCCAATTACTCTGTTAGACATAACATTATCTAAAGCACTGTGGAGAAGATGTCTAACCTTTGCATCTTTTGCAATTGATGAGATGTCCTCAGGAGTCATATCTTTCTTTTCCTTTGGAACAGTCTTTTGTTCTTGTCCATCAACAACAGGGGACAATTTAGTTGGCATATGAGGACCATCATAGATTCTGTCAAGGTATTCTGGATCTGTAGCCTCCAGAAACATGGTCATCTTAACCTTCCAAATCGGATACTCTACTGGACCTGAGAATTGGAACCCTGATTGTTTCATATCGACTCACAGAATTGGGCTTAACCTGTTCAGCCTTAGGAGCAGTTTGATTTTCTTCAGACATGATTAATACTGTGTTTGAATCGTAAAACTGTATATATTAAACAGCCTTGGCTCTGATACCAATTGTTAGGCCGAATACACAATATATAATCAAGTATGTATGAGAATAACAATCAATAACACAGTTTATGAATCAACAAAACTGTATTTATATTAACAGCTTCTCTCTTTATGATGTTAACGAATCACAAAGAGCTACTAGGTTACAAGAATAATATATTCAATGATCGCGTCCCTTCTAGGGATAACCTATCTGTGTTTATATAGTACACAGTTACACAATCCTTATCTAATTGTTATTCCTACAAATTAGCTATACAAGTTATATCAATTAAGGATTGCTTCTTATCTTCTATTCCGTTTCCTTAGCTGTATCAATATATTCTGCTTCTTTCCATCTTCAGAATATATTGCTTCTAGAATCTTCAATTCAGCACCGACAGCTAATTCAACTATCACCCTGTCAGACTTTAAATAAACTCTGACCGGCTTCCTTTAAACTCTTCACCCTGTCAGACTTTAAATAAACTCTGACCGGCTTCTGATAAACTCTGGTCAGTACCTGTTGCTTAAACACTGATAAACAAACGTCAGCAATTATATCTAACAAGATGTGCCTTCTCAACAAGGTGCATCTATTGAAATTGGCATGTCTCCCAAGGCACCCTGTACAGAGTCTGCACAAACTCACGGTTCACAACCTGAGATACCCCCACTTGAAGAAACACACAGTGAGTTAGGGCACAGTGAGGATTTCTCTACTCCTTTTGATGGTTCCCATGTTTCATCTGTGAATCAGCCCCCACTCTCTGCTACACTTTCACCTTCTTCCTTCCCTACACATTCTTTTGTTTCTTCTCCACAACCTAGAGAAGGGGACAGTCCCAACCCTTCAGGTTTTGATCATCCATCTCCAATCTTGGATGAGCCCCCATCTAGTGGTCCACAAGAACCCATTTCTCAAAGTGAGATGGACACCACTCCTCCAAACACTAGGCTAGGGCAAAGTGGTATTTTGTCAGAAAATGAAACAGCCAACACTTTGTCTGAACTCCAAGGAGCATCTTACCTTCAGGAAGATGCTGTCACAGCCTCTGTTGCTGTCAATGACACTGGAAATGTTGTTGTCCTGGACACAGCTGCTGTCATGGGTGGAGAGAAAGATACTGTCACTACAGAACCTACTGTCACTCCACCTCCCAAAGTTGCTGTCATGCCAGAACCTGCTGTCCAGACTCCAACAACTGACAGTAACATTCCTGCCACAGATGCTGTCCAGTCCCCTCAGCCTGATTTTGATGTTGTGATCATTGAGGATACCTCTGATGATGATCTACCTCTTGCCAAACTCTTAAAGGTACATTCTAAATCTACTCCTTCCATGCATGTTAGTACTGCTCAGACCCATGCATCTAGGTTGAGTGAGGGTGTGCAAAAGAAAAGAGAGATAAAAGAAAAGAGAGGTGAGCATAAAAATGAGAGGCAGCCAAATGAGCTGGCAAAAGTAGAGGGACTTGAGCATGTCCAGAGAGATATTGAGGGAGCCCACACTGTTCAGGCATTAGGCCTTGAGAGTCAATCTGTGAGGGGTGATGAGATCACTCAAAAACACCCTGAGAGTGTGAGAACCCCCATAGCCTCCAAGCCCCTTTCTTTTCCTTCCCCTCCAAGAAGGTTAAGGTATGGTGGCCCCTCTGCTACTTATGGAAACAGGCTTGCAGCTCTGGAAGGACAATGTGCTACACTAAACTCCAAGATGGACTCTCTCTCTCAACTGGTGGTTGATGGTTTTGCTGCTACTCAGCTCTCTATCCAGTTCCTTACTGACCTAGTAGCTGCCAACTCAACTAAGGGGGAGAAGGTAGCAACATCAGAATCATTGCCTATTCAGGAATCAGGTGGAACTCAGGGGGAGCCAGTAACTGTGAAGACCAAAGGGGGAGCTAAAAGGAAAGCAATGTCAAAGGGGGAGCAAGTCAAACCAAGGAGTGGACAACCAAAGGATAAAGCTGAAGAGCTTGTTGAAGTTGACTTGGATGGAGAAAGAGTGTTGATGTCTAAGGCAACTCAAGATGCATTGCAAAGAAGACCTGCATCTAGACATCCTATTCTACCTCCTGTGGTAATTAGAGAGCCAACTCCAGAAACTCAAGAAACTGCTCTACAGAAGAAATGGAGAGAAATGGAGGAACAAAACAAACTTGGGAAAGGTAAAGGGAAACTGCCTGAATCCATCCATAAAGGAAATACTTGGTCCAATGGTACTGAGTATGATCAAGAAGAAGCCAATACTCTAATGGTGGATTACAGGGAGAGCACATTACACAATCATGACAGTGAATTTAGCAGTTTGGTGGAAGAAGCAATGAATGCTCCAAGCAACCGTCCAACCAACACCACAACACTGTTAAAGGATCAAATCACTAGTGTCAGTGTAATGGTGAATGATGAGAAAAGATGGGCTGTAAGTATTTATCTCACTTCTGGCATATCTTATTTCATCACAATGCAGTTATTGCAGAGTCTGCCAGCAAAGGTGTTGTGTGCTTTGAAGGGAAAGATCAGGGCAACTCAAACACCATTCAATGAAATATTGGATATGCAAATCCAGAACCTGCTCACACAAAAGCTACCTGAAGTCTACACAAACCCACCATGTGTTTTCTACAGATCTGTAACTAAGGATGGCACAAGAAGAAACAGCTTCATGAATTTGGTTGGCACATCCAGAATGGAAACCAAGTCAATTCTGAAAGTGTTAGATGGAATACTCAGTTCAAATGCCAATCCAGGAAGAGTTTATGCTGTTCAAGAGATCTACAAAATGCTGGTGTTGAGAGACAAGGCACTGGGAGCTAGAATGAAGGAGCTAATCACTAGAGCCAATGCCAAAAGAAATGATCAAGGTGGGAGTTGTCTCTATAACATTCCTCCTCATGATGATGATGATGATGATAATGAGGTTGGAGGTGGTGAAGCTTCTGGAAATGCTGGTGGAAGTAATTCTGGGAATACTGGTATTCAATCTCAGAATGAAGGCAATGAAGAAACTCCTAGTCAAGAAAAGAAAGATGCTGGTGCAACAGATGAAGAGGAGCCAAGAATACTGGAAGCTTTGGAGGCAAGCATTCTTAGATGTGCTATTGATTGCATAAATACAGAAAAAGATGCTGTCACCAAAGGTACTGTCGACAAGGAAACTGTCAAAGAAGATGCTGTCATGGAAGATACTGTCGACAAAGGTACTGTCAAGGAAGGTTCTGTCAAGAATGAAGCCAAAGCTGCTGTCAAGCCCAAGAGACTGAAAGCTAAAGCTAAGGCATGGTTTACTAGACAGAAACCTGAAGGAAAGCACAAGTACTCAGGAAAGGAAAAGACCACTGGATTTGGCAGGAATCTTAAGAAGCCAATTCAATCAATACCTCCCAACAGTCTTAAGATACAACAGATGCAATCTAGAGAAATCAAGAGTGTTGAGGTAAAGATGGATGCAAATCAAGAGGTCACTGAGTACATTCTGTGGTGGGAAGAATCAAGATCTACCAAGGTTGATAAGGATTTCAATCTGGTCTCCACATCAACCAGTGGTAGGACATCAACCTTAGATAAAAGAAGAATTGACTTCTTCTACCTGGAAAGAATGGTAGAGTTGCTGGAGAGCTATGATAATGTTCCTGAGTCTGTTATGGAACATATTCTGAAATATCAAGCTGATAGGGATGCTGAATTCTATCAGAAATTTGGCTACAACTTTGCAGATTTTGATGATGCTGATATTTCAACTGACTTACCAGCTTCTCCTATACCATACCATTGGTACTATGAGTTTGAGGTCTCACCCACAGAAGAAGGGCAAACCCAACCAACTCAGGAAAGGGAACCCAAGCCAAGCAAAAGACCTGAATCTTCTCAATACTCTCAAACTAAGTCAGAACTTGATAAGAAGGAAGCTGAACTACTGGAAAAATGCAAGGTCTCCAACAAGGCAGAAAGTGAAGCTCCAAATTATAAATCATGCATGCTGGAAAATCCCCTAAGAATGAAGTATCTAAAAGAAGAAATCTATGTTTGTAGCCTTCACAAGCTAAAAACAACTATTCTGAATGATTTACAGTATATGGTAGCTGGATCTATTCATCCCTTGGAGCAGATTTGTTCTGATGAAATAGAGAATGTATTGGAAGGGAGAAAAGGAGAAGACTCAAAGATGGACAAGCAAAGAAGAAGGACTCTCAATGCTTATCCTGGAAAAAGATTCAAGCTCATTAATGAAGAACTTCACTTCAGAACCTATCCTTATGATATAGAGCAATGGCTGAATCTCAGGGATTCTAGTTCTCTTCTCTCCCCTACTACAAAGAAGATCATTGAAGAAGTAGAGGATGTTGCAGTTTCTGCTGCTGAAATTTCTCTTATAGAAGGTCTAAGAGGCTGCTTGGTGGAAGCTCTCAAAAGAGAGGATGTAGCAAGGCAGAAGAGGAAATCTCAAGCTAAGTAAAAATTCTTAATCCATTATGATCTTGATAGTTAAGTTGTTAGCACATATTGTAAATTTGTTGTTATTGTCCATAAAAACAAATTGGGGGAGATTGTTGGGATTTATGGGTGATAGCAAAGGAACAACTTAACTTTGTATATACTTAATTTTGTAATTAAGTAGAACATACTGTCACAGCCAAAGTATGTTCTTGTAATCAGTATGTAATGTTATTTTAATTGTGTAATTTGGAAGAAGTTCACTTTCTGTGTTCAAGCCTCAAAGAACGCATATTAGATGACAGCATGAAAAAAGGTTACTGTCATGAGCATTGACAGTAAGATTACAAGAAGACAGAATGTTGCAAGTCAAGACAGCATATTCACTCTGACAGCAACATTGGCGGAAGACTACGCGACAGCAACTTTAGCCCTCGACAGCAAGCTTGGGAACCTCGACAGCACATTATGCGGGGAACTCCTACTGTCACCAAAAGCACATTCCTGTGACAGCAAGCTTTGCGGCAAAAGTAACTGTCTCGAGAAAGATCCCTGTTCTAGGTATCTTTCTCAGTCAAATCCCGTGACAGCTTCAATGTTCAAGAAACAGGCGTGTTGCAGTATCCCTAAGCTGCACCAAGTCTGCAAGACTACGACAGAAGCTTCAAGCACTGCAAAACAAAAGCGAATCAATTCAAGAGCAAGGTCAAGTCTTTATTTGCTGAATTGCTTAAGCTGGAAATAGAATGAATCTAAGTTGCTTTCTTTGTAATGTATATCTGACATGTTAGCAATTTAGGAAAGTCACATGGGTAAGACAATCTGTAAGAAGCTGCCACTTGACAGTGACAGCAGCTTCACAAACCCGTGACTAATAGGGATAGGATTAGTCTTATACCTACTATCAATTCATTCTAGATGAAAAGAAGACAAGCAAGTGTCTTAGAGAAATCGCAGCTCGAGAATTCTTTCTTGAGGTTGTAGCAACACTTTGCAAAATAAATAAAACATTTATTTTGTGAATCTTGTTCTTACTTCATACTGTTCGTGATTGCATATATTGCTGATAACATTTAATCTTGATTATAGTTGTTGAAATTTAGATTGAATTTTATCAGTATTGCATTCATCCCCCCCCCCTTCTGCAATACACAAGGACTAACATAATTGTTATGTTTGTTAATCCCTACTTTGCCATTTATGTTATTCTTTTTATTGTCCTTAACCTCAACTTGAATTTTCTATAACTTGTCTTTCAATTGCTTGTTAGACAAGTGACCTACATTAGCTCTCTCAACAGGCTTCTCAACTTTCTTTGATTTACTAGACTCACCTTGAACAAAGTTCTTGGTGACAGGACCATACTTGTTACTAAGTCTAGTGAGTTCTTCTTTCTTTTCCTTTGTCAACGAAACAACATGATCGGTTGATGGTTCATCTGTCAACGGAATGATGCATTCCGTTGACGTATCAACCTTCAACGAATGACCATTGTTGTTTGTTGACTCTGTTTCTGATTCTAAGGTTTCAACAACATACCCTAGCTTCTCTTTGTTCTTTTTCCATGATTGTTCACAGAAAGATTCCATACCTTGAACATTAATGATGTTGCTAGCAACATTTCTGGAATCTTTCCATTTTGCAATCACTCTCTGTTCTATTTCTAGTTGTGTTTTAAGAATCTCTTCCCTTTTTAACACTTTCTCAAGTTCCTGCTTAGCATCCCTACTGACACATCTCATTTTCTCAAACTCAATGAGTTGTGCTTCTAACATGGCATTTCTATCACTTAAGAGAAAATTAGTCTCTTTAATTCTTGAGTTCTCTTTGGTAAGTGATTTAAGAGTAACACGCAAATTATATAATACAGTAGACATTTCATTAACTGTACTATCACATTCCTCTTTAGAAAGCTCAGAAAGATTAGTAATTGTTACCTGGTTGCTAGAGGAACTTGCTTCCTGCTCATGATTGTTAGCCATTAGAGCCAAGTTGACATACTCAACATCATCATCTGAATCTTCACCATTACCAGCCCAATCATACTCCTGAGACATGAAAGCCTTTTCTTTTTGCTTGAGAAGTTCAAAGTATTTCTTTTTATAATCAACAGGCTCAAATTTCCTGTTGCCCTTCTCAACTGTGGGCTTTCTGCAATCTCCAGCAAAGTGACCAATCATTCCACAGTTGAAACATTTAGATTTAGACTTTTCAACCCAATTATTTTTGCTAGGTTGAAAATCTCTCCTTGGTGGTCTTGCTTCTGAGTTTCTCTTGACTTTTAACTTAGAAAATTTTCTTGAAAGAAAAGCAATGTGTTCATCAATCTCATCTAAGTCATCCAAGTTGGCTGGTGATAGGTCCATAATTTAATACATTTTTAATACCTATTTTATGTTTGTTTTTGTAATTTTATTGTTTAATAAATTGTTTTCTTTTGTTTTGTAGGAAAATAAATAAAATCATATTTCAAGCAGTAAAAGGTGAAAAAAGGCAAGGAGATGGAAATACTTGAAGTCAAAAGTAAATTGGAGAAAAATTGGAAAACTTATCGGAGAAGAAAAAGGAATTGAGGAAATATTTCTACAATCCTCTTTGTAGTCAAAAAGCCCAAACCCATTATTTTTCCTATAAATATAGATCTCCTCTCTTGTATTTGAGACACCTAGAATTTGATAGCTATTTGCTTTCTCTGTCTTATGTTTCTGGCTGATGGCTATTATCCATCATATACTTTCGCTCTGTAATATTAATATATTATTATTTCTTGTTTTCTATTCCGCGTTCACGTCTTTTAATTGCTATCCTAGTTAACTTTGCTGCTTAATTTCAGTTACCAGCATGCTTTGGTAGTTTGGTTAGTTTATTAATTTATTACATAAACGTACGCCATTAATTCTTTAACTTTGCTTTTCTATTAATTGTCCAGGTGATTCCCGTAGGCTTACATTAGTTTATTAAATTATTTAATTTATAATACTTGTTTAATCATTATTATATGTTTTGTTCATAACTGTTTTGTTAATTCTATAATCATGTGTAGCTAAATCTCTTGCCCTAGGATGAAGATGAAGTTAATTTGATTATTGTTGATATCTTCTTGTTCCTATTAATTGGTTCTCATAATTTTTCTTGGTGCTTAATTGTTCAATTGACAAAGTGATTTTGATATATTATTGTTACCGGATTTATTTTTCATAGCCTATGCTTGCTCCATGAAGTTTTGATAGGTTATTGTTAGATAACAAGTTTCATAGTATATGCTTGTCTCGTTAATTGATATATCTTATTTGTGAAGGAAAGAGAATTAATTTTAGGGCAAGTTGGTATTAATTGTGATTGATTAATGGATTCGGATTCCTAGGTTTTCCATATTTGATTTTAATTGTTAATTAGGTTAAACAAATCTCAACTCAAATCTTATTTGTCTAGTTCGCCTGAGTTATTTGTTAGGGTTTCGAAAATACATAGTCTCTGTGGATCGATCTGTGATTGCTACAACTGAACACTGTGCGCTTGCAGTTTACATTATTTTTACACATCAAGTTTTTGGCGCCGCTGCCGGGGATTATTGGTAATTTTCACTCCTTGATATTTAATTCTTCGGATTAGTTTCTTGTTCTGCATTATTTGTCTTTTAGGGAACAGTGAAGCGGAGGAAAGTTTGGACAAGAAGATTGCTAGAAGGCTCGTTGTCTCTTGTGAAATTTTTGGAAGCGCTTTTCGGTATTCCGTATCACCTCTCTCTGTTTTTTTTCCCATCATTATTGAAAAAAAATCAAAAAAATTAAATATTTGAAAAATCCAAAAATATTAGTTAGTTATTTGTTAAAAACCAAATTGTTACATCATTCATTCTCACATAGGAGCACATCATCTAGATTTATTTATTGTTTTTATCGCTTTCCATCTTATACAATTGTGGTGATTGCTGGAGGAAAGAGGTACGTACAATTTATAATAGAACACGTAGTGTAGTGCATCCATAAGTGTTTATTTCTCGTTCTTTGTGTGTTGCATCATTAAATCAATCTTAAGGGCGCCACCCAATTTCAAGATAAGGTGAGGGATTTCATCACCCTTTCCTTGGCCCACAAATCACTAATTCGTTCATCTTGCATTCCTTTTTCCTTAATAAAATTAATTAGACGTTAGCCCCTAGGATATCGCGCTCAATTAGGAAGAGAATCTAGGAGGAACAAATCACTAAGTATTTTTCGGTGGTGTCTAGGACTAGCGAAAGCTTACCTGGCCTTTAGACTGGTGCCTAGAATGGTGGTTAGCCTCTTGGCAATGCTTCCTCCTGCCTGGCCAGTCACGACGAATGCTTTTTGAGCTGTTACTTTTAGTAGTATCTTATTGTTAGGAGCAAGGTCTAGATTTTTTTTAGGATAAGATAGATTTTTCTTATGATTTTGCATATTCTTGGGTGTTTACCTTATAGCTCTTGTCCGCTACGTGCTTAGTTGATTGTTTCTCTTGTATGCAAAGTATTTGGGTTCGAGATAATACATCTAGATTAGTGAGACAATCCGACCATTCACTACCTGGAATAGCAAGACAACTCGATTTCTCTTCACCCACTAAAATTGAGTCAAAAGAAGTAGAAGTTCCAACACCCGTCATGGCTGTCTCACTTAAAGAACGTTGTTACCCCGCTCGTACCGCTCAACCCTCATGCATAGTGCTACCAGCAGTAACCGCAAACAATTTTGAAATCAAACATCATAACATTAGCATGTTACCTAGGTTTGCTGGGGTAGAGGGAGAGGATCCATATCTTTTCATTCGAGAATTTGAGGAAGTATGTGCTTTACAAAAACTTCAACAACTAAGTGAGGATTCTATTAGGCTTAGACTCATTAACTTTGCTTTAAAAGAAGATGCTAAACAGTGGTTGTATAGTCTACCCGTTAATTCTATTTCCACATGGGAGGGATTTGTTGCTATATTTCTTAAAAAATATTTTCCCAACCATAAGGCTAACAGGCTTAGGAATGAAATCAACCAATTTCAACAAAATCCAAATGAGCCTTTTTGGAAATATTTTGATAGATTTCAAAAGTTGTTGTCTAAGTGTCCTCAACATGGTATAGAAAAATGGAGACTTTGTAAAATTCTTTATGAAGCCTTAGATAGTCAAACCACTGCCCTGTTAGAGTCTATGTGTAATGGTAGGTTTATGGATAAAACTGATGAAGAAGCTTGGCAATTTTTTGAAGAGTTAGCTGAAAGAACAATGTTGTGGGAGTCAACTAGGGAACCCAGTCAGGAAACTGAAAAATCTAAGGGCGTACACGTAGTTGGTAATTCTATTGCAACCGAAGCTAAGTTAGCTACTCTCACTAGACGTCTAGAAGCCTTAGAAACCAACAAGGTGTCCTCACAAGTGTTTCTGTGTGCAAACTGTAATTCTCCTACTCATTTGATAGAAAATTGTCCTGAAATTGAACAAGCCAATGCCATGTTTCAATCTAGAGTTAGGAATGATCCATATTCATCCACATACAATCCTGGTTGGAAAAATCATCCAAATTTCTCATGGAACCAAGGTCAATACAATCAGTATAACCAAAATTCTCAACCTGCTTTTCAAAAGCCCAATCCTGGTCCATACCCAACTCAAAATCCTAACTCATATCCTCCACAAAATCTCGGTCAATATCAAAATTCAGTCCCCTTGAATCCTCCTGGTTTTGCAGAATCTGACAAAAGATTTACTTCCATTGAAAAGAGTTTAGAGGCATTGCTCAAATCTCAACGAAATTTCATGAACACTATGACCCAAGATAGGCAATTGCTAAATTCCAACGCTCAAGCCATATCTAAGCTAGAGGTCCAAGTTAGTCAGTTGGCAAACACCATCAGTGAGAGAGAGAAAAATCGATTTCCTAGTCAACCCGAGATTAATCCTAAATTTCATCCAAATCAAAAGTCTCATGAAAATGTGAATTCTGTTATCTCTCTAAGGTCTGGTAATCAATTCAATAATCATGCTGGTGTCAATACTCAAGAAGAAGATAAGCTTACATCTGAACCAAATCCGTTACTCTTGAATCCTAGTCTTAAACAATCTTCCAATCCCAAGAGTCCTGAAGAAGTTGAATCTAATGAGTCATCACCCTCCGATGAACCACCTTCAAAACCCCAATCTGATGTGTCTATTGAAAAAGTCTTTAAGCCAAAAGCTCCGTTTCCTCACAGACTTACTTCAAACAAACAATCTGCTCAATTAGATAAGATTTTGGAAGTCTTCAAGCAAGTCAAGATTAACATTCCTCTTTTAGATGCAATTCAACAAGTTCCCTCTTATGCTAAGTGTCTAAAAGATTTGTGTACTCATAAAAGAACCACTCATGTTCCTAAGAAAGCTTTCCTAACATCTAATGTTAGCTCTATCTTGTCAAATCAAATTCCTTTGAAGTATAAGGATCCTGGTTGTCCTACCATTTCTTGTGTCATTGGTAATACTTTCATTGATAAAGCTTTACTCGATCTAGGAGCTAGTGTGAATCTTCTTCCATTATCTGTCTATCAAGACCTGGGTTTAGGTGAACTTAAAGAGACTACTATCACTCTTCAGTTAGCTGACCGTTCTGTCAAAATTCCTAAGGGAATGGTGGAAGATGTGTTGATTAAGGTTGGTGATTTTGTCTTCCCTGTCGATTTCATTGTTCTAGAAACCGAGCCTGTCCAAAATCTCAAAAATCAAATTCCCATCATTCTAGGAAGACCTTTTCTTGCCACCTCTAATGCTTTGATCAACTGTAGGAATGGATTAATGAAACTCACATTTGGAAACATGCAAATTGATCTCAACATTTTCAATGTAGGAAATCAACCCAATGAACTTTTTGACCAACCCATAGAAATTAACATGATTGATGAGTTAGTTGATAATGAAACCATGAATGTTGATGATGTTCTTAACTTTTGTCAAAATTACTTTGGTCAAGATTGGGATGATACTGGTCATAAAAATGAGATTAATGAAATGTTAGAGTCCACTATTCCTAGTTCCAATCGAGAGTTAGAACATTTTCCTTTGCCACTTTATGAAGCTAATGAATCTGTTGAGACAAGTCCACCAGAATTAGAACTTAAACCTCTTCCCGAAACTCTCAAGTATATGTTTCTAGGTCCTTCTGAGTCTTTTCCAGTCATCATTGCATCTGATTTGACACCTTCTCAAGAGGCGGAACTCTTAATTGTACTTAGAAAGAATAAGGAATCCATAGGGTGGAGCATATCTGATATCAAGGGAATTAGCCCTGCCATTGTCCAACATAGGATTCATTTAGTTGATGATGCTAAACCAGTTAGAGAACCGCAAAGGAGGTTGAACCCGACTCTTAAGGAAGTTGTTAGGAAAGAAATCCTTAAATGTCTAGATAATGGGATCATCTATCCTATATCTGATAGCTCTTGGGTCAGTCCTGTTCAAGTAGTGCCTAAAAAGTCAGGGATCACTGTAGTTGTTAATGAGGATGATGAATTAGTTCCCACTCGTGTTCAGTCTGGTTGGAGAATGTGTATTGATTTTAGGAAACTAAATGCTGCCACTAGGAAAGACCATTTTCCTCTACCCTTCATTGATCAAATGTTAGAAAGGTTAGCAGGTCACTCATACTATTGTTTTCTAGATGGTTTTTCTGGCTATTTCCAAATTCCCATTGCCCCCGAGGATCAAGAAAAGACCACTTTCACATGTCCTTTTGGAACCTTTGCTTATCGTCGTTTAGCTTTTGGTCTAACCACTGCTCTTGCCACCTTCCAAAGATGCATGATGAGCATTTTTTCTGATATGGTAGGAGAGTTCCTAGAAATCTTTATAGATGACTTTTCCATCTTTGGTTCTTCTTTTCATCAGTGTCTTCACCATCTTGACTTAGTTTTAAAACGATGTAAAGAAACAAATCTTGTTCTTAATTGGGAAAAATGTCATTTCATGGTTAAAGAAGGAATTGTTCTTGGTCATAAAATATCTTCAAAGGGCATTGAAGTTGATAAAGCTAAAATTGATCTCATTGCTAATTTATCTCCACCAAAGTCTGTCAAAGAAATTCGTTCCTTTTTAGGACATGCTGGTTTTTATAGGCGTTTCATTAAAGATTTTAGCAAAAAGGCAAGACCATTGACTAATCTTCTTTCTAAGGACATAAAATTTGATTTTTCTAGTGAATGTCTCCAATCTTTTGCACATCTTAAGAAAGAGTTGACATCGGCCCCTATCATTCAATCCCCTGATTGGAATCAACCTTTTGAGCTAATGTGCGATGCATCTGATTATGCCGTCGGTGCAGTCTTAGGACAAAGAATCAATAAGATACCTCATGTCATATATTATGCTAGTAAGACTCTAAATGATGCTCAACTTAACTACTCCACCACAGAAAAAGAACTTCTAGCTGTAGTTTTTGCTCTTGAAAAGTTTCGGTCATATCTTATAGGTTCTAAAATCATTGTTTACACAGACCACTCCGCTCTTAGATATCTCTTCTCTAAGAAAGACTCAAAGGCCCGATTGATTAGGTGGGTCTTGTTGCTCCAAGAGTTTGACTTAGAAATTAGGGATAAGAAGGGTTCTGAAAATGTTGTTGCTGATCATCTTTCCCGATTAGTAGTGGAGTCCTCCATGGATATTCCTTTGAATGAGTCTTTTCCTGATGAACACCTTCTTTCTATCTCTACCACTCCTTGGTTTGCTGATATTGTTAACTACCTTGTCACTGGTGAAATTCCTTCTCATTGGTCGAAGCAAGATAAATCCAAATTTCTCTCACAAGTCAAGTACTTCTTTTGGGATGATCCCTATCTTTTTAAGTATTGTCCAGACCAAATCATTAGGAGGTGTGTTTCAAACCATGAGTTTAGAAGTGTACTTTCCTTTTGTCATGATCAGGCTTGTGGAGGTCACTTTAGTGCTAAAAAGACTGCTGCTAAAATACTTCAATCTGGTTTCTATTGGCCCAATTTGTTTAAAGATTCTGCAGAATTTTGTGCCGCTTGTAGTAGGTGTCAACATTTAGGAAAGATCACTAGAAGAAACATGATGCCAATGAATCCAATCTTAGTTATTGAGATTTTTGATGTTTGGGGTATAGATTTTATGGGTCCCTTTCCTAATTCTTTTGGTAACCTCTACATTCTCTTAGCGGTTGATTATGTGTCTAAATGGGTCGAAGCCATACCAACTAAGTCTAATGATAACAAGGTAGTTCTTAAGTTCTTAAAGGAGAATATCTTTTCTAGATTTGGTACGCCTAGAGCTATAATTAGTGACCAGGGTAAGCATTTCAAAAACCATCAGTTTGAGTCTCTTTTGAAGAAGTATTCCATCACTCACAAATTAGCTACACCTTATCATCCTCAAACTAGTGGTCAAGTTGAGGTCTCTAATAGGCAGATTAAACAAATTCTAGAGAAAACTGTCAATTCAAATAGGAAAGATTGGTCTGTTAAGTTGATAGATGCACTCTGGGCTTATCGCACTGCTTTTAAAACTGTTTTGGGTATGTCTCCTTATAGGCTTGTGTTTGGTAAAGCATGTCATCTCCCTGTTGAACTTGAACATAGAGCCTTTTGGGCTATTAAAGAATTGAATTTTGATTTACCCACTGCTGGTAGCCATAGGAAGTTACAACTATCTGAGCTAGAAGAACTTAGGAATGATGCCTATGAAAATGCTAAGATTTATAAGGAAAGAACTAAACTTTTGCATGATAAATCTATTTTGAGAAAATCTTTTTCTCCTGGTCAAAAAGTTCTTTTATACAACTCTAGGTTGCATTTGTTTCCTGGAAAATTGAGATCTCGGTGGGAGGGACCATTTGTTGTTAAAGTTGTTTTTCCTCATGGTGCTATTGAAATTGAAAATCCTACAACTGGTGAAACATTTAAGGTTAATGGTCAAAGGCTTAAACCATTTTTAGAACTGCCAGTTGATTCTGAGGAGGAGGTGATCCACCTCCTTGATTCGTGATCCAAGTAAGTTCCCTTGTTGTATATAGTAGATAGTTCTATTCCTCTGTCATTCCCTTATCAGGTATTCTTGTCCTTTTACTCTGTCATTTTTCTCTCATTTGCATACATTGAGGACAATGCATGATTTAGGTATGGGGGAGGGGTTTAGTAGTATTATTAAAAAAAAAACAAAAAAATCCAAAAAAATTGAAAAATGAAAAAATCCCAAAAAGAATTTTAGTTGTAAATTATAGAATTCTAGCCTTGTGAAATGATTGCTTGTTGCTTGATGCACCCTTACATGCTATAGTAATCTTGTGTTTCTGATACTTTTGATTAAGAAGTGATTTGCTAAGTTCTTGTTCACACACATACACTAGCAAGTTGAAACTAGTAGACTTATTGAATGTTGCAAGTAATTAGAAGGACATGAATATGTGCAAAATGATTTGGTTTTCATGCTTTGAGTACAAGTTGGTGCATTGAAGAGATTTTTGCTTGGGATTGATTATGTTTTTACCACCATGTGAGATTTTGAGCCTATATGCATATCTTTTGCATTTTATATTCTTTTGCTTGAGTGTCCACATGTCGTTTGCATTGCTAGCGCTTGTTTGAGACCTTTCTTGAATGCATGACATTATTTGATGATAAGATGATAAAGGCATTTAGGAATAACCTATATTTTCCAAATTACCACACCATTTATATATGATCAATTAGTTACCCTCTTGAGCTTAAATCCTATTTTTTCGGTGACACACCACATTATTTGCCTAGACCTTTTTCTTGTTTAGCTTTACTTATGTTTGATCCCAAATTGTCAATGGCTAGTAGGAACTTGATGGAGTAATAAGGTGTGTAAGATGGGTTTACTTTTGTTCATTATTTTGAGGAAATATTTGGTTTGATTGCTTACTTGATAGTCGTTGTTCAATAAATTTTTGAAGGAGGATTGTGGTTGCTTATATCTATCTCTTAGCTCTCGAAAAAAAAAAGAAAAAAAAAAGATGAAAAAAAGAAAAAAAATATAATATAATATTATGAGAGCATACTTATGTTTGTGTGATCCTTCTTCATTCGACTAATCAAGCCTTTTGTTGGAAAAAAAATCATAAAATTCAGTTATGGGGAGGATGTTTGTTGATGTGTATGATTTATTATGGTGCGTACTAGCTTTTGACACTTCACCTTCTTTGGCCTTACTTGACATACCTTGTCTCTAGCCCCATTACAACCCAAATAAAGACCTTTTGATTATCATCATTGATGTATGTTGTGTTAAAGTTAGATTGATACCAAATGTCAAGCATGCCTATGATTTTGTTGGAATAGAGTGATACACTTACCCTTGTTCTTGAGTGAATATTCTTTTGTGAGTGAAAGGTGAGTTATTGCTTGTTTCTACATTTGAGATTCCAAGTTTTGACTCAAAAGTTGTACTCTTGTGGGCTTAGCATGGTTACCAACTTATTCTTACACTTGACATGGACTTTTGAGCACTTATGCATATTTCTTTGAGTAGACTATGTGAATCCTTGCATCTTTCCACGACAAGACATTGCAAAGTCATTTTTGATTCTTAAGTTGATGTAGCATGAGAGGACTTGTATGTGTGGCGCTGCATTGTCATGCGATCTTTTACATGAGCTAGATGAATTTTGTGGGTACATTCACTATAGGCCCTCACGAGACCTCACTCGTCCACTAGGGCTGCCTAGGGGTTTAAAGGGCTTGTTGCATATGCCAAATGCAACCGTGATCACCTACGGAAGTGGTATTATCTATTAGTTAGTAGTTTATATTATATTAGTTTTTCTCGAGGACGAGCAAAAGATAGGTATGGGGGCATTTGATAGGTCCATAATTTAATACATTTTTAATACCTATTTTATGTTTGTTTTTGTAATTTTATTGTTTAATAAATTGTTTTCTTTTGTTTTGTAGGAAAATAAATAAAATCATATTTCAAGCAGTAAAAGGTGAAAAAAGGCAAGGAGATGGAAATACTTGAAGTCAAAAGTAAATTGGAGAAAAATTGGAAAACTTATCGGAGAAGAAAAAGGAATTGAGGAAATATTTCTACAATCCGCTTTGTAGTCAAAAAGCCCAAACCCATTATTTTTCCTATAAATATAGATCTCCTCTCTTGTATTTGAGACACCTAGAATTTGATAGCTATTTGCTTTCTCTGTCTTATGTTTCTGGCTGGTGGCTATTATCCATCATATACTTTCGCTCTGTAATATTAATATATTATTATTTCTTGTTTTCTATTCCGCGTTCACGTCTTTTAATTGCTATCCTAGTTAACTTTGCTGCTTAATTTCAGTTACCAGCATGCTTTGGTAGTTTGGTTAGTTTATTAATTTATTACATAAACGTACGCCATTAATTCTTTAACTTTGCTTTTCTATTAATTGTCCAGGTGATTCCCGTAGGCTTACATTAGTTTATTAAATTATTTAATTTATAATACTTGTTTAATCATTATTATATGTTTTGTTCATAACTGTTTTGTTAATTCTATAATCATGTGTAGCTAAATCTCTTGCCCTAGGATGAAGATGAAGTTAATTTGATTATTGCTGATATCTTCTTGTTCCTATTAATTGGTTCTCATAATTTTTCTTGGTGCTTAATTGTTCAATTGACAAAGTGATTTTGATATATTATTGTTACCGGATTTATTTTTCATAGCCTATGCTTGCTCCATGAAGTTTTGATAGGTTATTGTTAGATAACAAGTTTCATAGTATATGCTTGTCTCGTTAATTGATATATCTTATTTGTGAAGGAAAGAGAATTGATTTTAGGGCGAGTTGGTATTAATTGTGATTGATTAATGGATTCGGATTCCTAGGTTTTCCATATTTGATTTTAATTGTTAATTAGGTTAAACAAATCTCAACTCAAATCTTATTTGTCTAGTTCGCCTGAGTTATTTGTTAGGGTTTCGAAAATACATAGTCTCTGTGGATCGATCCGTGATTGCTACAACTGAACACTGTGCGCTTGCAGTTTACATTATTTTTACACATCAGCTGGTTCTTCTTCTTCTTCTGTCATCTTGCCTTTACCCTTGCTAACATCACTCCTACAACTATCTCGACTAGTTGTGGCTTTTGCAGCTTCTTCATTGTCATCTTCCAGTTGGTTCACAGATGCAATCAATGCAATAAATCCACCTTTCTTTTGTACCTTCTCAATTTCTTCATCTTGCTCCATTTCCAGCTCATATATCTTTAAGGTTACATAAAGCCTTTCAAGAGTATATTCTTTGTATTCTTGAGTGTTTCTCAGAGAAACAGTCATAGGCTTCCACTCTTTTGGAAGAGCTCTAAGAAATTTGAGATTTGAATCCTTGGTTTGGTAGACCCTCCCATACAACTTTAATCCATTCAAAAGCTTTTGAAACCTACTAAATGGATCGTTTAGAGTTTCACCAGCTTTAAAATGAAAGTGTTCATATTGTTGTATGAGGAGTTGCATTTTGTTCTCCCTTACCTGCTCAGTTCCTTCACAGAGTGTTCTAACAGTGTCCCATACTTCTTTAGAAGTTGTACAGTTGATGACATTGTCAAACATCTCTTGCTCCAAACCATTAAACAGAATGTTCATGGTTCTTTTATCTTTATGGATTTCTGCAACATCTTCAATAGTCCATTCTGAGGCAAGCTTTGGAATTTCCACATCTTCAGCATCATCTGGCAGTCCAACTCTAGATGCAAACTTCATGGGAACGTGTGGAACTTTCTCAATGCAGTCTACATATCTCTCATCCATAGACATGAGATGTAGATGCATTTTTACTTTCCAGTGAAAGTAATTGTCCTTATCTAGAACTGGTATCTTTACACCTGCATCCTTCTTTACCATGGTTTCTGTTTTGTCCTTGATCTTTAAACTCCTTGTATGTTAGAAGCTTGCTCTGATACCAATTGTTAATCCCAAATGACCTAACAGAATTGTAGAAGGGGGGAGGGGGGGTTGAATACAATTCTAGATATTTTTAAACTTAAAACAACTTTAAAATAAATTATCACAGAAAATAAAAACACAAGCAAATATAAAATTTCAGTTGGATGTTTTGAGGATCCAACTGAGATGTTTTTATTGAGGAAATAATCTGTGTTACAAAAGTAGCACAGCTGCTCAGTTCCTAATGTAGAGAGTGAGAGTGCTCTTGAAAGAAGCTAATACAAAGTTATTCTATCTCACTCACTTACAATAAAATGAACTGCTACACTTGGTTATATATCCCAAGTTTACAATGCTATTTTTGGCTACTCTAAAATGTACAAAGGGTAACCGCCAGTAGCTTGCTTTTCATTCCTTTTGTCCAATGGTCCTTGGAGATCTTGTCTTTTGTCTTCATGTTTATTATGATCACACTCAAGAACCTAATTGGAAATTGGAATGTTTCCTCATTCCCAGTGTCCATTTTAATGGCTCCAAATGCAAAGTACACTTCTACATCACCTTTTGATCTGTCAGAAAACTGTCACTATCACTTTGTCAACTATTCAGAAAAGTGATAATGATTCGTTGATAGCAGTGAGATGTGTTTCGTTGATAGCTTTATTCTTCATTCCGTTGATGGTACATTCTTCATTCCGTTGATAGTGTAATCTTCATTCCATTGACATGTCTTCACTTAGGCAAAATTACAAGGCATAGAATATTTACAATTAACCAACCTATTTTGCCTATCTAGTACTTAGTCAACATGACTTGGAAAACCTATCTAATACCTACAACAAATGCATATCAACCAGTTGAAGTATTGTACAGTGCAATTGCTACATTACTCATTTCGTTGATGAGACTCATTCCGTTGATGAGCTACCTGTCAACGGATGCTGCAAAGCATACCATTCCGTTGACAGTTACAATATTGACTTAACACAAAATCTACTAAGTGTTTTATAATTATCATCAAGAACAACATATTCCTAACAAAAGATCTATTGTATTTTTACTTTTTCCATTAGTAGAGATTTTAGATGCAAGAATATTATATGTTTCCTCTATTAGTAAGCATTTAAAAGGTAATTGTGATTTTTTCGAATTTTTAATATTATTAATTCAAAAAATTGAGAAAATTAGAAAAATAGAACGAAGCGATCTGAGAGCGCCACATCACCGCCCCCGTCTTCTCCTTTATATAATATTTATATAATAGTATTGATTTTATATATACTTTTCTTGATTTTTTTCTTAAATAGTAATATTTAAAATTTTATAAAAAATATTATAGGGTCGTCGCGAAGCGCGGCTTAGTCGACTAGTACTTATATAAAATAAAAGATGGGGACGTTTAGGTGGTGCATCTCAAATCGCTTCGATCTATTTTTCTAATTCTCTCAAATTTTTGGATTAATAATACCAAAGATTAGAAAAAGTCTCAATTGCCTTTTAAATCTTTACTAATGGAGAAAAATAAATATACAATTTTTATATTCTTCTCGTTAAAATCAATATACTTAAGGGGGAAAGTAAGCATGCAATTTTGATATTCTCCTAAATTTTTTATTAGGAAATATGACTTTTAAATCTTTACTAATGGAGGAAACTAAATATACAATTTCAATATTATTGTCTTTAAAATCTTTATTGATGGAGAAAACTAAATTTACAATTTTAATTTTCTTTTCTAATTCTCTCAAATTTTTGGATTTATAATACCAAAGATTAGACAAAGTCTCAATTGTCTTTTAAATCTTTACTAATGGAGTAAAGTAAATATACAATTTTTATATTCTTGTCATTAAAATCAATATACTTAAGGAGAAAAGTAAACATGCAATTTTGATATTCTTCTAAATTTTTTATTAGAAATATCTCAATTGACTTTAAATCTTTACTAACGAAGAAAATTAAATATAAAATTTCAATATTATTGTCTTTAAAATCTTTACTAATGGATGTACAATTTTATTTTTCAACTAATTTTTTTTATTTTTCAATCTATTTTTCTAATTTTCTCAAATTTTTGGATTAATAATACTAAAGATTAGAAAAAATCTCAATTGCCTTTTAAATCTTTAATAATGGAGCAAAATAAATATACAAATTTTATATTCTTGCCATTAAAGTCAATATACTTAAGGAGGAAAGTAAATGTGCAATTTTGAGATTCTCCTAAATCTTTGATTAGAAAATATCTTGGCTTTTAAATTTTTACTAATGACGTTCAAATCAATATACTTAAGGAGGAAAGGAAATATGCAATATCATTATTACTATTTTCTAACGAAGGAAACCAAATGTACTATGTTAATATTCTCTCTACTAATCCAATTTAAGCTAAATATATTATCTTAATATTCACCTAAATTTTTTCTTTAAGTCCAATTTATTTACTAATTTTTTTCTACTATATTCTAATTAATGAAACAAAGTATATTATATTAATGTTCTCGTAAATTTACTCTACAAGTTCCATTTATGTCCTAATTTCTTTTTTACTATCTTTAATCGAAGAAAATAATAAGTGAGATGATTTGAGAGGCGTCAGCTCGCTGCCCACATATGTTTCTTTATACAAGTACGGTAAGGTGGCGTCTTTCAAATTGTCTTAATCTATTTTTTTTTAATTTTCTCAAAATTTTGAAATAATAATATTAAAGATTAGTAAATATCTAAATTGTCTTTTAATCTTTTGTAATGGAACTCTTAATTATCCAATATTCTCCTAAACTTTCTTTTAAAGTCAAATTACTATCTTAATATTTTCCTAAAATTTATATTAAAGCCAAATCGCCATGTTCATAATGTTTTTAAACTTTCTCTTCAACTCAAAATTATCATCTTAATATTCTCATGTATTTTTTCTTGAAGTTATAAAATTTATCTTGAATCAAATTATCATCATAATATTCTCTTAAAAAAACTATTAGAAATTATGTTCTCAAAAATTTTTTTGTAAAAATTCCCACGTTTAATTTATCTATATGTTTTACATATAACAATTTCGGTAAATGACCAAGACGGAATATATAATTTAAAAGAAACTCTAATTTTATGTTTGAAATATCATTTTATCTAAAAACATATTTTGTAAAAACATTTAGAGAAATTATTACATAGCCGCTGCGAAGCGCTTAGTAAACTAGTTATATATAAAAAATAATATATTATTAATAAAATTATGCTATATCAGTATTACATAATAATTTTAAGAGGCATAGATATAATAGTATAATACGAACGAGGGGAAGATGCAAAGTTTGATTGTCCCTGTAATTCCGGTCGCATGTAGTTGACCAATAATGAAGGCAGGCAAACATGGGTTACGAATTTATTAGGTGTCTATAGTTAATTAATAGTTCCGCTGTTATCAGATTTTGACCACCAAATAATACAACTATCGTTTCTTTTTACACGTATTTTAATATACTAGCCGTGCGATGCACGTTACTTAAATTTTATTTATAATTATTTTGTTTATAATTATATTTTTATTACCCATGGAACACACGATTGTTTTTTTAATATTTATAATTATATTTATTTATGAATATTTTAATATTTAAAAGTTATTAGTTTACATGATTAAATTATTGTTAAAAAAGATTTAGTCAAAAAATATTATAGTTAAAAATTTGATATTTATTATATTTTACACGCTCAATTTAATATTTGTTTATATTGTGTTATAAAAGTTAGATTTGGCCAATTTTACGGTCCACATGAAATTCACAAAATAATATTTAATTTAGTTGTGGTTTAATAGTTATTTTTCAATTAAAAACTATTCTAAAACTAAAAAGAGAATAAAGTGACGAAATTTTATATTGAGAATTTTATTCGATTTTAGATTATTAGAATACAATTTATTAACCAAATACATTTTTTAATGTTAAATCTAATGGTTTTCACCTATCTATTTAAGATTAAACGATTTTTATTATTTTGATATTAAATGGGTTTCCTTATTTAATTACAACTATTTTTATGTTTTAACTTTTTGGAAAATCCAATCCTAATATAATATCTTTTAACTTATATCATTTTTAGATAATAACTTCTTTTTATATGATATAATCTTGATCGTCTATTTTTAAAAGTATTGGATCTAACGGTTGAGAATGTTTTGGCGGTATTTAGGACCAAACTACCAGGATAACATCATTAATTTTTTTAATATATATATATATATATATATTTTTAATATTTATATATTTTAAAATATTTATTGCTAAAATATAATATACTCTTTTTTGTAATATGTTAATGATGCGGGAATTTTGAACTTTTGAGAAAATAAATTATCAATTAAAATATAATTTTTTTGTAATAGTTCTTCTTTTAAAATAGTACACCGTGACGATCAAAATTATGTATAAAATTCATTTTTTTATAGTATATCCCGTAAATATCTATGTTATTATATTAAAGACTAAATAATGAAAGCTTTCTTATAAGTTTGATCACTCGATCCATAATCGTTGGATCTTTCAAATTAAATTGTTGAGAAACGTTAGATATAACACTAAAATTATCACGTAGAATGATCTAAGGTTTAAATCTACCAACAACATATTAAAATTTACAGGTTTTTTTGAAAAATAAGAATTTTTTCATTTTTTTTCTTGCAGACATGAGTTATTTGATAATATTTTTTATAAAGTACGATTTTTCAAAAAAGTACTATACAAATTGATTAACAAACTTTTAAAGTTTTGAATTTAATAATTTACAATGTATATAGGTTAAAAAAGTTAGGCCTATTCTGTAGCTGAGTCTAAAATTTCAAAATACAGTATTTTTAAATATGAATATAGTCCTGCTAACAATGAAATTAGGTATCTATGAGTTCTTATAAAACAAAATCACCATTTGCGTATAATTTATTATTTAATAATAAATAATATTTAATTAGTTATGATATAAAATTTAATAAAATAGGATAAAAAATATGTACCAATTTATAAAATTTTATCCTCGTATTATTATATTCTTTGTTGATTTGAATTTTTCTTAGATTGATTTGAATTTTTGAACATATATTTCTAAATTTAAAATAGTTAGAAAAAAGTAATTAATTTGGCATTAAAATAATGATGACGTAATAATTATTATTAGAATTTAAATACCCACTTTACTAATTTGGGCTTTGTCTTGTGTTTTAAAAATTAGATTTTAACGATTTTACACCACACATGAAGATAACTAATTTATCTTTAATTTAATTAAAAGATGGTTTAACAATTTTTATCTAACCGGAATTGTCCATGAAAGAGAAAAGAAAGTCACGAATTTTTTACATGGAGAATTCTATTCAGTATTTGGTATATTTGGTTTAAATTATCAAAATACACTTTTTAGAATTTAAATATAATCCTATTATTAATAAAATACACTTTTTTCATATTTGATCTAACGATTTTCATTTATCTAGTTAAGATCTAATAGTCCTTATTAGTTTGGTTGTCCAGGACCGTACGATCAAAATTTTGGATAAGACCCCTATTATCAAAACACACTTCTTAGTATTTAAATATAATCCTACCTTTAATCAAATACACATTTTAATATAAGTATTATATTCAAAATTGTCGTTTATGAATATGAAACCCTCAATATTTTAATAATATTTTGATATTATCCTTTTTTTGTTTGTTATATGTAAAATAATATAATTATAATTTGGATTAATCAAATTGTTATGTTCCTTCAGAAAAAAATTGTTTAAATTTATTTATGTACAGGAGTTCTTGTAAGTCTCTATAGGTTCACGTGTATCATTTTTAGTATGATATACATGAGCATTATATTGATAATTTTTAATATTGTAATCAATATGAATTGTTATCTTGATATTTGGTTTAACAATTATTATCTAATTGAAACTATACATAAATTCAAGAGAAAAGATATTTAAGAATTTTTACATAGAAAACTTTTAAATGATCAAAATACACTTTTTAGTATTTAAATATAATTCTATTATTAATCAGATACACGTTTTAATATTAGGTTTAACAATTCTCATCGATCTATTTAAGATCTAACTGTAATTATTAATTTGGTCGTATAGTGATCGTACACGGACCAGATCGATTTTAATTTTTTATTAAGTTGATTTTAATATTTTATTGAAATAAAAATAGAATTTATAAATTTAAAAGAATTAGGAAAAAAAATTAGATTGGTGCTACAATAAAAAAAATATTTATTAAAATTTAGATAATCACTTTACTGTTTGGGCTCTATCTTGAGTTTTAGACAACAGATTTTACAGCCCAAGCGAAGCTAACAAAATTATCTTTAATTTAATGATGGTTTAATAATTTTTATCTAACTGGAACTATCCATAAACTAAAGAGAAAAGATAATTACGAATTTTTACATAATGATTCCTATTCAATATAGAAAACTCATTTATAATTGGTTTAAATTATCAAAATACACCTTTTAGTATTTAAATATTATCCTATTATTAATCAAATGGAATTTTTAATATTATATCTAACGGTCCTCATCTATTTGAATATTTATAGTTTTATAATCCAACGGATCATATACTTTTGGTAGTACAGTGACCGACCAAAGTTTTGGATAAGATCTCCCTTACGCTTATTATATATAAGGAGTTAATTCGGAAAAAGTATTTATAAATAATATTTTTTCGATTTTTTTTGTTTTGTATAAAATTATAGGGTTTGTATTTTTATATAAAAAAAATTGAAAAAATATCATTTACAACTATCTTTTTCGAGTATATTGAAATGCGTGAAAAAACAAATGATTCACATAAAATGGGACGGATGGATTACTAATAGATAAATAAAGAGGCTGCTATCATAGTATTAAGATTTTGTAACAAGTATTATAAATGCTAAAGAAACAACAAACAATTTTCTATTACCCAATTGTAGATATTACAATAAATAAACCAATCAATATCTTTATTATTATATCTATACTATATTATTAAAGACGAAACATTGAAAGTTTTGTAGTCTGGTCATGAAAGTTTTTGTAGTCTGGTCACTCAATTCATAGCCGTTAGATATTTTTGATCAAATCGATGAGAACCGTTAGATAAAATATTAAAATTATTATATAGAATATCTTTTCTATTTTTCCTAACTAAAAAATCTTATTTTCCAAAAATATTGCAAACAATTTCATTTACTAAAAGAACATAATAAAGTTATAATTGCTAATAACTAACTCATTACCTTTTTTAGCCAAATTGTATATTCTTTTTTATATTTTCCAACTAAAATTTCTACTTTTCTACTTTTCTATTTTTCCTAACTAAAACCTCTCATTTTCCAAAAATATCACGAATAGATCTATTTAATAAAATAAAATAATAATATTATAATGATTAATGACTAACCGATTATTTATTTTTTCAAAACGTATATTCATTTTTATATTTCATAACTAATATTTCTCTTAACTAAAACCTAAAAAATATCACGGACTATTCCATTTATTAGCATAAAATACTAATATTATAAATCTATCTATCAATACTATATTATTAAAGACGAAACATTGAAAGTTTTGGTACATGTTTTTTTGGTACGGTACTTGCCTTATTTAATTGTTTATTTAATTATTATAAAATTTATTATAATCAGTTACCCTTTCAGTTAAAATGCATTACCATTTTTTTCTAAAAAAATCACGAGCAATTTCCTTTTCAAGCTAAAATATGTTACTTTTTCTATTTACTTTACTAAAATCCCTCATTTCCCAAATATATCACGAGGAAACCCTTACTTATTTATTTTAAAACATATTTTAAAACTTTTAATTGGTAATTACATTTCCCCTCTTTTTCTAGAAAAATCACGGGCAATTACCTTTTTCAGCTAAAACATGTTATATTTTCTATTTTCCTTACTAAAATCTCTACTTTTCCAATTATATCACGCGCAAACCCTTGCTTATTTACTTTAAAATCTATTTTAATAATTTTAATTGACAATTATCTTTTTCAACTAAAACATGTCACCTTTTGTATTTTTCTTAATATAACCCCTCTTTTTTTCAAAAATATCACGGACAAATCGTTACTTTTATATTTTAAAATTTAACGAAAGCATGTTACTTTCTATTTTTCTTACTAAAACCCCTCTTTTTCCAAAATATCACGGGCAAACCGTTACAATTAATAAAATATAAATAATAAAATTAACAATTATTAAAAACAATTCGTGCATCGCACGAGTTTTAAGCTATATTATTAAAGACGAAACAATAAAAGTTTGGTAGTCGGATGGACGGACGGTCGGTACTTAGTGATTTTATTTAATTGCCCTTAATTATTTTTTTAAAAACTATCACTAAATAATAACATTATTTATAACCAATTACCTTTTCAGCTAAAATACACTACCTTTTTATATTTTTTTCTAACAAAATCTTCTCTTTTTCTAAAAAAAACACGGGATGTTATCTTTTTTAACAAAAACATGTTACTCTTTCTATTTTTTCTTACTAAAACCCCTCATTTTCCAAAAATATCACGGGCAAACCCTTACTTATTTATTTTAAAAATCTATTTTTTTTATTTTAATAATTAAAAGTATTAAAATCTATTTTAATACTTTTAATTATGAGCACTTTTTCAGTTGAAACGTGTTACTTTTTCAATTTTTTTCATTTTCTAAAGAAATTATTATTAAATAATAACATTTTTATAACCAACTACCTTTTCAGCTAAAATTCATTACTTTTTCTATTTTTTTCTAAAAAAATCCTTTATTTTTCTAAAAACAATCACCGACAATTATCATTTTCAACTAAAACATGTTACTCTTTCTATTTTTTCCTTACTAAAAACCCTCATTTTCCAAAAATATCCCGGGCAAATCCCTACTTATTTATTTTGAAACCTATTTAAATACTTTTAATTACGGGCACTTACCTTTTCAGATAAAACATGTTACTTTTTCTATTTTTCCTTACTAAAACCCCTACTTTTCCAAAAATATAACGGATAAACAGTTATTAATTTATTTTAAAATTTATTTTAATACTTTTAATTATTTAAAAAAGTTTAACACGCCTACTTATTTTTTTAGCAAATGTAAATTAATAAAATATTAAAACATAAATAATAAAAATAATGATTATTAATAACAATCCGTGCATCGCACGGGTTTTAAGCTAGTATATATAAAGGAAAAACCCCAGGAGCTCTAGAATCGTTCGATTCATATTTATCTAATTTTTTAGAGTTCTTCAATTTTAATTCAATAAAATTAAATTTTCTCATTTACATTCAAATTTTTAGGGGAAAATTTACTTATTTACAATCATTTTTTGAGGAAAGACAATGAATATATAAAAGTCAATCCTACTTAAAATTTATATCGCTTTTATCGCTGATCTCAACGAGTTATCACTTTAATCACTAAAGTCGTCATAAATATCAAACGGATACCTCTAAATATGTGTAGGAAAAGTAAAAATAATTTATATCGAGTTCTACACATATTTCTTGAATGCTACTGCAACCATATGAAAAGTTATGAACTCTAGTATTTATGATATTATATTTAGATTTTAAAACATTATTTACTATTTATTTTTAATTTTATAGTTATTTACTTTGATTTAATTAAAATTAAATAGTAAATGAATTTTTTAAAATCTAAATAAATTATATGAAATACTAGCATTCATAAATTTTCATTTGGTTGCAGTAGTATTAAAGAAATATGTGTAGAACTCGAGAAAAGTTATTTTTACTTTTCGAACACATATTTAGAGTTATTTGTTTGATGTTTATGATGACTTTAGTGATTGAAACGATACCCCGTTGAGATCAGTGATGAAAATGATATATGGTGTTCACTTCAGTGAACTTTGATATTTAACCCATTAAATAAATATTACCTTTTTTTCTCAACTAAAAATCCCTTATTTAACTCCAATTTTTTAGAAAAAAAAATCAAAATCTTTTTTAAATTGTATAAAAGAAAGAAAACTTTCTCTTTTTTAAAAATATAAAAAAATACAATTTCCTTTTTATGATTTTAACGTATGGGAAAGGAAATTAATATTTCAGGCAAGTCTTAATATTAAAATCTTACATATATTATAATTCTAATCTATGTTATGCCACAAAAATTTACTTCTAACTCAAATAAAATTTACTTTTTAAGCTTTTAACGTATAGGAAAGGAAATAAATATTTGAGGCAAGTCTTAATATTAAAATTCTAAATATATTATAACTCAATTTATTTTTCTGCTACCAAAGTTTATTTCTAAATCAAATTATATTTGAAAATAATAATAATCATCTTATAATTTTATCTATCTAGAATCTATATAAACTAAAATTAGAGGATAACACCATTGTTGGTACTGATCTAAATGTTTTATCTAATTCTTTTATCTTTATTTGCGCAGATTTGTAGAGGATTTATTTCACAAGTCTCATCAATCAATTACAAAGATATATATTCCGTTGATCACTTGACAAAGGTCTGTTTTTCAATCTTTTATTTGCACATACTATTGAATTTGTCTCCTGGGTATCATGATTTTTCTTAATGTAATTATATTGAAGACTTTCGTTTAAACCGACGAATCTCTTCAACCACTTAAACGGAAAAGTGCAGACATCATGTAGGTGAGCTCTCATTCATAACAAGTACCATGAACATTGCTATACTTCAAACAATATCACGTCTTTTTATGTATTTTGTATTTTTGTTTTTTATACAATATTTAAGTTGATGAACTTGAAATTTTTATGATTTCTTCTTTTCTCTGAAGAATAATTGTTTTATCAAGTCGTTATTTGATGACGTATTTTCCTAACATTTATTTTCCTTTATATTATTTTATATATTAGGTTCGCAGAGTTCTTTTTAAATAGAACGCTTTTACAGTTCACACGAAATTTATAAAATTATCTTTAATTTAGTGATAATTTAACAATATTTTTAAAATGAAACTACCCATAAGAAATTGATAAATTTTTACGTAAAAATTCTATTCAATTTAGAAAATCTCTTTATATTTGGTTTAAATTATCAAAATACCTTTTTTAGTATTTGAATTTAGTTCCATTAATAACCAAATACATTTTTTATATTAGATCCAACGATTCTCATTTATCAATTTTTAAAATATAACGATCCTTATTATTTTGATATATAATCGAAATTGAATATAAATTATGTATTAATTAAATTGGTTTCCTTATTAAATTATGCATTCATTCTTCTTATATGATATAATCTTGAACGTCTATTTTAAAAACATATATTAAATTCGACAGTTAAAATTGCTTATTTTTAAAAATATTGAATTCGACAAAAAAATTGCTTTGACAATGCTCAAAACCAAATTACCAAAATTTTTAATAATATCACACTAAGGATAAAATTTAATGTAAGTAGTATATGTTTTTATATTTATCAATTCATTTGTGACATTGTATTAGTTTATTTGGATTTGAGAAACACGGAGAGAATCAAGGAGTCAAATGCGCAAAGATTTATGTTGTGATAGTTATAAAATTTTAGATGTTACTTATATCTTATGCATATTTTAATTACATTCGGTTTAAAAACTTTTCCTAACGCATACAAGGATTAGGTGAGACATGTTAAGTTTTAATGAATATTTGTAATTATTATGGATTATTATGTGGTAACAGTATTTTACACATACTTTTATTTAATGAAAAAATGAATTAATCCACATAATAGGTTAAAAAAAAATTAATATAAATCTTTATCTTTATCTTTATTATTATCTTATATAAAGAAAAAATCAACGGCGAAGTTTCGAGATCGTTTCAATGTATTTTCCTAATTTTCTAACTTTTCTAAATTTTAAGCATAAAAGTCACTTTTAACCAAAATACCAATTTGGTTAAAATTGTCTATTTTTAAAATATTGAATTTGACAATTAAAATTGCTTTGAAAATGCTGAGAACCAAATTACCAAAATTTTGAATAAAATCACTCCAGTGATAAAATTTAATGTAAGTAGTATATGTTTTAAATGGTATTTTTATTTTTTTAAGAGATCTTCTAATTGAAATATTAAAAATCAAATTTCTTTTTTTCATGTACTATTTTTTAGGTAAGTATTTAATTATAAAACACATATATCTAAAATTTTGTTATATATATATATTAACATAATCAAATTCAAAGTCAAATTCAAACTCTTTCGAATTTAAAAATTATTTTCAAACTCAAATCTAAATTTTTGGGATCGGCAAAATTCAGTCGGATCAAAACGCTCGAGTACATGTTAGATCAGATTATTTGGTTGTGTCTTACAGATATTTATGCAAAGAACAAGATGGGTGTGAATTTTTTATTTTAAAATAAAATTTAAATTATAACATTCAGTTAATGTTTGTCTACATATATTTTCGGTCAAAAATATATGAATATTTATTAAATTGATGTAGGTCCTGGAACACGTGACACAAATGAGTACAAGTGCAAAAAAGTATGTAATAATTTAATTTGTACGATAAATATATTTTTCACTATTTTATATAATATATACTTATTAATATCTCATTTTTCCCTTAAATAAATTATACTTTAAGATTTAAGAAAATATATTATACGGCCGCTGCGAAGCGCGGCTTAGTGGACTAGTACTTATCTAAAGGAGAAGACGGAGTTTGTGAGGTTACAGTTCTCATATCGCTTCGATTTATTTTTCTGATTTTCTCAAAATTTTGAATTAATAATATCAAAAATTAGAAAAAATCTCATTTGCCTTTCAAATCTTTACTAATGGATGAAACTAAATATTCAGTTTTAATATTATTGTCTTTAAAATCGTTACAAATGGAGGAAAACAAATATACAATTTAAATATCCTACTAAATTTTTTATTAGAAAATATCTCAATTGTCTTTTAAATCTTTTTTAATGGAGTAAACTAAATATACAATTTTAATATTACAACCTTTAAAATCTTTACAAATGGAGGAAAGTAAATATACAATTTAAACATCCTACTAAATTTTTGATTAGAAAATATTTCAATTGCATTTTAAATATTTCCTAATGGAAGAAACTAAATGTACAATTATAATTTTTTTACTTTTAAATCTTTAGTAATGGAGAAAATTCAATATTCAATTTTAATATTTTCCTAAATTTTTTATTTATTAATATACTTGTTAATAAATATTATTATTATTATTATACTTGCTAATCAATATTATTATTATTATTTTATTATCTTTATCTTTTATCTTTATATAAAGGAAAATCTCTCAGTGCTCTCAAATCGTCTGTTTTCAATTATATTTTTTTTCTGGAGCACCTCTATTTGAAATAATAAAACAGTAATCTTCTTTTTTAACTCATAATTCGAAAAATTTTGAAATACTAAAAATTAAAAATTTCTTTTTTAACTCATAACTCATAAAAAGGAAACTTATACAAGACAAGTTCTTTAAGAATTATGAATACAATCATATTTTATAGTCAATTGACTATATCTATAATACTATAATTATAAACTTTATTAAATTCTATAATCTATATAAATTATAAAAAATCTAGAAGATGTCAACCTTTTTTTTTTCGAATTCAAACGATTATATAAACAAATTCATAGATCTTTATTTCATCGAGCTCATATTTGTGTTTACTTTTAGAATATTTATATTCTCATATCCGAATTTTTCCTCGCCTACTCTTGGTTTTGATTTTCTTTTCATAAAGATACAGGAAACGAGGACAAAGTTCTATTATACTACAGAGAATAGGAATTTGATGACATTAGTTGTACTCAGACCCTACAGATTTTACGCCATCTAATTTAGTATTTATATTGTTTTGACAGAAGTTTTGATATTTATTCTCTCTTTTCATGTCTTTTTTGGAATTTTTTCTGATTTTTCAATGTAGTACATGTCATCATTATTGAATCTAGTTTTTGGTACAAAATTCTTCAAAAAAAATTAAAAATTTTATTTCAACACTATAAAGGTAAGATTTTGTAACTATTGTATTATATGTCAAGAATACAAAACAAATTTGAAAGTCATGTAATTTATTCATTGGAGTAATGTTAATGTGTTATATGTTAGTAAATTTCTTAACGAGAGAGCGACTCATTGGGAGGAAACATTTTTAAAGGGAGAGTGGTTCAATAAGAGCATCATATTACATGCTAGAATAAAATATTGATGTTATATTATGGATTTAAAATTTTAGTTGAAATTTAATTTTCAAAAAAAAATTAAAAGGTAATCTATATAATAATATTTGATATAATGTTAAATATGAAAATATTAAACAATTGCATTGTTTATACTTATTCAGAATTTTCGTGAATGATCAAGACGACACGGAAAATTCAAAAATAAACTTATGTTAGAAATATTATTATAAATTTAATTCAAAAATATATTTCGTAGAATGTTTACAAATTTTTAGATAAATTATTATAAGACCGCTGTGAAACGCGATTTAGTAAACTCGTAGAAGTATTATATATAACCGTAATTTGTAACAACTCCCAATGGGAAATTAGGAATGTCCCCACCTTTGATTTTAACATGTGTTGGTGATAATATCACAGGAGTGCATGTCTTGAATACACCTGGAAATTTGAATGCAACTTACAGTCTTTCACACTAGAACAACTTTGAACAATAATACTATTCTTTGTTTTCCTGGTGTTGAGCTTATGCATTGCTGCATGCTGCATTCACCCTGTCAACTGCCTCATTTTAATGTTTGTTAGACTACAATTGCTCATATCATTCTTTCTCCCCTTTCACAGGATTTTTATGAATATTATTTATCTTCTCTTTATATGTATAGCCTGGATATTCATTCTGATTTACGACCATATGGACACAATACAAAAGAATCGAATTTACAACACAACTGACAACATATGTGTACTATATTATTAAAACGAAACATTTTAGTTTTCGATTCTTTATTCTAATTAAAAAATAATTTAATAATATAAAAATAGTACTCATAACTAACTAATTGTCTTTTATAATTAAAACACATTTTCTTTTTTTTTTTTAAAACAAAATTCACTACTTTTCCAATAATATCACTCGCAGTATCTTTTCAACTAAAACATGTTACATTTTTCATTTATCCTTACTAATATCTCTCTTTTTCCAAAAATACAACCCTTACTTATTTATTTTAAAATCTATTTTAATGTGTTTAATTATTTAAAAAAATTTATCTATTTTAACATGTCTACTTATTTTTTTAACAAATTAAATTAAAAATTATTAAAACGTACATAATAAAATAATAACTGTTAAAAAACAATTCGTGAATGCCGAAACATTGTAAATTTTGGTTTTCGGTTTTCGTTCATTTATTTTATTTAATAAAATAATATAAAGTATAAACACGCATAAAAACAAAAATTAGTATAATATATCTTTTTGTCATTATTACCTTTTTTAAATATATATCTTTCAATTATTAATACATTCCAAAAATTATCAAAAACTATATCTTCTTAATAAAAATGTCAATTATACTATATCTTTCTATTATTAATACAAAAAAATAATATAAAAAAATATTTTTAATATAAAAAAATATTATATTATATTAAAAGAAGCCCGTGCTTCGCACGAGTTATAAGTTAGTATTATTAAACCCAAAACATTGAAAATTTTGGTTTTCGGTCATTTATTTTATTTAATAAATAATAAAATAATATAAAAATAGTAACTAACTTATTATCTTTTATAATGAAAACACTTTTTATTACAAAATTTACTCATTTTCCAAAAATATCACGGGCAATTACCTTTAAATTAAAACATATTACCTTTTATATTTGTTCTCACTAAAATCTCTATTTTCCAAAAATGTCAGGTGCAACTCTTACTTATTTATTTTAAAACATATTTTAATACTTTTAATTATTTAAAAAAGTTTACCTATTTTAACATACCAACGTATTTTTTTTAAGAAATACAATTAATAAAATTAAAACATTTCTAAAAATACACGGGAGTTACTTTTTTTAATTAAAACATGTTAGTTTTTCTATTTGTCCTTATTATTAATATTATTTTAATAAATAATAATAATTTAATAATATAAAAATATTAACTAGTTGATTGCCTTTTATAATTAAAACACATTTTTCTATTTTTTTTAAACAAAATCCACTCATTTTCCAAAAATATCGGACAATTATCTTTTTTAATTAAAACATGTTACTTTTTCTATTTATCCTTACTAAAATCTCTCATTTTCCAAAAATATCACGGGAAACCCTTACTTATTTATTTTAAAATATATTTTAATACTTTTAATTATCTAAAAAAGTTTACCTATTTTAACATGCCTACTTATTTTTTTTTTTAAATACAATTAATAAAATATTAAAACATAAATTAAAAAATAATTTAATAATATAAAAATAGTAATTAGCTAATTGCCTTCTATAATTAAAACAAATTTTCTATTTTTTCTAAAAAAACCACTCATTTTTTTAAAAATATAACGGGCAATTATCTTTTCAGTTAAAACATGTTTTTCTACTTGTCCTAACTAAAATCTCTCATTTTTCAAAAATATGACGGGTAACCCTTACTTATTTATTTTAAAACATATTTTAATTATTTAAAAACGTTTACCTATTTTAACATGACTACTTATTTTTAAAAAAAATATAATTAATAAAATATTAAAACATACATAATAAAATAATAACTGTTAAAAAAATATTTGCATCGCAATAACCGAAACATTGAAAATTTTGGGTTTTGGTTTTTGGTTTTTGATTTTTGGTTATTTATTCTAATTAATAAATAAATTAATAATATTAATAGTAGAATAATATTTTCAGCACATATCAAACCTGTTTTAACTCGTTCTTAATACATACAACCTATAATACATATCGAATTAAATTTTATTCTTTATTTATTATTTTCTATTCAAATTATTATTTTTAATTTATCATTTTTTAAAATACCCTTTTTGATAGACGGTGCCTTGTACGGGTTATAGGCAATCAATATCTTTATATATATAAAAGAAAACCCTCGGGAGCTCTCAGATCGTCCGAAAATTATTTATCTATTTTTCTAGAGAGCTTCTGGATAATCTTTATTTTTTACTAATTTTTTTTTCTAACTTCTTACAATTTTTGGCCAAATAATTATGAAATATATTCACTTTTTCGATATTACCCTTTTGGTTCTATATCTTTTTAAACATCCCATTCTTAATTTACAACATTCTTTATATATATAAAGAAAAACCCTCAGGAGCTCTTAGATCGTCCGAAAATTATTTATTTATTTTTCTAGAGAGCTTCTGGATAATCTTTATTTTTTACTAAATTTTTTTTTTAACTTCTTACAATTTTTGGCCAAATAATTATGAAATATATTCACTTTTTCGATATTACCCTTTTGGTTCTATATCTTTTTAAACATCTCATTCTTAATTTACAACATCCAAATATCTATATAAATTAAAATCTTCAATGACGACCAAAATATATTCCAAGAGTACGTGTTTTCCGTTATTTTTGTTTCCTCCCAACCTTCCCCCAACAATAATAATATTTTCCACCCTAACTAATTCAGTTTTTGTGATTCTTCTTGCAGGTTCAGAGAAAAGTTGTTCTAATCATGCTATCCTATAAGCGGTTGAATTTCCAGGATTGTCTATTCTTACCATACCTTTGACGCTGATTATCACTAATTAAACCTCTTTCTTTTAGAATAAAGGAAATCTTTATTGTTGTAACCTTTGAGAATTTACTAGGACAAGAAGTATTGCTTAGAATAAAATTGGTAAATCCCTAAATGACTTAAAAATAATAAATTAATCGTATTAGGCTACCAATTATTAAATATCGTGATTTTAATCTTAACAGGAAAACAAGGTGCGGAATTCGTGGTTATGGAACATGTTGTGTACCTTGACCATTGAGAAAGTTTTAGGTTGGTAAATAATTAAATATTGCATACCTTCTGCATGTCAATTCTCACTTCAAATCAGAGTGTTTACCTACAATTTGGAACTTTGATTAAAATTTTATATTTGCTAAATATAGAATTAATTTACATCATCATCTCTGATGGGTAAAGTTGCATGCGTACCTTTATTATTATATTTTTTAATTATCCTTTCTGGATGTTAACTTAATTTTTATGTTGTAGTATAATTCTTAATTGCTAATTAGTTTGTTTGCAAGAGGTTGTGTTTTATATTTCTCTTAAATTATCATAATCTCAAGCTGGTCATAAAACTAGCTAATTAGTTTCATGGCGCTAGCTAACTTTATCGTGCAGCGTGGTTCTCAACTAGCTGATTAAGATCAGAATTTTGGGTCTCAATTATGATGCATCAAACGGTGAGTTAGTAAGGACACAAACATTGGTAAAGAGTGCAACTTTTCACACTGTGTAATGAATTATCTAAAGTAACCACACTAACAACAATTATGTAACGTAATTGATGCAAGCACGAGGGATTTACTGCATAAACAAGAAATAATAGTACTGATAGAACTGATAAGTGAGGACTTTCGAGTAGCCTCCACTCCCAAATCCCTAATTGGGTTTTACAAAATAAATATCTTCATACTCTCATTTCTCTCGTTTTCGATACTTATCCTTCTTTGGATGGAATAGTCACTTTTGCCCTTGGACGACGTCGTTGGTAAGATATGAGTATTGGGTTTTTTTCTTGCATAGTGGGCTGCTTATTGGGCTGCATTACATTACCCCGCGCCCAAAGAATCACCTTGTCCTCAAGGTGAAAGTCAGGGAAGCGTTCTTGAATGACATCTGATTCCTCCCAGGTGGCCTCAAAGTCTGGTAAATGTTTCCACTTGAGCAGCACCTCCGTATTAACCCCTTGCTCTCCAGTATGAGTTCGAACAGCTAGTAATTCTTCCGGTTCTACCATCATTTCCAGATCCTAATTCAGAGTTACAGGTATTGTGGGACTACTGGGACCAGGACCTATGGCCCTCTTTAACTGAGAGATGTGAAATACCGGATGTATTTTGCTAGTGGCTGGCAGGTCCAACTTATAAGCAACTTCACCCACCCTTGCTACCACAGAAAATGGCCCATAGAAACGGGCTGCTAATTTCTCAAATGATCGTTTGGCAATAGATTGTTGACGGTATGGCTGCAATTTCAAGTATACCTGCTCCCCGATAGTAAACTGATCATCCCTACGATGGCCATCCGCCTTTGTCTTCATAAGTTGTTGTGCTCGGAGTAGATGGAATTTCAAATCATCCAAAATAGCATCACGCCTTAGTAAGGATTCTTTCAATGTGTCCACCGGTGTATGCCCCTTTCCCATTCGTTGAAGGTGTGGTGGTTCCCTACCATATAACGCCTGAAATGGTGATATTTTTGTAGCGAGGTGGGGCGATGTATTATACCAAAACTCGGCCCACGGTATCCAATTCGCCCACTGCCGAGGCTGACCAACTACAAAACAGCGGATGTACGTCTCCAAACATTTATTCACCACCTCCGATTGTCCGTCGGTTTGTGGGTGATATGCAGAACTTCGTTTAAGTGTGGTTCCTTGCAATCTAAACAGCTCTCTCCAAAAAGTACTCATGAAAATCCTGTCTCTGTCTGATACTATTGATAGCGGAAACCCGTGCAGGAGGACTATTTCAGAGACAAACACCGTAGCTACGGTCAATGCTGAGAATGGATGTTTTAACTTCAAGAAATGGGCATACTTTGACAATCGGTCTACTACCACCAAAATTGTATCCCACCCCTTAGAAGTGGGCAGGCCTTCGATAAAGTCCATGGAAATTTGATCCCACACCTGCGTTGGAACTGGTAATGGTTGCAAGAGGCCTGCCGGACTCTGAGTTGAGGCTTTGTACTGCTGGCATATGACACACTGTCGCACATACATGGCCACATCACGCCGCATCCCTTGCCAATACCAATCTGTCGCCAGTCGGAGATATGTCTTTAAATCCCCAGAATGCCCCCCTACACACGAATCATGATACTCCTTTAATAGAACTCCCACAAACTTCGAATTCTTTGGTATTACTACCCTTTTTTTGTACAGTAGTCGCCCATCCTCTACGGTGAAACCAACCGCCAACTCTTTCCCTTGTAGAATATCCTCCTTAAGTTGTGACAAAAACTTATCCTTCTCCACCTCGTGTAATACTTCAGTCCAATCTATCCAACTAGACGAAACCATGCTGCTCAAATGGACCTCTGTTTCCCCTCTTCGAGACAGGGCATCGGCTGCTCGGTTCACAATACCCAGTTTATAAACGATGTCGAAATCGAACCCCATTAATTTACTCACCCAATGCTGGTAGTTCGAACCCACCTCTCGTTGCTGCATAATAAAACAGAGACTTTGCTGGTCCGTGTGGACTCGAAAATGCCTGCCCATTAAGTAGTGTTTCCACTTCAAGATTGCAAAACATATGGCCATTAGTTCCTTCTCGTAAATGGATTTCAATTGAGCCCTCTTCCCCAACACTTTGCTGAAATAAGCCACCGGTCGACCCTTTTGCATCAACACTGCCCCTACCCCGTACCCTGAAGCATCTGTCTCGATTACAAAGTGTATGGTGAAATCGGGCATTGCTAGCACCGGGGCTTTCACCATTGCTTGTTTGAGGGCAGTAAAGGCTGAAGTAGCTGATGGGTTCCACCCAAATTGATCTTTCTTCAATTGTTCTATTAACGGCCTTGCTATTTGTGCATAATTTTCCACAAACTTACGGTAGTATCCCGTGAGCCCCAAAAACCCTCGCAGTTCCTTGATGTTTCGGGGTTGTGGCCATTCTGACATTGCTTGAACCTTACTTATATCCGCTGCTACCCCCTTATTTGACACCACATACCCCAGATATGCGACTTCACTTTTACCGAACTCACATTTTTTATAATTTGCATAGAGCTTGTGCTGGGCCAAGGTGCCTAAGACTGCTGCCACATGTTCCTTGTGTTGTTCTGGGTTGGTACTATATATTAAAATATCGTCGAAGAACACTAAAACAAACTTCCGTAGAAAAGGCTTGAAAACTTCGTTCATAAGGGATTGAAAAGTGGAGGGGGCGTTGGTCAACCCGAATGGCATTACTAAGAATTCGTAATGCCCTTCGTGTGTCCGAAACGCTGTTTTGTATACATCTTCCTCCCTCATTCGAATTTGGTGGTATCTAGCCTTGAGGTCCAGTTTGCTAAACATTGAAGCCCCATTTAATTCGTCCAATAGTTCGTCAATTACGGGAATTGGATATTTATCGGGCACCGTCTCTTTATTGAGTGCCCGATAATCTACACAGAACCTCCATGATTTGTCCCTTTTCTTTACCAACAATACGGGACTTGAGAAAGGGCTGCTTGACGGTTGGATGATACCCGCCTCTAGCATTTCCCTCACCAATCTTTCTACTTCATCTTTTTGAATTTGAGGGTAGCGATAAGGGCGTACACTTACCGGGTTGCTGCCCTCCTTGAGGACAATAGAATGTTCATGTCTCCGTATTGGGGGTAGGCCTTCGGGGTTCTTGAATACCTGCTGATAGTGAGTGATTATAGGCTGGAGAAATTCGGGCACTTCACTTGACTCTTCTTTTTGTTCAGTTCCCGTACCTGGCTGGAAGTCGAGCTTGCTCAGTTCGATTAACATTCCCCCTGCTTCCTTCTTTATTGTTCTCAACATTGCCTTGAGTGAAATCTTACTACGACACAAGGTTGGATCACCCTTTAACAACACCATTTGACTGCCCACCTTGAATTTCATCACTTGTGTCTTCCAATTTGTGGTCACCGGGCCTAATTTTTCCAGCCATTGGACCCCTAGTATAACATCTGAATTTCCCAATTCAAAAATCAGAAAATCGTCAACCACATCCAAGCCTTCCAGCTTTAGCAGAACTCCCTTGCACTCCCCTGCTCCTTGTACAGACACCCCATTACCTAGACAGACCCCAAAATCCCTTGTGTTGGTCACCGGAATCCCCAGCTTTTGCACCGTCTCTATGGAAATAAAATTGTGGGTCGCCCCGGGATCTAGCATAACTATCACCTCCTGTCCCCCTATATCTCCGACCATTTTCATTGTCTTGGGCGACATCAATCCAACTACTGAATTAAGTGACACTTCCACAACTGGTGTTGCCGAGATCTCTTCACACTCCATCCGAGTACCCTCTTCGTGTAACAACTCCCCTTCATCATCTTCCAGTGCTAGTAACACATTCAACTCCTTCCTTTTACACCTATGTCCCGCCACCCATTTATCGTCACACCTGAAACACAACCCTTTTTTTCTTTTATACCGCAGTTCCTTGTCTGACAAACGCCTGATTTCTCCGACTGGCTTAGCTGTTGGTATCAGTCCCCTAGTGGACTTAGCAGTAAACATGTCAGCCGAATTACTATTCGATGTCGACGACGACCACAAACTTTGATTAGTTGGCCCTGCACCAGACTGATTTGACATGGTGGGACTAATTGGCCCCTGTGCAGTAAAGGGGCTCATATAGGAGTGTGTGGGGTTTTTATTTGCGAGTGACAAAGGTGGAGAAAATGTTGATTTATAAGAGCTCAAAGAAGGATTCTTACCTCCGCCTTGTCGTAATGCTCGTAAACGGTTAGTTTCCTCCACTTTTAATGCTAACTCCATAGCTTGCTCCAAACTGTGAAGTCCCAACATTCGTACCTCCGCTCTAATATCCTCACGTAGTCCATTAACAAAATGCCCCAGAAGAATTTGCTCTGGGATTCTGTCCAAGGGGGCTGCCAACCCAATAAACTTGCTGCGAAACTCTGCAACGGACCCGGTCTGTCTCACAGCCAGCCATTGTTCACAAAGGGAGCCGGAGTGGAGGGGGCGGAACTGTTTCAACAGTAGGCTTCACATCTCGTTCCAACTCCTTATAGGCCGACGACTATTTTCCCATTGATACCACACTAACGCTTCTCCATCAAAACCTACCACTGCAGCCTCCAACTTCTCCTCTTCTGTGAGTCTATAAAAAGTGAAGTACCTTTCTGCTCGTAAAATCCACTCGTCCGGATTGTGTCCATCGAAAACCGGTAAATCTAATTTTCTGTAACGCCAATTCCCCCCAGTATTAATCGATCCCCCACCCCCTCTTAGGTCGCCTTCTGTATTCTCTCTTGCTTTAGGTTGGTAGGTGCTTCCTTGAAACCCTTGCCCCCCAACTGTGTGAATATGCCCAGACCCACTACCACTACCTTCTCCATGGTTCTCCTTTGATGTAGTGTCCACTGTTTTCAAGGATGTAAGTGCAGATCTAATTTCGGACTGAAACTCCTCTTGCCTCCTTCTTACATCTTGAATTAGGGTTTCATTGGCATCTCTGACCGTATCCATCCTCACGTGGAGCCTCTGAGTTACTTGGTCCAAACTCGTCGCGATTTGAGCTACTAGGGTTTGTTGCATATCAGCGGCGGCTCTGTTAACAGCCTCTGTGACTTCTCTTGACAACGAGCTTTGTAAGGCCGCTACCGCTTCTTCCACTAACTCGATTCGTGAAGCTTGTCTTGTTTCTGGTGGAGGTGCCATAATAAGATGCTCTGATACCAAATCTGTAATGAATTATCTAAAGTAACCACACTAACAACAATTATGTAACGTAATTGATGCAAGCACGAGGGATTTACTGCATAAACAAGAAATAATAGTACTGATAGAACTGATAAGTGAGGACTTTCGAGTAGCCTCCACTCCCAAATCCCTAATTGGGTTTTACAAAATAAATATCTTCATACTCTCATTTCTCTCGTTTCCGATACTTATCCTTCTTTGGATGGAATAGTCACTTTTGCCCTTGGACGACGTCGTTGGTAAGATATGAGTATTGGGTTTTTTTCTTGCATAGTGGGCTGCTTATTGGGCTGCATTACACACTGGTGCTACATCATTCGAATTCAATCAATAGTAACTTTAATGCTTTGGTGTCAATATTGCCAAGAATGATGGAGAGGATGGTGATGCTGATATTTAGGCGGAAAAGAAGAGAAACCATGTCCAGAGAAATATTGAAAAGCATCAAGAGGATCATAAGATTCACTCGCATACTGAAAAATAGTTTGGCATAGTAGGCGTTTTTCTTGCTGCAATTTCAGCATTAACCAGACCAGCGTGGGTGTGCTGATTGATACATAGTGGAGGTCAAGGAGCTGGAAATCAACTTATTATTCATATTCACACATAAAGGTACATCCGTTTAACTTTTGAACGATTTTAGTGCGTAATAGTTCACTCGAAAGAATTTCTATGTCAAAATAAAGTTAAAAACCTTATCCGCTCCTAAATATAATAACGAACCTAAGGTACGGGTTATATAACAATTTATAATATATAGATTTGGAACTGGTTTATTGGTGAAGGTGATCTAAAGATATGGTGATCATAAAGAAAATCAAAAAATTATTGATCTTATTATGGATTTGATCTTGATTACACCATAGTGCGGATATAAATATTAGTCCTTCTAATATCATACTTATATGGTTATAAGTTAATGATTTGATAAGTATGATATAAATTTTGTTTGTTTTCCGATTTACAGGTGATTAGAAAAGAATCTACATGATTCCCGATACTTTTATAATTATTAAAAAACTATAGCAAGTAATGAACTTCTGCAAATTTAAGCACAAAAATACATATCTATTAGGTGCTTATCTTAAGTATAGACAAAAAACATTTCTAATTGAGGCATTGAGCACACCCACTGTCTTAACAAACTCTGATGAGAAGATACAAAGATAAGGCTAAGAAAGTGTGATTTTCATATGTATCTTTTCCTGAAGTAAAGATTTTAATCAATGAAAAGAAATTAATCGAGGAACAGAAGTTTAAATAATGTGTTGAGAAGAATTTTTGTTCTACAAGAAGGATGTCAAAATTCAAATCTAATGCCATTATAAGATTTTATATTTTAACCAATTTATATTCTACAACTTACTCCAATGACAACTTGATAAGAAAGTGAAGACAACTATATAGCGCAGTCTGCGATAATATACTTTTGTGCTTCTTGGTGTGATGCATTTAAGCAGGGACCAAGTCTTGTCACATCTCTCCGTTGATTTTCCCGATGCCATTTTCCTCAGGGTTGAAGCTGAAGAACTGCCAGAGGTTTCAGAGGGTCTGTTGAAGTTTCTTAATTGGCCAACTTATCCTCAAGTATACTGCAAAGTAGATCTTATATATCAGTGAGTCTATATTTTTATTTTTATGCATGAGGTTGGTGAACTAAAGAAAGTATTTAGAGATCATGGTATCAGGAGTTCGCACACAAGTGAGGCAAAAGTGACATAACTGATGTTGCATATGGTGGCATCTGAGAAACTTGATAAACCAAAATGTTGATTTAGGCGATAGGTGGTCGATATTCTTTCTAATAAGGTCTTAAAGTTTACTCCAGTTATCCTCGATTATACATTGATTATACATTAATATAAGACTGTTGGCGTATCTAATATCGCCATATCTTTTAATATGTGAAATTTATTTTTCTAAATTTCTAAACTTTTTGAATTTAAGTATCGAAAAATAGGAAATATTCAATTATTTTTAATTCTTCTAAATTTTCTCCACAAGTAAAATTACTATTTTAATTTTCTCCCAAAAATTCCCTTTAATTCAATTACATATCCAAAATAGTATACACATTTAAATTTATAAAGAAAGAAAATTTGAAGTTATATCGAATACATATATTTACAATTTTTTTAACATATTTGAAATACAAGATAAATATTAATAATTAAATTTATTTAACATATTAGAAATTGAAAAGACATTCACATTTTTAAGATCAAATTTATAGGAAAACATGTAATAAAAAATTTATCTAATGTAATTGAAATAGAAAGGAATTGAAATTCAGATGAATGGGTTTTGGTGGGGGCATGGACAGAACAGTCGAGGGCTCAGATGGAAAACTTGAGAAAAGTTATGTGTCGTGAAAGGAGTGGGTGGGCTTGGATTCAAAGAATTGAGGAAATTTAATATCTCTATGCTTGCTAAAGAGGGTTGGAGGCTTCTAAATAATGATAACCCATTAGTAACTATGTGTATGAAGGCTAAATATTTCCCGAATGAGGATTTCTTGACAGCACGGTTAGGACCAAACCCAAGTTACATGTGGAGGAGCATCCTGGCTACACAAGAGGTGGTAATAAAAGGATGCAAAAAGCGCATTGGGGATGGCAGCCAAACTGAAATATGGAAGGTACCTTGGCTTCCATGTGCAGAAAATGGTTTTATGACTACAGAAATGCCTATACAACTGGGAGGAAGTAAAGTGTGTAGCTTGATGCAGATAAATCAGAAGAAGTGGGATGAAGATGTGTTGAACGATATCTGTAACGAAAGGGATAGAAATCTTATAAAGAAAATTACTCTAACAGCAAGAGAAGATAGTGATGCTTGGTACTGGCTCCCAGATGAGAAGGGATATTTTACAGTGAAGAGCTACTATAGATTACTGCAAGGTGAGATTGAGGCGCCATATGCTCAATTCTGGAGAAAGATGTGGAATTTAAAACTTCCAGGTAAGATCATTCATTTTCTGTGGCGCGTGTGTTCTTTGTGTTTGCCTACTACGGTACGATTAGCTTCAAAAAGGGTACAGGTAGACACGATATGTCAATGGTGTCGCGTGTACCAGGAAACAGATATACATACTTTGTTTGAATGTCAAATAGCAGCTGCAGTATGGGTTGAGGTTGGTCTGCAAGGGAGCATTAACATATTACCAGAGGACAGTGTTTTTGATATCTTTTGCAGGGCTTTTGATCGATGTAGCAGAGAACAATGTACCCTATTAGCGTTGGTGTCTTGGAGCATATGGAACAGAAGAAACAAGTGGATATGAGAGAAAGTTAATATGTCTACTTTTGGTATAAAAGCAGTTGCACTTAATTTACTTGTTGAATGGAAAAAAGCTCAAGAACAACAAGACATTCCTCTGACTGCTAGAGGGGTATCAGTTGTAGTGCGAAGATGGGAGAAACCACAGCCTTCGTGGGTGAAAGTAAACATCGATGCTGCATTATTTGAAGTTATTAATTGCATTGGGCTTGGTAGTGTTGTTCGAGGAGCTGATGGCCAGTTCATCATGGCTAGGAGTAGGAGACAAGATGTGTTGATACCGCCAAAAGAAGCTGAAGCATTGTGTTTGAAGGAGGCTCTGCTATGGTTGAAAGATGCTATGGTTTAAAGATAAGGGGTTCCAGCGGTGTGTTTTTGAAACTGATTCACAAGTTCTGGTTCGAGCATGCAAAGGAGGAGATAGGAGATCTTTTTTTCATACAATTGTCAGAGATTGTATTGATTTATTTCAACACTTTGATGAAGTGTTAGTGTGTTTTGCAAGTAGGTCTGCGAATAGGGTTGCTCATGAATTAGAGAGAGCGGCCTATTCTATGTCAGATTTTCGGGAGTGGCAAGTTAATGCTCCTGATTTTATTCATCATGTAATCTGTTCTGAAGCTTTATAAGTAATGCAAGTACGATTTCATCAAAAAAAAAAAAGGAATTGAAATTTATGTAAAATGATATTTTGAACTTATAAGAAAATATATAATTAAAAAAAATTAGACATTAAATAAACCATGTATATTATCATGATTTATAAGTATCATTTAAAAAAACATCCAAAATAATATTTACCATTTCAAAAAATTTGAAAATAAACCATTTATGTTTTCATGAAGTAGATTTGGTTAAATTTCTTTTAATTCAACAATTTACTATTTTCAGTGGTAGTTGCTGAAGTTTAAGATGGTAGTTGGTACTGAAAATTCTTATTAAAATTATTATTACTACTAGCTTATAGCCCGTGCGATGCACAGTTACTTAAATTTTATTTATAATTATTTTGTTTATAATTATAATTTTATTACTCATGCAACACACGATTGCTTTTTTAATATTTATAATTATATTTATTTATTAATATTTTAATATTTAAAAGTTATTAGTTTACATGATTAAATTATTAGTTTAATATTTGTTTATATTGAGTTATAAAAATTAGATTTTGCCAATTTTATAGTCCACATGAAATTCACAAAATAATCTTTAATTTAGTTGTGGTTTAATAGTTCTTTTTCAATTAAAAACTATTCTAAAACTAAAAAGAGAATAAAGTGACGAAATTTAATGTTGAGAATTCTATTCGATTTAGGAAATCTACTTATATGTAGTTTAGATTATTAGAATACACTTTATTAATCAAATACAGTTTTTAATGTTAAATCTAACGGTTTTCACCTATCTATTTAACATTAAACAATTTTTATTATTTTCATATTAAATGGGTTTCATTATTTAATTACAACTATTTTTATGTTTTGACTTTTTAGAAAATCCAATCCTAATATAATATCTTTTAACTTATATCATTTTTAGATAATAACTTCTTTTTATATGATATAATCTTGATCATGTATTTTTAAAAGTATTGGATCTAACGGTTGAGAATGTTTTGGCGGTATTTAGGACCAAACTACCATGATAACATCATTAATTTTTCTTAATATTTATAAAATTTATAATTTATAATTTTTTTAAATATTTATTGCTAAAATATAATATACTCTTTTTTGTAATATGTTAAAGATGCGAGAACTTTGAACTTTTGAGAAAATAAATTATCAATTAAAATATAATTTTTTTTGTAATAGTTCTTCTTTTAAAGTAGTACACCGTGATCAAAATTCTGTATAAATTTCATTTTTTTATAGTATATCCCGTAAATATCTATGTTATTATATTAAAGATTAATTAATGAAAGCTACCTTATAAGTTTGGTCGCTTTGTTTGATCACTCAATCCATAATCGTTGAATCTTTCAAATTAAATTGTTGAAAAACGTTAGATACAACAGTAAAATTATCATGCAGAATGATCTAAGGTTTGAATCTACCAACAACATATTAAAATTTATAGGTTTTTTTGAAAAATAAGAATTTTTTCATTTTTTCTTGCAGACATATGTTATTTGATAATATTTTTTGTAAAGTACTATTTTTCAGAAAAGTACTATACTAATTGATTAACAAACTTTTAAAGTTTCGAATTTAATAATTTACAATGTATATATGTTTAAAAAGTTTGGCCTAGCTGAGTCTAAAATTTCAAAATAAGGTTTTTTTAATATGAATATAGTTTTTATAAAACAAAATTACCATTTACGTATAATTTATTATTTAATAATAAATAATATTTGATTAGTTATGATATAAAACTTAATAAAATAGGATTAAAAATATGCACAATTTTATAAAATTTTATCCTCGTATTATTATATTCTTTGTTGATTTGAATTTTTCTTAGATTGATTTTAATTTTTGAACATAGATTTCTAAATTTAAAATAGTTAGAAAAAAGTAATTAAATTGGTGTTAAAATAATGATGACATAATAATAATTATTAGAATTTAAATATTCACTTTATTAATTTGGGCTTTATTTTGTGTTTTAAAAATCAGATTTTGACGATTTTACACCCCACATGAAGATAACTAAATTATCTTTAATTAAAAGATGGTTTAACAATTTTTATCTAGGTGGAATTGTCTATGGAAGATAAAAGAAAGTCACGAATTTTTTACTTGGAGAATTCTATTCAATATAGAAAACTTATTTATATTTGGTTTAAATTATCAAAATACACCTTTTAGAATTTAAATATAATCCTATTATTAATAAAATAAACTTTTTTAATATTTGATCTAACGATTTTCATTTATCTAGTTAAGATCTAATGGTCCACCAAAATTTGGGATAAGATCCCTATTATGATTATTATATATAAGGATTTAATATAATAAGGATATCAAATATATAATGATATAAGTATCTTACTAACTGCTTTTACTTTTAATGTTTCGGTTTTATTTACGGTGTAAATAAAATTTTAAAATACATTATTACTTAAAAATTATTAAATAGAATAAAAATTATGTTAAGATTATATAAAATTTTATTCTCATATTATTATATTCTTTATCGATTTGAATTTGTTCTTAATTAATTTTGATACTTTATTGAAAGAAACATAAAATTTCTATATTTAAAAGAATTAGTGGAAAATTAAATAAATTGGTGCTAAAATAATAAAAAAAATATTTATTAAAATTTAGATACTCACTTTAATATTTGGGGTTCTATCTTGAGTTTTAGAAATTAAATTTTGATAATTTTACAACTCATGCGAAAATAACGAAATTATCTTTAATTTAATGATGGTTTAATATTTATTATCTAATGTTGTGGAATAAAATCTGAGCTTACGAATTTAATGCGAGGGTTTAATGAGCTTTGAGCTTTTATGGCTGCACTTGTGTTTCGAGACTAAATCGGTCCTCACAAGATGCCTACGTATCTCAATTCGTTATTGAGAATCAAGCCAAAGACGTAGTTCTTGGTGGTGCCCTCGGGGCTATGGCGGCAGGGGCACACCAAGGACGTAGTGACTTGTATGTCCTTATTCGAGGATGAAGTCTAAAATGTAGTTCTAGGGGTGCCTTTATGGCTTGTTGCGCCTTCGAGGCGTTGTGACGTATGGAGTTGTGCCCAAAACGTAGTAGATGACGTATGGAGCTGTGTCCAAAACGTAGTTCTGATTGTAGGATCAGGGTCCTTATATAGGCGTCTAGAGCCTAGTATTTATGGTATGTTTAGGAGTCTTAGCGAATAAGTCTCCTTATTGATATTGGATAAACATTGTATTTCTTGCTGGAGAATTCGTTTCCTTATTGATAAAGGCTATGACTCATTAATTGCCTTTAATTGGGATTCTGGATCCTTCTTTGATGAATTTACCATATTTTGGACTCTTTTTATGAGCTGTATATTTTTCATATTCATTAATTACGAAATTAATGAATAATTAGGGTGTCGGGCCTTAAATATCGGCCTTTCCATTGACTTGTCAATTATATTTCTATAATTACTTTTCTGACCATATCATTTGCCCCCCAACTTCTGGGAAAATCTCCTTGGGGTTTTCGTAGAAGTTATAACATGTTTTTCCTCAAAATTTTCCATTTTTAAGGGCATTTTCGACCTCAAATTAGGTCATTTTCGACCTCCTTTTTGACCAGGAAACAAGTCATTTTCGACCTCAAATTCGACCAGGAAACAGGTCATTTTCGACCTGAAATTCGATCTGGATTTCGACCTCGACTAGAGTGAGGTCGAAGGTTTCAACCTCGATTTTTAAGTCTTTTTCGACCTCGAGCCTTCGACCTCGATCCAACCTTTTTTCGACCTTGATTGGTCCCAGGTCGATGGTTTCAACCTCGACATCCCAGTCATTTTCGACCTCGGTCATTCGACTTCGATCCCTTATACTTTCGACCTCGATTTACAGGTCATTTTCGACCTGGGTCATTCGACCTCGATTCCTCATACTTTCGACCTCATTTTGCAGGTCATTTTCAACCTGGGTCATTCGACCTCGTTCCAGCCTTTTTCGACCATGATTTCTAGGTCAATATCGACCTCGATCTCTAGGTCGTTTTCGACCTCATTTTGGCGTGAGGTCGAACGCTTAGACCTCGTTTTCTAGGTCATATTTGACCTCATTCTTTCGACCTTGAATCCTTCTGTTTTCGACCTCACTTGGGTGTGAGGTCGAGGGGTTCGAGCTTGATTTATAGTGTATTTTCGATCTCAATCAATCGACTTCGATCTAGGGTCTTTTCGACCTCGAATTTTCAATTTTTTGACTGGATTTTTTGTGCGAAGTCGATTGAAACGACCTCAATTCCTCGTATATTTTCGACTTCGAGCCTTCGATGTCGTTCTAAGGTTTTTTCGACCTCAATTTCATTATTTTTCGACTTTATTTGGGAGCGAGGTCGTTGGAATCGACCTCGTTTTCCCATATTTTTTCGACCTCGGTCATACGATTTCGATTTAATGTCTTTTCTACCTTAAATCTTTGATTTTGCCTTGGCTATATTTCAAATTTCATTCTTTTCTTGGGCCTTAACTAGCCCAATTTTTAATTGGACTTAAATTATTCCAGCCTTGGGCCTTATTGGGCCTTTATTGTTTGGGCTTCGAATTTGCCTGAGACCCAAATTATTTGGGTTTTAATCTCTATAATCCATAAATGGATTTGTGGGCCTTAACTGGCTATAGACGGTTGCCCTTCCTTAACCGGTTGGGTTTCCAGTCACTAAGCGATTCCTGGCGAGATTTTCTGTTGAATCTCATTGTTTTCTGGGTTTCTTACTTGAAGTTTTGAAGAATTCTTTGAAGATTCTGGGCTTTCTTTGAAGATTCTGGGCTTTCTTTGAAGATTCTGGGTTTAAAATGGCTGATCGCGCTTCCCAACGTCTATGATAATGCACTAGGATTTCATAGAAGTTATACCGGTCTTTTTCGAGACTTGGGGTCTTTTTATCCCTTACCTGGGACTTACTACCCTTTTTTGGGGATTTTAATATACACTAGTGTTTCACGACTATCGTCTTGGTGTAAAGTGTGGAGCGACCTACACATTTACGACGATTTTGCCTTATTCGAGTCTAACTTGACATTTGCATAAGCCTTTTATGTCTTATACCGTCTTGTTTTGGCTTCAAGCCTTTCATTGAGCATATCGAATGATGGGGTTTGGACTGAATGTCTTAGGTTTCCGGGGTTTCAACCCTTCATTTGCTTTCTAGGAAACTCATGATTTCATCGAACCTTATTTCTATTTGTCCTAGTAGTGAGTCCAATCAGGACACACTTTTAACATAATAGACTTTCAAATTTGAGGCATGCCAAGTCCTTGGCACCTCATGCCCTTCGAGGGTTTCTAGCTTGTACGAGCCTCGACCAAATACGTTCTTGACGCGATATGGTCCTTCCCAATTTGGGGCCAACTTGCCTTTTTGTCCAACTCCGGATGCCTCAATCTTTCGGAGGACTAAATCTCCTTGTCGAAAGAATCTCTCTTTAACCCTTAGGTTGTAATAGAAAGATGCTCGTTTCTGATGCTGAACTATCTTGGCATTTGCCTCATCTCTAACTTCATCAATCAAATCTAAGGCCAGCCTCAAGCCTTCCTCATTTGTTTCTGGCTCATAAGCCTCAATTCTTGGAGATGTGTGAGTAATCTCCACTGGAACCACTACCTCTGCCCCATATGCCAACAGAAAGGGGGTAGCTCCAGTGGTGACTTTGCAGGTAGTACGATATGCCCATAGTATGGGGAGCAATTCGTCCACCCAAGTGTTTTTGGAGCGTTCAACTCTTTTCTTCAGTCCATCTAGGATAATTCGATTTGCAACCCCAGCTTGCCCATTTGCTTGAGGATGGGCGACAGAAGTGAAGCGCAACTTGATATCGTTCTCATCACAATATTTCTTAAACTCATCGTTGTTAAACTGAGTTCCATTGTCTGTGACCAAGATACGTGGAATCCCGTATCTGCATATCACATTTTCCCAGAATAAATGCATCACTTGCTTGGTGGTTATCTTGGCTAATGGCTTAGCCTCAATCCACTTGGTGAAGTAGTCGATTGCTACTATCAAGAACTTTCGTTGTGCACTTCTCATTGGGAAAGGTCCAAGTATATCCATTCCCCACATGGCAAATGGAATTGGTGAGTTTATGGATGTCAACAACTCTGGTGGTTGCCTAACCACTGGTGCATGTTTCTGGCACCGTTCACACTTCTTCACATAGCTTTTAGCATCTGCTAGTATGCTTGGCCAGTAGAAACCTAGACGGGTGATTTTATGAGCAAGGGCTTGGCCCCCAATTGTTGCCCACAAATTCCTTCATGTACTTCCTTTAAGGCCAATTCTGCCTCTTGAGGTCTCAAGCATTTCAGATAAGGAATGATGAAAGACTTCTTGTATAGAATTCCCTCAATCAAGGCATACCTTAGTGCTCTCACATATAGCTTTCTTGCTTCTGAAGTGTCGTTAGGTAGCCACCCAGTTTCCAGATGGGCTTGATGGGATCCATCCAACAACTAGCAACATCAATGGGTGCTACCAACTTTCCGTTGATGCTTGGGGTCTTCAAGACTTGGAAGTATACACTCCCTGCATAGTTTTCAATTTCGGAAGAAGCAAATTTAGACAAGGCATCAGCCTTCATGTTTTCTTCCCTTGGAATGTTCTCTACATAGCATTCATCAAATTGAGTCATGATGGCCTTGACAAGTTTCAAGTACTTGGCCATGACTTCATCTCTGGCTTCAAACTCCCCATTTACTTGGGAAACCACTAGCCTCGAGTCTCCACATACTTTCAGAGTTTTGACTCTCAAGGCTCCATCCAGCCCTAAGCCAGCTATCAGAGCTTCATATTCAGCTTCGTTGTTTGTCGTTGGGAAGTCCAGTTTTAGTGCGTACTCTATGAGGAATCCATCAGGACTTTGTAGCACTAAACCGGCTCCACTTGATTTTGTTTTTGATGCTCCATCAAAATAGAGCACCCAACATTCTTTGGAGACTATTTCTTCAACTTCCTTGTCTTCCACTGTCACTTCCTGCCCCCCGACTTCTTGGTTGTCAATGGTGCATTCAACCATGAAGTCAGCAAGTGCTTGTGCTTTTATGGCCGTTCGAGGCTTGTATTTGATGTCAAATTCCCCTAGTTCAATGGCCCATTTAATCAATCTTCCACTTACTTGAGGGCTGTGCAAGATGTTTCTTAGAGGCTGATTAGTCAAGACCTCTATCTTGTGTGCCTGGAAGTATGGACGTAGTTTTCTTGAGGCCATAATCAAGGCTAAGGCAAACTTCTCTATGGTAGAGTAGTTTATTTCTGCCCTATGTAGAATCTTACTCACATAGTAGATGGGTTTCTGAACCTTCAATTCTTCGTTTACCAAAACGGCTCCAAGGGCTGTGCTAGAAACCGCCAAGTACAAATAGAGAATTTCCCCTGGCTTGGGCTTTGCCAACAGTGGTGCTTCAGCCATATATTTCTTTAGGGCCTCAAAGGCCTCTTGGATTTCAGTTGTCCATTCAAAGTTTTTTACATTCTTGAGTGCTTTGAAGAAAGATAAGCACTTCTCTCTTGACTTGGAGATAAATCTTCCCAATGCTGCCACTCTTCCCGTTAGTTTTTGGACATCCTTGACAGTCTTTGGTGGTTCCATGTCTAGAATTGCTTTGATTTTGTCGGGATTGGCCTCGATTCCTCTCTTGGAAACCATCAGGCCTAAAAACTTTCCCGAGCCTACACCAAAGGCACATTTAGCTGGATTTAACATCATCTTGTGGTGCCTTAGCACTTCAAATGCCTCTCGGAGGTGCTCAATGTGATCGGCCTTATCGAGGCTCTTGACTAGCAAGTCATCTACGTAGACCTCCATGGTTTTTCCAATTAGGTGTTCAAAAATTTTGTTCACCAATCTTTGGTAGGTTGCCCCTGCATTCTTAAGTCCAAATGCCATGACTAAGTAACAGAAAACACCAAAGTCAGTGATGAATGATGTCTTGGAGATGTCATCTTTGTGCATCTTGATTTGGTTGTATCCGCTAAAGCCATCCATGAAACTTAGCATCTCGTGCCCAAATGTTGCATCTATTAGTGCATCAATCCTTGGTAAGGGAAAACAATCCTTAGGACATGCATCATTTAAGTCAATAAAGTCCACACACATCCTCCATTTCCCATTGGCCTTTTTGACCATCACTGGGTTAGCGAACCATTCTGGGAATTGAATTTCCTCAATGAAACCGGCTTCCAAAAGCTTTTCAACTTCTTGTTTTATGGCTTCAAGCCTTTCCGGAGCAAAACTTCTCTTCTTTTGTTTCACCGTCTTCCTTTCAGGATCCACATTCAGTTTGTGAGTTATCAATTGGGGATTAATCCCTGGCATGTCGGCCGCTGTCCAAGCAAAAACGTCATTGTTCTCTTGAAGAAAAGTCGTGAGTTTGCTTTTCAATGGTTCGGGCACTAGTGCCCCAACATAAGTCACCTTCTCTGGTTCACCTGGGACTAAGGGAATTGGGATCAAGTCCTCGGTTGGTTTCCCTCTTCTGTCCTCATCGTCGTTTGTATTCATGTCTTCAATGGGGAGAACCTGCCCCCGATTCCATCAGGCCTTAACGCGGCTACATAACAACTTCTAGCCATTTTTTGGTCTCCTCTCTCTTCTCCAATCCCATTTCTCGTTGGGAACTTGACTTTCAGATGATAAGATGAGGCAACGGCCTTAAACTCCTGAAGACCAGTCCTTCCGAGGATCGCGTTGTAGGTTGAAGTTGCCTTTATGACTACAAAGTTCATCATTTGAGTAGATGTACTCATTCCTTGTCCCATGGTCATTGGGAGCTGGATGGTGCCTTCCACCTTTGATTCCAATCCATTAAACCCGTATATGGGCATATTCGAGGGTGTCAACTGAGAATCAGTGTAACCCATCTTGATAAAGGCATCGTGGAACAAGATATCCACTGAAGCCCCATTGTCAACTAAGACTCTCTTGGTTTCGGAATTACCTATTACAGGTACGATGACTAAAGGATCATCGTGGGGGAACTTCACCCCTTCCAAGTCAGAATCATCAAAAACAATTGACACTTCTGTTCTGGCACGTTTCGGTGCTTCTCCAACCACAGTCATTGCCTCTCGGGCATAAGCTTTCCTTGAGTTTCGGGAGGACCCAGCAGTAGTTGGTCCTCCAAATATCATATTGATGACTGGCCCTCGGGGCTTAGGATTACGATCTTGGTCGTTGTCCCTTCTGTCATCATCCTTCCTTTCATAATTTCCTCAGTGACTTCCTTGATTTCCATCCTTGGTGAATTTGCTGAGTTTTCCTCTTCGTATCAGAAACTCAATCTCGTCTTTCAGTTGTCTACAATCGTCGGTGTCGTGACCAACTTCTTTGTGGAACCGACAAAATTGGTTTTTTTCCGTTTGGACAAGTCAGCCCTCACTGGCTTCGGCCATTTGAGATCCTCTTCCTTTGCTATCTCCATCAGAATTTGACTCCTCGGAGTATTCAATCTTGCATACTCTGTAAATTTTGGCCCAAAGTTGCTCTTTTTTGGTGGAGAATCAGATCTCTTTGATGTTCTAGGAAATTTTTCCCTAACATCGTACTCTTGGGTTTCCTTCCTTTTCTTTGAGTTCCCATTACCACCAGTAGTGGGTTCATGCTTTCTCATGCTTTCTTTTGCCTTGATGTATTTGCCGGCTCTGTCTTGGAGCTTTAACATGCTCTCAGGTGGGTGCTTGGCCAATGATCTCTTGAAGTGATCATCACTAGTTCCTTGCTGTAGGGCTATCATAACCACTTTGTCCTCCAAGTCTGGGACTTTTAGAGCCTCTCTAGTGAATCGATTAATGTAATCTCTCAAGGCTTCATTCTTTCCTTGCTGAATTCCCATGAGGGATGCAGAGCTTTTCTCGTGTACTCTCCCACTTACGAATTGGTTGATAAACGCCTTGCTCAATTCCTTGAAGGACCCAATAGAATTGGGAGGCAAACGGCTATACCAACGTTGTGTCATGCCTGCCAAGGTTTGGGGAAACGCCCTACACTTGACCGCATCGTTGGTCGGCTGCAACAGCAGTGCGTTGGAGAAGGTTCTCACATGGTTAGCGGGATCTCCCGTTCCATCATAAGCCTTGATCATCGGCATCTTGAATTTTCTAGAGATGTTGGCTTTCATGATGTCTTGAGTGAAGGGTGGTGTTGGATCATCAGGATCTCCTAGGGGCAACAAATCAGTAGGATCACCCCTTGGGGCCTCAGCCCTACTGCTTCTCCTTGGTGTTGGGTCGAGGTTGATCACCAGGACTCTTCCTTGATTTTGTGTCCTTGTGGCATCCTCTTCTGCCAATAAATTTTTGAGCCTTGCAGCCTCGGCTTCAAGGGACGCAAGTTTTTCCTTAGTAGTTTCTCGATTGGTTTGGGAGGAACGTCTCCTTCTTGGGGTAACATCCCTCTCATCCCTTGTTGAGTAATTCTCATCCTCGGTGTAGGGACCTGAGTGGTCTTGAAAAGGGGTTCGCTGATTTTGGGGTCCCAGACCTTGAATATATGGGGGCACATAGGCCTCGTGATAGATGGGGTTAGCACCACTACTGCCCATCGGGGGTCCAGGTGGCATACCATAAGTTGGCATACCGAGAGTTTGGGTACTATATTGGGGGAGATCCGTGGTGTGAAGTTGGAGACCACGTGGTGCGTTTGCAAGCAATGGAGTGGTTATGATTGGTTGCTGAAGAGTGGTCTCTGGTGGATCTCGTCCATGAACAACCATTTGTAGGGGATTCGTCCCTTCAACAGTAATCGGGACTTCCGGTCCTTGAGTGGTGGTGATGGGGGCATCTGCCCCTTCAGTGCCAGTGATTGGCGGTGGTTGGCTCCCCTGAGTTTCTGTTGCAGAAGTAAGAGGAAGTCCATCAGAAGTTTGAGGACCTCGAGTTGTTCTTCGTGTGTTTGCCATGGTTGATGTTGTCTTCCCACGGCGCCAAATGTTGTGGAATAAAATCTGAGCTTACGAATTTAATGCGAGGGTTTAATGAGCTTTGAGCTTTTATGGCTGCACTTGTGTTTCGAGACTAAATCGGTCCTCACAAGATGCCTACGTATCTCAATTCGTTATTGAGAATCAAGCCAAAGACGTAGTTCTTGGTGGTGCCCTCGGGGCTATGGCGGCAGGGGCACACCAAGGACGTAGTGACTTGTATGTCCTTATTCGAGGATGAAGTCTAAAACGTAGTTCTAGGGGTGCCTTTATGGCTTGTTGCGCCTTCGAGGCGTTGTGACGTATGGAGTTGTGCCCAAAACGTAGTAGATGACGTATGGAGCTGTGTCCAAAACGTAGTTCTGATTGTAGGATCAGGGTCCTTATATAGGCGTCTAGAGCCTAGTATTTATGGTATGTTTAGAAGTCTTAGCGAAGAAGTCTCCTTATTGATATTGGATAAACATTGTATTTCTTGCTGGAGAATTCGTTTCCTTGTTGATAAAGGCTATGACTCATTAATTGCCTTTAATTGGGATTCTGGATCCTTCTTTGATGAATTTATCATATTTTGGACTCTTTTTATGAGCTGTATATTTTTCATATTCATTAATTACGAAATTAATGAATAATTAGGGTGTTGGGCCTTAAATATCGGCCTTTCCATTGACTTGTCAATTATATTTCTATAATTACTTTTCTGACCATATCATCTAACTTGACCAATTAACCTACCCATAAAAATAAAATAAACTGAAAAGAAAAGATGGTTAAGAAGTTTTACACAAAGAATTCAATTCAATATAGAAAACCAATTTATAATTGGTTTAAATTATCAAAGCACACGTCTTAGTATTTAAATATAATCCTACCTTTAATCAAATACACATTTTAATATAAGTATTATATTCAAAATTATCGTTTATGAATATGAAACCCTCAACATTTTAATAATATTTTGATATTCTCCTTTTATGTTTGTTATATGTAAAATAATATAATTATAATTTTGATTAATCAAATTGTTACGTTCCTTAAAAAAAAGTGTTTAAAGAGTTCTCCTAAGTCTCTTATAACTTAGGGTATCATTGTAATCGATATGAATTGTTATCTTGATATTTGGTTTAACAATTATTATCTAACTGGAACTATACATAAATTCAAGAGAAAAGATATTTAAGAATTTTTACATAGAAAAATTTTAAATTATCAAAATACACATTTTAGTATTTAAATATAATTCTATTATTAATCAGATACACTTTTTAATATTAGATCTAACAATTCTCATCGATCTATTTAAGATCTAACTATAATTATTAGTTTGGTCGTATACTGATCGTACACAGACCAGATCGATTTTAATTTTTTCTTAAATTGATTTTAATATTTTATTCAAATAAATATAGAATTTTATAAATTTAAAAGAATTAGGAAAAAGAAATTAAATTGGTGCTACAATAAAAAAAAATATTTATTAAAATTTAGATAATAACTTTACTGTTTGGGCTCTATCTTGAGTTTTAGACAACAGATTTTAACGATTTTACAGCCCACGCGAAGATTAAAAAATTATCTTTAATTTAATGATGGTTTAATAATTATTATGTAACTGGAACTATCCATAAAATAAAGAGAAAAGATAATTACGAATTTTTACATAAAGATTTCTATTAAATATAGAAAACCCATTTATAATAGGTTTAAATTATCAAAATACACCTTTTAGTATTTAAATACTATCCTATTATTAATCAAATATAATTTTTAATATTATATCTGACGGTCCTCATCGATTTGAATATTTATAGTTTTATAATCCAACGGATCGTATACTTTTGGTAGTACAGTGACAGACCAAAGTTTTGGATAAATCTCCCTTACGCTTATATATAAGGTGTTAATTTTTATCTATACATATTTAGCAATGAGTGTCGGCCTACAAAAATGTCACACAATGAATTCAACTCTCGATTTATTTCAGGATTTCTCCTTTTTCAAAATTTTATAATATTTTCAACTTTAGAGCATATATTAACTCATATATCCTTTTCGATCGTTTCCATTCAAAATTGATTTAAGAATATATATAAACTAGGTTACTAAGTCGCGCTTCGCAGCGGCACTATAATATATTTGTTAAGAAAAAGAATATTAGAATAAAAATTGTGAAATTAATATCTACAAAATTATTTAAATTATCAAATAAAATATATTTTATAAAATCAGCGGCATTAGAATATATTTGTTAAAAAAAGAATATTAAAATAAAAATTGTGAAATAAATATCTACAAAATTATTTAAATTATCAAATAAAATATATTCTATAAAATTTGTATGTGGGTAGGTAATATTATAAAGTATTTACATATTTCTTTTGTTTATATAGTTTGATTTTTTATTTTCTTGGACCGATATCATTGCCATATATATATATAAAAGGAAATTTATATTGATAAAAAAAATACTAAATTACTAAATTTATAAAATACTAAATTTATATTGATTTATATTTCTGGGTAGATGTGACAATTATTATATAGGGTCCACCATCCTCCTTGTATAAATTTGTATCAACCATCTCGGTCAACTTTTCTCACAAAGTTATGGTACCGGTGATGGAGCTGTTTAAAAAAAAAATAGAACAAATTAAATAAGTAAAACAAATAAATTGGGGTAACCAAAGAAGTAATATAAAATTACAAGAACAATAAAAAATAATTAACAGTTATATTAAAATTAATATAATGCATAACTTACTAATTTGTGACAATTTTGAGATCTCTTTTTTTCCAACCGCCTTTGACAACTTCAATGCCACCCAAGTAGGTCAAACAGCCCACACCATCTAAATCAACATAGAAAAAATAATATTAGAACATGATAGTTTGAATTATAACTTATATAATAGTATTACTTATATATTACTCTAATATATTACTGCATCAAAAACCTGAGAGTCATGCAGTGATATGTTGACGATGCCTTCTTCCAATCTCTTAGGCAACATTATGCGTATGAAGAGCAATTTAGACTCATGTGATAGTGGTCTATATTTCCCTGTACTTGAAACAACTTTCAGATTTTTGATGTTGTACACGGAGCCTTCCTCTAAAAGATCTTTGAACCGAGAGACCAGAATCTTCGGGATCGTAACATGGATCAAATTTTCCTGTCATACAACATATCTTAGCAAAGTTAATAACATCATACAATTTTACAAATTAATAAGTTATAAGTATATTGATTTATTAACCTTTTCATCGATCAAAATCATGTCAAGACTGATCAGTTCTTCAGTATTTGGATTGACAGATTCCCACATTCTACACACTCATACTCTTATCATCCAGGTATAGATGTTGTCGTTCAAAGCATCCAACATGGTGTAGGCCATAGTTGTATTGATTGTAAATATGGTTGTAAAAATTTGAAGCTATGTAAAAAAGTTTCGGTGTAGATTTTTTGTTATGAATGACCTTTAATTTATAGGTGTTTGTAAGGTGAATAATATGGAAATCCGTTATGTTTAAAAGTCAAGAAGTATTATAAAATAAAAGTTCTATAAAGTTTGAAAATAATAAAAGAAAGTTTTATCAAGTTTGAAAATAATAAAAGAAAGTTTTATCAAGTTTGAAACTAATAAAAGAAAGTTCTATCAAGATTGAAAATAATAAAAGAGAAAATTGCAATTATTAACATAAGATCCTAAAAATTCGAAAATAATAAAAAAGTTGTAATTTTCTAAATCAAAAAAAGTTCTATCAAGTTTGAAAATAATAAAAGAAAGTTATATCAAGATTGAAAATAATAAAAAAGGAAATTGCAATTATTAACATAAGAGCCTACAAATTCGAAAATAATAAGGAAGTTATAATTTTCTAAATCAAAAAAAGTTCTATCAAGTCCTACAAATTCGAAAATAATAAATAAGTTATAATTTTTTAAATCAAAGAAGTTCTATGAAGTTTGAAAATAATAAAAGAAAGTTTTATCAAGCCTACAAATTTGAAAATAATAAGGAAGTTGTAATTTTCTAAATCAAAGAAAGTTCTATCAAGTTTGAAAATAATAAAAGAAAGTTATATCAAGCCTACAAATTCGAAAATAATAAGGAAGTTGTAATTTTCTAAATCAAAGAAAGTTCTATCAAGTCCTACAAATTCGAAAATAGTAAGGAAGTTGTAATTTTCTAAATCAAAGAAAGTTATATCAAATCCTACAAATTCGAAAATAATAAGGAAGTTTTAATTTTCTAAATCAAAGAAAGTTATATCAAGTTTCAAAATAATAAAATAAAGTTCTATCAAGCCTACAAATTCGAAAATAATAAGGAAGTTGTAATTTTCTAAATAAAAGAAAGTTCTATCAAGTCCTACAAATTCGAAAATAATAAGGAAGTTGTAATTTTCTAAATCAAATAAAGTTCTATCAAGTTTGAAAATAATAAAAGAAAGTTCTATCAAGTTTGAAAATAATAAAGTGTAATTTTCAATTTCCTTCCTACAAAATCGAAAATAATAAAGGAAGTTGTAATTATTAAAATTAAAAATTGAGAAAAATTGAGAAAATTAGAAAAATAGTGAAAAATTGAGAAAATTAGAAAAATAGAACGGAGCGATTCTAGAGGCGCCACCTCAATGGCCCATTTAATCAATCTTCCACTTACTTGAGGGCTGTGCAAGATGTTTCTTAGAGGCTGATTAGTCAAGACCTCTATCTTGTGTGCCTGGAAGTATGGACGTAGTTTTCTTGAGGCCATAATCAAGGCTAAGGCAAACTTCTCTATGGTAGAGTAGTTTATTTCTGCCCTATGTAGAATCTTACTCACATAGTAGATGGGTTTCTGAACCTTCAATTCTTCGTTTACCAAAACGGCTCCAAGGGCTGTGCTAGAAACCGCCAAGTACAAATAGAGAATTTCCCCTGGCTTGGGCTTTGCCAACAGTGGTGCTTCAGCCATATATTTCTTTAGGGCCTCAAAGGCCTCTTGGATTTCAGTTGTCCATTCAAAGTTTTTTACATTCTTGAGTGCTTTGAAGAAAGATAAGCACTTCTCTCTTGACTTGGAGATAAATCTTCCCAATGCTGCCACTCTTCCCGTTAGTTTTTGGACATCCTTGACAGTCTTTGGTGGTTCCATGTCTAGAATTGCTTTGATTTTGTCGGGATTGGCCTCGATTCCTCTCTTGGAAACCATCAGGCCTAAAAACTTTCCCGAGCCTACACCAAAGGCACATTTAGCTGGATTTAACATCATCTTGTGGTGCCTTAGCACTTCAAATGCCTCTCGGAGGTGCTCAATGTGATCGGCCTTATCGAGGCTCTTGACTAGCAAGTCATCTACGTAGACCTCCATGGTTTTTCCAATTAGGTGTTCAAAAATTTTGTTCACCAATCTTTGGTAGGTTGCCCCTGCATTCTTAAGTCCAAATGCCATGACTAAGTAACAGAAAACACCAAAGTCAGTGATGAATGATGTCTTGGAGATGTCATCTTTGTGCATCTTGATTTGGTTGTATCCGCTAAAGCCATCCATGAAACTTAGCATCTCGTGCCCAAATGTTGCATCTATTAGTGCATCAATCCTTGGTAAGGGAAAACAATCCTTAGGACATGCATCATTTAAGTCAATAAAGTCCACACACATCCTCCATTTCCCATTGGCCTTTTTGACCATCACTGGGTTAGCGAACCATTCTGGGAATTGAATTTCCTCAATGAAACCGGCTTCCAAAAGCTTTTCAACTTCTTGTTTTATGGCTTCAAGCCTTTCCGGAGCAAAACTTCTCTTCTTTTGTTTCACCGTCTTCCTTTCAGGATCCACATTCAGTTTGTGAGTTATCAATTGGGGATTAATCCCTGGCATGTCGGCCGCTGTCCAAGCAAAAACGTCATTGTTCTCTTGAAGAAAAGTCGTGAGTTTGCTTTTCAATGGTTCGGGCACTAGTGCCCCAACATAAGTCACCTTCTCTGGTTCACCTGGGACTAAGGGAATTGGGATCAAGTCCTCGGTTGGTTTCCCTCTTCTGTCCTCATCGTCGTTTGTATTCATGTCTTCAATGGGGAGAACCTGCCCCCGATTCCATCAGGCCTTAACGCGGCTACATAACAACTTCTAGCCATTTTTTGGTCTCCTCTCTCTTCTCCAATCCCATTTCTCGTTGGGAACTTGACTTTCAGATGATAAGATGAGGCAACGGCCTTAAACTCCTGAAGACCAGTCCTTCCGAGGATCGCGTTGTAGGTTGAAGTTGCCTTTATGACTACAAAGTTCATCATTTGAGTAGATGTACTCATTCCTTGTCCCATGGTCATTGGGAGCTGGATGGTGCCTTCCACCTTTGATTCCAATCCATTAAACCCGTATATGGGCATATTCGAGGGTGTCAACTGAGAATCAGTGTAACCCATCTTGATAAAGGCATCGTGGAACAAGATATCCACTGAAGCCCCATTGTCAACTAAGACTCTCTTGGTTTCGGAATTACCTATTACAGGTACGATGACTAAAGGATCATCGTGGGGGAACTTCACCCCTTCCAAGTCAGAATCATCAAAAACAATTGACACTTCTGTTCTGGCACGTTTCGGTGCTTCTCCAACCACAGTCATTGCCTCTCGGGCATAAGCTTTCCTTGAGTTTCGGGAGGACCCAGCAGTAGTTGGTCCTCCAAATATCATATTGATGACTGGCCCTCGGGGCTTAGGATTACGATCTTGGTCGTTGTCCCTTCTGTCATCATCCTTCCTTTCATAATTTCCTCAGTGACTTCCTTGATTTCCATCCTTGGTGAATTTGCTGAGTTTTCCTCTTCGTATCAGAAACTCAATCTCGTCTTTCAGTTGTCTACAATCGTCGGTGTCGTGACCAACTTCTTTGTGGAACCGACAAAATTGGTTTTTTTCCGTTTGGACAAGTCAGCCCTCACTGGCTTCGGCCATTTGAGATCCTCTTCCTTTGCTATCTCCATCAGAATTTGACTCCTCGGAGTATTCAATCTTGCATACTCTGTAAATTTTGGCCCAAAGTTGCTCTTTTTTGGTGGAGAATCAGATCTCTTTGATGTTCTAGGAAATTTTTCCCTAACATCGTACTCTTGGGTTTCCTTCCTTTTCTTTGAGTTCCCATTACCACCAGTAGTGGGTTCATGCTTTCTCATGCTTTCTTTTGCCTTGATGTATTTGCCGGCTCTGTCTTGGAGCTTTAACATGCTCTCAGGTGGGTGCTTGGCCAATGATCTCTTGAAGTGATCATCACTAGTTCCTTGCTGTAGGGCTATCATAACCACTTTGTCCTCCAAGTCTGGGACTTTTAGAGCCTCTCTAGTGAATCGATTAATGTAATCTCTCAAGGCTTCATTCTTTCCTTGCTGAATTCCCATGAGGGATGCAGAGCTTTTCTCGTGTACTCTCCCACTTACGAATTGGTTGATAAACGCCTTGCTCAATTCCTTGAAGGACCCAATAGAATTGGGAGGCAAACGGCTATACCAACGTTGTGTCATGCCTGCCAAGGTTTGGGGAAACGCCCTACACTTGACCGCATCGTTGGTCGGCTGCAACAGCAGTGCGTTGGAGAAGGTTCTCACATGGTTAGCGGGATCTCCCGTTCCATCATAAGCCTTGATCATCGGCATCTTGAATTTTCTAGAGATGTTGGCTTTCATGATGTCTTGAGTGAAGGGTGGTGTTGGATCATCAGGATCTCCTAGGGGCAACAAATCAGTAGGATCACCCCTTGGGGCCTCAGCCCTACTGCTTCTCCTTGGTGTTGGGTCGAGGTTGATCACCAGGACTCTTCCTTGATTTTGTGTCCTTGTGGCATCCTCTTCTGCCAATAAATTTTTGAGCCTTGCAGCCTCGGCTTCAAGGGACGCAAGTTTTTCCTTAGTAGTTTCTCGATTGGTTTGGGAGGAACGTCTCCTTCTTGGGGTAACATCCCTCTCATCCCTTGTTGAGTAATTCTCATCCTCGGTGTAGGGACCTGAGTGGTCTTGAAAAGGGGTTCGCTGATTTTGGGGTCCCAGACCTTGAATATATGGGGGCACATAGGCCTCGTGATAGATGGGGTTAGCACCACTACTGCCCATCGGGGGTCCAGGTGGCATACCATAAGTTGGCATACCGAGAGTTTGGGTACTATATTGGGGGAGATCCGTGGTGTGAAGTTGGAGACCACGTGGTGCGTTTGCAAGCAATGGAGTGGTTATGATTGGTTGCTGAAGAGTGGTCTCTGGTGGATCTCGTCCATGAACAACCATTTGTAGGGGATTCGTCCCTTCAACAGTAATCGGGACTTCCGGTCCTTGAGTGGTGGTGATGGGGGCATCTGCCCCTTCAGTGCCAGTGATTGGCGGTGGTTGGCTCCCCTGAGTTTCTGTTGCAGAAGTAAGAGGAAGTCCATCAGAAGTTTGAGGACCTCGAGTTGTTCTTCGTGTGTTTGCCATGGTTGATGTTGTCTTCCCACGGCGCCAAATGTTGTGGAATAAAATCTGAGCTTACGAATTTAATGCGAGGGTTTAATGAGCTTTGAGCTTTTATGGCTGCACTTGTGTTTCGAGACTAAATCGGTCCTCACAAGATGCCTACGTATCTCAATTCGTTATTGAGAATCAAGCCAAAGACGTAGTTCTTGGTGGTGCCCTCGGGGCTATGGCGGCAGGGGCACACCAAGGACGTAGTGACTTGTATGTCCTTATTCGAGGATGAAGTCTAAAACGTAGTTCTAGGGGTGCCTTTATGGCTTGTTGCGCCTTCGAGGCGTTGTGACGTATGGAGTTGTGCCCAAAACGTAGTAGATGACGTATGGAGCTGTGTCCAAAACGTAGTTCTGATTGTAGGATCAGGGTCCTTATATAGGCGTCTAGAGCCTAGTATTTATGGTATGTTTAGAAGTCTTAGCGAAGAAGTCTCCTTATTGATATTGGATAAACATTGTATTTCTTGCTGGAGAATTCGTTTCCTTGTTGATAAAGGCTATGACTCATTAATTGCCTTTAATTGGGATTCTGGATCCTTCTTTGATGAATTTACCATATTTTGGACTCTTTTTATGAGCTGTATATTTTTCATATTCATTAATTACGAAATTAATGAATAATTAGGGTGTTGGGCCTTAAATATCGGCCTTTCCATTGACTTGTCAATTATATTTCTATAATTACTTTTCTGACCATATCATCTAACTTGACCAATTAACCTACCCATAAAAATAAAATAAACTGAAAAGAAAAGATGGTTAAGAAGTTTTACACAAAGAATTCAATTCAATATAGAAAACCAATTTATAATTGGTTTAAATTATCAAAGCACACGTCTTAGTATTTAAATATAATCCTACCTTTAATCAAATACACATTTTAATATAAGTATTATATTCAAAATTATCGTTTATGAATATGAAACCCTCAACATTTTAATAATATTTTGATATTCTCCTTTTATGTTTGTTATATGTAAAATAATATAATTATAATTTTGATTAATCAAATTGTTACGTTCCTTAAAAAAAAGTGTTTAAAGAGTTCTCCTAAGTCTCTTATAACTTAGGGTATCATTGTAATCGATATGAATTGTTATCTTGATATTTGGTTTAACAATTATTATCTAACTGGAACTATACATAAATTCAAGAGAAAAGATATTTAAGAATTTTTACATAGAAAAATTTTAAATTATCAAAATACACATTTTAGTATTTAAATATAATTCTATTATTAATCAGATACACTTTTTAATATTAGATCTAACAATTCTCATCGATCTATTTAAGATCTAACTATAATTATTAGTTTGGTCGTATACTGATCGTACACAGACCAGATCGATTTTAATTTTTTCTTAAATTGATTTTAATATTTTATTCAAATAAATATAGAATTTTATAAATTTAAAAGAATTAGGAAAAAGAAATTAAATTGGTGCTACAATAAAAAAAAATATTTATTAAAATTTAGATAATAACTTTACTGTTTGGGCTCTATCTTGAGTTTTAGACAACAGATTTTAACGATTTTACAGCCCACGCGAAGATTAAAAAATTATCTTTAATTTAATGATGGTTTAATAATTATTATGTAACTGGAACTATCCATAAAATAAAGAGAAAAGATAATTACGAATTTTTACATAAAGATTTCTATTAAATATAGAAAACCCATTTATAATAGGTTTAAATTATCAAAATACACCTTTTAGTATTTAAATACTATCCTATTATTAATCAAATATAATTTTTAATATTATATCTGACGGTCCTCATCGATTTGAATATTTATAGTTTTATAATCCAACGGATCGTATACTTTTGGTAGTACAGTGACAGACCAAAGTTTTGGATAAATCTCCCTTACGCTTATATATAAGGTGTTAATTTTTATCTATACATATTTAGCAATGAGTGTCGGCCTACAAAAATGTCACACAATGAATTCAACTCTCGATTTATTTCAGGATTTCTCCTTTTTCAAAATTTTATAATATTTTCAACTTTAGAGCATATATTAACTCATATATCCTTTTCGATCGTTTCCATTCAAAATTGATTTAAGAATATATATAAACTAGGTTACTAAGTCGCGCTTCGCAGCGGCACTATAATATATTTGTTAAGAAAAAGAATATTAGAATAAAAATTGTGAAATTAATATCTACAAAATTATTTAAATTATCAAATAAAATATATTTTATAAAATCAGCGGCATTAGAATATATTTGTTAAAAAAAGAATATTAAAATAAAAATTGTGAAATAAATATCTACAAAATTATTTAAATTATCAAATAAAATATATTCTATAAAATTTGTATGTGGGTAGGTAATATTATAAAGTATTTACATATTTCTTTTGTTTATATAGTTTGATTTTTTATTTTCTTGGACCGATATCATTGCCATATATATATATAAAAGGAAATTTATATTGATAAAAAAAATACTAAATTACTAAATTTATAAAATACTAAATTTATATTGATTTATATTTCTGGGTAGATGTGACAATTATTATATAGGGTCCACCATCCTCCTTGTATAAATTTGTATCAACCATCTCGGTCAACTTTTCTCACAAAGTTATGGTACCGGTGATGGAGCTGTTTAAAAAAAAAATAGAACAAATTAAATAAGTAAAACAAATAAATTGGGGTAACCAAAGAAGTAATATAAAATTACAAGAACAATAAAAAATAATTAACAGTTATATTAAAATTAATATAATGCATAACTTACTAATTTGTGACAATTTTGAGATCTCTTTTTTTCCAACCGCCTTTGACAACTTAAATGCCACCCAAGTAGGTCAAACAGCCCACACCATCTAAATCAACATAGAAAAAATAATATTAGAACATGATAGTTTGAATTATAACTTATATAATAGTATTACTTATATATTACTCTAATATATTACTGCATCAAAAACCTGAGAGTCATGCAGTGATATGTTGACGATGCCTTCTTCCAATCTCTTAGGCAACATTATGCGTATGAAGAGCAATTTAGACTCATGTGATAGTGGTCTATATTTCCCTGTACTTGAAACAACTTTCAGATTTTTGATGTTGTACACGGAGCCTTCCTCTAAAAGATCTTTGAACCGAGAGACCAGAATCTTCGGGATCGTAACATGGATCAAATTTTCCTGTCATACAACATATCTTAGCAAAGTTAATAACATCATACAATTTTACAAATTAATAAGTTATAAGTATATTGATTTATTAACCTTTTCATCGATCAAAATCATGTCAAGACTGATCAGTTCTTCAGTATTTGGATTGACAGATTCCCACATTCTACACACTCATACTCTTATCATCCAGGTATAGATGTTGTCGTTCAAAGCATCCAACATGGTGTAGGCCATAGTTGTATTGATTGTAAATATGGTTGTAAAAATTTGAAGCTATGTAAAAAAGTTTCGGTGTAGATTTTTTGTTATGAATGACCTTTAATTTATAGGTGTTTGTAAGGTGAATAATATGGAAATCCGTTATGTTTAAAAGTCAAGAAGTATTATAAAATAAAAGTTCTATAAAGTTTGAAAATAATAAAAGAAAGTTTTATCAAGTTTGAAAATAATAAAAGAAAGTTTTATCAAGTTTGAAACTAATAAAAGAAAGTTCTATCAAGATTGAAAATAATAAAAGAGAAAATTGCAATTATTAACATAAGATCCTAAAAATTCGAAAATAATAAAAAAGTTGTAATTTTCTAAATCAAAAAAAGTTCTATCAAGTTTGAAAATAATAAAAGAAAGTTATATCAAGATTGAAAATAATAAAAAAGGAAATTGCAATTATTAACATAAGAGCCTACAAATTCGAAAATAATAAGGAAGTTATAATTTTCTAAATCAAAAAAAGTTCTATCAAGTCCTACAAATTCGAAAATAATAAATAAGTTATAATTTTTTAAATCAAAGAAGTTCTATGAAGTTTGAAAATAATAAAAGAAAGTTTTATCAAGCCTACAAATTTGAAAATAATAAGGAAGTTGTAATTTTCTAAATCAAAGAAAGTTCTATCAAGTTTGAAAATAATAAAAGAAAGTTATATCAAGCCTACAAATTCGAAAATAATAAGGAAGTTGTAATTTTCTAAATCAAAGAAAGTTCTATCAAGTCCTACAAATTCGAAAATAGTAAGGAAGTTGTAATTTTCTAAATCAAAGAAAGTTATATCAAATCCTACAAATTCGAAAATAATAAGGAAGTTTTAATTTTCTAAATCAAAGAAAGTTATATCAAGTTTCAAAATAATAAAATAAAGTTCTATCAAGCCTACAAATTCGAAAATAATAAGGAAGTTGTAATTTTCTAAATAAAAGAAAGTTCTATCAAGTCCTACAAATTCGAAAATAATAAGGAAGTTGTAATTTTCTAAATCAAATAAAGTTCTATCAAGTTTGAAAATAATAAAAGAAAGTTCTATCAAGTTTGAAAATAATAAAGTGTAATTTTCAATTTCCTTCCTACAAAATCGAAAATAATAAAGGAAGTTGTAATTATTAAAATTAAAAATTGAGAAAAATTGAGAAAATTAGAAAAATAGTGAAAAATTGAGAAAATTAGAAAAATAGAACGGAGCGATTCTAGAGGCGCCACCTCACCGCCCCCGTCTTCTCCTTTATATAAGTATATTGATGCTTTATTTTATTGTTTATGTATGCTAGCTTAAAACTCGTGCGATGCATGGATTGCTTTTAATAATTGTTATTTTTATTTTTACGTTTTAATATTTTATTAATTGCATTTGTTAAAAAAAATAAGTAGGCATTTATACTTTTTTAAATTATTAAAAGTATTAAAATAGATTTCAAAATAAATAAGTAACGGTTTGCCTGTGTTATTTTTGGAAAAAGGGGAGTTATATTTAGGAAAAATAGAGAATATACCTGTTTTAGTTGAAATAGGTAATTGCCCATGATATTTTTGGAAAACGAGGGGTTTTAGTAAGGAAAAATTAAAAAAAATAACATATTTTAGTTGAAAAATGTAATTGCCCATAATTAAAAGTATTAAAATATGTTTAAAAATAAATAATTAAGGGTTTGCCCGTGATATTTTTGAAAAAAGATGGGGTTTAGTAAGAAAAAATTGAAAAAGTAACATGTTTTAGTTGAAAAAGGTAATTTAAAATAAATAAGAAACAGTTTTCTCATGATATTTTTGAAAAGGAGGTGTTTTAGTAAGGAAAAATAGAAAAAATAACATTGTTTAGTTGAAAAAGGTAATTCCCGGTGATATTTTTGGAAAATGGGGAGATTTAGTAAGGAAAAGTAGAAAAAATAACATGTTTTAGTTGAAAAAGGTAATTGCCCGTAATTAAAAGTATTAAAATATGTTTAAAAATAAATAATTTAGGGTTTGATTGCGATATTTTTGAAAAAGGAGAGATTTTAGTAAGGAAAAATAGAAAAAGTAACATGTTTTAGTTGAAAAAGATAATTACCGTAATTTTTTAAAGAGCATTTTGTTAGAAAAAAATAGAAAATGTAATGTATTTTAGCTGAAAAAAGAATTGGTTATAAATAACGTTAATATTTAATAATATTTTATTAAAAATGAGTAAGGGTAATTAAGTAGAATCACAAAGTACCGGTCGGCCGTCCGACCACCAAACTTTTAATGTTTCGTCTATTATAAGATATTATATAGAAAAGGTAATGTATTTTAGCTGAAAAGGTAATTGGTTATAAATAATGTTAATATTTAATAATATATTTTTAAAAATTAGTAAGGGTAATTAAGTAAAATCACAAAGTACCGACCGTCCGTCCGACTGCCAAACTTTAATATTTCGTCTATTATAAGATAATATAAATTTATCTGTACAATATGGTGCACACTGATTTATATCATATTATAGATATTTTTTTGATTATTTTCTTAGATAATCTATCTTTTGAATTAAAAAAAAGAATATTATAAGGTCGTCGCGAAGCGCGGCTTAATCGACTAGTACTTATATAAAGGAGAAGACGAGGACGGTGAGGTGTCAGCTCTCAAATCGCTTCGATCTATTTTTCTAATTTTTTCTAATTTTCAAATTATTAATATTAAAGATTCGAAAATGTCTCAATTGCCTTTAAAATCTTTACGAATGAAAGAAAACTAAATATACAATTTTAATATTCTTGCATTTAAACTCTTTACTAATGCAAGAAACTAAATATACAATTTTAATATTCTCCTAAATTTTTGGTTAGAAAATATCTCAATTGTCCTTTAAATCTTTATTAACGAAGGAAACTAAATATACAATTTTAATATACAATTCATAAAAACTAAATATCTTATTTTACTATCTTCAGTATAGTATATTAATATTTCCTAAACTTATCCTACGAGTCCAATTTATTTACTAATTTTTTTTTATCTTTTATATATAAATGCGGTGAGCTGGAGCCTCTCAACTTTTCTTGATCTATTTTTCTAATTTTATCAAAATTTTGAATTAATAACATTAAAGTTTAGAAACTATCTAAATTGTCTTTTAAATTTTTTGTAATGATAAATTTAATTACCTTATATTCTCCTAAACTTTCTTTTTAAGTAAATTACTATCTTAAACTAAATTACTATCTTAAACTAAATTACTATCTTAATATTCTCCTAAAATTTACAAATTACCATGTTGAAATTCTCTTAAACTCAAAGTTACCATCTTAATATTCTCACATATTTTTTCTTGAATTTCTAAAATTCATCTTAAAATCAAATTATCATCTTAACAATCTCCTAAAAAAACTATTAAAAATTATGTTCTCATATTTTTTTGTAAAAAAACACACGTTTAATTTATGATATATGTTTTACATATATATTAAAAATCATTTTTTAAGTTTTACCTTTTAATTTATATAAAAAATATTACTTATAGAAAATGCAAGTTTTTATAAAATAAAATATATAAGTCTTATTTTTTCATTTATTTTCTCGAGCACCTATATTTTAAATAATAAAAATAAAGAAATTATAAAAAATACTACTTTTTCTAAGTTTTTTTGCAATTTTACCATATTCTGAAAATATTTGCAAAAATACGGCCTGCAACTAGATGCAACCTAAAAATATTTGCAAAAATACGGTCTACAACTAACGCAACCAGATGTAACTAGATGCAACTTTTTAAAAAATAATTGAAAAACAGCTGAGAATTCAAAAAAATTGTTAGTAAGAGGGGTAAGCATGTGGTCTACCTGGGGTTCAATAGTTAACCTTTGGGGTTCAATGTTTCTATTTTGGGTTTTAGAAATATTAAGAATGATGAATAATTCGTATACGGACTTAGGTTTTAGGGTTTAGAGTTTAGAGTCGAAAACTTACGGATTCGAGGTCGAAAAAGACGCGAGAATCGAGCTCGAACCCTTCGACCTCACACCAAAGTGAGGTTGAAAACATATGGGATCGAGGTCGAAAAGCTGAGGTCGAAAAAGACCTGTAAATCCTGGTCGAAACCTTCGACCTCACAACTGATCGAGGTAGAAAATATACGGGATCGAGGTCGAACAGTTGAGATCGAAAAAGACTTGGAAATTGAGGTCGAAAGCTTCGACCTCACAATTGATTGAGGTCGAAATCCTGGTCGAAAATGACCTATTTCCTGGTCAAATTTGACCTGTTTCCTGGTCAAAATTGGAAAGAATGCGCAATAACTTCTACGAAAACCCCGGGAAGATTTTCCCAGAAGTTGGGGGGCAAATGATATGGACATAAAATTAATTCTAGAAATATAATTAATGATACATTAATTATACCTAGAATGGTCCAAGAATACGGCCCAATAATCAAGGCCCAAAACCCTGATTATTTATTAATTACGAAATTAATAAATAAGGGAAATCTACAGTTCAGGAAAGAAGTCCAAAATATGGTAAATTCATCAAAGAAGGATCCAGAATCCCGAATAAAAGAAATAATGAGTCATAGCCTTTATCAACAAGGAAAAGACTTATCATGCAAGAAATACAATGTTTATCCAATATCAAAAAGGAGACTTATTCGCTAAGTCTCCTAAACATACCATAAATACGAGGCTCCAGACGCCTATATAAGGACCCTGATCCTACAATCAGAACTACGTCTTTGGCTTGATTCTCAGCACTGATTGAGATACGTAGGCATCTTGTGAGGACCGATTTAGTCTCGAAACACAAGTGCAACCATTAAAGCTCGAAGCTCTCTAAACCCTAGCAATTAATTTACAAGCACCTTTTTTAATCCATAACATTTGGCGCCGTCTGTGGGAAGACAACATCAACCATGGAAAACACACGAAGAACAACTCGAGATACTCCAGTTTCTGAGGAGCTTCCTATCACCTCTGAGGCTGATACTCACGGAAATCAACCACCGCCAACTACTGGCATTGAAGGGGCGAATATCCCCACCAATGCTCAAGGACCGGAGATCCCAATTTCGGTTGAAGGGACGAATCCCCTGCAGATGGTCATTCATGGATCTAATCCACAAGAGACCGCTCACCAGCAACCAATCACGACCTCCCCGCTGCTCATGAATGCACCAAGTGGTCTTCAACTACACACTACTGATCTCCCCTGATACACTACTCAAACTTTGGGGATGCCAAGCTATGGCATGCCCCCTCGACCCATGGCGGTCGGTAGCGGTCTCAACCCCATTTACCATGAAGCGTATGTCCCCCTTATATACAAGGTCTGGGACCTCAAAATCAACAAACTCGACGGACCCCTTTGATTCAAGATTACTCGGGTCCCTATACCGAGGATGAGGATTATACATCTGGGGAAGAGAGGGATGTCGCCCCAAGGAGGAAGCGTTCTTCCCAAACAAATCGGGAACAACCCCAAACTACTAAGGAGAAAATTGCAGCCCATGAGGCAGAAACTGCAAGAATCAAGAAACTCTATGCTGAGGAGGAGGCCGCTCAATCTCAAGGCCGATCAACTGGAAGAGTCCCGATAATCAACCTGGACCCGACACCAAGAAGAACTAAGAGGGCTGAAGCCCCAAGGGGCGATCCTAGTGTTTTGTTGCCCCTAGGAGATCCTGATGATCCTACACCACCGTTTACTCAAGACATCATGAAAGCCACCATATCCAGAAAATTTAAGATGCCAACGATTAAAGCTTATAATGGAATGGGGGATCCCGCAAATCATGTAAGAACCTTCTCCAATGCACTGCTGTTGCAGCCAACCAATGATGCGGTCAAGTGTAGGGCGTTCCCACAAACCTTGGCAGGTATGGCACAACGCTGGTATAGCCGTCTTCCTCCCAACTCTATTGGGTCTTTTAAGGAGCTAAGCAAAGCATTCATCAATCAATTCTTTAGTGGAAGAGTGCATGAGAAAAGCTCTGCATCACTCATGGCAATCCAAAAAGGAAAGAATGAAGTCTTGAGAGATTATATCAACCGATTTACTCGGGAGGCTTTGAAAGTCCCGGATTTAGAGGACAAAGTAGCTATGATAGCTCTATAGCAAGGAACCACTGATGATCACTTCAAAAGGTCATTGGCAAAATATCCACCCGAGAGCATGCTGAAGCTCCAAGATAGAGCCGGAAAATACATCAAGGCTGAATAAAGCATGAGAAAGTATGAGCCCACTACTGGTGGTAGTGGAAATTCAAAGAAGAGAAAGGAAACACAAGAATATGATGTCAAGGAAAAGTTTCGTAGAACGTCAAAGGATTCTGATTCTCCACCCAAGAGGAATAATTTTGGGCCAAAATTCACGGAGTATGCAAGATTGAACACTCCCAGGAGTCAAATTCTGACGGAGATAGCTAAGGAAGGAGATCTCAAATGGCCGAAGCCAATAAGGGCTGACATGTCCAAACGGAACCAAAACCAGTTCTGTCGGTTCCATAAAGAAGTCGGTCACGATACCGACGATTGTAGGCAATTAAAAGATGAGATTGAATTTCTGATACGAAGAGGAAAACTCAGTAAGTTCACCAAAGATGGAAACCAAGGGAGTCAAAGGGGGAACTATGAAAGGAAGGATTATGACAGAAGGGACAACGATCAAGATCGAAATCCGAAGCCCCGAGGGCCGGTAATCAACATGATATTCGGAGGGCCAACTGCTGCTGGGTCCTCCCGAAAATCAAGAAAGGCTTATGCTCGAGAAGTAATGACCGTGGTTGGAGAAGCACCGAAGCGTGCCCGGACAGAAGTATCAATAGGTTTTGATGATTCAGACCTGGAGGGAGTGAAATTTCCCCACGATGATCCCTTAGTCATCGTTCTTGTGATAGGAAATTCTGAAACCAAGAGATTTTTGGTCGACAATGGAGCTTCAGTGGACATCTTGTTCCATGATGCTTTTATCAAGATGGGCTATACTGACTCTCAGTTGACACCCTCGAATATGCCCATATATGGATTCAATGGAGTGGAGTCAAAGGTGGAAGGCACTATCCAACTACCAATGACAATGGGGCAAGGGTCGAATACGTCTACTCAGATGTTGAACTTCATAGTTATAAAGGCAACTTTGACCTACAATGCAATCCTGGAAAGTTCTGGTCTTCATGCGTTCAAGGCCGTTGCCTCATCCTATCATCTGAAAATCAAGTTCCCAACGAGGAATGGAATTGGTGAAGAACGGGGAGACCAAAAGATGGCTAGAAGCTGTTATGTAGCCGCACTAAGGCCAGATGAAATCGGGGGGCAGGTTCTCCTAATTGAAGACATGGATATCAGTGACAAGGAGGACCGAAGAGGGAAACCAGCTGAGGATTTGATCCCAATTCCCTTAGTCCCAGGTGAACCGGAGAAGGTGACTTATGTTGGAGCACTACTACATGAACCATTAAAAAGCAAACTCATATCTTTTCTTCAAGAGAAAAATGACGTTTTTGCTTGGACAGCGGCCGACATGCCAGGGATTGATCCCCAACTGATAACTCACAAACTGAATGTGGATCCTGAAAGGAAGACGGTGAAACAGAAAAAAAAAGAAATTTTGCTCCAGAGAGGCTTGAAGCCATTAAACATGAAGTTAATAAACTTTTGGAAGCTGGGTTCATTGAGGAAATTCAATTCCCAGAATGGTTGGCTAACCCCGTGATGGTCAAAAAGGCTAACGGAAAATGGAGGATGTGCGTCGACTTCACCGACTTGAATGATGCATGTCCTAAGGATTGTTTTCCCTTACCAAGGATTGATGCACTAATAGATGCTACAGCTGGACACGAGATGCTTAGCTTCATGGATGGCTTCAGTGGATATAATCAAATCAAGATGCATAAGGATGACATCACCAAGGTATCATTCATCACTGACTTTGGTGTTTTCTGCTTCTTAGTCATGGCATTTGGACTTAAGAATGCAGAGGCAACCTATCAAAGGTTGGTGAACAAAATTTTTGGACACCTAATTGGAAAAACCATGGAGGTCTACGTAGATGACATGCTAGTCAAGAGCCTCGATAAGGCCGATCACATAGAGCACCTCCGAGAGGCATTCGAAGTGCTGAGGCACCACAAGATGATGTTAAATCCAGCCAAGTGTGCCTTTGGTGTAGGTTCGGGAAAGTTTTTAGGTCTGATGGTATCCAAGAGAGGAATTGAGGCTAATCCCGACAAAATCAAAGCAATTCTAGACATGGAACCACCAAAGACTGTCAAGGATTTCCAAAAACTAACGGGAAGAGTGGCAGCATTGGGAAGATTCATCTCCAAGTCAGGAGAAAAATGCTTACCTTTCTTCAAAGCACTCAAGAATGTGAAAAACTTTGAATGGACAACTTAAAGCCAAGAGGCCTTTGAGGCCCTGAAGAAATATATGGTTGAAGCACCATTGTTGGCAAAACGAAAGCCAGGAGAAACTCTCTACTTGTACTTGGCAGTTTCTAACACAGCCTTTGGAGCTGTACTGATAAAGGAAGAATTGAAAGTGCAGAACCCCGTCTACTACGTGAGTAAGATTCTACATGGGGTAGAAATAAACTACTCAACGATTGAGAAGTTTGCCTTAGCCTTGGTAATGGCCTCAAGAAAACTACGCCCGTACTTCCAGGCTCACAAGATAGAGGTCCTGACCAATCAACCTCTAAGAAACATCTTGTATAGCCCTCAAGTTAGTGGAAGACTGATCAAGTGGGCCATTGAATTGGGAGAATTTGACATCAAGTATAAGCCTCGAACGGCCATAAAAGCTCAGGCACTTGCTGACTTCATGGTTGAATGCACCATTGACAACCAAGAAGTCGGGGGGCAGGAAGTAATAATGGAAGACAAGAAAGATGAAGAGATGGATTTCAAAGAATATTGGGTGCTCTATTTTGATGGAGCATCAAAAACAAAATCAAGTGGAGCAGGTTTAGTGCTACAAAGTCCTGATGGAATTTTCATAGAGTACGCACTAAAACTTGACTTCCCAACGACAAATAATGAGGCTGAATATGAAGCCCTGATAGCTGGCTTAGGGCTGGCTGGGGCCTTGAGAGTTAAAACTCTGAAAGTATGTGGAGACTTGAGGCTAGTGGTTTCCCAAGTAAATGGGGAGTTTGAGGCCAAAGATGAAGTCATGGCCAAGTACTTAAAACTTGTCAAGGCCATCATGACTTAGTTTGATGAGTGCTATGTGGAACACATTCCAAGGGAAGAGAACGTGAAGGCTGATGCCTTGTCTAAGTTTGCCTCTTCTGAAATTGAAAACTATGCAGGGAGTGTATACTTCCAAGTCTTGAAGACCCCAAGCATCAACGGAAAGTTGGTAGCACCCGTTGATGTTGGCAGTTGTTGGATGGATCCCATCAAATCTCATCTAGAAACTGGGTGGTTACCCAACGACACTTCAGAAGCACGAAAGCTATATGTGAGAGCACTAAGGTATGCCCTGATTGAGGGAATCCTATACAAGAAATCTTTCATCATACCTTATCTGAAATGTTTGAGACCCCAAGAGGCAGAATTGGCCCTAAGGGAGGTACACGAAGGAATTTGTGGGCAACAATTGGGGGGCAGAGCCCTTGCTCATAAAGTCACTCGTCTAGGTTTCTATTGGCCAAGCATACTTGCTGATGCTAAAAGCTACATGAAGAAATGTGAACGGTGCCAAAAGCATGCACCAGTGGTTAGACAACCACCAGAGATGATGACATCCATTAACTCACCTATCCCCTTTGCCATGTGGGGAATGGATATACTCGGGCCATTTCCAATGGCAAGTGCTCAAAGAAAGTTCTTGATAGTAGCAATCGACAACTTCACCAAGTGGATTGAGGCTAAACCCCTAGCCAAGATAACCACCAAATAGGTGATGCATTTCTTCTGGGAGAATGTGATATGCAGATATGGAATTCCACGAATCCTGGTCACGGACAATGAAACTCAGTTTAATAACGATGAGTTCAAGAAGTATTGTGATGAGAATGATATCAAGCTACGCTTCACTTCTGTTGCCCATCCCCAAGCAAATGGGCAAGTTGAGGTTGCCAATCGAATTATCCTGGATGGACTTAAGAAAAGAGTTGAGTGCTCAAGAAACACTTGGGTGGACGAGTTACTCCCCATACTATGGGCATATCGTACCACTTGTAAAGTCACCACTGGAGCTACCCCCTTCTTGTTGGCATATGGGGCAGAGGTAGTGGTTCCAGTGGAGATTACTCACACGTCTCCAAGAGTTGAGGCTTATGAGCCAGAAGAAAATGAAGAAGGCTTGAGGCTAGCTTTAGATCTAATTGACGAAGTTAGAGATGAGCCAAACGCCAAGATAGTTGAACATCAGAAACGAGCATCTTTCTATTATAACCTAAGGGTTAAAGAAAGGTTCTTTCGACAAGGAGATTTAGTCCTCAGAAAGATTGAGGCATCCAGGGTTGGACAAAAAGGCAAGTTTGCCCCAAATTGGGAAGGACCATATCGCGTTAAGAACGTGTTTGGTCGAGGCTCCTACAAATTGGAAACCCTGGAAGGGATTGAAGTGCCAAGGACTTGGCATGCTGCAAACTTGAAAGTTTATTATGTCTAAAGTGTTTTCCTGAATGGACTCACTACTATAAATAAGGTCGACGAAACCAATCCAAGTTTTTAAACTTGAGTATTATGTAAGGGTTGAGCCCATTTTCAAAGTTATGAATTCCATATTCTTATGTTTTCTTTATATTATTTGTGCAATGCATTCTGATAAACATGTTAACTAAGCATGCAAAATCAAGGATGTAAAAAGCTGGAAGAAGAATAAAAGCTAAGACTTAAATAAAAGTTAAGTTAAGCCCGTAGGCTGAAAATACAGAGAAACTAGTACAAGCCATGAATGACCATAAATAAAACTACAAACTAATCTTCCTTGTCGACGACCTCCTCCTCCTCCTCTTTGTCTGAGTCAGAACCAGAGCGAGTGCCAGCAGAATCAGCCATGGCTATCTGACCAGGGGGAGAAGAGTGCCCTAGATCCAAGATCATGTCATCCTCATCCATATCGTCCTCTCCAGCCAAAGCTACCTCTAAAGGAGTTGGGGCATAGGGACTTGGAAAGTCAGAAAGGTTAAGGGATCCAGGCATCCTCTCCAAAACCTCAGCAAGAGCGTCATCCCATCCCTTAGTGAACTGAACTGGGAAGAGAAGCTCGTCATGCTGACCGATTAAGTCCTTGTACTCCTGGGAGTCAAGGTACTCATCGATAAAGTCATCCCGACCCTTCCTCAGTGTAACCAGCTCAGCCTAGGAGTCGGCTAACTCCTTCTCCCTCCTAGCCAGTGTGGCCTTCAAAGAGCCCACCTCCTCTTGAGACTTCTCAAACTTGCCTTGGTTGGCCTCGGAAGATGAGTGCCAAGCCTTGGCTTGAAAGATAGCCCCTTGGAAGTTGGAATTAGCCTACAAACAAGTTACAAGTCAATACAAGATAGAAACTTGAGACATGTTAAAGCTACAAAGAAAAAAGGAAGAAAACAACTTACAGCAGCAATAGTCTGAGAGCCTGCATACTCCACTCCCTCCAAAGTGGAGTTAGAAACGAAATCCTTGTAGTCACAAGGAGTCAAGGAATGATAGGACCATTCCACAGCATGCTTAGACACCCCCACCACGGTGTCTTTCTTCCTAAGACCCCAGTTGGGGCGCCAAACTGAGCTCTTGGCCAAGGAAGGACCCTCAACCTCTTCAGTAAGTTCCACATGAGGCCTTATAAAGGCTGGGACACTTGTAGCACGGGGATCCTTAAATCCCAAGCGAGCCCTCTTCATTCTTGCTGTTTCTCCATCTTGGGGCTCGTTGGTCTTGTTAATAAAGGCCGCAGCTACAAAAAACACAAGGAAAGAAATAGTTGGTATAAGACAATCTTAGATAAATAAAGGAAAGTATGAAATGAGAATTACCCTTATCAGAAACGTTTGACAGTCCCAAGGACTTAAGCTGAAACTCATCCAGGAGCGCCCAAGCCGTTGTCGCATAGTCATCCTTGGTAAGCTCAGCATAGGCATGAGCCTCCTCATCGTTCAAAGCAATGTCATTGGGGCTACCATCCGAGACCCTACTGAAAGATCTACGGAAAAGGGTACCCCAATCCCCACCTTCCCAAACTAAATACATAAACTCATTCTTCCACCTTGGATTATTATCAGGGATGGATTTTGGGTGGAAAATGGGAGGAGTAGAAGGGCGATGGTTGATATAAACCCAACCCAAAGAAATGGCAGAGCTATTTTTAAATTGGAAAATTTTCCTAAACAAAGCTACAGACAAGGGAAATTTGTTCTTCAAACAAAGAACAATAAAACACATAATGATTCTCCATGCATTTGGTGGAAGTTGACAAGGGTTAATCCTAACATCTGCCAAAAGTTTGGGAATGAATTCATGAAAGGGAAATCTAAGTCATGCCACAATGGCATCCTTGTAAATGCGGAGAGCATCAGGACGCCAATGGCAGGAACGATCTCCTGGGCCAGCTGGGACTAACCTATAAGGAGACTTAATTCTATACATCTTATTATAGTCCCCAATCAAGTCGATCTCATGGAATTTATTTCTACAGTCAAATGAATCTAATTGCGAAACAAAAGGGTATTCATCACTACGTTCTAAAATCATATCTTGAAGAGACATATGAGAAGAACGAATGGTGATACCTCTCTTAGACACTTGATTCATTTTCTGGAGACGTTGAGCAATATGATCAGACATCCTTAAATCTTCAAAGAAAAACCCAGAAAAGCTTTAAATCTTCAAGGAGAAATCCCAGAATCTTCAAATCTTCAAACTGAAATCCAACAAATCTTCAAGGGATGAATACTGAACCCAGAAAATCTTCAAAATCTTCAAATAATGAAGATTAAACCCAGAAAATCAAAGAATACAACTACAGAATCTCGCTAGAAATCGCCTTACTACGAAGTAAAAAGAAAGAAAAGCTAAGAAGACTAGAGAGAAATTTTTTGGAAAGTTGAAGGTATGAAGTGGAAATCCCACTCTTTTATAAACAAAGTAGCTGGTTACCCTACCGGTTAAAGGAGGGCAACCGACTATAGCCAGTCAAGGCCCATAAATCCTATATTGGATTACAAAATTTAAAGACAAAAAAGACTTGAGGCTTAGGCAAGTATAAAGCCCAAACAAATTAAGGCCCAATGAGGCCCAAAATATGGAAATTTAAAGTCCAATAGAAATTTGGGCTAATTTGAAATATAGCCAAGGCAAAAACAAGGACAATAGATTTGAGGTCGAAAAGACATTAAATCGAAATCGTACGATTGAAATCGAAAACATATGGGAAATCAAGGTCGAATCCATCGACCTCGCTCCCAAATGAAACTAAAAAGAAAAGAAATTGAGGTCGAAAAAACCTTAGAACGACATCGAAGACTCGAAGTCGAAAATGCATGAGGAAATGAGGTCGTATCCATCGACTTCGCACCAAAATTAAGTCAAAAAATTGAATATTCGAGGTCGAAAAAACCCTAAATCGAAGTCGATTGATTGAGATCGAAAATACACTTAGAATTAAGCTCGAATCCTTCGATATCACACTAAATTGAGGTCGAAAACATACGGATTTGAGGTCGAAAAGTCGAGGTCGAAAAAGACCCGAGAATCGAGCTCGAACCCTTCAACCTCACACCAAAGCGAGGTCGAAAACATACGGATTCGAGGTCGAAGAGTCGAGGTCGAAAAAGACCCGAGAATCGAGCTCGAACCCTTCGACCTCACACCAAAGTGAGGTCAAAAACATATGGGATCGAGGTCGAAAAGCTGAGGTCGAAAAAGACCTGTAAATCCTGGTCGAAACCTTCGACCTCACAACTGATCGAGGTCGAAAATATACGGGATCGAGGTCGAACAGTTGAGGTCGAAAAAGACTTGGAAATTGAGGTCGAAAGCTTCGACCTCACAACTGATTGAGGTCCAAATCCTGGTCGAAAATGACCTATTTCCTGGTCAAAAATGAGGTCGAAAATGACCTATTTCCTGGTCAAATTTGACTTGTTTCCTAGTCAAAAATTGGAAAGAATGCGCAATAACTTCTACGAAAACCCCGGGAAGATTTTCCCAGAAGTTGGGGGGCAAATGATATGGACATAAAAGTAATTCTAGAAATATAATTAATGATACATTAATTATACCTAGAATGGTCCAAGAATACGGCCCAATAAGCAAGGCCCAAAACCCTAATTATTTATTAATTACGAAATTAATAAATAAGGGAAATATACAGCTCAGGAAAGAAGTCCAAAATATGGTAAATTCATCAAAGAAGGATCCAGAATCCCGAATAAAAGAAATAATGAGTCATAGCCTTTATCAACAAGGAAAAGACTTATCCTGCAAGAAATACAATGTTTATCCAATATCAAAAAGGAGACTTATTCGCTAAGTCTCCTAAACATACCATAAATACAAGGCTCTAGACGCCTATATAAGGACCCTGATCCTACAATTAGAACTACGTCTTTGGCTTGATTCTCAGCACTGATTGAGATACGTAGGCATCTTGTGAGGACCGATTTAGTCTCGAAACACAAGTGCAACCATTAAAGCTCGAAGCTCTCTAAACCCTAGCAATTAATTTACAAGCACCTTTTTTAATCCATAACAATATTGATGTTATATTATTTATTTTAAACTAGAAGTTGAAATATGTATTTTGAGAAAATTAAAAATGATGATAAATATACTAATATTTCATATAATATTAAAATAATGGAAAATATTAAACAATTGCCCTTTTTTATATTTATTCAAAAATTTCGGTAAATTCAAATTAAACCTTAATTTTTTGTTAGAAAAATTATTTAATCTAAAAATATATTTAAAAAAGTTTAGAGAAATTATTACAATGCCGCTACGAAGCACGACTTAGTAAACTAGTATTATATTAAAAGAAGTTTGTGCTTCGCACGGGTTATAAGCTTGTATTATTAAAGACGAAACATTGAAAGTTTTGGTTTTCAGTTTTCAGTCATTTATTCTATTTAATAAATTATAAAATAATATAAAAATAGTAACTAGTTGATTATATTTTATAATTAAAACACTTTTTCCTAACAAAATCTACTATTTTTCCAAAAAAATCACGGGCAATTACCTTTAAATTAAAACATATTATCTTTTATATTTGTTCTCACTAAAATCTCTAATTTCCAAAAATATCAATATATGAAAATAGTAACTAGTTGATTGCCTTTTATAATTAAAACAATTTTTTCTAACAAAATCTACTTTTTTCCAAAAATATCACTGGCAATTACCTTTAAATTAATACGTATTACCGTTTATATTTTTTGTCACTAAAATCTATCTTTTTCAAAAATATCTATACCATACCATTATATAATAGCTGAAACATTGAAAGTTTTGGTTTTCAATCATTTATTCTAATTAAAAAATAATTGAATAATATAAAAATAGTAACTAGCTAATGACACTCTCTTAATTTTGATGATATTAATGTTAGCAAGCTGTTAGTATGAGAAATGCTAGTACTTTTATCTATATTGTTTTAACAGTTGTTGCAGGCTTTATATTACTTGTTGTTAGCAAGCTAATATTGCAGGAACATAGTATCTTAGCAAGCTAACTTCGAAGTAATAGAACATTTCAGCAAACTAAGACTGTTCCGCCAGAAACTGTTCAAGTCAACCTGAAGTCCTAATTTCATGGAGATTTTATAGGATATGATGTGTAAGGACTCTATAAATTATATAAATGTAATATATAATTTTAGAGCTCAGTTTTTCACAAAGATGTTTTCGAAACATTTTCCCTATTATTTAGGAGTTTGTTTTTCTCAAATGTTTTATCCTATACAAACTCTCTAAATTTGTTTTTGGTTTATATACTGAATGTATTTTGCTTTAAACGTCTTTTCTCTAAAAAGTTCAGTATGTGAACGTTAAGTGAACGTTGATATGCGAATTGGTTTAATAAACTAAACGTGAGAATAGTTTCAAGACCGTTGGAGTTTGTTTAATGAATTTGAACGTTAATTGTTCTTTATATATACTTGTTTTCTGTTATTTTTCGAACTAACAAGGAAGAACATTATCAGATTACAAGAACAACTCTGTGCTATACTTTGAAAATCTTTTTACTTGAGCTCTACTATTACATATACGTTTATCTACTTATTTAGAGTTCATAGTTTGAGTTGTACTACTCTTCATTGATTGTATTGTTCAGATTGTACGGTTTGTTGTTGAGTTACAAGCTAGGACACAAGGTTCGGGAATTAGTTTGATAGAGAAGTTTATACTTGGGTAGTATAGTACTTAGAGATCATTTTATTCAGGGAACAAGGGTGTCAGCTAGCTGCTATCAGTAACAGGGAAGAAGGGAGATATATTTATTAATCTTGTAATCGTTTTTTATAGTGATTAATAATATATTCTCTTACCAGGTTTCGTAGGGGACCAGGACATAGACCATAGAGACTAGGGGTCGAACCTGGCTAAAATTCTTGGTGTTTTTACTTACTGCTATTTCAATTCTGCATTGCATTGTTTATCTTAGCTAGCTAACAGACCACATTCTGTTCATCTTAGCTAGCTGACTAGTTAACAGTTGAATATTTGGTAATAGTTTAAAATTGGATTTAGTTGTCCATAGAACCTATTCACCCCCCCTCTAGTTTACATTTTCATTTGGTATCAGAGTAAGGTATACCAATATTTCTGTAACAGGAAAAGTATTGATCAAATGGCTGACAACTATCCCGAAGGAAAATCTAACTACCGAGCTCCTCTCCTCACTGGAACGGACAACTACAACTGGTGGAAAGGGCGTATGGAAACATTTCTATCCAGAGATCCACTTGTTCTAAGGGTTGTTCAGAAGGGTCCATATGTTTTCCTTGACAAAGATGGCAAGCCGAAGGATGTTGATGATCTTAATCCCGATAAATTGATAAAATTTGGCTATAATGGAAAGGCAAGGAACTCTCTCATGAATGGGCTTAATCAAGCTGAGCATGACAAAGTATCTTCACTCAAATCAGCAAAGGAGATGTGGGATGCTTTGGAAACTTATCATGAAGGCTCAAAATCTCTGAAGAAGGTCAAACTCAACAAGGTGATGAATGAGTTTGGGAATTTTAAACTCAAAGAAGGTGAATTTATCAGAGGAAGTCAAGCTAGATTTCAAGTGAACATCAATGCACTTGAGAGACTAGGCAAAAAGATTCCTCAAGATGAAATAAACATGAAAGTTCTTAGTGCGGTGACATTCATTTATGAACCAAAAGTTACCTCCTTGGAGTCTTCATCAAATCTTGACACTATGGATCATCTAGTTGTTTTTACTGAGTTAGAACAGTTTGAGATCAAGATACATGAAAGCAAGATGGAATCTGTGAGAGCTCAGGTTGAAAAGATGAAGAATCTGGCCTTACACTCTAGTAGCAGCAAGCTGGTTTAAGATGCAGAATCAGAATCAGATGAAGAATTGGCTCTTATGTCTAGAAAAATCAAGAAAATGATTGAAAAGAGGAACAAGCTAAAGAAGGAGAAAGAAAAGGCCTTTGGTGGAAAAAGAGAGTCAAGAGAATCGAAGGATGATGCATGCTTTGAATGTGGCAAGAAATGACACTTCAAAACGGACTGTTACAAGCTGAAGAACAAGCCAAAGCAGCTAGCTACCTCAAGGGACAGAAAGAAATCTAAAGCTCTTTTGACATGGAGTGATGATGAGGATTCAGCTTCTGATGATGAATCAGGTGATGAGATGGTGAACCTAGCTCTTGTTGGTCTTGATGATGAAGACACAATACGAGGAATCACGGAAGATGACCTTGTAGAAAGTGATGCTTCAGATTCGAATGACAATAGTAGTGAGGTAAACTCTATAAATTCTGATTCAAATTCTAGTAATCATTCATTAGATGAACTAACCTTGCCGAGACATAGTTCTATATCTATTGTGGAGTTTATGGAATTAAAGAATGAGAACAACGAGCTTGAAAAGAAAAATGCTTCTCTTCGAAAAATGATTTCTGAGCTAATGGCTGAAAAGACTCCATCAAACAATCATGAAGATCTCATTTCTGATCTAAAGGGAAAGCTAACACAACTTGAAGGGTTTAACAAGCTGCTCCTCAAAAGAAATGACACATTGATGAAAGAACTCAGCGAGCTACGTGCAGAAATTGAAGCAAGAGATGTATGTCTTGAAACATTCAAATTCAGAGAATCCATCTCAATTGAAGCTACTCAACAAGCTGAGAAGATAAAGGAATTGGAAGTTGAGGTTGCAAATCTTGAGAAAGGCATGGGAAAGTTTGTTCAAGGAGATGAAGTACTAAAGACAATAATGAAACAAACAAAGATTCCAATGGATAAAGAAGGACTTGGAATGGCTTCTACTTCAAAGGACAAGGCTTTTCAATATGAAGGCAAACATGGTATTCCATATAACTATGCTATGCCATGGAGAATTTGATTCAAATGTGAGAAAAAAGGTCATTTGTCAAATCATTGCCCAAGTCAGAATGCTAAATCAGCAAGCTAGAACCGGCAGACGGCTTACAGACAGCAATCTGACAGAACAAGGAGATCATGAATTCAATTATCAAAAGTGATCCAAATGTGGATCAAGAAATCTGACTTGAATGTTCTTTATGTTTTATCAACTAACCATACTGAACCCAAACAAATTTGGGTACCAAAACGTTGAGTTTTTTGTTCTTTGTTTTGTAGGTATGTCTTGTGGTCAAAGTCAATGCAAATCAATGGACATTGGATAGTGGATGTACAAGACATATGCGTGGTGACAAATCTCAATTCCTTAGTCTCAAAATGAAAAAGGGTGGAAGTGTTACAATTGGTGATAGCAAAACACTCCGCATACTTGGCAAATGAACAATTGATAATAGTAACATTTCTATTGATAAAGTTCAATATGTTCAAGGTCTTAATTATAATTTGCTTAGTATAAGTCAGTTATATGATGATGGACATACTGCTGTTTTTGATAAAGAGAAATGTACTATTAACGTTGGCACTAACAAAGTCCCCCTAGTTGCTAGAAGGGAAGGAAATATATATATATATATATATATATATATATATATATATATTGGACTTTGAGATGCAGGAAGTAAGCTGTTGTTTAGCTACTGTTGATACAAATCCAGATCTTTGGCATAGAAGGCTAGGACATTCTCATATGGACTTACTCAGCAAGCTGTCTTCCAAGAAGCTAGTCAGAGGACTGCCCAAATTGAAGTATGTCAAGACGGAAACCTGTTTGGCTTGTCAATTAGGCAAACAAATCAGGACTCCACATAAGTCAAAGAAAATGAACTTCTAAACCTTTAGAGCTTCTCCATTTGGATTTATTTGGTCCAGAAGCATATAAAAGTAGTGGAGGTAAACAATATGCATTTGTAATCGTAGATGATTATTCTAGATATACATGGGTATTGTTTCTTCGTACTAAAGATTGTGCTTTTAGTGAATTTGAGAAGATAATCACTTTACTTGAGAACAAGTTGAATACAAGACTTGTAGGTATAAGAAGTGATAGAGGAGGTGAATTCATCTCAAAAGACCTCATTGATTATTGTGAAGAAAGACGTATTTCACATGAATTCTCTGCTCCAAGGACACCACAAAAAAACGGAGTTGTAGAAAGAAAGAACAGATCTTTGCAAGAAACAACAAGGACTTTGCTGCAAGAAAGCAAGCTGCCAAGGAGTTTCTGGGTAGAAGCTGTCAACACAACTAGCTATGTTCTTAACAGGGTGCTTATCAGGCCTATACTCAACAAAACTCCATATGAATTGCTGAGGAATAAGAAGCCAAACATTGGATATTTCAAGGTTTTTAGCTCAAGGTGCTTTGACTCGAAACTATTGATAGAGATGGTAAATTCGATGCTAAATCTTACGAAACAATATTTTTGGGTTATTCTTTAACAAGTCGTTCTTATAGAGTTTATAATATATCTAAACTTATTGTTGGAGAGTCTATAGATGTTTCATTTCAAGAATCTAATGTTGATCTATCAGGAGATGAGGAAGATATTGCACGTGCAGGTAATGACAGCGAGCTGACAAGGCACATTTCTGTATCTCAGCAAGCTGACAAACAGCCTGATGCAACTCCAGAAGCTGAAAAGCCAGCTGAAACCTCTTTTCCAGTGGATGAAACTATTGATCAATTGTCAAAGCTCACCTTGGAAGGTCCAAGAGGTCAGAGATCACAAGAAAAGATGCCTATATATGAAGGTGGTGAAGCCTCTCTTCCGTCCAAGCGAATTCGAGTACATGAGGAAGTCATAGCTCAACATTCATTGTCAAAGTCAACAAGAACAGTGAAGAACCATCCTCCGGAGTTGATCATTGGTGAAAAATCAAAAGGAATCAACACAAGGAAAGGTCAAGCAATTTTTTGTGCATTTGCAGCCTTTCTAGCTCAAGAGGAACCAAAGAATGTCAACGAAGCACTTCAAGATAAGAATTGGATCATGGCAATGCAAGAAGAATTCAATCAATTTGAAAGATGTGATGTTTGGGAACTTGTGGAGCCACCGAAAGATGCTTCAATTATTGGTACTAAATGGGTCTTCAAGAACAAAGTTGATAAAATTTGGTACGGTTACTCGGAACAAAGCAAGACTTGTTGCACAAGGATATAATCAACAAGAAGGAATAGATTTTGAGGAAACTTATTCCCCGGTTGAAAGGCTCGAATCGATAAGGATGCTACTTTCATTTGCATGCTTCAAGAAGATCAAGCTACATCAAATGAACGTGAAAAGCGCATTTTTAATGGATTCTTAAAAGAGGAAGTCTATGTCAAGCAACCCCCTGGTTTTGAGAATGAAAAAATTCCAAATTATGTGTTCAAATTAAAGAAGGCATTATATGGATTGCGACAAGCTCCTAGATCATGGTATGACATGCTAAGTAAGTTTTTGATCAAAAATGGTTTCATTCGAGGTAAAATCGACCCCACATTATTTACTAAACATAATGGTACTGATATTTTAGTTGTTCAAATATATGTGGATGATATTATTTTTGGATCTACTAATGATGATACATGCAAGTGGTTTTCTAAGTGTATGCATAGTGAGTTTGACATTTCCCAAGATAGTGCAGAGCCTTCAATTGACTTTTATACACCTCATTAACTGCCTCATAGATATCTGCAGGAGAAAGACCCTTGGCATTTGATCCTAGAGCTGTGAGATAGTCTTCCCTGAGATAGGCTAGTGCATCCTTTAGCTTCACTGACCTCTTAGCATCCAACCAAGCATCCACATTTCCATCGTGTTGGGCTTCATCCACAATCTTTTCTATCTGAGCCTCAACATCCTCCTTGTGACAGAGCAAAATAGCTTCATAGTCTTGATTTGGGAGTCCAGCTGTGAGGAGATGTTGGGCAATCTTTGAGAACTCATCTATCTGTGCCACATGAAGATTTTGCAATTCTTCTTCCGTCAATTGTGGTGGCACAGAGGATGATCCTGAAGCCCTGTCATGTTGCACAGGTTTCAGTCATTCTGTCAAGGTGGCCTGAGCCAAGTTAGAGCTAGTGCTAGGCACTTCAGGGGGGGGTAGATGTTTGAGTTTCCTCTAGTCTTGGAATGACTGTAGAGTCTAATGTTGTCTCCATTGAAATGGGATGAGTTACAGCATCATCTATATTTTCCTGTGAAGGCTGGTCCATGTCCATACGAAATGGAGAGTCTGGCATAGAGTCTCCAGTAAGAACTGGTGAATCCTCTATGTTTTTGTTGGTGTCATTAGGATATGCCTCAGCATGCATTCCCTGACCAACTAAGTGTGGTTCCTGAGTGGTGAGCACAGTGTCATGCACCATGTCACTTGAGAGTGGCTCAATCACAGATTTGGATTGTGATTGATCAATTGCAGAAATATCATGAGAATGACTATTCTGTTGAGAAGAAATATTAGATGTAGATTCTAGAAGAGAAGTGTGGTGTAGAACAGATTTTGGCAACTCCCCCTGAGAAATAGGAGGAGTCTCAGTTGTGATGTGCTCTCCACTCTGTGTAAGACTACCCTTCTTTCCACTTGGGTCAAGAGTGAGTTCTTGACCCTGTGCAGACTCTTTACGGAATGTAGTGGGGAGACTACTCTTTTCAATGCCAATGTCATGTTGAGAGGCCATTGACAGTAACAGGTGTACCCCTTTTTGCACATCTGAATCATGTTGGGAGGATTCAGTGGTGGCTATTTCTTTAGACTTCTTCTTTGGTCTGGTGAGCTGTGACTCAGATTCCTCACATCCTATTTCTACAAACTCATTGATAATAGCTAAGGGTCTCTTATTTGTCTTCTTTTTAGTAACACCAATCTTTTGAGAGACTGGTGCACTTGGCTCCCTAATGTCTAGAGTAATGTTTGCAGGAGGGTCACTGGATGGGATAGGAAGGCTGGGGTTAGACTGTGAAGCTCCTTCAGTCTTAGCCTTTCCTTTCCAGGAAATTTCATGGTATATGGGCTTATCAAGTGGATAAGATGCAAATGTGTCATGCATATGCTTGGTCACACTTAGTATCACATCCACTTGATTCCTTGTATCCAATGACCCAAATAGAACTTTGGACATGGACTTGGAATAAGCCATTTTATTTTTATCTATACCCTCAAGTTCATGTATATTAACATCAAGATAATTTAAAATACATTGAAGAAAACGAGGGTAAAAGATTTCATTACCTCTACCACGAACTGCCTCCCTAGCCTCTGAGCCAATTCTTTGAGGATTATTGCTCCTACATTTATCTCCTGATTGTAGGCTAGGGAGTAGGCTAACTTCACAGCAATGTGACTGATTTGGTCCCATCCTGTCTTCCTGCATAAGAACACCTTCTGGAGTGCATCAAATAGAAACGACCACTCCCTCCTGACATGCTTCTTGTTCAACTTAGCCATGTCAATTTCATCTGCATACTTGATTAAATCCAAGAATGCTACCATTTCAGTATCACTAGCTTCAGTATCATGACCCTCAACCTTGAACCCCATGGCCTCGTTAATCTCCTTTTCTCCAAAATGCAGGTGCTTTCCCCCAATTGTGCAGTTAATTTCCTGAAACGAATTCCCATCCTCCTTTGCCATTGTTGCAACCAACGCTGTTCTCCAGAACCCTTCCAATACATCGACATACAGAGTGTGGTTTAGGGTTAAGGCTTGGCGAAGGTAAGAGGTGTTTAAGAACCGTACAAAGCATTTGTACCTTGGGTTTGCCTCCGCCTCAGAGGGAATTGTGAGAAGATTTGTTTCTTTGGGTATGGTTAAGGAGTTTGAGGACGATACTGTTTGAGATTTGGGTGCCATTTTGAGATTGAGAGTGAAGAAGAGAGAAGAGAGTTTGAGTTTAAGTTTGAGAATTGAGAGTAGTAGACAAGATGAAGAGTTGTGAACGGTTAGAAAAGAGTATTTATATGATAAAGACACTGCGATATGGAGTTATGAATATGTACAGGCTATTTGTATGTCGCGAAGTCTCAAAATGGCATGTACCGCAAAGTCTTGCAAAGTATATCGCAGAGTCCAGAAATGAACTATGTCGCAAAGTCTTGAAGATGGAAGGATTTGGATGACTTTGCGATATAGTGTAAATACCCTGTCTAAAACTCTCTTTTTGAAATTTTAAGTATTTTGTCAGACTTAAATCAAAAATTGAAATAAAATTAATTTAAATCAAAATTCTGTCAAATATGGAGACTTGTCGATATAGTTATTCTAAGTCGCGAAGTCATAAAATGAACTATGTCGCAAACTCATGAAGTGAACTATATCGCGAAGTCTCACAGTTTCAATAGTTTGCGATATAAGTCTGTTTGATTTGAACTAAGTCGTGAACTCTCAAGATCACCTATGTAGAGATGTCTTAAAAACTCATAACTTCTCAGAAAGGTATGATTTGAAAAATATGCAGTAAAATACTGAAATATTTATAAATCATATCTCAGCTAATTTTCACTCCAAATGAATAGAGCATTTAAATACAGTGAAAATTTACTGCTGCACCAATTAACTAGAATATTTACTTCGAACAACTAAATGAAGGATTGAGCATTCCAATTTCAATCACAAGTCTGTTGAAGACAGCTTCATTTAGAGGTTTAGTAAATATGTCAGCTAATTGTTTCTCAGTTGGAACATAAGAGAGTTCTATGGTACCATTTGCAGCATGTTCCCTAATGAAATGGTACCTGATCTCAATGTGCTTTGTAGTAGAATGATTAACAGGATTGGCCACTATGGATATTGCACTAGTATTATCACACATCAAAGGAATGTGTTCCAACACTAGTCCATAATCCATGAGTTGATTTCTAATCCAAAGCAATTGAGCACAGCAGCTTCCAACAACAATATATTCAGCCTCAGCTGTGGATGTTGCTGTGGATTGTTGTTTCTTACTGAACCAGGACACTAACCTTTGACCTAAAAATTGGCAGCTTCCAGAGGTGCTCTTCCTGTCAATTCTGCATCCAGCATAATCAGAATCTGTGTAACCAACCAGGTTGAACCCAGTGCCTTTTGGATACTATAGCCCAAGATTAGGAGTCCCTTTCAGATACCTGAAGATTCTTTTGATAGCCATCATGTGAGATTCCTTGGGATCAGATTGAAACCTTGCACAAAGGCATGTGGCAAACATGATATCAGGCCTGCTAGCTGTGAGATAGAGTAATGATCCAACCATGCCTCTGTAAACCTTGATGTCAACTCTCTTGCCTTTCTTGTCCTCATCAAGTTTGATAGCAGTGGACATGGGAGTTTTTGCAGGGGATGAGTCTTCCAAACCATATTTATTCAAAAGATCTTTGACATACTTTGATTGATTTATGAAGATGCCATCCTCCCTTTGATGTACTTGCAGACCTAGGAAGTAGGTCAACTCTCCCATCATACTCATCTCATATTTGCTTTACATCAACTTAGAGAACCTTTCACAGAGTTTTTCATTTGAAGAGCCAAAGATGATATCATCCACATAAATTTGGACTAGAATGATATCATTTCCATGCTTCTTGAAGAATAAGGTTTTATCAATTGTACCCCTGGTAAATTGGTGCTCAAGAAGGAATTGAGATAGAGTTTCATACCATGCTCTAGGTGTCTGTTTGAGTCCATAGAGTGCCTTGAGCAGTCTATACACAAAGTCTGGGAAATTTTCATTTTCAAAGCCAGGTGGTTGGGACACATAAACTTCTTCAGCAAGATCACCATTGAGAAATGCACTTTTGACATCCATTTGATACACCTTGAAATCTGAGTGAGATGCAAAAGCCAAGAAGATTCTGATGGCTTCCAGTCTAGCTACAGGTGCAAATGTCTCATCATAGTCAATGCCCTCTTGTTGACAGTATCCTTTGGCAACCAACCTTGCTTTTTTTCTGATTACCACTCCTTCATCCATCTTGTTTCTGAACACCCATTTAGTGTCAATAACATTCTTTCCTTCTGGAGGTGGCACTAGTTCCCATACTTTGTTTTTCTCAAATTGATTCAATTCTTCTTGCATGGCAACAATCCAATCAGAGTTCTTCAAAGCTTCTTCAATTACTTTTGGTTCCTCTTGTGATAAAAAGCAGCTATACAGACATGTATTCATTGTTTCCCTTCTTGTTCTAACTCCCTCACCAAGATCTCCAATGATTTGATCCCTAGTGTGGGCTCTGTCCCATTTTCTAGTGTGACCCTGTTCATTTCCTTGAATTGTTCCAAGATCATTTTGATTTACAGTTGCATTCTCTTCTTCTCCCCCAGTGTTTGTGTTCCCTTGCACAGGTGTTTGAGGAAGATCATCAACTTCAAGAGTTTCATTTTTTGGAACAATTGGAACAGGTGGTTCATCCTCACTTTCAGAATCCTCAAGATATCCTTGATTTTCAAATCTTAATGGCCCACTGTCTTGTTCACTTGTTGCAAGTCCATGAGTCTTCTTGTCATCAATGATAACATCCATGCTTTCCATAATTTTGTGTTGCTCAGGTACAAACACTCTGTATGCTATCCTTTCTAGAGAGTATCCAATGAAGATACCTTCAAATGCCTTAGCATCAAATTTTCCAACATGCTCAGAGGTATCTTTCATCACAAAACACTTGCTTCCAAACACATGAAGATGCTTGAAGGATGCTCTTTTGCCAGTCATTAATGAGTAAGGAGTTTTTCCAAACTTCTTATTGATCAATGTTCTATTTTGCACATAGCATGTTGTGTTAACAGCATCAGCCCAAAAGCTAGTAGGTAGCTTTGCATCCAACAACATTTTTCTTGCAGCTTCAATGAGAGTTCTATTCTTTCTCTCAACTACTCCATTTTGCTGAGGAGTTCTAGGAGCTGAAAATTGTTGAGAAATTCCTTTATCTTTGCAAAACTCATACAGTGTTGAATTTCTAAACTCAGTTCCATTATCACTTCTCAATGCAACTACAGAAGAACCAGTGCTTTGTGCTTCTCTATCAACTCTCTTAATATGCTCTATGATTACTTGAGGTGCTTCATCCTTGGAGAATAGAAATTCCACCCAAGTGTATCTTGAATAATCATCAACCATGACTAGAGCATATTTCTTCTTGGAAAGGGACATAACATTCACAGGGCCAAATAGATCCATGTGAATTAGCTGCAGAGGCTTGGAGTTTGAATTGAGCAACTTGTTCTTGTGACTTGATCTCTTAATCTTTCCTTTTTGGCATGCTTCACATGCTCCATCTTGCACAAACTCCAAAGCAGGCATATCTCTGATGAGTTCTCTCTTTGTTAGAGAGTTCATTGCCTGAACATTCAAGTGAGACAGTTTCTTGTGCCATAGCCAGAATTCTTCATTTGTGGCCTTAGTGTAGAAACAACAAATTTCTCCCTTGTCTGCAGCCTTAAGATCAGCTACAAACAAGCTTCCTTTCTTCACACCAGTTAGAACAACTTCACCACTTCCTCTTTTTGAGATTAGACAATGATCTTCATCAAATTCCACTTTGAAACCCCTGTTGGTGAATTGTCCAATACTCAAGAGGTTGTGTTGTAGTCCTTCAACAAATGCTACATCTTCAATAATGACATTCCCAGATTTGACACTGCCATATCCCATTGTATAACCAATGTTGTCATTTCCAAAGGTTACTGATGGGCCAGCCTTCTCCTCAAATTGTGATAGTAGGGCTATATCACCAGTCATGTGACTTGAGCATCCATTGTCCAAGATCCAAATAACTCTTTTATTCCTGTTGCCCTGCATTCACAAAATGACTAAGTTGTTTTTGGTACCCACACTTGGTAGGGTCCAGTTGATTTAGAAACAGTTTTGTTAACAATTCTTCTGTCATAAATAACATTCTTCACAGTAGGAGACTTCACTTTGTTTGTGGCTTTGGAGTTAACACTCTTAGGCTCACATGAAGTTTTCACCCTCTCAACCTTGATTGGGGATCCTGTCATGTGAGTGTGCATATGTGTGTGTGATTCACAAGATTGTGCAGAGTCAAGTTTATGCTTAAGATTAAGAGATAAACAATTAGCAATCACAGTCACATAGCATGTCATGCAGTTTGCATTACCACAGAAAGAATCATGAATAGAGTTTATACCTACAGAATGATTACTCAGGTTATCAACTTCAACATTTACAGGTTTATTACACTTATGAGTCAAATGATTCACAGATAAGCATTTCTGACACTGTTTCCTAGGAGCATTTGGCACATAAGCATAATTGTTACTCTTGTTGACACCTATCTTACCATTTCTGTTTTGCTTCTTCTTCTTAACAACTTCTTTCTTAATTTTAGGACTTTTGACAAGGTTGTCTTTGGTTTCTTTCTGAACAACAGACTTGGAGGAGGAGGAAGAAGTATCCTTAGCAGCCTTATCTTCTTCAAGTAGTTGTTGTTTGATGATCAGAAGTTCTTCATCAAACTCAACACTACTCTTTTTGAAAATGGGCTTTTCAACACTTGACAAAATGGTTGGGGCATTTTTGTTTGTAATAGATTATTTTCCTTTGCCCTTGGCTTTCTTCATTCCCTTATCATTTTCATAATCAAAACCAACACCAACCTTGCAGTTTTCAGTGTGTTCCTTGTGATAGGTTTGAATAAGCTCAGAGGAGTTCTTGAAACTTCTTAGCTTTAGTTCATTTTCAGCAATTTGTTCTCTAAGAGCTTTTTCTATTTGTTCAGCACAAATTACTTTGTTTTTAAGATACTCATTCTCCTTTTTCAAACCATCAAGGCTCACAACCATTAACTCAAGTTCCTCATTCTTTTCTGTAAGCTCAAGATTTTTAGCATTTAGTCTGTCAATTTCTTCATTGGCAGCTAACATGCTTGTGTGAATATTGAACATCTCAGTACTCATATCTTCAACAGTTTGCTTATATTTAAAGGGAGTCATATCAAGAGAAGTAAGAATAGGTACCTGACTTGAGGAATCACCATCATCAGAAAATGCCATTAAGGCATAGTTTGAATACTCATGTTCTTCTTCTTCATCAGAGTCATCCCAGCACTTTCCCTCAGCAATAAAAGCTTTACCCTGTTGTTTCTTAAGTAGAGCTTCATACTTAGCTTCAAGCTCTAAGTATGCTTTGTCCTTTTTGACTTGTTTGGGCTTCTTGCATTCTGTGGCAAAGTGCCCAAGTTCATTGCAGTTATAGCATCTAATTTTGGACCTATCCACACTCCCAGATTTGTATCCTCCTCTAGTAGCACCAGCAATCCCTTTTCCTTTATGGAAAGTGTTTGAGCCACTTGAACCACCAGCATTTCCAGCATTGAACTTGGACTTAAATGGTTGTCTCCTTTTAAACCTTATGTTTGGATATCTCCTAGCCATATAGGCAAAGGATTTGTTTTCTATCTTGTCCAACTCATCTATGCTGTAGAACTCATCATCCTCAGGCAAATCATAGACAACTTGAGTATCATCACCATTGTCTTCAACCTCCAGTTCTTCAATCTTGACTTGACTGACTTTAAGAGATTCCATTCCTTGACCTAGGTTGTTAGCAATAAGGGCACGTGAAGTATTTGCCATTAATCCTTGTTTAACAATTCTAGCTCATAAGTCTTCAAAACACCATACAGCACATCAAACCCAAATTTTGTTAGATCTCTTTCTTTAAGGGAAGAGATTCTTGGTTCCAAGTGATCTGGAAGAGTTAGTAAGAACTTCATATTGAGCTCTTCTGTCTCATAGTGTTTGTCATAGAGTTTGAGTTCATTTATCATCTTGTTGAACCTCTCAAACACTTCTGTGATTCCCCCCTTTGGCTGAGCCATGAAAGCTTCATACTGAGATACTATGATCTGTTTTTTGTTCTTTCTTACTTCTGGAGTTCCTTCACATAGCACTTCTATAAGATCCCACATTTTCTTTGCACTACTGCAGTGAGCAACAGTGTCATACATGTTGAAATCCATAGATTCACAGATGATAAGTTGGAGATGTCCATCTAGTGCTATTTTCTCCTTTTCAGGATCAGTGTATTTTGAGGGGTCTTTAGGAACATGCTTTGCTGGTATTATCTCAGTGCCTACAGTTGTTTCACCAATCTCAATCATTGGAATAAAGGGACCATGCTTTAGTATATCTAAATACATGGGATTGGAAGCTTTGATGAAAAGTAACATCTTCTTCTTCCATAAGCTGTAGTGCTCCTTGTTGAAGGGAGGTATCTTTATACTGCTCAGTTTCTGTGAACTCATTGTTGATCTTTTCCTGTTTGTACGTTAACAGTCTTGCTCTGATACCACTTGTTAGTAATGAATATCACTTAGAAACTAGACAGAGGGGGGTGAATGAATAGTTTTGATATTTTTCGATTCTTGAAAACTAAATAAGCTATATATGATTACGCTAAGTAATATGCAGAAAATAAACAACACACACAATCACTTTAATCTACTTTGTATTAAGCAAATTAAATACTACAGCTTTCCAGAATTTCACAACTGAATTTCTGGCTTCTAAACAAGAACAGTTTGTATCTTGTTTTGCTTATAGATAAAAGAGTGCTTAAGATAAAACAATGTGTATCTCTCTTACAGCTAACAATAGGGTGTGCATGATATATATCAGTCCTATACAAACTAGTACACACACCTATTTACACTGTTACCCTCACTGTTCGTCCAACTTGTTCTGCCATAAGAGGTTAACTGTGTCAGGAAGGACCACCTGCTTTTCGGAGTCTTTCCCGTTTCTGTAGCTGCTTGTCTCTTATCTTTCTCTCCAAGTTTAGCTGTAGATTTGCCATTTGTTCTTTGGACCACCTTGCCAGAACAAATGCTTCAGTATTTGTCTCCATTGACTTTTGATCTTGTACCTTCATTTGTCTTGTTGTAAACGGCTAAGTGTTGATATCGTGAACTCCACTTCATTCCTGACTTCGCGATGTCCCTTGTGAAGACTACTGATAGGTCCATAATTAATACATTTTTAATACCTATTTTATGTTTGTTTTCTTAATTTTATTATTTAATAAATTGTTTTCTTTTGTTTTGTAGGAAAATAAATAAAATCATATTTCAAGCAGAAAAAGGTGAAAAAGGCAAGGAGATGGAAATACTTGAAGTCAAAATGAAATTGGAGAAAAATTGGAAAACTTATCGGAGAATAAAAAGGAATTGAGGAAATATTTTTAGAATCCGATTTGTAGTCAAAGAGCCCAAGCCCATTATTTTTCCTATATATATAGATCTCCCCTCTTGTATTTGAGACACCTAGAATTTTGTTTAGCTCTTTGTTTATTTGTTTACTCTCTTCGGCTATACTCTATTTTACTGATTTTCAATTCATTGATTTCTTGTTTTTAGATTCAGTCTCCGCGATTCACGTTGTTTACTTGATATATTAGTTAATTGTTTTTGTTTCCTGGCCACTTCCTGCCTTCACACACGCACACCATTCTTAAATTGTTTAAGTATTGTTTTATATTTAACTTGTCACCCCCGTTACTAGTTTGCATATTTAGTTTATAAATTAGCTTTTTCATTCATGTTTTCATCTTTTCTTAGTTTAATTAATTCAATTATTACGTCTAGCTAAATCTCTTGCCCTAGGATGAAGATGAAGTTAATTTAATTATTGTTGATATCTTCTTGTTCCTATTAATTGATTCTCATAATTTTTCTTGGTGCTTAATTGTTCAATTGATTAAGTGATTTTGATATATTATTGTTACCGGATTTATTTTTCATAGCCTATGCTTGCTCCATGAAGTTTTGATAGGTTATTGTTAGATAACAAGTTTCATAGTATATGCTTGTCTCGTTAATTGATATATTTTATTTGTGAAGAAAGAGAATTGATTTTAGGGTGAGTTGATATTAATTGTGATTGATTAATGGATTCGGATTCCTAGGTTTTCCTTATTTGATTTTAATTGTTAATTAGGTTAAACAAATCTCAACTCAAATCTTATTTGTCTAGTTCGCCTGAGTTAATTGTTAGGGTTTTTGAAAATTCATAGTCTCTGCGGATCGATCTGTGATTGCTACAACTAAACATTGTGCGCTTGCAGTTACATTATTTTTACACATCAACTACGCGACATGACCTTTGAGGACTTTGCGACATAAGCCATTTTGAGGACTATGCGACATAGGCTTCTTGAGGACTATGCGACATAGGCTTCTTGAGGACTATGCGACATAGGCTTTTTGAGGACTTCACGATCTAGTACATTTTGACTTTGTTGACTTCAACACTTCACAATATGAGTCTTGAGGACTTCACGACATAGCACAAAATGGACTATGCGATGTAGCACTTCTCGACATGGATATTGGAGACTTCACGACATAGCTTTATTCTGACTTTGCTATATAATGCCTTAGACAAATTTCTGCAACTTATTTCTTCAGGGCCTTATTCATCTTCAACCTGCTGCATGAACAATTATGTACTTCTACCAGGATAATTATTCAATGGCCTATGTACATTCTAGATGCAAGAAACTTACTAAGCTCATTATAATTATGAGCATACATGATCAAGCTAATGTTCATGAGAACAAGACAAGTACAGAGAGACCTATACTATATCTCAGTGATAGAAATCACTAGGTCATGTAGTGTGACATAGTCACACAATGTAGGCTTGTTAATGGTGGTATTCAGACATGTCTTGAGCCCCCCCCCCCCTCTCTAGGTTGCATTTTCAGCTAATTGCCTTTTGTAATTAAAACACATTTTTCTATTTTTTTCCTTACAAAATTCACTTCTTTTTCAAAAATATCATGGGCAACTAGCTTTTTCAATTAAAACATGTTACTTTTTCTATTTGTTTTTACTAAAATCTCTTCTTTTCCAAAAATAGCCAAAATAATGAAAGTTTTGGTTTTCAACATGTTACATTTTCTATTTGTCCTTACTAAAATCTCTCATTTCCCAAAAATAGCCAAAATATTGAAAATCTCACCTTTTCCAAAAATAGCCAAAACATTGAAACTTTTGGTTTTCGGTCATTTATTCGATTTAATAAATAATAAAATAATATAAAAATAGCAAATAATATAATAATATAAAATATAGTAACTAGCCGATTATCTTTTATAAATAAAACATATTACGTTTTAATGAAAATTTATTACCTTTGATAACACGTCTAAAAATAAAAAATAGTAGAATATATTTTACAATCATTAATATTGCCTACTTTTTAATTATATATCATCTTAATATATATATATATATCAATTATTAATACATTCTAAAAAATATGAAACACTATATCTTCTTAATAAAAATTTCAATTATACTGTATTCTATATATTCTATTATTAATACAAAAAAAATAATATAAACAAATATGTTTACTATAAAAATATTATATTATATTAAAATAAGCCCGTTCTTAGCACAAGTTATAAGCTAGTAATAATGTTATTACATCACAACCTAGTTTATATATGTTTTTAATTCTGAAAAATAAATAATTGCACAAGCGGTAGTGGGCATCCACCAGTTCTCTATTTAAATCAAGGATACTATCAAATAATTAATAATTTCTAAAATGTTATTTATTTAAATTTAAAATCATGTTTCATCCGGGCCCTTGGGCTAAAACGGATTTCATACTTTCATAAGAAACTAGTTTAAAACTTGCGATGCACAGTTATTTTTAATGATTATTATTTTGTTATTTATATTATTTAATTATTTGTATATTTATTATTTATTATTAATTAGATTTGTAAAAAAGATAAACAGGGTTACAGTTAGTATTCTCATTAGCACTATAATTATAATAATTAGACTTGTTAAAAATTAAAATTAATATTTGAAATCATTCCAATATATTTTAAAAAAATTGATTTCTCAAGTATTATAGCTGTAATAAAATATATCGATCCATAAAATCGACCCAAATAAAGTAAATTGAATTTAAAATAAATAGAACGTAGATGGGCCAGATAAATAGATTTAGAGATGTATTAAAATATTTTTTAAAATTAAAAAAAACCCTGTAAAATTGTCCAATTATATTGAATTGGTTTAAGAGATGTGTTTTAATTAGAATAGTTAATTTTTTAATAAATAAATTAAATATTGTATGAACAAATTAAAGAACGACCGACCAAACTACCAACATTTCTTTTGCACTAGAATTTTTTAATATTTTACTATTTAAATTTTAATATAATTATAAATTATTTCTTGAAGTATTGTTAAGTCTTATTATAAATTACAAATTATTGAATTTAATTATAATTATAATTTTTTTTGAAGTATTATTCTATATAGGGTATTACTCCAATAAAAATCACTCTTAGAATATAAATTACAAACTAAATAAAAAAAATTAAATCGCGTCAAAATATAGCACATATGGTATGCAAATTGTTTGTTGGAAGATGAGAAAAAATACGGTGAAGTCAGATTTTAAAAAAAACTCATCGATTGATGGGAAAAATCAAAATAAAAATGGAGGGGATTATGTGAGATTATGTATGGGGGAGTGTATTTTAATTATGTGTGCGATGACCATTAGATTAGATTGATCTAATAGACTTAAATTAGTTTGTCTTACTCCAATAGAAACCCTTCTTAAAATAGAAACTAGAAACTAGAAACTAAATATACTTTTTTTTTAAATTGCGTCGAAATATAGCACATATGATATGCAAATTGATCGTTGGGAGATGGAGAAAAATACGGTGAAGTCGGATTTCAAAATAAGCTCACCGATTGACGGGAAAAATCAAATTAAAAAGGGAAGGATTACGTGGGATTATGTATGGGAGGGTGTATTTTAGTTGTGTGTGTGCCTCTAGGGGGCCATTAGATTAGATTGATCTAATGACTTAAATTAGTTTCTAGTTTCTATTTTAACTTTAGTTTCTATTTGATCATTAGCCTATATGGAGAACCTCCTTATGAAGAGACCCAAGAGACCTTAATCCTAAACATTGATTAAATAATTTTTTAATACATTACATAATACTATATTTAATGGCAATCTAGTAAATACATATTAAACTTAAAGCTTCTTACATTGTATATTGTGTATATTATACGGACTATACATAGAAAGATTATATCCAGCTAATTTGATTGCATAATTGAGATTTTATATTTTTGGAAATAAATCAGTGATTGAATTTTAGACGTTGTACTGGTATAACACATACAATAATAAAATTAAAACGAAGACTTCAGCTAACCCTAGAAGAAAGCCGCAAAGAAACACAGTCAAGAACACACCGACATCGATTTCATACGGTAATGTTCGTTCAAATTTCTTGTATGTAGTTTGTTTAAAAAAAAGAAAACACTTATTAGAATCGAAGCACTAAACAGAATTCACGTATTGACATGCAGGCATATAATGGATTCATCATCAGTGTCAGATTTGTCAGATAAGATGCAAGAAACTCGTTCAATAGTAACGTTAAAACCATGACTGTTGACTGGTATCTTGATTTCTCTGTTTGATGTACAAAAGAAGTGGATCAATGATACGGGATTTGGTTCAGTATTGATGTTTGATACAAACGAATATCCTTACGAGATAAGTTCTCTTATACATAAATCTTATGAACCAAATGCTTCTGCAGTTCATGTTAATGGACAATTATTTAAGATTGTTGAAGAAGATGTACAAAAGATTTTAGGTCTACCACGAGGAGGGAAGGATGTTCACTTTTTAGAAGATACGGCCGTTCTTGAAAAATGGAAATTGCAATTTCTAGTCTCAACCATTTTATTTGGGTTGGTTTGAGTGAATCCTTGTGCTTGTTGAAGGCTTCATGATGTTCAGATTATCGTTGTATTGTTAACATGTGATTTTTTGTCCTTATTTCAGTTCTTTAGACTACAAAATCAGACTATCTGACTTCCATGATAACATTGGGTTTTCTGTACTATCATCGCGATGAGTTCATCAGAGGCTTTTTCCATTCTACATTGCAATTCATTTAAAGTTTCACTTGGCATAAAACAATGACAATCTTCTTGCGGGTTCATTACTATGTGTAGCTGGTCTTTTGACGCTCAACTTTCACAAACCATTCTTGCAGGTTCAATACTGTACTATGTATAATTGGTATTTTGACGCTCAACTTTCACAAACCATGATCATGGATATGGTTAATTGCAACTGAATTGAATAGAAAACTAATACTTTTATGAAGTTTATAACCAATAGTAAAAGGACCAATGTGCGATTCATTTAGCAAAACAACAGGACTTTTACTTTTCCTTAAACAATAAGACTCTTGTATAGTTGTTGGCTCTAATTTAGACAATCTATAAAATCATATTTAAAAGATTTTTTAAGGCGTTCTCAGAAAAATTTATTAATGTTCTGTAATAACTTTGTTTGTGCACATTTTCTCTCTACTTTTGAAATGTTTAGATTTCTTTGGTGATTTAAAATTTAATAGGTTTATTTATTGAATAAAAAGTAAGATTAACTGCATATTTTGTTTCTCAATTTTAATTTTTTACATACGTGCCTAATATTGAGAAAAACATTTAAAAAATCTTAATGTTTATTATAATATATTTTTGAAAAAGTATTCAAATAATTTGAATAATTATAAAGATTCTATTAAGTACGTTTATTAGAAATATAAAAACACATTAAGGAATCTTTAAAAAATTTAATGGAACCTTATGTACTTTTAAATAACACAATTCATATCCATTAAAAAGAAAATAAATGTCATTAAATTTTAATTTATTAATATTAATATAGTACATAGTGGAACATTTAGTCGAATATTAGGGTTCCATTAATTTATTCACTTTATTTATATTATAAGTTGTGAGATTCTCCATTTCTATGCTAATTATTCTTATTTAATAAGATACGATTCTCTCAATTGTTGTATATCATTATATCTTTTGAAAAAAATAGCAACACTCTATTTTATTAAAAAAATTAATTTTTTTTAAATAGTAGTACAACACAAGTAAATCATTCTAAATGGATTATTATGAAAGATTCTGTTAGCAATGAATATCACTTAGAAACTAGACAGAGGGGGGGTGAATGGATAGTTTGATGGATTTTGGTTTTCTTGAAACTAAATATAAACTGTAAATGATTATGCTATGCAATATGCGGAAAGTAAACAACACACACAATCACTTTAATCTACTTTGTATAAGCAAATTAAATACTACAGCTTTCCAGGAAATTCACAATCGAATTTCTGGCTTCTAAACAAGAACAGTTTGAACTTGCTTGCTTACAGAGAAAAGAGCTTAAGATAAAAACTATGTGTATCTCTCTTACAGCTAACAATAGGATGTGCATGATATATATAAGCCCTATACAAACTAGTGCACACACCTATTTTTACACAGTTACCCATTGCTGAAAGTCCAACTTGTCCTGCCATAAGAAGTTAACTGTGTCAGGAAGGACCACCTGCTTTTCGGAGTCTTTCCCGTTTCTTTAGCTGCTTGTCTCTTATCTTTCTCTCCAAGTTTAGATGTAGATTTGCCATCTGTTCTTTGGACCACCTTGCCAGAACAAATGCTTCAGTATTTGTCTCTTTTGATTCTTGATTCTGTACCTTGAATTGTCTTGTTATAAACGGCTAAGTGTTGATATCGTGAACTCCACTTCATTCCTGACTTCGCGATCTCCCTTGTGAGGACTACGCGATATAGCCTTTGAAGACTTTGCGACATAGGTCATTTGATGACTATGCGACATAGGTCATTTGACGACTATGCGACATAAGTCATTTGACGACTATGCGACATAGGTCATTTGAGGACTTCACGATCTAGGCTTCTTTGACTTTGCTGACTTCAACACTTCACGACATGAGTCTTGAGGACTTCACGACATAGTACAAAATGGACTATGCGATGTAGCACTTCACGACATGGATATTGGTGACTTCACGACATAGCTTTCGTTTGACTTTGCTATATAATGCCTTAGACAAATTTCTGCAACTTATTTCTTCATGGCCTTATTCATCTCTATCCTGCTGCATGAACACTTCTGAACTTCTACCAGGACAATTATTCAATGGCCTATATACAATCTAGATGCAAGAAACTTTACTAAGCTCATTATAACCTTGAGCATACATGATCAAGCTAATGTTCATGAGAACAAGACAAGTACATTTAGAGACCTATACTATATCCCAGTGATAGAATTCACTAGGTCATGTAATGTGACATAGTCACATAGTGTAGGCTTGTTAATGGTGGTATTCAGACATGTCTTGAGCCTAACAATCTCCCCCAAATTGTGAGTAAGACCCTTAGGCACAATTTCATGTATGATAACAAGCCTAACTAACATAAAAAGAACAAAGATAAAGAAGTTGAGGGTAAGAACAGAATTTGATAACTTGGAAATTTAGGCTTACATGATTTTTCCTTGAGCTACTTAGCTCCAGTTTCCAATTGCTTCTCTAGTAAATCATCATACATCTTCTTTTTCCTTATCTCTTCTCTTCTCTTCATGTCTATGATGGCTTCTTGAAGTTCTTCTCTTGCAATCAGTTCTTCAATGAGAGGTGAGCCTTCCAAGTCATCAATTGCAGCCTTGAGTGCACTTTCTACATAGGAGTCCAGAAACTTCATCCTTATTTTGCTTTGGCCTCCATGTGAGTTTTTGTACTCCACAATGTAAGGATTTTGTTTGACCCTGCACAGCCCTTTCTGCCTTAGCTCTTTAGCCCTCTCCTCCATCTCAGCCATTTCTTTCTCTCTGTATGTTTTTCTCTTCATTCTCTTTCCTCATGTTTTCTTCATAATCAGCATGCATTTTCAAGTACCTGGCAATATCTATCTTCTAAGTCCTTTCTTCTTTTTCTTCAAAATTCAGTAAGGCATTTATCCTTTCAAGCTCATACTTATAGAAATATTGCCAGCCCCCTTGCTTCATAATCCTTTCTCTTCCATCAGTGTACTTGATCTCTAGATGATCTAGCTTCACCTTGACTTCAAAGATTCTTTGAGCTCTCAAGAATGCTAGGGCATCTTCATCATAGTCTTCATCAAGAGGAAGCACTTTGATCCCTACAACATTAGTGATTATCCCATTCTTCTTTGTTATCCTTGTCCTCTTAGCTGCCCTCTTGATCTTCATGTGCTTCACTTGAGGTAGCTTTGTGGAGCAGGGAGAATTAGTCTTCAGTGCCACATCACTTGGAAGTAGCTTCATTCCCTTCCCCTTCATCCACTGTAACACTCCACTAGCTGTAACTTTGTGGAAGTGTTTTCTTGAAATTACTTTTGTGGCTTCATCTTTCTTCTGTGGCAATTCAGGTTCAGAAGTCTTAGATAATGATTTTGGAGGATCATTGTTAACAGTACCCACCCTAGACTTAGAGTCTTGTGTTGTGGTTAAAGTACTGCTAGCAATGTCCTTGACTTGCTGAATTCCACTCCTTGTTCTCTTGACTGTTTCCTTTCCTCCTTTTGAATCCCTCTTGTCATCACCAGCATCTTTTGATTTCTTTGAATATTTGCTCCTGCTGCTCTCACTAGGTCCATCCTTATTTCTCCTTGACTGAGATCTCCTTTCATAGGTTTTCTCCTCATCATCATCATCCCCATCCTTCTTTTTGCTCTTTTCTTTGACAGATTCAGGAATGACTCCATGAATCAGAAAAGATTGTAGAGTGTGAATCATCTCTAGTTCCTCAGCTGTCCTGACTCCCCTCTTGGCCCTTAGCATTTGCAGCACCTGGTTGATCTTTGCATTATTCTTTCTTGTCAAATCTGAAGGAATCACCAACTGTTCAATGCTGCTGTCTTGAGATAGACTTTGGAAGATTATTGTCCTTGGCTTTGAGATAACCTCAGGCAGTCTTTGATCTTGATCTATCTTCAAGTCATCAAACAGTCTCCTGTTGTTGGCCCCATCTTTTTCTATTAAGTCCAGGATTATTGACAGCTCAGTAAATCTCAGTTTCTCTAGAGTTTGAAAAGCTAGGTGCCACAAGCAGTTGTCCTTGCACACCATGATTATCTCTCTTAGATGGACATCCTTGATTTTCCTTACTACAACTGTGAAGTACTTGATGTTTTCCTTAAGCTTCTGTCTATAAGTCCTTGCATCTTCTTGTGCATTTCTGTAGGTGGCTTTCAGAAATTCCTGGAAGGCCTCATCATGATAGATGTGAGAATTGGCAACTTCCTGTAGCTTGGCCTCTATGATGATTGTAGCTTTGACAGGTTGAGCATTGGGAGTAGGTTGAGCAGGTTGAGGAGTTGAGATATCTTTAGGCATTGTGGATGGATAGAAGGTGGTTGAAATTGTGCTTTTTTGACCTTCTACACTGATGACCTCTACAGGGGGAAGGATTATTGGTTTGATTGTTTCTTCAGAAATTTTGCCCTTAAGCTTTTGTTGCTTGGCAGGTGCTTCCCCTTTCTTTTTCAGAATGACCTCCTTTTGTTTCTCCCCCTTAGGCTTGGAATCAGACAAGATGTCTTGAGCTTCCCCAGGGATAGGCAGGTTCATTTGTCTCATCATTGAAGTGAGCATTTGCTGTTGCACCAGCAGGATATTTGAAGTATTGTTGCCTTGGTCATCTAACTTGTCATTGAGCTGGGCTAAGGATGTAGAGAGTAGCTTGTTTTCATCCTTCAGAGAGGCCACTTCTCTTTCTAGACCATCCACCTTGGAGAATAGTTGTTGAGATTTGAAAGAATTGAGAGATTGGTCTTTGATCTTGGCAAAGTCAAATTTGGAGATGTGGGAGATAGGAACCTCATCTACCAATTTGTCACCATATTGATTCTTCCAAATGACATTCAGCATTCCATTAGAGTTGATGTTGGCCTTGACTTGATTTTCCAGAGTGGTAGCCAGCTTCTTGATGTTGTCTGTGACCATGGCTAGAGAGATGTCCATCATGTTGACATTGGTGTTGGTTTTCTGGATTTCCTTGAGGATGCCATCCACCTTGGGAAAATCAGAGAGATATGAGTTGCTTAACTTAGTGAGGGATCTTTCTGTCTCCTCCTGGATTGTATAAATCTCTGATTGAAGCCCTTTCCCAGGGTAGTGCAGAGCCTTCAATTGATTCTTGTAGACATCATTGATAGCATCATAAACTTCAGCAGGAGAAAGATCTTTTGCATTGGAGCCTAGAGAGGTGAGGTAATTTTCTCTCAGAAAAGCTAAGGCATCCTTGAGTTTGATAGACCTCTTAGCATCCAACCAGGCATCCACATTTCCCTCTGGTTCAGCTGCATCCACTATTTTCTCCTGCTGAGCTGCAACATCCTCCTTGTGGCAAAGAAGAATAGCCTCATAATCAGCATTTGGCAGGTTAGAGGTGAGGAGGTTTTGAGCTATTTTGGAGAACTCATCAATCTGTGCCACATGTAGATCTTGAATGGCTTCCTCTGTCATTGTAGAGGGCACAGTTGATGATCCTGAAGGCCTTTCATGTTGCACAGGCTTCAGCCATTCTGACAGAGTGGCCTGGGCCAAGTGAGAGCTAGTGCTAGGCACTTCAAGGGATGAAAGTGTTTGAGTCTCCTCCAGCCTTGGAATGGCTGTAGAGTCTGATGTTGTCTCCATTGAAATGGGATGTGTTACAACATCAACCCTATTTGTCTGTGAAGACAGTTCCACATCCCTAAGGATGGGAGAATTTGGCATAGAGTCTCCAGTGAAAACTGGTGAATCCTCCATGTTTGTGTTGGTGTCATTAGGAGATGCCCCAGCATGCATTCCCTGACCAACTAGATGTGGTTCCTGGGTGGTGAGCACAGTGTTATGCACCATGTCACTTGAGATTGGCTCAATCACAGTGTTAGATTGTGATTGATCAATTGCAGAAAAGTCATGTGAATGACTAATCTGTTGAGAAGAAATGTGAGATGTAGATTCTGGAAGAGAAGTGTGGTGTAGATTGAATTTTGGCAACTCCCCCTGAGAAATAGGAGGAGTTTCAAGTGTGATGTGGTCTCCACTCAATGTGTCAGCATCCTTATTTCTCCTAGGATCAAGAGTGAGTTATTGATCCTGTGCAGACTCAGTACAGGTTGTAGTGGGGAGACTACTCTTTTCAATACCAATAACCTGTTGGGAGGCCATTGACAGTAATAGGTGTACCCCTTTTTCCACATCTGAATCATGTTGGGAGGATTCAGTGGTAGATTTAGATTTGGATTTCTTACTATGTCTGGTGAGAGGTGACTCAGGATTCTCACTTTCTATCTCTACATTTTCTTGAATCACTATAAGAGGTCTCTTCTTAGTCTTCTTTTTAGTAACAGCAGTCTTTTGGGAGACTGATGCACTTGGCTCCCTAATTTCTACAGATGTGTTTGCAGTGGGGTTGCTGGATGGGATAGGAAGGCTAGGGTTAGACTGTGAAGCTCCTTCAGTCTTAGCCTCCCTTTTCCAGGAAAGCTCATGGTATATGGGCTTATCAAATGGATAAGATTCAAATATGTCCTGCATATGTTTGGTCACACTTAGAATCACATCCACTTGATTCCTTGTGTCCAATGAACCAAATAGAATTTTGGACATGGACTTGGAATAAGCCATTTTAGTTTTATCTATACCCTCCAATTCATGGATATTTGCATCAAGATGATTTAAAATAACTTGAAGGAAACGGGGGTAAAAGATTTCATTACCTCTACTGCGAACTGTTCTCCCTAACCTTTGAGCCAATTCCTTGAAGATGATTGCTCCAACATTTATCTCCTGATTATAGGCAAGGGAGTAGGCCAGCTTTACAGCAATGTGACTTATTTGGTCCCATCATGTCTTCCTGCATAAGAACACCTTTTGGAGTGTATCAAACACAAACGACCACTCCCTCCTGACATGCTTCTTGTTCAACTTAGCCATGTCAACCTTATCTGCATACTGAATTAGGTCCAGGAAAGCGACCATTTCATCATCTGTAGCTTCAGCAACATGACCCTCAACCTTGAATCCCAGGACTTCATTAATTTCTTTCTCACCAAACTGAAAAAACTTGCCTCCAATTGTGCAGTTCACTTCCTGAAATGAGGTTCCATCTTCCCTCGCCATTGTTGCAACCAAAGCTGTTCTCCAGAACCCTTCCAGCACATCGACATACAAAGTGGGGTTCAGGGTCAAGGCTTGGCGTAGGTATGAGGTGTTCAAGAACCGTACAAAGCATTTGTACCTGGGATTTGCCTCCGCCTCTGAGGGAATTGAGAGTTGATTTGTTTCTTTGGGAATGGTTAACGGAATTGAGGATGATACTGTTTGAGATTTGGGTGCCATTTCAAAAGAGAGAGTGAAGAAGAGAGTAGAGAATTTATGCTTAGGTTTAAGAGTTTGAGAGCAATAGACAAGATGAAAAGTTGTGAACGGTTAGAAAAGGGTATTTATATGATAGAGACACTGCGGTATGGAGTTATGAATTTGTACAGTCTATTTGTATGTCGCGAAGTCAAAAATGGCCTGTACCGCAAAGTCTTGCAAAGTATATCGCATAGTCTCAAGAAATGAACTATGTCGCAAAGTCCCAACATAAAAAGGTCGAGGAGACTTTGCGATATAGTAGAAATACCTTGTCTAAAACTCTCTTTAGAAATAATAAGCGATTTGTCAGACTCTTATCAAATTTTGAAATAAAATTAATTTAAATCAAAATTCTGTCAAATGTGGAGACTTGTCGATATAGTTATTCTAAGTCGCGAAGTCATAAAATGAACTATGTCGCAAACTCATGAAATGAACTATGTCGCGAAGTCTCACAATCTCAACAGTTTGCGATATAAGTCTGTTTGATTTGAACTATGTCGTGAACTCTGAAAGTCATCAATATCGAGATGTCTCAAAAGCTCACAACTTCACCACCAAATATGAGTTTGAAAAATATGCAGTAAAATACTGAAATATTTATAAATCATATCTCAGCTAATTTTCACTCCATATCAATAGAGCATTTAAATACAGTGAAAATTTACTGCTGCAACAATTTACTGGCATACTTACTTAGAGCAACTAAATGAAGGATTGAGCATTCCAATTTCACTCACAAGTCTGTTGAAGACTGCTTCATTCAGAGGTTTAGTAAATATGTCAGCTAATTGTTTCTCAGTTGGAACATAAGAGACTTCTATGGTACCATTTGCAGCATGTTCCCTAATGAAATGGTACCTGATCTCAATGTGCTTTGTAGTAGAATGGTTAACAGGATTGGCAACTATGGATATTGCACTAGTATTATCACACAATAGAGGAATGTGTTCTAACACTAGTCCATAATCCATAAGTTGATTTCTAATCCAAAGCAATTGAGCACAACAACTTCTAGCAGCAATATATTCAGCCTCAGCTGTGGATGTTGCTGTGGACTGTTGTTTCTTACTAAACCAGGACCCTAACCTTTGACCTAGGAATTGACAGCTTCCAGAGGTGCTCTTCCTGTCAATTCTGCATCCAGCATAATCAGAATCTGTGTAACCAACCAGGTTGAACCCAGTGCCCTTTGGATACCATAGCCCAAGATTTGGAGTCCCTTTCAGATACTTGAAGATTCTTTTGATAGCCATCATGTGAGATTCCTTGGGATCAGACTGGAACCTTGCACAAAGGCATGTGGCAAACATGATATCAGGCCTGCTAGCTGTGAGATAGAGTAGTGATCCAACCATGCCTCTAAAAACCTTGATGTCTACTCTTTTGCCTTTCTTGTCTTCATCAAGCTTGATGGCAGTGAACATTGGAGTTTTTGCAGGGGATGAGTCTTCTAAACCATATTTCTTTAAAAGATCTTTGACATACTTTGATTGGTTTATAAAGATGCCATCCTCCTTTTGATGTACTTGCAAACCTAGAAAGTAGGTTAACTCTCCCATCATACTCATCTCATATTTACTTTGCATCAACTTAGAGAATCTCTCACACAGTTTTTCATTTGAAGAGCCAAAGATGATATCATCCACATAGATTTGAACAAGAATAATATCATTTCCATGCTTCTTGAAGAAAAGGGTTTTGTCAATTGTACCCCTGGTAAATTGATGCTCAAGAAGAAATTGAGATAGAGTTTCATACCAGGCTCTAGGTGCCTGTTTGAGTCCATAGAGTGCCTTGAGCAGTCTATACACAAAGTTTGGGAAGTCTTCATTTTCAAAGCCAGGTGGTTGAGACACATAGACTTCTTCAGCAAGATCACCATTGAGAAATGCACTTTTCACATCCATTTGATACACCTTGAAATCTGAGTGAGCTGCAAAAGCCAGGAAGATTCTGATGGCTTCCAGTCTAGCTACAGGTGCAAATGTCTCATCATAGTCAATGCCTTCTTGTTGACAGTATCCTTTGGCAACCAGCCTTGCTTTTTTTCTAATTACCACTCCTTCTTCATCCATTTTGTTTCTGAACACCCATTTGGTGTCAATAACATTCTTTCCTTTTGGAGGTGGCACTAGTTCCCATACTTTGTTTTTCTCAAATTGATTCAACTCTTCTTGCATGGCAACAATCCAATCAGAATTCTTCAAAGCTTCTTCAATTAATTTAGGTTCCTCTTGTGACAGAAAGCAGCTATACAGACATGTATTTAATGTTGCCCTTCTTGTTCTAACTCCCTCACTAGGATCTCCAATGATTTGATCCCTAGTGTGGGCTCTGTCACATTTCCTTGTGTGCCCCTGTTCATTTCCTTGATCTGTTCCAGGCTCATTTTGGTTTACAGTTGCATTCTCTTCTTCTTCCCCTGTGTTTGTGAATGCTTGCACAGGTGTTTGAAGAAGATTGTCAACTTCAAGGATTTCATTTTCTAGAACAGTTTGAACAGGTGGTTCATCTTCACTTTCAGAATCCTCAAGATAACCTTGATTTTCAAATCTTAATGGCACACTGTCTTGATCACTTGTTTTAAGTCCAGGAGTCTTCTTGTCATCAAAGGTAACATCCATGCTTTCCATAACTTTGTGTTGCTCAGGTACAAACACTCTGTATGTTGTCCTTTCCAGAGAGTATCCAATGAAGATACCTTCAAATGCTTTTGCATCAAATTTTCCAACATGCTCAGAGGTATCTTTCATCACAAAACACTTACTTCCAAACACATGCAGGTGCTTGAAGGATGCTCTTTTTCCAGTCATTAATGAGTAAGGAGTTTTGCCAGACTTCTTATTGATTAATGTTCTATTTTGAACATAGCATGTTGTGTTAACAGCATCAGCCCAAAAGCTAGTGGGTAGCTTTGCATCCAACAGCATTGTCCTTGCAGCTTCAATGAGAGTTCTATTCTTTCTCTCAACTACTCCATTTTGTTGAGGTGTTCTGGGAGCTGAGAATTGCTGAGAAATTCCTTTATCTTTGCAAAACTCATATAATGTTGAATTTCTGAACTCAGTCCCATTATCACTTCTTAAAGCAACTACAGAGGAACCAGTGCTTTGAGCTTCTCTATCAACTCTCTTGATATGCTCTATTATGACTTGGGGTGCTTCATCCTTGGAGAATAGGAATTCCACCCAAGTATATCTTGAATAGTCATCAACCATCACTAGAGCATATTTCTTTTTGGAAAGAGACATTACATTCACAGGGCCAAATAAGTCCATGTGAATTAGCTGCAGAGGTTTTGAGTTTGTATTGAGCAACTTGTTCTTGTGACTAGATCTTTTAATCTTTCCTTTCTGACAAGCTTCACATGCTCCATCTTGTACAAACTCCAAGGCAGGCAAATCCCTGATAAGTTCTCTCTTGGTTAGAGAGTTCATTGCCTGAACATTCAAGTGAGACACCTTTCTGTGCCATAGCCAGAATTCCTCATTTGTGGCTTTAGTGTAGAAACAAGCTTCCTTTCTTCACTCCAGTTAGAACAACTTCACCACTTTCCCTTTTTGAGATTGAACAAAGGTCTTCATCAAATTCCACTTTGAAACCTCTGTTGGTAAATTGTCCAATACTCAAGAGATTATGCTTCAGTCCTTCAACAAATGCTACATCTTCAATAATGACATTTCCAGATTTAACACTGCCATATCCCATTGTATAACCAATGTTGTCATTTCCAAAGGTTACTGATGGGCCAGCCTTTTCCTCAAAATGTGATAGCAGGGCTATATCACCAGTCATGTGACTTGAGCATCCACTGTCCAAGATCCATATGACTCTTTTATTCCTGTTGCCCTGCATTCACAAAATGACTAAGTTGTTTTTGGTACCCACACTTGGTAGGGTCCAGTTGATTTAGAAACATTTTGGTTAACAATTCTTCTGTCATAAATTGCATTTCTCATAGTAGGAGACTTCACTTTTTCTGTGGCTTTGGAGTTTACACTCTTAGGCTCACATGAAGTTTTCACCCTCTCAACCTTGATTGGGGACCCTGTCCTGTGAGAATGCATATGTGTGTGTGATTCACCAGATTGTGCAGAGTCAAGTTTATGTTTAAGAGATAAACAGTTAGCAATCACAGTCACATAGCATGTCATGCAGTTTGGCTTACCACAGAAAGAATCATGACTAGAATTTATGCTGGCAGAATGGTTACTCAGGTTGTCAACTTCAACAATTTCAGGCTTACTACACTTATGAGTCAAATGATTATCAGATAGGCATTTTTGACATTGTTTCCTGGGAGCATTTGGCACATAAGCATAGTTGTTTCCCTTGTTAACACCAACTTTACCATTTCTGTTTTGTTTCCTTTTCTTAACAACTTCTTTCTTTGCTTTAGGACTCTTGACAAGATTGTCTTTGGTCTCTTTCTGATTGACAAGTTCAGGAAAGGAAGAAGTGTTTTTAGCAGCCTCATCTTCTTCAAGTAGTTGTTGCTTGATGATCAGTAGTTCCTCATCAAACTCAACAGCACTCTTTCTGAAGATGGGATGTTCAACACTTGACAGTATGGTTGGGGCATTTTTGTTTGTAAAAGTTTCCTTTCCTTTGCCCTTGACCTTCTTCCTTCCCTTGTCATTTTCATAGTCAAAACCAACTCCAACCTTGCAGTCTTCAGTGTGTTCCTTGTGATAGGTTTGAATAAGTTCAGAGGAGTTTTTAAAGCTTCTTAGTTTCAGTTCAGTTTCAGCAATTTGTTCCCTAAGGGCTTTCTCTATCTGTTCAGCACAAATCACTTTGTTTTTAAGATACTCAACCTCCTTTTTCAAACCATCCAGGTTCACAATACTCAAGTTTCTCATTCTTTTCTGTAAGCTCAAGATTCTTATAAGTTAGTCTATCAATTTCTTCATTAGCTACTAACATGCTAGTATGAATATTAAACATCTCAGTGCTCATATCTTCAACAGTTTGCTTATATTGAAGGGGAGTCATATCAAGAGAAGTAAGAATAGGTACCTGACTTGAATCACCATCATCAGAAAATGCCATCAAGGCATAGTTTGAGTACTCTTGTTCTTCTTCTTCATCAGAGTCATCCCAGCATTTTCCCTCAGCAATAAAAGCTTTACCCTGTTGTTTCTTGAGTAGAGCCTCATACTTAGCTTCAAGCTCTAAGTATGCTTTGTCCTTCTTGACTTGTTTAGGCTTTTTGCACTCAGTGGCAAAATGCCCAAGTTCATTGCAATTATAGCACCTTATTTTGATCCTATCCACACTTCCTGTCTTGTATCCACCTTTAGCAGCACCAGCAATCCCTTTTCCTTTATTGAAGGTGTTTGAGCCACTAGATCCACCAGTGTTTCCAGTATTGAACTTGGACCTGAATGGCTGCTTTCTTTTAAACCTTATGTTAGGATACCTCCTAACCATATAAGCAAAAGATTTGTTTTCCATTTTGTCCAGTTCTTCCATGCTGTAAAACTCATCATCCTCAGGCAAATCATAGACAACTTGGGCCTCATCACCAGTGTCTTCAACTTCCAGTTCCTCAATCTTGACCTGACTGATTTTAAGAGAGTCCATTCTTTGACTTAGGTTGTCAACAATAAGGGCACATGAAGTATTTGCCATTAACCCTTGTTTAGCTTGAATGGATCTCTTTTGAAACAACTCCAGCTCATAGGTTTTCAAAACACCATACAGCACATCAAAACCAATCTTTGTTAGATCTCTTTCTTTGAGGGAAGAGATTCTTGGTTCTAAATGGTCTGGAAGAGTTAGTAAGAACTTCATGTTAAGCTCTTCTGTCTCATAGTGTTTGTCGTAAAGTTTGAGCTCATTTACCAGCTTGTTGAACCTCTCAAACACTTTTGTGATTCCCTCTTTTGGCAGGGCCATGAAGGCTTCATATTGAGAGACAAGAATCTGCTTCTTGTTCTTCCTTACTTCAGTAGTTCCTTCACAGAGTACTTCTATAAGATCCCACATCTTCTTGGCACTAGTACAGTGAGCAACAGTGCCATACATGTTGAAATCCATAGATTCACAGATTATAAGTTGAAGATGTCCATCCAGTGCTATTTTCTCCTTTTCAGAATCAGTGTACTTTGTGGGGTCTTTGGGAACATGTTTTGTTGGTATTATCTCAGTGCCTACTGTTGTCTCACCAATCTCAATCATTGGAACAAAGGGACCATGTTTTAGAATGTCTAAAAACATGGGATTAGAAGCTTTGATGAACAGCAACATCTTCTTCTTCCATAAGCTGTAGTGCTCCTTGTTGAAGGGAGGAATCTTGATACTGCTTAGTTTTTGTGAACTCATTCTTGATCTTTTTCTGTTTGTATGTTAACAGCCTGCTCTGATACCACTTGTTAGCAATGAATATCACCTAGAAACTAGACAGAGGGGGGGGGGGTGAATGGATAGTTTGATGGATTTTGGTTTTCTTGAAACTAAATATAAACTGTAAATGATTATGCTATGCAATATGCGGAAAGTAAACAACACACACAATCACTTTAATCTACTTTGTATAAGCAAATTAAATACTACAGCTTTCCAGGAAATTCACAATCGAATTTCTGGCTTCTAAACAAGAACAGTTTGAACTTGTTTGCTTACAGAGAAAAGAGCTTAAGATAAAAACTATGTGTATCTCTCTTACAGCTAACAATAGGATGTGCATGATATATATAAGCCCTATACAAACTAGTGCACACACCTATTTTTACACAGTTACCCCTTGCTGAAAGTCCAACTTGTCCTGCCATAAGAAGTTAACTGTGTCAGGAAGGACCACCTGCTTTTCGGAGTCTTTCCCGTTTCTTTAGCTGCTTGTCTCTTATCTTTCTCTCCAAGTTTAGCTGTAGATTTGTCATCTGTTCCTTGGACCACCTTGCCAGAACAAATGCTTCAGTATTTGTCTCTTTTGATTCTTGATTCTGTACCTTGAATTGTCTTGTTATAAACGGCTAAGTGTTGATATCGTGAACTCCACTTCATTCCTGACTTCGCGATCTCCCTTGTGAGGACTACGCGATATAGCCTTTGAAGACTTTGCGACATAGGTCATTTGATGACTATGCGACATAGGTCATTTGATGACTATGCGACATAAGTCATTTGACGACTATGCGACATAGGTCATTTGAGGACTTCACGATCTAGGCTTCTTTGACTTTGCTGACTTCAACACTTCACGACATGAGTCTTGAGGACTTCACGACATAGTACAAAATGGACTATGCGATGTAGCACTTCACGACATGGATATTGGTGACTTCACGACATAGCTTTCGTTTGACTTTGCTATATAATGCCTTAGACAAATTTCTGCAACTTATTTCTTCATGGCCTTATTCATCTCTATCCTGCTGCATGAACACTTCTGAACTTCTACCAAGACAATTATTCAATGGCCTATATACAATCTAGATGCAAGAAACTTTACTAAGCTCATTATAACCTTGAGCATACATGATCAAGCTAATGTTCATGAGAACAAGACAAGTACATTTAGAGACCTATACTATATCCCAGTGATAGAATTCACTAGGTCATGTAATGTGACATAGTCACATAGTGTAGTCTTGTTAATGGTGGTATTCAGACATGTCTTGAGCCTAACAGATTCTATAAAGTGTTTTATAATATATTAATTAAAAGATTTTACTAGATGTTTTTCAATAATTTTTTTAATTTTTTTGACATGTTTAGGTATAGTTACTATCAATTTTCAATTGCCATAGTGAGATTTCATTAAGTATTTTGTATCAAATTTATTAATTATTTTTTTATTTTGCTTTTTTAACAATTATAAGTCGTAAGATTCTCTTAGGTGTTGTACGTTTATGATAATATTCCTTTAAGTGTTGTATAACTGGCTGAAAAAATTATTAAACTCCATTTGTTAAAATAATATTCCAAATATCGATTTAAATATCTAAATGAATTTTTTTTAATTTTTATGGTATATGAAAATAAAAATGGTAAATATTATTTTGAGTTTGTTATGACAATATTTTCTATGTAAACATATCTTTTAATTTGTGGCAATTTTATGTATCTTCAAAAGCAACTATTAAATGGTATATTTTAAGTGTTTTGTATCAAAATACTTAAGCGAATCTTTATGATATTTTTTAAAAAATAACTTTAAAGAATCTCAAATTGACAATATGTATTATAAATATTTTAAGGAATCTCAATTTAAATCTAAAAATTACAAAAAAGAAAAGTAATATATCTTTTTTTAAAAGAATATTTGAAATGATATGAGTAGTTTTTTTGTAAGATTCTGTCAAGTATTTTGATAAATGTTTTATAATGAAGTTGTCCATTAAAAAAATATTTCAAAGATTCCGTTAAGTATTTTGATAAAATATTTACAAAATTTATACTAATATTCTATTAGGTGATCTATAATTTAAAATTTTATTTCATTATTCACTTCAACTTATTGTGTTAGAAATCTTATTATCTGAATAAATAAAGTATATGTCTATTTTTATATTTCAAAATCATATAAAAATCTCAGTATATATCTAAAAGCTATTAAAAAATAAAATTTATTTTCTAAAAGAGTATTTTAATAGATTCTAGTTTTTGTTAAGATTCTATCTAGTATTTTGATAAATGTTTTTTTTTGTAATGGAGATGGTCTGTCATATAAATATTTTTAAGATTCAGTTAAGTATTTGGATAAAATATTGAAAAAAAGAAACTTTTTGTCAATTAATATTCATACAAAGTTAAAAGATTAACAGGGTCTCCCTATATTTCACAAAAATTGCAAAACAAAACACTCTAAGGAATCTTAGATAATATGTGATATGGTCAGAAAAGTAATTATAGAAATATAATTGACTGGTCAAACAAAAGGTCGATATTTAAGGCCCGACACCCTAATTATTCATTAATTTCGTAATTAATGAGTAGGGAAAATATACAGCTCATGAAAAGAGCTTTGATTATGGAAAATTAGTCAAAGAAGGATATGGAATCCCAATTAAAGGCAATCAATGAGTCATAACCTTTATCAACAAGGAAACGAATTCTTCAGCAAGAAATACAATACTTATCCAATATCAAAAAGAAGACTTATCCGTTAAGTCTCCCAAACATACCATAAATACTAGGCTCTAGACGCCTATATAAGGTCCCTGATCCTACAATCAGAACTACGTCTTGGCTTGATTCTCAATAACGAATTGAGATACGTAGGCATCTTGTGAGGACCAATTTAGTCCGGAAACACGAGTGCAGCCATTAAAGCTCGAAAGCTCATTAATCCTAGCAATTAATATACAAGTACGTTTTTTAATCCACAACATTTGGCGCCGTCTGTGGGAAGACAACATCAACCATGGCAAACACGCGAAGAACAACCAGAGATTCTGATACTTCTGAAGGCCTCCCTATCACCTCCGGGGCTGATACTCATGGGAGCCAACCACCGCCAACTACTGGCACTCAAGGGGCGAGTATCCCCACCAACACTCAAGGACAAGAAGTCCCGATTACTACTGAAGGGACGAATCCCCTACAAATGGTTATTCATGGATCTAATCCACAAGAAACCGTTCACCAGCAACCAATTACAACCTCTGCGCTGCTTATAAACGCACCTCGCAGTCTTCAACTCCACACTACTGATCTCCCTCAATACGCGAATCAGACTTTGGGGATGCCAAGCTATGGCATGCCCCCTCGACCTATGGCAGGCGGTAGTGGAACTAATCCAATCTACCATGAGGCGTATGTGCCCCCTTATATTCAAGGTCTGGGACCCCAAAATCAACAGACTCGTCAGACCCCTCTCATTCAAGATTACTCTGGCCCATACACTGAGGATGAGGGTTATACAACTGGGGAGGATGTTGCCCCAAGGAGGAGACGTTCTTCACAGACAAATCGGGAGCCACCCCAAACTACTAGGGAGAAGCTTGCAGCCCATGAGGCAGAGACTGCAAGGCTCAAAAAACTCCTTGCTGAAGAAGAGGCCGCTCAAACTCGGGGCCGAACAACTGAAGGAATCCCGATAATCAACTTGGATCCACCAAGAAGGACCAAGAGGGCTGAAGCCCCAAGGGGTGATCCTAGTAATCTGTTGCCCCTAGGAGATCCTGATGATCCTACACCACCGTTTACTCAAGACATCATGAAAACGGCTATATCCAGAAAGTTTAAGATGCCTTCGATCAAAGCCTATGATGGAACGGGAGATCCCGCAAATCATGTAAGGACATTCTCCAATGCACTACTGTTGCAGCCAGCCAACGATGCGGTCAAGTGTAGGGCGTTTCCCCAAACTCTTGCGGGTATGGCTCAACGTTGGTACAGCCGTCTACCTCCCAACTCTATTGGGTCCTTTAAGGAGCTAAGCAAGGCTTTCATCAACCAGTTCATTAGTGGAAGGGTGCATGAGAAAAGTTCTGCATCACTCATGGCAATACGTCAAGGAAAGAATGAAGCCCTAAGGGACTACATTAATCGATTCACACGAGAGGCTTTGAAAGTCCCGGATTTAGACGACAAAGTGGCTATGATAGCCCTGCAACAAGGAACCACTGATGACCACTTCAGGAGGTCGTTGGCTAAACATCCACCAGAGAGCATGTTGAAGCTCCAAGATAGAGCCGGAAAGTACATCAAGGCTGAGGAAAGCATGAGAAAGTATGAACCCACCGCTGGCGACGGTGGAAACTCAAAGAAAAGAAAAGAAACTCAGGAGTACGACGTCAAGGAAAAGTTTCCCCGGACATCAAAGAATTCTGACTCTCCACCCAAGAGAAATAACTTTGGGCCAAAGTTCACGGAGTATGCAAGATTGAATACTCCCAGGAGTCAAATTCTGATGGAGATAGCCAAGGAAGAAGATATCAAATGGCCAAAGCCAATGAGGGCTGATTTGTCCAAACGGAACCAAAATCAGTTTTGTCGGTTCCACAAAGAAGTCGGTCATGACACCGACGATTGTAGGCAATTGAAAGATGAGATTGAGTTTCTGATACGAAGAGGAAAACTCAGCAAGTTCACTAAGGATGGAAGCCAAGGTAGCCAAAGGGGGAACTATGAAAGAAAGGATTATGATAGAAGGGACAACGATCAAGATCGGAATCCCAAGCCCCGAGGGCCAGTGATCAACATGATATTCGGAGGGCCAACTGCTGCTGGGTCCTCCCGAAACTCAAGAAAAGCTTATGCCCGAGAGGTACTGACCGTCATTGGAGAAGCACCGAAGCGTGCACGAACAGAAGTGTCAATAGGTTTTGATGATTCAGACTTGGAAGGGGTGAAGTTCCCCCACGATGATCCTCTTGTCATAGTACCTGTGATAGGCAACTCCGAAACAAAGAGAGTCCTAGTCGACAATGGAGCCTCAGTGGACATCTTGTTCCACGATGCCTTTATCAAGATGGGTTACACTGATTCTCAGTTAACACCCTCTAATATGCCCATATATGGGTTCAACGGAGTGGAATCAAAGGTGGAAGGCACTATCCAACTCCCAATGACCATGGGGCAAGGAACAAATACATCCACTCAGATGCTGAACTTCATAGTTATAAAGGCAACCTCAACCTACAATGCGATCATTGGAAGGACGGGTCTTCACGCGTTTAAGGCTGTTGCCTCATCTTACCACCTGAAACTCAAATTCCCCACTCGGAATGGGATTGGTGAAGAACGAGGAGACCAAAAGATGGCTAGAAGTTGTTATGTAGCCGCGTTGAGGCCTGATGGAATTGGGGGGCAGGTTCTCCCCATTGAAGACATGGACACTAGAGATAATGAGGACCGAAGAGGGAAACCAGCTGAGGATTTGATCCCAATTCCCTTAGTCCCGGATGAACCAGAGAAGGTGACTTATGTTGGGGCACTACTACCCGAGCCATTGAAAGGCAAACTCGCATCTTTTCTTCAAGAAAACAATGACGTTTTTGCTTGGACAGCGGCTGACATGCCAGGGATTGATCCCCAACTAATATCTCACAGATTGAATGTGGATCCAGAAAGGAAGGCAGTGAAACAAAAGAAAAGAAGCTTTGCTCCAGAGAGGCTTGAAGCCATTAAGCAAGAAGTGAATAAGCTTTTAGAAGCTGGGTTTATTGAAGAAATCCAATTCCCGGAATGGTTAGCTAACCCTGTGATGGTCAAGAAAGCTAACGGGAAGTGGAGAATGTGCGTCGACTTCACCGACTTGAATGATGCATGTCCTAAGGATTGTTTTCCCTTACCAAGGATTGATGCTCTGATAGATGCCACTGCTGGGCACGAGATGCTAAGTTTCATGGATGGCTTCAGCGGATATAATCAAATCAAGATGCACAAAGATGACATCGCCAAAGTGTCGTTCATCACTGACTTTGGTGTCTTCTGTTTCTTAGTCATGGCTTTTGGGCTTAAGAATGCTGGAGCAACCTATCAAAGATTGGTGAACAAAATCTTTGAGCACCTGATTGGAAAAACCATGGAGGTCTACGTAGATGACATGTTAGTCAAGAGCCTTGATAAGGCCGATCACATTGAGCACCTCCGAGAGGCTTTTAAAGTGCTAAGACACCACAAAATGATGCTGAATCCAGCTAAGTGTGCCTTTGGTGTAGGCTCGGGAAAGTTTTTAGGCCTGATGGTTTCCAAGAGAGGAATCGAGGCTAATCCCGACAAAATCAAAGCGATTCTAGACATGAAACCACCAAAGACTGTCAAGGATGTCCAGAAACTAACGGGAAGAGTGGCTGCTTTGGGAAGATTCATCTCCAAGTCTGGAGAGAAGTGTTTACCTTTCTTCAAAGCACTCAAAAAAGTGAAGAATTTTGAATGGACAACTGAAAGTCAAGAGGCCTTTGAGGCCCTGAAGAAATATATGGCTGAAGCACCACTGTTGGCAAAACCCAAGCCAGGAGAAATTCTTTATTTATACTTGGCAGTTTCTAACACAGCCCTTGGAGCTGTTTTGGTAAAGGAAGAATTGAAGGTTCAGAAACCCATCTACTATGTGAGCAAGATTCTACATGGGGCAGAAATAAACTACTCAATGGTTGAGAAGTTTGCCTTAGCCTTGATAATGGCCTCAAGAAAGCTACGCCCCTACTTCCAGGCTCACAAGATAGAGGTCTTGACTGATCAACCTCTAAGAAACATCTTGCATAGCCCTCAAGTTAGCGGAAGATTGATCAAATGGGCCATTGAATTGGGAGAATTTGATATCAAGTATAAGCCTCGGACGGCCATAAAAGCTCAAGCACTTGCTGACTTCATGGTCGAATGCACCATTGACAACCAAGAAGTCGGGGGCAGGAAGTGACTATGGAAGATAAGAAAGACGAGGAAATGACCTTCAAAGAATGTTGGGTGCTCTATTTTGATGGAGCATCAAAAACAAAATCGAGTGGAGCTGGTTTGGTGCTACAAAGTCCTGATGGATTCCTAATAGAGTATGCACTAAAGCTTGACTTCCCGACGACAAACAATGAGGCTGAGTATGAAGCTCTGATAGCTGGCTTAGGGCTGGCTGGAGCCCTGAGGGTCAAAACTCTGAAAGTATGTGGAGACTCGAGGCTAGTGGTTTCCCAAGTAAATGGGGAGTTTGAGGCCAGAGATGAAGTCATGGCCAAGTACTTAAAGCTTGTCAAGGCCATTATGACTCAGTTTGATGAATGCTATGTGGAGCACATTCCAAGGGAGGAAAATGTGAAGGCTGATGCCTTGTCTAAGTTTGCCTCTTCTGAAATTGAAAACTATGCCGGGAGTGTATACTTCCAAGTCTTGAAGACCCCAAGCATCAATGGAAAGTTGGTAGCCCCCATTGGTATCACCAGTTGTTGGATTGATCCCATCAAAGCTCATCTGGAAACTGGGTGGCTGCCCAACGACACTTCAGAAGCACGAAAGTTATACGTCAGAGCACTAAGGTATGCCCTAATTGAGGGAATCCTATACAAGAAATCTTTTGTTATTCCATACTTAAAGTGCTTGAGACCTCAAGAGGCAGAATTGGCCCTAAAGGAAGTGCATGAAGGGATTTGTGGGCAACACTTGGGGGGCAGAGCCCTAGCTCATAAAGTCACTCGTCTAGGTTTCTATTGGCCAAGCATACTTGCTGATGCTAAAAGCTACGTCAAGAAATGTGAACGGTGCCAGAAACATGCACCAGTGGTTAGGCAACCACCAGAGATGATGACATCCATTAACTCACCTATCCCCTTTGCTATGTGGGGAATGGATATACTCGGGCCATTTCCTATGGCAAGTGCTCAAAGAAAGTTCTTGATAGTAGCAATTGATTATTTCACCAAGTGGATTGAGGCGAAGCCATTAGCCAAGATAACCACCAAGCAAGTGATGCAATTCTTCTGGGAAAATGTGATATGCAGATATGGAATTCCACGAGTCCTGGTCACGGACAATGGAACTCAGTTTAACAATGATGAGTTCAAAAAGTATTGTGATGAAAACGATATCAAGTTGCGCTTCACTTCTGTCGCCCATCCTCAAGCCAATGGGCAAGCTGAGGTTGCAAATCGAATCATCCTTGATGGACTAAAGAAAAGAGTTGAACGCTCCAGAAACACTTGGGTAGACGAATTACTCCCTATACTTTGGGCATATCGTACTACTTGCAAAGTCACCACCGGGGCAACTCCATTTCTATTGGCTTATGGAGCAGAGGCAGTAGTCCCGGTGGAGATTACTCACACCTCCCCAAGAGTTGAGGCTTATGAACCAGAAGAAAATGAAGAAGGCTTGAGGCTAGCTTTGGATCTAATTGATGAAGTTAGAGATGAAGCAAACGCCAAGATAGTTGAACATCAAAAGAAAGCATCCTTCTACTACAACCTAAGGGTTAAAGAAAGGTTCTTTCGTCAAGGAGACTTGGTTCTCAGAAAGATTGAAGCATCTGGAGTTGGACAAAAAGGGAAGTTAGCCCCAAATTGGGAAGGACCATATCGCGTCAAGAACGTATTTGGCCGAGGCTCATACAAGCTAGAAACCCTTGAAGGGCATGAGGTGCCAAGGACTTGGCATGCCTCCAATTTGAAGGTTTATTATGTTTAAAGTGTCTCCCAAGTGGACTCACTACTATAAATAAGGTTCGATGAAACCAACCCAAGTTTTAAACTGGGATATTATGTAAGGGTTGATCCCCTCTTCAAGTTATAAATGAATTCAGCATTTTCATGTTTTAAAGCTTATCTATAATGAGTCTTCATAAACATTCAAAAAGCAAGAAAAGCAACACAAGCCATGAATGGCCACCATGCATAAATAAAAACTTAAACAAGAGTTAATTTAAGCCCGTAGGCCGAAAGTACATAAACAAAAGTACAAGCCATGATGGCCAAAAGTGAAGATACACCTAATCTTCCTTGTCTACGTCCTCCTCCTCTTCCTCTCTAGAGGAAAAGACAGCATCATCGGCTCCAGCAGTCTGACCAGGTGGGGAAGTGTGATCCAGGTCTAAGATCCTATCATCCTCCTCCATCTCGTCCTCTCCAGCCAAAGCCATCTCCAAAGAAGTAGGAAGGTGAGGGCTTGGAAAATCGGAGATAGAGAGGGATCCAGGCATCCTCTCCAAGACAGCAGCAAGAGCGTCATCCCATCCCTTAGTGTACTGAACAGGGAAGAGGAGCCCATCATGCTTATCAATCAAGTCCCCGTACTCCTCAGAGTCAAGGTACTCATCAATAAAATCATCCTTGGCCTTCCTCAAAGATACCAGTTCAGCCTGGGAGTCAGCCAACTCCTTCTCCTTCCTAGCCAGGGTGGCCTTCACTGAAGCCATTTCCTCCTGGGACTTCTCAAACTTGCCTTGGTTGGCCTCAGAAGATGAGCGCCAAGACTTAGCTTGAAATAGAGCCCCTTGGTAGTTGGCATTCATCTGCAAGCAAGTTATAGGTTAAATACTTAAACTTGAAATAAATCAAAGACTACAAAGAAAAGAAGGAGAGAAATACTTACAGCAGCCATAGCCTGGGATCCAGCATGCTCCACCCCCTCGATGGTGGAGTTAGAAACAAAATCCTTGTAGTCACAAGGAGTCAGAGAGTGATAAGACCACTCCACAGCATGTTTGGACACTCCTACCACAGTGTCCTTCTTCCTAAGACCCCAGTTGGGGCGCCAAACTGCACTCTTGCCCGAGGGAGGGCCTTCAGCATCCTCAGTAAGGTCCACATGTGGCCTTATGAAAGCTGGAACATTAGAAGCACGAGGGTCCTTCCCCCCTAAACGTGCCCTCTTCATCCGGGCTGTTTCCCCGTCTTCAGGCTCGTTGGACTTATTGATAAAGGTCGCAACTGCAAAAGATACAAGGAAAGAAACAGTTGGTATAAGTCAATCTTAAATAAATAAAGAAAGATATGAGGTGAGAATTACCCTTATCAGAAACGTTGGAAAGTCCCAAGGACTTAAGCTGGAACTCGTCTAGGAGCACCCAAGCCATGGTGGCATAGTTATCCTTTGTAAGTTCAGCATATGCATGGGCTTCCTCATCACTCAGGATAATATCACTAGGGCTACCATCCGAAACTCTACTAAAAGAACTACGAAAAAGGGTGCCCCAATCCCCTCCTTCCCAAACTAAATACATAAATTCCTCTTTCCATTTTGGGTTATTATCCGGAATGGATTTGGGGTGAAATATGGGGGGAGTGGAAGGACGGTGGTTGATATAAACCCAACCCAAGGTAATGGCTGAACTATTCTTAAATTGAAAGATTTTCCTAAACAAGGCTACAGATAAAGGAAATTTGTTCTTCAAACAAAGAACAATGAAACACATAATTATTCTCCAGGCGTTTGGAGGAAGTTGGCAAGGGTTAATCCCCACATCAGCCAAAAGCCTGGGAATGAACTCATGCATGGGAAACCTAAGTCCTGCAACAATGGCATCCTTATATATGCAAAGTGCATCAGGACGCCAATGGCAAGAACGGTCCCCTGGGCCTGCTGGAACTAATCTATAGGGGGACTTAACCCTATACATTTTGTTATAGTCCCTAATTAAGTCAATTTCATGGAACTTATTACTACAATCAAATGAATCTAAGTGTGATACATGAGGATATTCATCACTACGCTCTAAGATCATATCCTGAAGAGACATATGAGGGGAGCGAATGTTGATACCTCTCTTTGAAGCTTTGATCATTCTTTGAAGTCGTTGGGCAGCCTTGTCAGACATCTTCAAATCTTCAAATCTTCAAAGGAAATTTCCAGAAAAACTTCAAGGGAACCCAGAAATCTTCGAATGAGGAAGGTTAAAACCCAGAAATCTTCAAATGATGAAGATTAAAGCCCAGAAATCTTCAAGGGATGAAGATCAATCCCAGAAAAACAAGAACACCACCGTAAAAAGCTCGCCGGGAATCGCCTTACCACGGAATAAAAACTGAGAGAAAACTAGAGAGAAATTTTGGAAAGTGAAAAAGTGAGAAGTGAGAGTGAAATGAGAAATCTCACTCTCTTATAGTGAGAATGACTGGAAGATCAACCGGTTGAGGGATGGCAACCGTCTATAGCCAGTATGGCCCATAAATCCATTTTTGGATTACAAAGGCAAAGGCCCAAGTAAATTGAGTCTCAGGCAAAATCGAAGCCCAAGTCAAAAAGGCCCATTAAGGCCCAAGGCTGGAAAGAATTAAGTCCCAAAATTAAAATTGGACTATTTAAAAGCCCAAAAATAATAAAGCCTGGAATAAAACCAAGGCAAAAAATGAAAAAACCAAGGTCGAAAAGACTCTAATTCGAGATCGCACGGCCCTGGTCGAAAGTATACGAGAAAACGAGGTCGTATCAAACGACCCCACTTCCAAATAAAACGAAACAATTAAAGGTTTTGAGGTCGAAAAGACCCTAAAATGAGGTCGTATGACCCTAGTCGAAAATACACACGAAACTGAGGTCGTGTCCATCGACTTCGCACCAAAAACAAGTCAAAAAATTGGCAAAATGAGGTCGAAAAGACCCTGGGTCGAGATCGAACGAATGAGATCGAAAATATACTATTAATCGAGTTCGTATCACTCGATCTCATACTGAAACGAGGTCGAGAATGGCCCAGAAATTAATTCTGGAATTCCTGGTCGAAAACACACGTAATTCCTGGTCGACCAATCGAGGTCGAAAATAGCCTTTGAATCCAGGTCGAGAGCCTCGACCTCGCAACCAATCGAGGTCGAAGGTATATTAGAGACGAGGTCGTCAAATGAGGTCGATAATAGCCTAGGAATTGAAATCAACAATTCCAGGTCGAAGTTACACTGGCTTCCTGGTCGAAAACTTGAGGTCGAAAATGACTTGGAAATCCAGGTCGAGAACTTCGACCTCACAGCTGTTCCTGTTCGAAAAAATACTGAGTCGAGGTCGAGCAGGTGAGGTCGAAAAAGACCTAGAAATCCAGGTCGAGAGCTTCGACCTCACACCTGTTTGAGCTCGAATTCCTGGTCGAATTCCTGGTCGATTTTACACTGAATTCCTGGTCGAATTCCTGGTCGAAAATGACCTAAAAAATGGAAAAAACACGCTGTAACTTCTACGAAAACCCCAAGGATATTTTCCCAGAAGTTGGGGGGCAAATGATATGGTCAGAAAAGTAATTATAGAAATATAATTGACTGGTCAAACAAAAGGTCGATATTTAAGGCCCGACACCCTAATTATTCATTAATTTCGTAATTAATGAGTAGGGAAAATATACAGCTCATGAAAAGAGCTTTGATTATGGAAAATTAGTCAAAGAAGGATATGGAATCCCAATTAAAGGCAATCAATGAGTCATAACCTTTATCAACAAGGAAACGAATTCTTCAGCAAGAAATACAATACTTATCCAATATCAAAAAGAAGACTTATCCGTTAAGTCTCCCAAACATACCATAAATACTAGGCTCTAGACGCCTATATAAGGTCCCTGATCCTACAATCAGAACTACGTCTTGGCTTGATTCTCAATAACGAATTGAGATACGTAGGCATCTTGTGAGGACCAATTTAGTCCGGAAACACGAGTGCAGCCATTAAAGCTCGAAAGCTCATTAATCCTAGCAATTAATATACAAGTACGTTTTTTAATCCACAACAATATGTATTGTAATATAGTACAAAAACACTTTAAAAAATCTCACTATTGAAATAAATTTATGATATTTGTATTTTAATATTAAAAAATATTTTAAGGAATCTCATATATATCTAGAAACTACAAAATTTTAATAAATTACACATTTGAAAATAATATTTAAATGGACTTGGATATTTTTTTTAAAGATTCCTTCAAGTGTTTTGACAAAAAATTTCAATGAAAAGAGGTGTATCAAAACTATATTTTTAAGATTACGTTAAGTGTTTCCGTGAAAAATTAAAAAAAAAAAAAATTCTCAATAACTATTTGGATGAAAATTAAAACTTTAAGGAATCTTACTATATATCACAATTATTTTTAAAAAAATACTTTAAAGGATTCTCACATTGACAATGTGTATTATAAATATTTTAAGGAATCTCACTATATATCTTAAAACTAAAAAGAAAATGAAATATATTTACTAAAAGAATATTTGAAATGAAGTATTGTAAGTAGTAATTTTGTTAAGATTCCCGAAAGTGTTTTGATGAATGTTTTCTAATTATGAGATGTCCATCAAATAAATATTATGAAGATTCTCTTAAGTATTTTGATAAAATATTTACAAATATTTAAAAAATTTATACTAATATTATGCTAAATGCTCTATAATAACAGTCTAGGCACAAAAAGAAGCCCCACGTAACAGTCATCCCAAACCTCTACATTTTATCTTTGGTGAGTAATCTCCGTTTCATAACCAGGGAGAGTAACAACAAACATTTCGGAACAGTAAAGTTGTGTCACACCATATTAACCCAAGGGGGAGATGCATCATTCACATGTCTTAAAGATTGCCAAACTGTAGAATGGTTTACTTAGTTACTTATATTACCATCCCAGAGAATCTGGTCTTCTCCATTGCAAGAACGTGGTTTGTACGACTGAAGTTCCAATCTGCCTCTAGAAGAACCGAATTAACCTTCGCCAGAGAAGTGGAATCCATTATTGAGATGATAATTTCAGGCAGATGATTAACCACAGGTTTCCCTCCCTCTGACCCAAGGATTATGCCACAAGTAAAATTCTGAAAATCTATGCAGTTAGCACAACCATTGCACATAGCCTTTGGTTTTTATTATAGTTGGGTATACCCCTAGCCTCTGTTTTTGTTTCCTCGAGCAATAATATTATTTATTTAGCAAAAAAAAAACACAGACAAACAAGAGCAACACACAATAGACACTTTCATTGAACACTTTTAAGAACACTTCACTAAACACCTTAATAACATCTTTGAAATATCTTTCTGCATCATTTCTTCCATCTCTGCAAACGAAACTGCAGGTGCAAGATGTGCAAGATTCATTTTTGTGCTCTTCAGTCCAACAGGTTAGTCTTCAAATAAAAATGCACACAAACAAGAATGGATATAGCAGATAGGAACATGCTAGTTCTTGGAAAATCCAGGAACCTTACAAAATCACAATAATAGTAAAAAAGTTAGTTTGAATTATCTATTGTACAATTAAGAGTACCTACAAAATTAACAATGAGATTCTTAAAAGTGTTCATAATATTGACCTTACCCAGCACATCTCAATTTTTTTGGTAATCCTTGTTACCCATATTTCAGACTTCTTTTACTTGTTATAAAGTGTTTATTAGTGCCCCCATCTCTAGAGAGACTTATTTTTCATTTAATAGACATATAGTTGTGCTTTTTACCTCAGAAGTTATACCAGACTGATGGCTCGGAACTCATAATTTGTGCACTTATTTCTACTAGTGAGAACAATATTTTATGAGTAAAGAACAAAGACACTGCTGATTCAATATACAAAAACGGGGGGGGGGGGGGGGAATCTACACAACTACAACTAAACCTTATAAAAGAAGTACATTAATAAATTAAAAATCAATGAGATCAACTTAGATAATTATTTAACAAATATATCCATCAAGTATACAACATGTATCCAGTAAAAATCCAGAAACTAACTCATTAAAAGAACTATGGAGAATGTAAAACCTGCTTCGCTCAGAACATCAGAACTATCACAACGACGAGACTATAAGAAACAATGGAGTTAGCAAAATATGTTCTCCGTCGTATTTTTCATCGGCATATTTCACCGTTGTGTGTTATAATGATGAGACAAACTGTTTTAAACTGATACTCGTTATGATGCACAATCAAAGCTCATAAATTTTTTAAAGAATGAATAAGATGAATTAGTAATTGTTATATGGAAAGTGTGTAATCATCAAATCTTTTAAACATGGTAATGGATTTGTAGATATACGTACGTTTTTGATGTATTTTTATTTAATAATATACTGTCCTTGTAATGTAAAACAAATAATATACTGATAGATTTATACAAAATCTGGGTTATAGGATCAAAAATAAATCAATGGTAACAATTAAGGGTCTCTCAGTCTCTCCCTAAGGAATGGTCTCTCTTGAACCTCCATATATATATATATACTATATTATTAAAGCCGAAACATTGAAAGTTTTGATTTTCGGTTTTCGGTCTTTTATTCTATTTAATAAATAATAAAAAAAAATATAAAAATGGTAACTAGATGATTGCCTTTTATAATTAAAATATTTTTTTTCTAACAAAATCTACTCATTTTCCAAAAATATCATGAAAATTATCTTTAAATTAAAACACATTACATTTTATATTTGTTATCACTAAAATCTCTATTTTCCAAAAATATGAGGTCCAATCCTTACTTATTTATTTTAAAACCTATTTTAATACTCTATTTAATAAATAATATAATAATATAAAAATAGTAACTAGCTGATTGCCTTTTATAGTTAAAACATTTTTTTCTAAAAAAATCTACTTCTTTTCCAAAAATATCACGGACAATTACCATTAAATTAAAATATATTATCTTTTATATTTGTTATCACTAAAATCTCTATTTTCCAAAAATATCAAGTGCAACCTTTACTTATATATTTTAAAACCTATTTTAATACTTTTAATTATTTAAAAAAACTTACCTATTTTAACAAGTGAACGCATTTTTTTAACAAATATAATTAATATAATTAAAACACATCTAAAAATATTACGAGCAGTTACTTTTTTTTAATTAAAACATGTTAGTTTTTCTATTTGTCCTTATTAAAAAAACTTACTTATTTTAACATGTCAACATATTTTTTTAATAAATACAATTAATATAATTAAAACACTTCTAAAAATATCACGGGCAATTACTTTTTTTAATTAAAACATGTTAGATTTTCTATCTGTCCTTATTATTAATATTATTTTATTATAAAATAATATTAATAATACCTCATTTATCTTCCTCAGCCCCATCTGTATTTTTTTATATTTTTTTATATTCCAATTAATATTTAAGTTTTTCATTTTATAATTTATCATATTAATTTTTACTTTTATTTTAATATTTTCCGTTCACATTAATTTTTTTTGTTTATTATGTTTTAAGTTCCGTGCCTTGCATGGGTAATAAGCTAGTATATATATATATATATAGGGGGTTATTCTACTACAAACCACTCTTAGACTACAAACCTACAAACTAAATAATTTTTTTTCAAATCGCGTCGAAACATAGCACATATGGTATGCAAATCGATCGTTGGGAGATGGAGAAAAATACGGTGAAGTCGGATTTCAAAAAAAAACTCTCCGATTGACGGGAAAAGTCAAATTAAAAACGAAGGGGAATAGGTGTGATTGAGTGTGGGAGGGTGTATTTTAGTTGTGTGTTGTGTATATAGGGGGGCCATTAGATTAGATTAATCTAAGGGCTTAAATTGGTTCTTAGTTTGTATTTGATCACTAGCCTATATATATATATATACTAGCCTATATAACCCGTGTAAGGCACGGGCCTTAAAAACAATAAACTAAAAAATTTAATGTGAACAGAAAATATTAAAATAAAAGTAAAAATTAATATGATAAATTATAAAATGAGAAACTTAAATATTCATTGGAACATAAAAAAATATTAAAAAAAATACAAATGAGGCCGAGGAAGATAAATGAGGTATTATTAATATTATTTTATAATAAAATAATATTAATAATAAGGACAGATAGAAAATCTAACATGTTTTAATTAAAAAAAAAGTAATTGACCGTGATATTTTTAAAAGTGTTTTAATTATATTAATTGTATTTATTAAAACAATACGTTGACATGTTAAAATAAGTAAGTTTTTTTTAATAAGGACAAATATAAAAGTTAACATGTTTTAATTAAAAAAAAGTAACTGCACATAATATTTTTAGATGTGTTTTAATTATATTAATTTTATGTGTTAAAAAAATACGTTCACTTGTTAAATAGGTAAGTTTTTTTAAATAATTAAAAGTATTAAAATAGGTTTTAAAATATATAAGTTGCACTTGATATTTTTGGAACAGAGAGATTTTAATGATAACAAATATAAAAGGTAATATATTTTAATTTAAAGATAATTGCCCGTGATATTTTTGGAAAAGAAGTAGATTTTGTTAGAAAAAAAATGTTTTAACTATAAAAGGCAATCAACTAGTTACTATTTTTATATTATTTTATTATTTATTAAATAGAGTATTAAAATAGGTTTTAAAATAAATAAGTAAGGCCTCATATTTTTGGAAAATAGGGATTTTAGTGATGATGTGTTTTAATTATATTAATTGTATTTGTTAAAAAAAATACATTCACTTGTTAAAATTGGTAAGTTTTTTTTAAATAATTAAAAGTAGTAAAATAAGTTTTAAAATATAAAAGTAAGAGTTGCACTTGATATTTTTGGAAAATAGAGATTTTAGTGATAACAAATATAAAAGGTAATATGTTTTAAATTAAAGGTAATTGCCCGTAATATTTTTGGAAAAGAAGTAGATTTTGTTAGAAAACAATTGTTTTAATTATAAAAGGAAATCAACTAGTTAATATTTTTATATTATTTTATTATTTATTAAATAAAGTATTAAAATAGATTTTAAAATAAATAAGTAAGGATTGCACCTCATATTTTTGGAAAATAGAGATTTTAGTGATAACAAATATAAAAGATATTATGTTTTAATTTAAAGGTAATTGTCGTGATATTTTTGGAAAAGAAGTAGATTTTGTTAGATTTTTTTTTAATTATAAAAGGCAATCAGTTAGTTACTATTTTTATATTATTTTATTATATATTAAATAGAGTATTAAAATAGGTTTTAAAATAAATAAGTAAGGATTGCACCTCATATTTTTAGAAAACATAGATTTTAGTAATAACAAATATAAAAGGTAAAATGTTTTAATTTAAAGATAATTGTAATGATATTTTTGGAAAAAGGAGTAGATTTTGTTAGAAAAAAAATATTTTAATTATAAAAGCCAATCATCTAGTTACTATTTTGGTAACTTGACAATAATACAATTCCATTAAAGATTTGATTTGTAGTAGCTTTCGTTATCCTAAAAAGAAAGAAGTATATTTGTAGCAGCATATCCTAAATTTAAACAAATTAGATCCCACATTTCCATTTTTTTGATTAGATTTCAATATTATTTGATTTTTATGTAGTAAAATATAGTGAAATATTAATGTAGAATAAAACTTTCCCGAATTTTGATTATATTATTAATTTATTAATTAGAAAAAGTACCAAAAACCGACCGTTAACCGAAAACCAAAACTTTCAATATTTCGGCTTTAATAATATAGTATAGATATATATATATATATATATTTATAATGGATAATATATATTAAAGAAAATAAAGTATAATACTATATTTGACAAAATTTAATCTTTATTTATATTTTTAAAACTAATATTGTAAATAATAATTTTAATATGTTGTCCTATTTGTTTGTATTTTTAGATGATTAATATATGCATTCATCTGCTATATTAAATTGTTAAAGAAAATTAGAAGCGGATATATATTTGACTTAACATGATAATAATTTATAGGACTGTTCATGTATAATTTTCAGAGTTTAGTGTCGCAAAATGATAATTATATATATGTTGCCTGTAATAATTTTAGAAAGGAGATGTTTTAGCCTTAAAAAAGGCAATCAGTTAGTTATTAGTGATTATAATATTATTATTTTATTTTATAAAATAATTTTAGAAAAGGAGATATTTTAGCCTTAAAAAAGGCAATCAATTAGTTATTAGTGATTATAATATTATTATTTTATTTTATAAAATAGATGTACAGGTTTGTTGATTTCCTATTAAGAATGAAATGGGCCTATATTTTATATTCGGATTATTCCACTGTTTTATTTTATGACTTTTTTTGTCGCACAAAAAAACTTTTTGAGTTTCCGGTAGAAAGAGATTTACCTAATGACAACGCTTTTAAGGCTGCCCAATATCCCTTCCCCTTCCAAATATTTTTACGAATACGCTTTTTTGATATAGAAGTACGTTTTTTGGAACTGCCAAAAATTAAGAGGTACCCTGTGATATTTTTGGAAAATGAGATGATTTTTATTAGGAAAAGTAGAAAAAGTAATGCATTTTAGCTGAAAAAGGTAATTATTTATTTACTGGTAGTTATAATATTATAATTTTTTCTTATTGAACAAAATTACTCGTAATGTTGTTAGAAAAAGAGAAATTTTAACTAGAAAAAAATATGAAAGTACTCTATATAAAATTATTTACTCCCTCCGTGCCATGAAGTTGTATACATTGGGTTTGGATACGGAAATCAAAAAAATGTATAAAAATGAGTAAAGTTTGATGAAAAGTGGATAAAGTGGTGGCACATATTAATATTTAATAATAGATTTGAGATAGTGGAGTATGTAACAGTGTTTTATATTATTATAGAGTAGAGATAGTGGATGAAAGTAGTGGGTATAATAGCTATTTTTGGAATGTATAAAAATAAGAGAGACATCACAAAATAGAAATTGTATAGAAATGAATAAGAAAGAGGGAATACTATTTTATCGAATGATTCTCATCGATCTATTCGATTGAAAAAAATTTAACAATGACCGAAAGACTAGACTGCCATCAAAACTTTTAGGGGTCGTTTGGTTCGCTGGTATCAGGAATCAAGTATGAGTTTAGAATGAGTAAAACCCATACCTCATATTTGGTTCAAATTTTTTTATTGTCAAACCCATACCTCAAACCCCCAAGGTAGGAGATTTTGATATCCTAGGGGAAGTTGGGTATGAAAATGGAGGTATGGGTATCAATTATATATCATTTTATTAATTTCATGCAAAAAATATTATAAATATTAAAAATTATTTTATATACAAACAAATGTTATTAATAACAATAAAATTTTTTTAAATTTTTTTATAATATAATAAATTAATTTAATATATAACTTAATATCATTTTAAAGATCATTCCAGAACTGAACCAACCACATAATATCATAAATGATCTTTCAACCTCATACCATCTCAACCCAATTCCTGATTCCAAACTCATACCACTCCGTGAACCAAATGACTCCTTAATGTTCAGTTTTAATATAATAGATAAGGTGATCCAATTTTTTAATTTTGATTTTGGACAAATGGTGATCCATTTATATTAAGAGTGGGTTTATTTTCTATTAATAGTGTATTTATTTTTTAAATGCGGGCCGATGGTTTTTTGTGTGTCAGTAGTCGGTACCGACAATCTGGGCTTCACTTCTAAAGATGGAGCATACTGGCCTGTATTTGTATTGATTAAACATAATGGGCCGCACAAGATACAGGAACATTAGTTTTTTGAGGTAAATAATGGGGCTTTGAGAAGTGCGGTAAGTCCAGTCTAGTGCAAAAGGGTTAAGCAGAAGGCAGAGGAGAGGCGAAAGGAGATTGGAGAGAGAGAGAGAGGAGGAGGATGGGTGCATTCTGGGGAAGTAGAGTGATGGAGATAGTGAAGAAGCACGACTCCTCTGGTCTGCTATGGAAGAGAATAAAGCTGACTACCACTCGCAAAGCCAACGCCAAGAAACGCATACTCCGTGTTTGGCAGGTCATCCCCCTTTTTCCATTTCTCAGATCTTTCTTTTCTCAATTGATGCTTACCTCATTATGTTTCTGTATATGTTACAACATTCATGCTTCTTCTCTTTACCTAAATTTACTCTTATTATTAATCTTTCCATGTTTTTACTTAGTTAATTTCTATGGGGATGCTTCAACACTTATTCAACACTTGTATCTTATACCTTATGATATTTCAGGTTTTGATTATCTATGAGTTAAACTCCCCACCTTTTGGTCCGGGAAATTATTTGCAGCTATTGCACACATTTCCCTTTTCAACATTCTGAATGTGTATGTATTACCCTCTTTTGGTATGTGATATACGTCACTAGTTCAGGTCGATGAAAACTTGTAACAGTGGAGAGATCGTAGCCGTTAGCAAACTTATTAAGGAAACATGACAAAACCCTACTTGAATTACCCAACACACCCTGTATCCCTACGCATACCCTTATCACATACTCATATTTTCACAATTTCAACTATAACTTTTCTTATAACAAGTCGTTCTTAAATGTAATTGGATAATAAGCACTAAATGTTCATATTCACTCCAACAAAAACACAAGTTTTAACTTATATTCTTGTGTTTTAGATGCCTATGTTATACATTTCATTCAATTCACAAAAAATTCTTAGTTTTCTTAATAGATATTATCATTTATAACACTAAACATATATTTAATATATAAATATATAATTATACACTCCATATCCCCCCACCCGAATCCCCATATGATCATATTTGTCGAATCCAAGTATCCCCGCACTGCGCACCCAAATCCTTGCTTCTTAGCCCTTATTATGAGGTCATCTGTGGATAGGTTACAGCCGTACGCTTACATGCAGTCCTAGTACTCTGTGATAATGGGGCCTGTGGCCCTCATGATACAAGCAACAAACCTGTGCTGTCAGCTGTGGTAGTATGTAGAGAATACAAGAGTTATGAAGTGGTAGAGGACTTCTCATTTTGGGGCTGAGTTTTTATCGAGTGGAGAAAGTTTGAGTGTGTGTGTTACAGTTTATTTTTCAGGACCTATGCTGGTCAAGACCGGCCCCAGTACTTTATGTTCATTCTTCTTTAGTCCAATGGAGTCTGTAGCATGTGTTGGTGCGGTCATGTGATGTCTTTTGTTGTTGAATTGATATTTTGCTGTTGCATGCTATCCTGTGAACTGTGATCCTTCTGACTTCTTACTTCTTAGTGGTCTTTATATGCAGTATATTGTTGGGTCTCGGCCCCTTTGCTGAGGGCCTTGTGGAAATGGCCTTTTGAGGTTTTTTCGGACCTGTTCCATAGTAATGCTTAATAATCATTTAATATAGTCAACCCCTTAACCTTAACTCTCATTAGTTAAGCTGTTATAAACTTCGTCATTTTGATGGTTTCTATAACCTTATCAACTTTCTGTATCTTTGCTGGTTCTTTTTTATTGGGAGTTTTTAATTGCCCAGGGACTGTATCTAGAAGTGTGTTGAGTGTTTCAGTCCCCTTGGTGGCGTTGGCCTTATGTGGTTTCTGGTGGGACCTGTTGGGGGTTGTTTTTTATGAGAGTATAATCAGTGATAAGGTGTGGCTCTAAATGAGAAGGAGAACTAAATGTTCTTTTTTTTTTCAAGTTGTCATATACAATTCAGCACTACTTTGCATTTGAGGCAGAACATTTGGTTATCACAGTTCTTCACTTCTCGCTTAAATCTCACCCATCATTAATATAATGAAGTAGACATATAAAATTAGATGCAATAAAATCCATAAAGCAAATTCATTAGAGATCAGGATAGACACACTAGGTTAACTTTCCGGTTGCTTGTACTAGACTCTATCTTTTATTTGAATTAATAAGAGGTTGATGATCGCTTTTGTTCTCCTGCTGTGTACTTGTTCATACTAAAATATGTTCCTGATTCACTTGGTGATTGAGAAGCTTATCACATTAAATCTCTGTATATCATTGTACATGTTGTCATAACTTGTTGACCACATTGATGTCATTTTTAAAAAAATCTTAATTTTGAAATGTCCGTCTTCTTGTAGAATGACGCAGTCCTAAAGGCATGTGCTGAGCCACCCAAAACTGCACAGATGGGCAATGAGGGATTGCAGTCAAAGAAAGAATAAACAGCCAGGGTTAGTCAATAAGTTGTAAGAATGCTAAACAAGCCTGAAAAGAGTGTCACGCCTTGATCAGTTTAATAACTAATATCTTTTGAGCTTTACATCTTATTGTTACTATGCTGACCTTTGTTTTTTTTAATTTTCCCAGTTGAAAGTTTGGTTTTATTTTTTGTTAGGCAATGTGGATGACCTATTCAGGTTGCCTAGACATGTAAAATAGGTATACTATAAAATGTTTACTTATAGTATACATCAAATGTAGTGTAATGAAAAGGCATTAGCTGATGGTAACCCTTCCTTACCCTCATGAGCTTTCAAAAGATAGCGTGTTGCTATCTTACGTAGTAGAAGCAAACCACGATATAATGGAAAACTAATACAGTCTAGTAAATTTGGAAAGATATTCTTATTATTATTAAACTCTATTTGATAGGCTTAAGTAATAAATGACTATACTAACTATTATAGAAGGTGTAATATTTTTGGAATTCTTATTGTTAGGAAGAGAACTATTTTAAAAGTGCCTAGTAGAACTGTCAATCACGCTACAAAGAATATTTTGTTCCCTTGGTGATAGTACTTGTATAAGCTTAACTATAATATATATATGTCACATGTAAATCAGAATGGCACAAGCTAACAAACAGCACAAGAGTTGATTATATGGTGCAACTCTGTAATAGGTTGAACATGCCTTTTGAATTTTTGTTCAGCAAAAAAATAATTCTAAAATATGTACTCGCACAGACACACATGATCTAACAATTTTTTTACTGTTTCAAATTGTTAACAATGTAATAGTATGTGGCACAATCTTAAACATAATAGTAGGTCACTTGACATTAATAACTGTGTTAATAATTTTTGGCTGGACCTTGGGCTCCTTAAATGTTGTTCCTTCCCCTTCATCATTTTTGTCTGCAGTAGTTGAACAAAAAGTTCTATGGTTCCTGTCTTAGGTGGAAAAGATGAGAATTGTATATTATTATAGTATAATTCTTTTTTTTTGTTTCTTCAAGAAGTTGGTTCAGTTTTAAGCAGAAAACCTGCGAGTTTTTGTCTTGACTCGCGCTTTTTTTCCAATTTGAATCTAGCAAAAAATTGCAGTGTTTCATTTCACCAATATTTTGTCTACTTGCGTATGGCTAGTAAATGCACAAGTAATTGTTGATTATATAATTTTAATATATTTGTATAGGGGAGGGGGCAGGAGTCAGGAATTGAATACGTGACTTTTGTCATGGCTGAAGATTGCCTTCACTGCTAGGCTAAATCCCCAACCTCACAGAACTGATACGCAAATGATGCTCTAACACCGTGTTATAGAGATTTATTTTTAAAGAAAAGAAAAGAATTTTTTTTTTAATTTCTTCAAGTCGTTCTCGAGTGATATATTTAGAAGGAAAGGGAGTGAAACCTAAATATTTGAATAGAAATTCCTTTTATATCTTGTCCAAAAATTTTCTTCCCACTTTTGGAAAGATCTGGAGAGAAAATAAAATAACTTATTTTCTTTCTTTTTCTTTTCTTTCCGGAACTAGAGAACATAGTGTAAGAGCAAGTCAATGCATTGCTATAATTTACCCAAAATATAAGTAGATTTGCAATTGCAATATTGAGCAATCCATGCACAGTTAGTATTGAATGGATGATTTATTTCGGATACAGAACCTAATATTGCTATAGCTATCTTTTCTGCATCAACCTAATAAAAGTTTAGAGACTTAGATAAAAGGTTGGCTAAATCAAAAGCTGGTTAGTCCTATTTTGCAATCAAGCATCGGACTGGAAGTCCTGTTTTAGCTCAGAGAAGCCAATAACTATATCCATTTTGGAACCAACATTGGACCTGATCTTAGAAGTTTGATTTCCTTTCGGCAGTATTGACTTTGCTCTACAAGTTTTGCTCCAATTGGTATTATTTATGAGCTCCCAAGTGTAAAAGAGAGGTAAAGTTTTTAAGATTTTGTAAAGGATATTTTGATCTTCCAATACATCACGGAAGGATATTACTAAATTTGTTGATAGCATAAAGTGGTCCAGCCTTAACTGCAGGGGAAACAGGATTTTTACGTGTATACCTAGATAGAAAATTCTCCAAAGGGGGATTTCTCAAGTCATATCCTGACCGTGGCACTGATTTGATGCCAAAAGATCAGATGAAATTTTGAATACCTTCCACTGTGTGTTATCATACGAGTTATGACCGTTGTCTATGCCAGATTGACAAGGTGCTCTCACTGAAGGAGCATTTATGCTATTGGTTCTCTGGTTTTTTTGCAGGACTGATTGTATTTTGAGTTTGAAAAATCCTGATACGGTTCAATTTGCTAATATTGCTGGGAGTGCTGAGATCCTTGCAGCTTCACTTTGGCTGTATATTTATGGAGACATTTTTGTTTCCCTGGTTGGGACCGTGTCTTGTAGATGTTCTACTTCATTGATCATAATGGAGGTGGTTGTGGTTCCATATCCCCCCCCCCCCCCCCCCCCCCCCCCCCCCCCCGGGACCCATATTTTTGCATTAGGCAACAACCTGATTGGCGATAGATTTTAGAACTTGCTGATGAACTCTAAACTGTTCAGCCCTTCCCCCACCCTCTCCTCCTGCGCACACAGCAGCTAAATTACCCGCAGATAATGGGCCACCTGAGTTAAAGTCAGGGCAACTTGTTTATTTACCTTGAAGTTGAGTATATGTTTTTTTAAAATTTGTTCTGTGCTTGACATAATTAATGAGGATGTAGGAGGAAATATGGTTATAGGTCTGTTGCGTAACTCTGTGGTATATTGCATGTGATGGGTTGGTATAGGATGGAGTCTGAGAAATGACTTATTCGAGGATCATGGGACCAGTCGACATTTATTCTTATTAGGCAAGTTTACAATTTTAAACTTTGATTAGAACTCGTATTACAACTTGAGAGTGTATTAGAGAGGTCATTGTTGCAGAGATATTAAGCAACCCAATAAACTCAAAATTTGGGTTAAACAAACAACAATTAGAAGTGGTTGGTGTTGGAACTGGTCAACTTACATATAAATTGATAAGCCATTAACTTTCCCGGTCCCCTGGGCAAAATTCTCCTCTTGCTTGATAGGAGTAGTATTTATTTTGGCAAGCAAATAATTCATCTCGAAAAGATACATGGATGCCCTTGTACGACTCTTGGTAGGACAAGTTGTGGGGTTTTGCTTTCTATATATGTGATTGACCTAATGAGTTGAGAGAGGCTTTTAAAGTGTGTGGGCTACCATTAGGGAGGGGCTGCCCACGTGATTGAAAGTAGACAGACATTGAACCACAACCCAAATACATTTGCTCTTGCTTCAGCTCTCTCGTCTCTCTGAATATCACAGTTTGAGCAAGTTAAGTCCAAAATATCGCAATCCAAAATTATTTGTTCAAGATACTATATAGTAAAATTATTTAGGAATTTGGTGCGGACTACTCGTTCATATTTTGTATATGTGACATATCTTTTTCTACTTTACCCGTGAAAATAAAACATATAAGAGGAGGTGGAGACGTGAAGAACTAAAACAGCTCAAGCTTTTTAATAATATATATATATATATATATATATATATATATATAGGCCAGTGTATGAAGAAACTGTGGTCGGCAATTTTTATTTCATTATGTCACTTCCAATTAGACTAGTGGATGTATATGTTTATGGGAAAAACAACTGTGTTCCTGTATTTCTTCTTGTTGCATGGGGGTAGATGCTTTAATAATTTGTGTAAACAAACAGTCACGTAAGCTTGGCTTTGTATATGCCGTCCTTGATTTCACCAGACTACAATTGGCGTTGTCCCAAGCCCTCTGGGTTCCACCACCTCATTTCTCTACCACCAACTGTATGAACTAACAACTACTAGTCTCGTATTGGGCCCAAGTTACAGGAGAAACCCCTCCCTGAGTAGATCACAACCAACAAGTGCTATGATGAATTTAACCGAGCCGAATTCTATTCTAGGATGATTATGTATCGTTTGTTAAAAAAATATCAAATTCAAACTCGAGCTTATGCTCAACAACTCACTTACAAGCAACTCATGAGCTTATTTGCTATTTTTGTATACAAAAATCAAATATTAAAAGATTAAAAGAATTCAAACTTAATATAAAAGTTTATGTTTCAGCATTAGAAATTATAATAAATCATCAATCAAGCTAATCTTCACATGGCCAATTCCAATAAACAAACAAAGTTCAATTTAAAAACAAATGGCAAGAAAACGTAATTGTTTGATAGAAATAAACTTAAAATATCAATTATATTTAGGATATAATTATTATTATTAAAAAATATTAATCAGAACTACATTATAACAATTAGAATATCTAGCATAAGTTATAAATATTCTAATTAATGGAGTATAATTAATAAAAAAATTCTAGACTATATTCTAATTTCTAACAAGCGAACATATATTATATTTATGAGATTATTTATCGAATTTGTTTATGAACTACTAATGAACTTGTATATCGACCATGTTAACGAGCTCAAATATCAAACTTATTCACGAGCTTGTTCACGAATTATGTTGACGAACACATCAATCAAACTTGTTTGCGAGCTATCGAGTCGAACTTTAGCGTGATCAAGTTTATAAATCGATCCTTAAAATCAACTCATTTGTGAATCAAACCGAACTTGAACCGAGCTTTTCTAGAATCGAACACGGAGACGTTAGCGAACGTATCGACTCATTTACAGCCCCAATGATTATAGTAAATATATGTAGATAATGTTTATCTTGTATAATGTTGTAGAATTGTAGATGAGTTACGCAGAGGCTGTGCATGTTGATATCGAAATTTGAACATGTGCCGTTGTGATTCATTCTAATTTATTAATTGTAGTTATGAAATTAGGGTACATGGTGAAATGGGATGAAATTGTTAAGGTCATAACTAGGGAGTAGTCGGAAGAAATCAGTGTATTAAATTTTCTCTGGCCACTGGCCAGGCAGCTAGCCAGTATGTATTTTGATGATTAAATTACATATTCGATATGTTATGCCATATTTTGACATAGTCCAAATTTCTCCGTTTAATAATTATTAATTCAGATTAATAATTAATTGCTTAACCAATAAACAATATCCTCTCTCTGAAACGAGGAAAGAATCAATCTCAATCGACGAATAACGGAAAATATCTCCAAACGATATTCTTCAAATTATGGAAAGAAATGCGGAGATGCCGCAAGATTGTAGGAAAACATGTGAAGACCGGACTATTTATGGGAATGTGAGGTGGATTGATAATCCTTGAACTATTTATGGGAACATTGGATTGATAATCCTTGGACTATTTATGGGAACATGATGTGGATTGATAATCCTTGAGCTGCTTATGAGAACATTGGACTGAATGACTTATCTAATGACTTGTTTTCCAAGAACTACGTGAGGCTTGATCCCTATATAAGGGTACGTAGGCACCTTGTATGGTACAGTGGTACAGTGGTACACGACAATTGACACTCGGGAAAGAGGAAGAGAAAGAACTCATTCTCTATTCAATTTCTGAGGAGTCATCATACGAGCTCAGCTCCCAAACATCCAAAAATCTCAATTCCTCTATTTTCATAATTCGTTATTCCAGCAACCTCCGATTCGAGTTGTTACAAAATTCCTCCAACAATCCAATATAAACTGCAGGCTACTTGTAGTGGGAGGCTACTTGTAGTGGGACAATTGTGCAGTCTTACTTAAAAAAGTCCGTCCCCGAGTTTGGTATCTTAACAATCGTCCTCCCACTTGACCAACCACCGGCTACGTTTGTGAATTGCACAAGTTTAGGCATCTTTGACAAAACCATGTTTCTGTAATAGACAGTTGCTTGCTTTCATGATTGATAAATTTAAAGTTAGGGGATCTATAAAAATGAGTTCCTCTTTTGTTTTTCAACAGAGAATCTTTACTACTATATCTCTAGCAAAATAAACTGTAGAGTGTGAATTGAGTATACGTAATTGTTTTGTAAATTATTCTAGTATTGTTGTGATGGTAGCAAAAAGGAGCGAGCGAGCGAGAGTTGGTTTGTTTTACAAGTTGCAAAACAAGGTCCAGCCTCAGCTGATCTTTGGAAAGATTATGTTCCTTATTCTTGTGCCCCAAAAGGATTCTCTTATCTTTTGACAAACCTCATACGTTTGTGTGCCTACACTCCACTCCACATGTTTTGCTCCCCCTCTTCTTTATCAAAATAACTCCGAGTCTTCTTTCTTATCAGTGATAAATCAATTAAAATTAACTATAACTCATAATCCAAAACTAACATGTATTAATAAATATTCATCACCCACTAAACTGCGATTAAATGAGGAATCATCATCCCAAGTACACAACACAGAACCATCTGTCTTAAACACATTGATGTTTAATTTGTCCTCCTCCTCCTACTAGCTCTGCCTCTTCAGTTAAAAATCACACCAAAAGCACAGTAGCAGCTGAAGCAAACATCAGGTTCCTAACTAGTTATTCCAAAGGGAAGGAAGGGTGGATGGATGGATGGATGGATGGATGATATTGGAAACAACTCAGTAGCTACTATGAAAGGCACTACAATAAATAAATTGAGGGGGGTAGTAGTAATACTAGTAGTGGTGTTACTAAGGCACACGTTTGCTCAAAAAATTGGATAAACAACTAGTATTATTGCAGCTACTGCTTTCTTCGTGATCCTCCCCGGATTGATTCGACGAGGCTTCTGTGATTCCGCTTGAACCAGAAGATGACAAAGCTGGCCCAAGATTTAAATCAGTAGTAGTCCTCTGCTTGGTCATGAAATCGTAGAAAACAGGCCTATTGCTTTTCTTCCCCAAACTGGAAGGAGCTGCTGCCATGTTAATGTTCTGTGTTTCAAACTTGGGTTGAGGTTGAGTAACCTCATCATCATCATTCTTGGCTCCGCCTCTCTTTTTTAGAAATATGCGGCAAAGAACCCAATTTTCCATTTGTCCCTGAGGATGATAATAAATTAATAGAAATTGGAGTTAGAAACTATCCCTACAACTGACTATTGCACAACTAAACTATTTATTTTCTTGGGGTTGTTCATTGTTGTTTTAATCACCTGAGATTGTGGTGGGGTGAGGCGATATTCGTGCATGATCCAATCAGTTCTAGAACCATGTGGAGGTTTTCCTCTGTAAAAAACCAGAGTCTTTTTCATTCCAACAACCTGGTTTTCTCTGCTGCTTACAATTTTCTTGTCAAGTCCAGTGGCCTTCCAGTAACCGGAAGCTGTGGCTCTGTTTGATCTGTTACCATTTGGATATTTAACTTCTCTGGTGGTAAAAAAGTACCTTTCCTGCTCCGAGTCCCCTGTTTTATGACAAGAAAATTAGACCAAATTCTTAGGCAAGTAAGCAAGGAAATGCGAGGAACTCGGTCCAGCAGCATCTCACTTCCTTCCTTTATGGGGATGTCGAGCATTCAAACCTCGTGTGCTGCAAGTGTGTTGATTTTTGAAAAAAAAAGGAAAGAGAAAAATACCTGGCAAATCCCAGGGGTCAGATTTGCAGAGATCAACCTCAGGTATAATGGAAGCTGGCAAAGGAAAGGAAAAGACTTTGCGCTTCAAGTAATCAAGAACAAGTTCTTGGTCAGTTGGATGGAATCTGAAGCCTGGTAACAATCTTAAAACACCATTCTTCACAAAGTTCAGTTTCTCCATGTAATTATAAGTGTTTATGGCAGTGCAAAATATGAAGTTGAAGTTGGTTGAGCTACGACACCTCTTGTCTAAATTACTTAATAAAACCTAAACATGATAGAAGCTTGAGTGAAGTTTGCAAAGAAGAAACAAGTAGGATGAGGGAGAGGGGGCGCACGAAGAGAGAATAGAAAGGGGGCTGCATCTTTATAGTGGGTTTACAAGAGGGGTAAGAGAATAGAATATTAAACAAAGGAGAGAAAGAAAGAGTTGGACGAAGAAGAAATTGAAGCAAGGCAGTTGGCGTAAACTAGACTCAATCGGCTGTGTGTGTGTGTTTTTTTACTTTTTGTGGGTTTTCCATTTGTATTAACAAAAGGTTAAAAAGTAGAATGGCCTTTGTTGTCTCTTTTTACCGTAGGTTAAGATCCAACCTTATGAATCTAAGTTTTTTGTTTTACACTTCTACGAAACTAACCGTAGGTGTTCAAACTTAAGACGGACGTTTCCTCTCTGTATTTTGGCTTTGGGTTTGCTTCTGCCCAACTTCCAAACTAGTTTCAAACATAAACGATTTACTTTGATTTCATACTTTACCCGTTTCATCCTTTTTACTTAACTTGTTTTATTTTTACTAGCTTATAGCCCGTGCGATGCACGGTTACTTAAATTTTATTTATAATTATTCTGTTTATAATTATATTTTTATTACGATGCAACACACGATTGTTTTTTAGTATTTATAATTATATTTATTTATGAATATTTTAATATTTAAAAGTTATTAGTTTACATGATTAAATTATTGTTAAAAAAGATTTAGCCAAAAAAAAATTATAGTTAAAAATTTGATATTTATTATATTTTACACGCTCAATTTAATATTTGTTTATATTGAGTTATAAAAGTTAGATTTGGCCAATTTTACGGTTCACATGAAATTCACAGAATAATCTTTAATTTAGTTGTGGTTTAATAGTTCTTTTTGAATTAAAAACTATTCTAAAACTAAAAAGAGAATAAAGTGACGAAATTTAATGTTGAGAATTCTATTCGATTTAGAAAATCTACTTAACTTATATGTAGTTTAGATTATTAGAATAACCTTTATTAACCAAATACATGGTTTATTGTTAAATCTAACGGTTTTCACCTATCTATTTAAGATTAAACGATTTTTATTATTTTGGTTATAAATGGGTTTCCTTATTTAATTACAACTATTTTTATGTTTTAACTTTTTGAAAAATCCAATCCTAATATAATATCTTTTAACTTATATCATTTTTAGATAATAATTTCTTTGATATGATATAATCTTGATCATCTATTTTTAAAATATTGGATCTAACAGTTGAGAATGTTTTGGCGGTATTTAGGACCAAACTACCAGGATAACATCATTATTTTTTCTTAATATTTATAATTTTTTTAATTTTTAATTTTTTAAAATATTTATTGCTAAAATATAAGATACTCTTTTTTGTAATATGTTAATGATGCGGTAACTTTGAACTTTTGAGAAAAAAAATTATCAATTAAAATATATATTTTTTTAATAGTTCTTCTTTTAAAGTAGTACACCGTGACGATCAAAATTCTGTGTAAAATTCATTTTTTTTATAGTATATCCAGTAAATATCTATGTTATTATATTAAATACTAAATAATGAAAGTTTTCTTATAAGTGTGGTCGCTTTGTTTGATCACTCAATCCATAATCGTTGGATCTTTCAAATTAAATTGTTAAATTGTTGAGAAACGTTATATATAACAGTAAAATTGTCATGTAGAATGATCTAAGATTTGAATCTACCAACAACATATTAAAATTTACAGGTTTTTTTTTTGAAAAAAAAAAGAATTTTTTTCAGTTTTTTTCTTTCAGACATAGGTTATTTGATAATATTTTTTGTAAAGTACGATTTTTCAGAAAAGTACTATACTTATTGATTAACAAACTTTTAAAGTTTCGAATTTAATAATTTACGATGTATATAGGTTAAAAAAGTTAGGTTTGTTCTGTAGCCGAGTCTACAATTTCAAAATACGGTTTTTTTTAATATGAATATAGTACTGCTAACAATGAAATTAGGTCTCTATGAATGCTTATAAAACAAAATCACCATTTGCGTATAATTTATTATTTAATAATAAATTATATTTGATTAGCTATGATCTATAACTTAATAAAATAGGATAAAAAATATGCACAATTTTATAAAATTTTATCCTCTTATTATTATATTCTTTGTTGATTTGAATTTTTCTTAGATTGATTTTAATTTTTGAACATAGATTTCTAAATTTAAAATAGTTAGAAAAAAGTAATTAAATTGGCGTTAAAATAATGATGACATAATAATCATTATTAGAATTTAAATACTCACTTTACTGATTTGGGCTTTATCTTGTGTTTTAAAAATCAGATTTTGACGATTTTACACTCCACGTGAAGATAATTAAATTATTTTTAATTAAAAGATGGTTTAACAATTTTTATCTAACTGGAATAGTCCATGGGAGAGAAAAGAAAGTCACGAATTTTTTACATGGAGAATTCTATTCAATATAGAAAACTTATTTATATTTGGTATATTTGGTTTAAATTATCAAAATACACTTTTTAGAATTTAAATATAATCCTATTATAAATAAAATGCACTTTTTTAATATTTGATCAAACGATTTTCATTTATCTAGTTAAGATCTATTAGTCCTTATTAATTTGGTTGTCACGATCAAAATTTTGGATAAATCCCTATTATGCTTATTATATAAAAGAGTTTAATATAATAAGGATATCAAGTACATACTGATATAAGTATCTTACTAACTACTTTTACTTTTAATGTTTCGGTTTTATTTATAGTGTATATAAAATTTTAAATTAGATTATTACTTTAAAATTATTAAACAGTATAAAAATTATGTTATGATTATATAAAATTTTATTCTCATATTATTATAGTCTTTATCGATTTGAATTTGTTCTTAATTTATTTTAATACTTTATTGAAAGAAAGATAAAATTTCTATATTTAAAAGAATTAGTGGAAAAATAAATAAATTGGTGCTACAATTATAAAAAAATATTTATTAAAATTTAGATACTCACTTTACTATTAGGGCTCTATCCTGAGTTTTAGAAATTGAATTTTGACGATTTTACAACCCATGTGAAACTAACGAAATTATCTTTAATTTAATGATGATTTAATAATTATTATCTAACTTGACCAGTGACCTACCCATAAACCGAAAAGAAAAGATGGTTAAGTATTATATTCAAAACTAGCATGAAAACCCGTGCAAGGCACGGGTCACTATCTAGCATAATTGTTTTAACTTCTAAGTAGTTCCGTGTTTATTATAATTTATAGATCGTTTGACAGACGTCTCATTGCGGTACAAAAGCTGGACTTGATCTCCGTAGTGAGATAGTTAGCGTTGAAAAGTATCCTTGGTTGATGTGTTTTTGAGTTAAGAAATGAATAAATTCGATATTTATGATATTTGTTATGTGTAAGATCTATGTCAAAATATGATTATCTTACATACAATTTAACTAATTGTAGTTCGGTGTAAGATCTATGTCAAAATATGATTATCTTACATTAACCTGCACAATTTTACTAATTTAGCTCGATACATTTTCTTGTTTGTGAAATGTAATTTGCATCGTAGTTATTTTATATATTTTGAAGTTAAATCAAATGTCTTCTATCAAATGACACTCACATATTTCGCGTGAAGTTCTAAAAATCTGTGATTTTATGTAGTGATATAAAGATGTTTCAGTTAATAGATAAACTCAAGTTCAATTTCTACAAACAACTTTTTCTAATAAATAATAAACACAGAGGCAAGTTAGTCAGTTCAAATCATGCACAAAATATCTCATAGTTAAATTATATCACCAATTATAAGATTATGTTAATCGATATAATAATAGATACCAAATACTCCTCTACTCACGTGACACACACATATACATATAATGTGTTTGATGTAGAACATGTATGACTGAGTAGTGCTATGGTAGGAAGATGAGCAAATTAGTGTATAAACCCAAGTTCGATTCCATTCATTAACAATCTTTTTTTTTAGAAAAAAGAGTAAACACAAGGGAAATTTAGATATTTTAAATAAAATAAAATAAAATGTCTCACCAATTTAGATTAGATTAAATGTCTCATGAATAATTGCTTTTATTGGCCTATAATAAAATAGATATATAATAATAATACCAAATATTTCTTTACCCACACGACACACACATATGATGTGTGTAATTTACAACTCATATAATTGAGAGGTGTGGTGGTAAGAGGAGGTGCAAGTTATTGTGGAGACTCAAGTTCGAATTCACTCAATATCAATTTTTTTAAAGAATATTGCTATGGTAGGAAGATGAGCAAATTAGTGCATAAACCCAAGTTCGATTCCATTCATTAACAATTTTTTTTTAGAAAAAAGAGTAAACACAAGGGAAATTTAGATATTTTAAATTAAATAAAATGTCTCACCAATTTAGATTAGATTAAATGTCTCATGAATTATTGCTTTTATTGGGCTATAATAAAATAGATATATAATAATAATACCAAATATTTCTTTACTCACACGACACAGACATATGATGTGTGTAATTTACAACTCATATAATTGAGTGGTGTGGTGGTAAGAGGAGGTGCAAGTTATTGTGGAGACCCAAGTTCAAATCCACTCAATATCAAATTTTTTAAGAATAATAAACATAAGGGCAATTTGGACATTTCAAATGCATTAAAATGTCTTGCCAATTTAGCATGAATAAAATTTCCCCCCAATTAATTGACCCATGTTGGGCTATTATTAATAGAAAGATTATTGTTTATGAATATGAAACCCTCAATATTTTAATAATATTTTGATATTATCTTTTTTATGTTTGTTATATGTAAAATAATATAATTATAATTTGGATTAATCAAATTGTTATGTTCCTTCAGAAAAAAATGTTTAAATTTAAGTCTCTTATAACGCAGAGTCCACATGTATCATTGTTATATGATATACATGAGCATTATATTGATAATTTTTAATATTGTAATCGATATGAATTGTTATCTGATATTTGGTTTAACAATTATTAGCTAACTCGAACTATACATAAATTTAAGAGAAAATATATTTAAGAATTTTTACATAGAAAAATTTTAAATTATCAAAATACACTTTTTACTATTTAAATATAATTCTATTATTAATCAGATACACTTTTTAATATTAGATCTAAGAATTCTCATCGATCTATTTAAGATCTAACTGTAATAATTAATTTGGTCGTATAGTGGTCGTACACGGACCAGATCGATTTTAATCTTTCCTTAAATTGATTTTAATATTTTATTGAAATAAACATAGAATTTATAAATTTAAAAGAATTAGGAAAAAAATTAAATTGGTCCTACAATAATAATAAAAAAATTATTAAAATTTAGATAATCACTTTACTGTTTGGGCTCTATCTTGAGTTTTAGACAACAGATTTTAACAATTTTACAGCCCACGCGAAGCTAACAAAATTATCTTTAATTTAATGATGGTTTAATAATTATTATATAACTGGAACTATCCATAAACTAAAGAGAAAAGATAATTACGATTTTTTACATAAAGATTTCTATTCAATATAGAAAACCTATTTATAATTGGTTTAAATTAAAAAAAATATTAAAATTTAGATAATAACTTTACTGTTTGGGCTCTATCTTGAGTTTTAGACAACAGATTTTAACAATTTTATAGCCCACGCGAAGCTAACAAAATTATCTTTAATTTAATGATGGTTTAATAATTATTATCTAACTGGAACTATCCATAAACTAAAGAGAAAAAATAATTACGATTTTTTACATAAAGATTTCTATTCAATATAGAAAACCTATTTATAATTGGTTTAAATTATCAAAATACACCTTGCAGTATTTAAATACTATCCTATTATTAATCAAATACAATTTTTAATATTATATCTAACGGTCCTCATCTATTTGAATATTTATAGTTTTATAATCCAACGGATCATATACTTTTGGTAGTACAGTGACCGACCAAAGTTTTGGATAAGATCTCCCTTACGCTTATTATATATAAGGAGTTAATGCTATGTCAAAATTGAAAATTGCTAGTAGTCCCAAATTCTTCTTTAATGGTAAAATTTATCATGTGTCATCCACATCATTTTGTACAAATATTGTGATATTTTATTGGGTTTTCTAGCATTATTATTCGTCAAAATTCTATTCAAAATTAGTATTTCCTATAAAATAGTATACAATTTTTTACTTAACTTCTTTTATTTTTACGGTATGTCAAAATTATATTTGAAATAAATAAACAGTATACGATTTTTTACTTAACTTCTTTAATTTTTATGGTATGTCAAAATTCTATTCAAAATAAGTATTTTCTATAAAATAGTATACGAAAATAATTTATATTTAGATCCTCAAAAGTACAGAAGAAAATTGCTTGCGTTTTGCACTTGGATAATCAATTCACTAGAAACTATTTACAACTAATTTTTTCCAGAAAGCGTATGTGAAGTGAATCTTTAACTTGACTATGGAGTTGTATTATAATTTAGATTCTCTCCACATCTTCCGCAAAGCACATTTTTTTAATCTTTTTCATGCGAAGCTATTATCATTTGGGTGTTAAATAGAGGGGTAAGTAAACTCAATTTCAAAAAACCAGTTTCGATACGTCAAACGTTGCCGTCCTAGGTAATGCGTCGAGGGTTTAAATCATTTTCTCTCATATATTTTGTAAAAATTACTCATTTCTTAAGCGGTACTAGCATTGATTTTGTAGGATAGTGATAATTATGGATTTAAAATGTAATTAACTTTTTCGCTATAATTTTGTTTTGAAAAGAAGTAATTCTGAATTTTTAGGAATGCAAGGGGCGGGCGACGTCATTATCCAATATCCATGCTTAATACATTGTTTTTAAAATTAAACGCTTCTTATGGATTTACTATCAAATACCAATCAATTATGAGTACGTTGTTTCCTATCTTTTAAAAGTTACTAAATTTATATAGAAAGGAAGTAAAACTTTATTCAAATTGAAAAAAGTCTTTAGTAAGGATTTTGAATTAAAAATAAAAATAAAATTTTATAATTTTATAACAGAAAAATGTCCTTAAATTTAAGAATAATGTATATTAAAATATTTATTTATTGACATAAATAATATAAATATGAGTGAATTGCACTAGTTATACCTAAACTATCAACAAACTGCACTATGTGTACCTAAATTATCAATTAAACACATTGTGTACCTAAACTATTCAACTGTGTGCAGTTTGTGTACAAACGTTAGATTGAGTCTAACTCCGTTAGTTTGCAGTTGGCGCCAAGAGTTCCCTCCCTTTCTTCCCTGCCATATACTTATACAACCTTATTTTACATTTGCATAATAAACAGAGAGAATTGGGACAAGATGAGTACTCTATGCTATTGTGGTATGTTGGCTGTTGAAAGAACATCATGGACGAAAAACAATGCTCAGCGCAGATTTCTTGGATGTTTATATGATAGCAATGAGTGTAATTTCTTTCATTTTGGGTTGATCCACCAAGTTGTTCGATAATCCCGGGGCTGTTGCATAGGAACAGAGAGAATGAAGAGAAGTTAAAGGTGTTGGAGGCTGAGAAGATGACAATTAAGAAGTGGTTTGTAGTGTTTGTAGTTGTTGTAAGCATTTGGATAATGGTTGGTTAGATTATTTTAGATTAAATAATGTTATAACCAAGTTTGTAACCATTTGTCAATTTTCAATGCAATGCAATCATTCTTAGTTCAATTCGTTTCAATTTTGTGTTTAATTCGGTGTTCAATTGTGTTTGTAAAGAGCATACAAAAGGATTTATAATAGAAAACAAGAACTGATCATTAAATTCAAAGAGTACAAATGGAAGTAGTAGATCATTAACTATGTAATGAACATACTAATTTATACTCAAAATTATTTAGATAAATAGAAAAAAGACAGGGCTCATGGATGTTGTCTTTGTGCTTAGATAAGGTAGATGATGGCCTGTGGTGGCTCCGTAAACTCTTCCAAACCCCCTTCTCCATCAAGGCAATCGGTGACGAGGACATTGGCAGCCACATTACCATCTGCATAGATGTGCTGGATGTCCACATGAGACCATGCCTCCCCTTTAAGCATGGTAATCATCTCAATTAAGGCAGCAATTGGATAAGCTGGATCAGGGTTGTTAATGAGCTATATTGCATCCCTCCTCTCAGTGAACACCACCACAGATTTCCTCTCACGCTCCCAAGCCATCCTTAGACCATAGTATATGGCCCAAAGCTCTGCAGTCTGGGGGTCAGCCAAGCCAATCATGCCCCCCGAAACCTCTCACCCACCTCCCATTGTGCTTCATAATTCCTCCTACACTAGCTCTCATTTAGGACCTGTCGAACACACCTTTCACACATAACTTGTAAGACATTTTGTTTGAGGTTAATTGTTGTATGAGTTGTAGAATTACAGTTTGCAAATGTGTGCTTTAATAGGCAGTGCATGCGATTGGGTTAGTGTAAGTGTCAATGGTCATGGTAAAAATTGAGGATAAAAAGAGTCCACACTTGACCGTTGACTATAGTGGCAAATGCATGTAGCTACAACCTTTGATCCAAGCAAACAACCAATGCCTATGATTTATTTATTTATTTATTTTTGCTAAATTTGTGATTATTGTGTTTAACTCCAATTGAATAAAAAAATGTAACAACAAATTAATATAAAAAACAAACCACTGCAGGGCTTGTAACATAATATTATAGAGTCACAACTCTTACATCATTCATTGTACTAAAAACAAACTGCCTATGCATGCAATTTGACAAAAAATGATGACAATTCACCATATCTAGCATTAGATCTTGATTAAAGCTTGATTAAAGTTTGAGAATCAAAAGATGATACTAGGCTAATAAGTTAGTAAGCAAAATAATAAGTAAAAGATGTCTCCTTCAGCTAGCATTTACATCTTCCAATCTTTTCTTTTATTTAGAGCTGCCATTTTCTCATTTCTTGTCTTCTATAGTTGTTTTATGGTATTAGTAGGCTTAACAGATTTCCTAGCACAAGAAAAGATGCCTCTTTGACTATGCTCATTAGGCACTTGAGGTGGCACTTGAGGCATACTTTTTTTCTTCTTCTTAGGCCTAGGTGCAGTACTACCTTGAGTAGCCATAGGTCCTTTGGTAGGAACTGGACCTTCACTGGGCATTGGACCTTCACTACCCACTTCACTCGAACCTTTGTCTTGAGTGTTCTTTGTGTTCTTAACTTGTGCCATCATGTTTCTATAAAAGAAAAAACATTGTCACTTAATAAATTTGAAAGTCATCATTAAATACACAAAAGCAATATTAATTACCTTAGACATGCATGTTCTAGCATTGTGACCCTATGCATTGAAAAACCTACAATGTACCTTGGTGCATGTTTTGCACAGCTTGGTACAATCTCTGACCTTATCAGTAGGAATATCATTTTTCTTGTTCCTTCTTTTCTTGGGCCTTCCTGGTTGAATTTTCCTTATTTGTGGCAAGGGTCCAAGATATGGCATCTTCTCCCAATATTCCTGACTAATTATGGTTGCACTGTTGTTAGGAATCATGTTGTTTCTTGATGATAAACAAAACTACTCAATAAAATTTGTATAAGTAAATGTAGCTGTCAACGGATATCATAAGTATTCAGTATCCGTTGACAGGTAGTTTATCAATGGATAAGACTCCATGTAACATGCTTTGTTGTTCTAAAGTAGCAGTTGATAGTATAGTTGTTAGGTTTGAAAAAGTCATGTTGACTTTCAATGGATATGCAAAATAGGGAGGTTAATTGTAAATAGTCCATGCCTTGTAATTTTGTACAAGTGAAGATGTCATCAACTGATAAGATTTAGCCTTCAACAGATGTGCTTTTACTCATCAACAGATACAGTCAAGACTACTTCAACGGATGAGTGATAAGCTATCAATGGATGATGCACAAATCAACCTCAACGGATACAATGCAAATAATTAGCAGTTGACAAATGTGATTGGGACAGTCTTGACAGATCACATGGGTTGATGGAACAGAAAGAGAATGGAAACCAACAATTTGGGAAACTTTGAAAAAAAGGAAATATTCTATTTCCATCTGGTCAATAGAGATGATTCTATATGGACAATCAACTAAAAGGCAAATCATCACAAGAACCATTGGACTTAGAGTGGAAAAGCAAGCTTTTGGACTTTATCTACTGAATATTTTAAGTAATTCAATTAGGCTTGTAAACTTGGAGTATATAACCAAATGTAGCAATGTTTTTGTAAGCAAGAAATCAGTTTTCAATTTTCTAAAAGCTTAAGCAATATTTTCTTGTAAATTGCTGAAGCAAAAACATTGTGAGTGCATCTGTGTGTTTTGTTCAAAAACATCACATAGATTTCTTCAAAAAAAAAATCTCTCAGGTGGAACAATTAATCCACCTGAATTTTTTAATTCTTGTGTTTATTTTCTGCAAAGTTTAATTTATGTTCCCGAGTTCTTTGTCTGCAAAAGAATTGGTAATTTTTAAAGGATTGTATTTAACCCCCCTTCTATAATCCTGTGATTACATTGTTTGGGAATAACAATTGGTATCAGAGCAAGCTTCTAACATACAAGAAGTTTAAGGATCGAAGACAATCAGAATCATGGGAAAGAAGGATAATGGAGTTAAGATACCAGTTCTGGACAAATATAATTACTTTCACTGAAAAGTAAAGATGCATCTGCACCTTTTATCTATGGATGAAAGCTATGTGGATTGCATTGAGAAAGGTCCTCATGTGCCAATGAAGACTGCCACTAGTGTTGAAGAAATTTAAAATGTTGTGGATGGATCCATTCCCAAACCTGCCTCTGAATGGATATTAGAAGACACTGTTGAAGTTCACAAGGACAAAAAGGCCATGAACATTCTGTTTAATGGTCTAGAGCAAGAAATGTTTGATAATGTGTTATTCCCAGACAATGAATCAAGATTGTAGAAGGGGGGGGGGGGAGGGGGTTGAATACAATCTTTAAAATTTCTTTGTGATTCTTGATAGTGAAGATATGAAATTAAAACACAAGAACATAAAAGCAAATAAGATAACACAAGAATTAAAAATTCAGGTGGATTGTTTTTGTCCACCTGAAAGATTTTTATTGAAGAAATCTCTATGATGTTTATGAATAAACACACAGCTGCAAATACAAAATTCTAGCTTCAGCAATTTATAAGGATACTGCCTTTTGCTCTCTAAATTGCCTAACTGATTTCTTAGTTCTAGAATAATGCTACTACTTGGTTATATATCTCCCAAGTTTACAAGATATCTTGAACATTCAATAATACAAAAAGTAAATCTATTCAAGATCCTTGTTTCTCCATTCTGGGTAATGGTCCATGTGTTGGTAAATTGCCCTTCTTGACTGATTGCCTTTTATAGAAATGCTACTTTGAACCATACAAATAGAATGCTACTTTCTTCCCGTGACCTTTCCAGAAATTTTGGCTTCCAATTTCTTCATCCTGCTCCATTTCCAACTCATATGTTTTTAGGGTTCCATATAGCCTCTCAAGAGTAAAGTCCTTGTACTTTTGAGTGTTTCTCAAGGAAACAGTCATAGGCTTCCACTCCTTTGGCAAGGCTCTGAGAAATTTGAGATTTGAATCCTTCACTTGATACACTCTTCCATACAACTTCAATCCATTCAGCAACTTTTGAAATCTACTAAAAGTATCATTCAAAGATTCTCCACTCTTGAAGTGAAAGTGTTCATACTGTTGTATGAGAAGCTGCATATTGTTCTCCCTTACCTGCTCAGTCCCTTCACATATGGTTTGGACAATGTCCCAAATCTCCTTTGTTGTAGAACAGTTAATAACATTGTCAAACAAGTCAGAATCAAGACCATTGAACAAAATATTCATGGCCTTCTATTCTTTATGAACTGCAATGATATCCTCAAGAGTCCATTCTGAACGTAACTTTGGAATTGTGCTTGGAGCTCCTGCAGGTTCCTGAGCTATTGAGGCGTTTGGCTTCATTGGTACATGAGGGCCATGTTTTATGCACTCTACATAACCTTCATCCATAGACATTAGATGTAGTCGCATTTTTACTTTCCAGTGAAAGTAGTTTTCTCTATCAAGAACTGGTATTTTGACTCCATGATCCTTCTAATCCATGATTCAGTTGTCTTTAGATTTTTAAACTTCTTGTCTGTTAGAAGCTTGCTCTGATACCAATTGTTATTCCCAGACAATGAATCAAGATTGTAGAAAGGGAGGTTGAATATAATCTTTAAAATTTCTTTGTGATTCTTAATAGTGAAGATATGAAATTAAAACACAAGAACATAAAAACAAATAAGATAACATAAGAATTAAAAATTCAGGTGGATTGTTTTTGTCCACCTGAGAGATTTTTATTGAAGAAATCTCTGTGATGTTTATGAATAAACACACAGCTGCAAATACAAAATTCTAGTTTCAGCAATTTACAAGGATACTGCCTCTTGCTCTCTAAATTGCCTAACTGATTTCTTAGTTCTAGAATAATGCTACTACTTGGTTATATATCTCCCAAGTTTACAAGATATCTTGAATAATCAATAATACAAAAAGTAAATCTATTCAAGATCCTTGTTTCTCCATTCTGGGTAGTGGTCCATGTGTTGGTAGCTTGCCCTTCTTGACTGATTGCCTTTTATAGAAATGCTAGTTTGAACCATACAAATAGAATGCTACTTTCTTCCCGTGACCTTTCCAGAAATTCCGGCTTCCATGCTTTGTGTAGTCTGTCAACCCACGTGCTCCAACTGATATGTCCTTTTCACAAGTACAGTGTGTATCCGTAGAAGCTACTTGAGTTGTATCCATTGACAGTATCTTGATCACATCCGTAGACAGCTAGAACTGTTATCCATAGACAGTATATTTGTCCACATCCGTAGAAGGCTAATTAAGCTATCCGTAGACAATCAATTTCAATTATGCAGAATTACAAGGCATAAACTATTTACAATTAGCCTCCCTATTCTACATATCTATTAATAGTCAACATGACTTATTCAGCCTTACAAGATTACTTCAACTTCAACATCAGAAATACAAAAGCATGTTACAGTGAGTCTTATCCGTAGATAAGCTACCCATCTACGGATACTGCATAATCATGTTATCCGTTGATGGCTACAATTTACTTGTACAATTTTTACTAAGTTAATTTAGTTATCATCAAGAAACAACATGGTTCCTAACAATCTCCCCCAATTTATGCTTGGTTGAGAATCAGACATAAATTAAGAGTCTTGATGATAACAAAACCACTTTCAACATATAGACAGTAGCAGTAAAAATTGAATTAAGCTACAAAAATGAAAAACTGAAGAGTAGAGATAGTTACATAGAGAGTGCTCCTCTAGACTGAGCAGAATTAATTCCTTTTCTTCTCTCTTGGAGGTTGAATCTTCTGTCCCCCTTCCTTAGTATAGTTTGCCTTGATTTGATCTTGAAGCTTTCTGTAGAATGTATCTTCTTCAGCAATTTTTGGATCTATCTTGCCTTTCAACCATCTAAGGTACCTATTGTTGGCCTTAGACAGTTGATCTTCAATTCTAAATAATCTTCTACAGCCCTTGTCATCCTTGAATTCCATCATCCAGTAAGGTTGGAGATGGATTCTTTGTCCATTAAAAGGGATCTTCAGCTTCCTTGGCAAACTATCAGGAGAATTCCAGCTACTCCTGATTTCCTCAATCTTCTTCAACACAGCACTCCTGGCAACCTCAGAAAATCCCCTTGTGTTTTTGATGCCTGAGAAGACTTTCACCAAGGTAGAAATCCTTCATTCAGTACTTGTTGCAGGGGCCATGCTCTCACATTTCCTCCTTTGTAGACAAAAGTTAGTCTTTCAGGCAAATCTCTGAACTTGTCTGTGCCTCTGATTTCACTAACTTCATCAAGGAATAGATCCATAGTTGAGTACTCCTGTATCTCTACAATGTACAAAAAGTCTGCCTTGTTCTCAACTGGTTTGGCAACTTTTGGTGCAATATTCAGCTTGATTGGTCCTTGTTGAGCTTTCTTGACTAGTACCCTTTTCTTTGACATCTTTTCTGCTTCAATTATGAACTTAGGGAATACCAAGTTTTCAAGCTCAATAGGTTCTTCTTTAAGCTCTACAAGAGTCCCATGAAAGGTGGTTTGAGACTGAGTTGAAGCTAGAACAGGGTCTTCAAAGACAATCCTCCTTTCTGTATCTCTTTTCTCTTCTACCTTCTCAGGAGAGACATGCCTATGTGATCTTTTCTTCCATCTAGTTGGCTTGGATTTAGGCACTGTCTTCCTTTTCTTCAATTTCTTCATAGTAGGGGCCTCTTCCTCTACAGCCTCACTACTTTCTTCCTCCATTTCCCTCACCAATTATTGGGCTAATCTAGCCTGCTTTTCAGGTGTAGATTCATAACCCTGGGGATTGGCTTCTCTCCTTATCCTGGAAATCTCTTCTGTTTTGGCTTTATTGAACCTGGGATGGCTGCTTGTGTTAGATCAGGATTCAATGATTGTCAGGATCTAGACTCAACTGATCAGGATTGCTGACGTCATCAGTAATGCATAGCCATCAGGATTGCATGATCATCAGGATCAGGATGAATATCAGGACTGGGATCAGGATTGATCATCAGGACTGGAAGCTGATCAGGAATTCTACTTCGAGTTATATTTGGAGTCTAGTTAAATAAGGAAGATTATTTTGTCGGTTCCTGGTCTGTAGGAACGTAGCTATCAATCTAGGATATGTTTCAATCTTTGTAATTGATTAGGACTTATCTTGTAAATTGATAGAGAAGCTGTGTAGTATATAAACACAGTTTAGGTTTCGATTTATGAAGTGAACGAAAAATCAATCACACACTCGAGTATCTTTGTAACCTAGCAGCTCTCAAGAACATTTGAATTTTTTGAGAGAGTTTGTAACAATTTTATATCAGATTTAATAAAGCTGTTATTATTCTTTCATATTTGTGATTCATATATTATTAAGTCGAGAATCTTATACAATTGTATTCAACCTCTCTTCTACAATTGTTTATTACTGGGCAACAGCTTGTGATATGAATTTCCTTGCCATTTCTGTAGATAACAGCCAACCCTTGTCTCAGCTTTGCATCATTGATGTTCTTGAGATCCCTGATAAGAGTTGTTAACACCTTAGATTCATCAGGCTTGGGGAATGGGTAGTCCACCTCTAGTTTGTTTTTTCCATGATGTCTAGGTGGTGATCCAGTCCTGCCACTGAAGATAGGTTCAAACTCCTTGACACTAGAGTGTGCAGCATCAAAGTTCCTTTGTAGAACAATGGTGTCAGGAGTGAGAACTCTCAAAATTGTTGTGTGGACAGGATGGATGCTTGAGGATGAAGTCACAGCCTGGAAGATGGATTCCTTGATCAGCTTCTCTGAGTTGAGAAAGACTTGGACATCCTTAGCTTGAGGAGAGACCACCTTTGTGAGTTGAAACTCACTTGGATTGGCTATTATTTGAGGTGACTCCCCTTGGCTTGATGGCACACCTTTGGTTACTAGTGCAGAGACCACTAGTGCACTCTCCCCCTTATTTGAACTCCCCCCCTTTTTGTTATCATCAATGGTTGGAGTGACACTAGTAGCCTGCAGTAACTGTTGCAGAAGCTGAGTCTGTAGATTCTGGTTAGCCAGGAAGGTGTCCATTTGCTTCTCCGTCTTATCCATCCTCACAGTAAGAGCATCCACATCCTTCACCAACTTGTCTTGTTTGCATCTCTGAGATGTGGAAGGAGCAACAACATCAACTCTTCTTGCTAAAACATCCTTCACCCCATCCAGATGGTTCTTGATGTCATCAGTGTTGGCTCTTTGTTGAAGGATGTGGGTTTGATGAAGCTGAAGTGATGCCACAAAGTTCTGAACTGTGGTGGCATGCTGTGGATTTGATGTCTGAGCTTCACCAAGTGCCCTTTGATAATTCTTGAGAATGACTACCTTGGTGTCATTGTGGACATAAGAGTTGGAGAACAACCAAGTAGGCATCTCTTGGAGAGTGGAAGGGCCTTCATCGTCTCCTTCACCACCCTCAGAATCATCATTGTCTTCATCATAGCTGAAATCTTCACCAGCTCCTGGAGGCAGATTCTGAATTGCTTCTTTTGCCCTAGACATTGATTCAGTAGTATGTACCAAATTCAACATCCTTTCTGCCTCCACATTGCCCTGTCCAGCCAAGACTTGATAGGCTGGATCAGGATGAGTAAATGTCTCAGCATTCAGGTTGACTTGATCCAACTCATGTTGATATTCAAGTTGGAACAGTCTCTCCCTGTCTGCATCACTGACATTCATTGACTCACTTGCAATGGCTGAGTCTTCCATCCTTATATCTCATGTACCTGCTTTTCTCTAATGTTCTCTTTGTTCTTGCATCAGGGGCACCCCCTGGCTCACACCTCTCACACCCTCACCTTCACCTACTAAGGTGGAACTCTCAGTACTCACTCTTACCAGACTGGAAGAAGTAGTCTGTCTCTCTTTCTCTCCCTCTCCTTTTGCCTGGTTGCAAACCAGCCTCTCACTCTCAGTGGCTTCACTCCCTTCCCTCAAACCTAAAAGGGTTTGAACTACTACTAACTCATCCACACTTGAAGTTGATATATTTGAAATTTGAAGTGCAAGTGTAGAAGGAGTATCTGTAGAGGTAGTAGAAGTATGTGTCAACGGATAGCTGATTTGGGGCATATCCGTAGACAGACAAACACTTGTCAACGGATGAGAAATATCCGTAGATGAAGGAAAAGAAGTAGCTCTTGAAATTGAGACTAAGGCTGAATATGTGGAGATTGATTTTAAATTTAAAGCCATAGATGGAACCAAAGTCCCAGAAATGATAGATTGGTGGTCCAACAAATCATCAATAAGATGATGACCACCAATTTCAGAGTGGGGCTTCTCCAAGAAGGTTAAAGATGGAGAATCAGGAATTGATGTGTGAATCATATCCACATCCAGAGAGAGTGTATGTGAGCTTGGTGTTTCTGTTTCAGTTTGAATGAATAAAGAATGGGGCTGTGACTCCACATTTATTGGAGCCACATCAAACTGAATTTGAGATGGTGCCATAGGCACTGTGTGTGATCCCTGTGTAACCCCAGATTGTTTAGACCTCTTTCTCCTTGTATAGGCCATTGTTGTATCTGTGGGGCTTCTGGTGTCCCTATCCCTCTTGTGCTATGTCCCTGGTTGGGGACTCTTTTCAATAGCAACATCCTTTTGGGAGGATGCCACTAGGGATGTGGTAGTTTCATTTTCAACCAGTGCATCTTTTTGAGAAGATACAGAGTGGCTAGGTTGGGACACACTTATCTCACCCTCCTTGTTCTTGGGGTTTCTTTGATGTTCACCCCTTCCCTCACCACTTACTACCTCCTTCACACTTCCCTCAAGGGCTTGGGTAGTTTTTGCAACAGGTGCCTTTTGAGAAGCACCTGAGGTTGGCTTTCTGGATTTGGATTTGGGAATTCTAGAGGTGGCCACTTGGGTAGGAGGCTGTTGGATAGTTCCAGCCTCCATGGTGGCACTTGAAATCAAAGAAGGAACAATAGAGGCAGGAACAGTTGAGGAGATTACCTGACTCACCTGTGCCTTTTGAGCTATATTGAAAATTGGTGGATACACCAATTGAACCTCCCTGTTGTGGTTCAGTCTATTCAAGTCCTCAAGGACTCTCTTATTTTGAACCCAACACTCCTTGGAGTTTGCAGGGAATTGGATCACCAAGTTACTATCTACATGGGTAGCTAGCAACATGAAAAATCTAGCATAATAGATATTCTTACTTCTAGATGCTTTATTCCATAATTTAGCACCCAGTTCATACAGAATTAGGGACCCTAGGTTATAAAAGCTATCACTAAGAAGCATATAAGCAATATCTAGCATAGAGAATGTAACAGCATCATAGTTGCTAATCTTACCAGAAAACACCTTAAGAATGGCATCAAAGAAAAAGCTCCATTCTTTAACCATGCCTTTTCTTTGAATTTTACTCAAATTATCAGTAGGTAAAGCATAGTTAATCAAATTCAGTATGTTAACAATATCAGTATCACTATGCTTTTCTAACCTACTGTTATCAGGCAAATTCAAGCAGGCAAAAATAATGTCACTATTAATCACATGTTCCTTACCTTGAAGAACAAAAGTAATCGTATCATTTACAGAATCAAAAATGGCTGATTCCCAGATAGCTTAAATTACCTCAAAGTAAAGAGTGGGGGCGTCGAACATAGCCTTGGAGAGCTTGAAGTTCTGGAAGAACCTCATCATAGTGTGTTAGGTCCTGATAAGTTTGTAGAAGGGGGGTTGAATACAAACTATACCGTGAGGTCCTGATAAGTTTTATCGAATTTGTCCTTTGTCCTTTGAACTTTAGGAACCAGTGAGGTCTTCAGATTGTGTACCTCATTTTGTAACACACCCAGCTGATTGTCGATAGAGGTGGAAGACGAAGTCCGTGCAACCAGTTGTGCTTTGAAAAAATCTTTTTCCACCCGGGTGTCAGCCAACTTTTTCTCGAGTTCAGCTATCTTAGCTAACAACAGAGCAGTGTTTGTGTATGTGTGTGCACTCACCTCACTTTCTCTCGGTGGTGTTTCACTCACCTCACGTGCTTGTGTTTCGCTCATTGTTTGGGTCTGTTTACTAACCACTAGCTGTTTATCCTTGTCAGTTGCTGATGTACCTGCATTTAAAATCACCATAGCCCCTTCTGGAGAGGTCACTGGTGGTGCAATGGGAGTTCGCGAATCCCACTCCCTAGTAAAGTCCAAAAAATCATCCAAGACGGAAAACTGAATTGCTTCAGGGATGGACTCACCAGGTTGCCCTTCACTTTCTCCAGTTAAAACTGCGAGTGAAGAATCCCTTAAGGGAGCCAGAGATGTTCCCTCTGGGATGGGAGAAAGTGATTCTATTATTGGAGGCAAAGAATCAGATTTTCCCTCTGAAGCCTGTGAAGGCTCTTCTACCGTGACTATGGTAGGCACTGTTTCATGAAGCATCCCTATGGGCTCTCCTCCTTGAGTGTCCTGAGTACGAGTCTCTACTATTGTTTCAGGAGTGTTTGCCCCCATTGTGGTTAATGGGAGAGTGCTTGACTCTGTACAGAATGCCATGGCCTGATGGCGAATTTCAATAGATCCATCCTGTTGAGAGGATGTATCTAGTAATTGTTCATTGGCCTTTTGAGAATCTATATCCTGTTGGGAGGACACAGACTGGCTAACAGTTGCCTCAAGGAATGTTTTTCTCTTCTTTAGTGGAGGAGGCAGAGCTGTGGGATCACTCACATTAACATCTACTTCAACTTCTTCTCTCAATCTTGTTGTAGCAGGTTGTTCTAGGGGAGCGGTCAATGGATTTGACTCTGTATGTGGCTCTATGATCGGGGACAGAGGTTGTGGTTCTACAACCCCTTGGTGAATCCTAGGAACCCCTTGGGTTAAAGGAGCAGATGAGAAAGGATATATTACCTGAAGTGGAATGGTGTTGGGAGGCGCCATTGAAGTTCCAGCTGACGAGGATCCAACCACTGGATGTTCAAAAAATAATAGTGGTAACTGTGGTTGAAGAATCTCTCGCAGATAAGATGGTGGAACTATCGGTCTCGTTCCAGACTTAGGATTAGTGGACAAACTAGAGTATATAGCAGGATTAGTGTGTGCGGGGACTTGAAAAGGAGTGTTTTGGAAAAAAGTTTTATGTTCATTAGAAAGAACATGATCTAACACTAGAGATAAGAAACGAGAATAAAAGCATCTAACTTTCTTTCCAGTTTCAGTGTCTCTAGGGTAGTTGTAAATCCTCCTTATCAAGAGATCCCAGACAAGTGTCCCTGTGTCCAATCTGACATTGAAAATAGCAGCATAGGCAATGTTTTGTAAAACAGAAGTGATGACCGGAAAGTTGTTCTTGGTAGAATTACTAAAAACTTTGGCTAGATAGCCAAAGAACAAATCCCACTCACAAGCTAGATTAGCCTTATTCAGACGAGGAAGAAAAATATTCCCTTGGTAATTAATACTAGAGAAAAATTGAACTAACTCATCATCAGTAGGGAATCCAACAAGATTATCAATTGGAAAATGAAGTACTTGACAAAAGATCTCCTTAGTTACTGTGTACTGACGATCAAAAATAGTGAATGTGAAAGATTGCATATCGTCAGCAAGAACAACAGTTAAACATAATAGACGAAGGGGTTCAATCTTTAAATCAACAGAAGCAGTGATAGCATAGCTAACAATTGATTGTTCATTTAAAAATTGAATCCACGGCCTAAAACGTTCAGCATAACACATAAGGGGATCACAATAGCCAACGTAATTATTATAACACTCAATAACAAACTCAGCAGCCATTGAAAAGAAATAAATAAAGCAAAAGGATTTACTTAATCTGAAAGATTGAAAATCAGAAAGAATTATAAGATTAATTCGAAATAAATTTCAAATTAATAAGAAATTCTTTAGATTTTAAAAAACAGTCCACCAAATTAAATAAATCAAGCAGGAAGGAAGGAATAATATTAACCAGAAGAAAGAAAAACACCACCCAAGTAATTAAAAAAAACAATAGTTCGCCGTTCTAGTACATTAAAACACAAACCAGAGCAAATTTAACTAAGTAAAAACTTGAGTTAGAAAAGGAATGAGCAAAAGAACCTGAGGTAATTGGCTATTTATAGGCAGAGGTTCTGCTGAGCTCGGGATGACCTATGGATAGGTCATACCGAGAAAACTATACAGGTCATACCGAGCTAAGTAGAAAAGAACCTGAGGTCATACCGAGAAAACTGAATAAAACAAAACAATAAAATAAAACATAAAAAAAAAATTATATATAAAAAAAAAGTCGGTATGACCTAAGGAGGAGGTCATACCGAGAGTCAGTAGAACCTTACAGAAGGTCATACCGAGCTAAACAATAATATAGTTAGAAAAATAAAATAAAATAAAATAAAATAAAACAGAATTAATTACAGAATAATGCAATAAATAAAAACAAAATTTACAAGTCTAGAAAAATTCATAGAAAATTCCATAAATTCTAGAAAAATATGCAGAAAAATATTTAAGTGCAAACAATTAATATAAACTTGCAGAAAAATCTAAACAACAATATTTACAATCTGAAAAACACCTAAATAATTCTAAATAAATATATTTTCAATAAAAATATATTTCTCCACTTAAAAAATATGAGAAAAATATTTTTAAAGAAAATAAAATATTCAGAGCTATTTAAATTTACAAGCATGTAATATTAAATGAGAATTGGCAATAAATATCATTTAAATGACAAGAGAAAATGAATTTTTGAAAGAACAAACATGACAGAGATATTGTTAATCACTAAGACTGTTTAACATACCCAATTTACCAACTAACTTGATAAGTGTGAATTCGTCAACAGATTTAGTGAATATATCTGCAGTCTGTTCTTATGTGGGTACAAAGTGTAACTCCACAGTTCCATTCATGACATGCTCTCTGATAAAATGATACCTGATATCAATGTGCTTCGTTCTCGAGTGTTGCACAGGGTTGTTAGAGATTGCTATGGCACTTGTATTATCACATAAGATAGGAATTTTGTCTAATGCAAAGCCATAGTCCTTCAATTGATTCCTTATCCATAGGATCTGAGCACAACAGCTTACAGCAGCAATATATTCAGCTTCTGCTGTTGAATTGGAAACTGTTTGCTATTTCTTGCTATACCAGGAAATCAATCTACCTCCTAGGAATTGACAACTCCCAGAGGTACTCTTTCTATCCACAACACTACCTGCATAATCAGAATCTGTATATCCAACAAGATTAAAACCAGAATCTTTAGGGTACCAGATACCTAAATTAGGTGTACCCTTAAGATATCTCAAGATTCTTTTAACAGCAACCAGATGTACATCTCTAGGGTCCGCTTGGAACCTTGCACACAAGCATGTAGCATACATAATATCTGGTCTACTTGCAGTAAGATAGAGTAAGGAGCCAATCATACCTCTGTAGCTTGTAACATCTACCTTGATAGAATTGTCAGAAGCTCCAAGTTTGATGGCTGTTGAAGATGGAGTCCTTGCTGATGCTGAATCCTCTATGTGATACTTCTTGAGGAGTTCTTTGAGATACTTGAATGACAAATAAATATACCATTTGACCTTTGACTTACTTGCAATCCAAGAAAGAACTTCAGCTCACCCATCATACTCATTTCAAACTTACTCTGCATTAGTTTAGCAAATCTCTTACAGAGATCATCATTAGTAGACCCAAATATGATGTCATCCACATAGACTTGGACTAATATCATATCACTTTTGTGTTTCTTTGAAAAAAGAGTTTTGTCTATTATACCTCTAACAAAACCATTTTCTAAAAGAAAACCAGAGAAAGTGTCATACCATTTTCTTGGGGCTTGTTTGAGACCATAGATAGCCTTGAAGAGAAAGTACACAAAGTCCAGCAGCTCCTGATTTTCAAAGCCAGGGGCTGTTCCACATACACTTCTTCATCAAGCTCACCATTCAGGAATGTACTCTTAACATCCATTTGATAGACTTTAAAATTGGAGTAAGCTGCAAATTCTAAGAACATCTTGATGGCCTCAAGTCTAGCCACTAGTGCATAGGTTTCACCATAATCAATGCCTTCAGCTTGAGAATACCCTTGTGTAACCAGTCTTGCCTTGTTCCTTGTAACAATGCCATCTTCATCTAGCTTGTTCATGTATACCCATCTTGTACCAACTACTTTCTTGTTCTTTGGCCTGGGTACCAGCTTCCAGACTTGCTGTTGTTCAAACTGATTGGGTTCATCTTGCATAGCAATCACCCAATCTGGATCAGTCAGTGCTTCCTCAGTTTTCTTTGGCTCCATTTTAGATAGAAATGCTGAATAATGACATTCATTCTAAGTTGCACTTCTAGTTTTAACTCCAACACCTGGATCACCAATGATCAGCTCAAAAGGATGAGCTCTATTCCATACAGTCTGTCTTGGAAGATTTGATCTTGATGATTCGCCTTGAAATTCACTTTGATGTTGTGAGTGACTAGATGATCCTTCATTTGCTCCCCCTGAGTTGTTGCTTGATTGCCTTGATGATTCTTCTCCAGTGTTGGTGGTATCTCCATTGTTACCAGTGTTTCCACCACCACCACCATGATCATTATCATCAATGTTATTATCATTACCAGGAATAACTTCAGTTGGGGCTACATCATCTGATTCTGAGTCTGGCAAGTTATCAAACTTCAGCTTCTCAGATGAATCTTCTTTTTGGATATTAGGGAACTTAGTGTCATCAAAAGTAACATTGACACTTTCCTTTACTGTATGACTGCCAACCAAGTAGACTCTGTAAGATCTTCTGGAATAACCAACAAAAATAGCTTCTTGTGCCTTTGCATCAAACTTGCCACGTTTCACATTGTCATCTATAAGCACAAAGCATTTTGCTCCAAATACATGAAAGTACTTGACAGTTGGTTTCTTGTTGTTCAAGATCTCATAAGGAGTCTTCATTAAGTCCTTGTTGATTAAAGTTCGATTCTGAGTATAACAAGCTGTATTTGCTGCTTCAGCCCAAAAGGACGTTGGAAGTTTGGACTCACTTAACATAGTCCTAGCAGCTTCAATCAATGTACGATTCTTTCTTTCCACTACTCCATTTTGTTGAGGAGTTCTAGGGGCAGAATACTGTCTTGTTATTCCTTTATCAGCACAAAAGTCATTTAGAATTGCATTCTTGAATTTAGTACCATTATCTGACCTTATGGCTCTAACAGGGAATCTAGAATCAAACTCAATCAACTTTACATGGTCAACCACCAGGTGTGGGGTCTCATCCTTTGAATGTAGGAATAAAACCCATGTATATTTTGAAAAGTTATCAACAATCACAAGTGCATATTGTTTCTTTGACATAGACATCACAGTAACTGGACCAAACAAATCCATGTGCAGTAGCTGAAGTGGTTCAGTTATTGATGATGTGCCAGTGCCCTTGTGAGAAGCTTTCTTTGACTTTCCTTTCTGACATGCCTCACACAGTCCTTCCTGTGTAAATTCCATCTGAGGCAAACCTCTAACCAATTCCCTCTTGACTAAAGAGTTCATGGTTTTGAAGTTAAGGTGAGACATCTTCTTGTGCCATAGCCAACTTTCATCTGATGAAGCTTTAGCATAAAAACAATTAACTTCATCTTGGGATCCTGAGTGCAGATTATCTATGAACAAGTCACCTTTCCTTACTCCTTGAAGAGCAAGCTTTCCATTCTTCTTGTGAAGGATCTGACACTTCTCTCTTTCAAAGGAAACAACATATCCTCTGTCACAGAAATGACTGATGATGAGAAGATTGAACCTCAGACCTTCCACAAATGATACATCTTCAATGATAACATTTCCAAACTTCAAACAGCCATATCCTTTCGTAATACCCTTGCTGTTATCTCCAAAGGTAACTACTGGGCCAGCTTTCTCAACCAAATTTGATAGCAGGGCTCTATCTCCGGTCATATGCCTTGAACAACCACTGTCAAGAATCCACATAACACGGTTTACCTGTTTAACTCCCTGCAATATCAAATTGATTAGTCCTTCCTCGGAACCCAAACTTGATTGGGTCCGGCATACTTGAAGAACTGGCCTTTTTCAGGCAAAACAACCTTTTTAGCCACAACTACTTCAACCTCTTTCACAAAAGAGTGTTTCCATTTATAGCCAGCCTTAACACATTTCTGAGTAGGCTTAGGGATAAATGAATCCACTCTAGTCTTAGGAGGACTAGTAGTCTTAGCTTTAACATGCTTCTTATTATTAACATATTGACGTGGAGCAGTCTTATTATCAGATACATGCTTACTATTAAAATAAGCATACATAACATTAAAAGCACAAGACATGCAATTAATCACACCACATGCTTTATGAGAAGAATTAACAGCAGGCATGTTAGTACTACAGTTGTTTTGATCCAACTTATGGATATCTGATTTAGTCTTTTTAGTTGCAACAACTTTGACTGGTTTATCAGACATACACTTGTTGGACTGTTCAACTTCAAAAGCAAGATCTACTTCACGAATCTCCTCTGCAATGATAATAGAGTATTCATTCAGAGTATCTGCTTGGGACTTTCTAAAGAAAGGTTTATCAATTGTAATAGACCAAGGTATTTTAATAATATTACATTGCTTGAGTATCGTGTGCGGCGATAATATAGTACAATTGGGATATATAGATGTATATATATATATATATATGTGTACTCTAGTTGACGAGTCAACGCTATCTGTGTAAGTCAGTATGGATTTACGTGCTTGTATGATTTGAATGCGTAACTGTGTGAATTGAAATGTTTAAGTGAGTTATTTGTATCTTAGAGTCATTTTAAAAGCACTGTTGGACTTTTATCAAATCATCAGAGTGTCTATAAATCATAAAAACCTTCTCTATAATGTCTATGTTATATTTGGAGACTTTTTAAAAATATAAGTTTATTTTAATTGGGCACCAATGATTTATTATGATTTTTTTTAAATCATGATTTTCCTTAAAGATGTATTAAACTGTAAAATCTCTAGTTAAATATCTATAAGTCACAAAAATATGATCTTCATATGTATGTGTTCCTAATTTTATATTCTTGGTTATAAAAATGAGAGGTTATTTATTTTCGGGTTTTAAGGATTTTTAAATGATTTTATATAGCAACTTTCGAATTAAAGTGTACTTCTTGTAAAATTCATATCTCAATATATATAAGCCCTAAAAATATTTTAAAAATATGTGTGTGAACCTCATTAGGTGTATTTTATTTTAAAATTTTAAAATTTCAGAATTTATACAAAACCCATTTATTTTGATTTAAATGGCTATTAAAATAGTGTTTAAGTGGAAAGTGGGGTGTGAAAGGACAAGAATACCCTTGCAAGTGATAAAAGCCTTTTTTCTCTCTTTCTTCCTCATTCCACCAGCTCTTTTTTTTTCTCTCAACCCCGTGAGCTCCCTCCCCCTTTACTTTTCATTTCTTTGATTCTTTTAAGCAAATTTTATGAAATTTCTTGGGTGTTAAAGGTTGTTTAAGTGTTAAGTGTTGATGGGTTGAGCTTTTCCTTGAGTTTTGTTGGTTGCATGCAAGTATATATTCGGGTGTAAGTATATGTGTGTCATAGAGAACTCAAACCTTGCATGCAATAAGATTTAATAGCTTAATGAAGGTTGTTAATGGATGGGTTGCAAGAAATTCGAAGTTTGAAGGTGATTTGTGTCGGGGTGCCGATCCTATGGCTACCATCGAACCAAAACCCCATCGGAAATGATTCCAAAGATGATCCGGTGGGCTTGATGATGATGATGTTGATGTTATTATGCTTGATTGATAAAGTAGTAAGTGTATGTATGATTTAATTAAGTTGCATGTGATTTTTATTCAAGGATCTTAAGTTGTATAGCTTGTAAATGGTGTTCATAAAGTGGGTTATGCTTGAATGGATGTCCTTAGTTGATTTTGTTAAAGAAAGAATCTTGCATGTGGTTTTCTTGTTGATCTTGTAAATTTCCAGATTTTATTAAGTTCAAATCTTAAGTTGTTAAGTGATGTTTCTTTTTGTAGTGAATTTGTTGACAATTATAGTGATCTGCTTCCTTGTATAAATTGTATAAAATCGAGTTTTAATCAGATGATGTTCGTTTATAAGTCATTAGAAAGGTAGTGCAATTGTCTACAAGTTTCGTTTTATATGTTTTCTGAAATTCCAATCCGAAGTTTGAGATTTCTGCACTTTAAAAATTCGACCAGAAGTGTTTAGTCATTGTGAGCCCTGTTTTCAAAAATTCGTAGTAAATCGATCGTACATTCAAATTTTCTGAGCCATATCATTCTGGAAATCTCTTTTCGAAACCTACAATTCTTATATACATTTCATTTCCAGATTCTGTGATTTTAGTACACTAAACTTAGAAATACTAGTGTGCATATGTTCTGACTCTGTTCTAGCAGTCCACTTTTTAATTGTTTCAGAATTCATTACTTATCCATTTTTAACGAACCTTGCCATTCTGGAAAGGTCTCGGAATTTCCTTCGAGTTTTGTGTTCGGTACTTTTCAATTTGAGATTGTCTTGTTAGAGTAAATTGAACTTCTTGCAGAACTGGTCATTGGTAATATCAAGTGTATCGGTCGTGTGGTATTGTGTATGGTTCTATTAGGCTTAGGGTTAGTAAGGTAAGGTATACTTGTTGTCTAATAAGTGGAATACTTGAGTTGGTTTATAAATATTTAAGTTTAATTATGTTTGTTTGGTGGTTAGTCGGATGTATCCTCGACTGGTTAGACTATAAATAGAGGAAGTGCTGCCGAAATTTCTATAACTACAAACCTTTCTAAAAACCTTATCGGCGCATTTCTCAATTTAAGTCTTTGGTTATCAATCAGAGTACTATAGCACATTAAATGTGGTGTGTGCTAATTGCTTATGTGTAAAGGTGTAATTATATATGTATATACATAGGTATAGGATTTACGGCAAGGCAAGAGAGACTAACGCGAAGTATTACCTTTCGATTATAGGTCCGAGCGGAAGCAGACCAGGAAAGGAAATAGCAGTTGAGTCAGTAAGAAACACCAAGAGTCGGAAGTGAAGCAGCCTGTTAAGGCAAGTGATCACTTTAACCCCCTTATTGGTTGATAATTATAAGTATAATGCACTGCTATCATACCATGTCATTGCCATGTCATAATACCTTTGTTAAACCCTTGGAAACAAATTCGAATTCTCAAGTTTCATATTGCTATTGCTCAAATCATTTGAAATATACCCTGAGATCATGTGAACCCTGATAACCCTGAGATTTCCATATTGCTATCAGATTGTGTTCACACCCTACTGTAATACCTTTGATATACTCTTGAATCGGTTTCAAATGATAAATTTGTTATACCTTGCTTGATAAATTCCATAAGGATAATATCTTCGATCAATGTCTTGAATTCCTTTGAATAACCTTTTAAATATCCCCTCACACTGATTGTGAAAACTATACTTGGTTATAAACCAGATGGACAATTCCTTACTTGCTGATATAGATTCTGTCATCTTCCTGATCGATCATTTTAATATGATATAATACTTTGTGATCACTATCTCGACCCAGTTGAACAGTTATACCTTAATACTTGGAAGAAATTGTATAGTTTAATTCCATCATGTTTTATAAGATAAAACCCCTTATGCTAGGCTGATCTTTTGTCAGTAAGTATAAGGAAGGCCATGCGGTTTGATACTGAAAGTGATTGAAAAATGTTTAAAATGGATTTTTGAAACTATGGGATAAAAACAAAAATGTTTTAGACCGTGACGCCGGTCTGTTAATTTTATGGCTTTACTGAGCCATGGCCAATGTCAATAAGGGCTAACTAGGGATCCCAAAATAAAGGAGGAATCACACGCAAGGGTGTGATATCCGGAGCTATTCGCGGGCTGATCACCCGGCTAGCTCGTAGCGATCGATTGAAATCCCAAAACTTTAATTGTAAATTTAAAAGTGTTGATTAATATCAAAAACTCTGATTATTGTATTTTCGAAACTATATTCGTTTAACTTATGTATATTAAGGTTGCCTCTTCAGAATTGAAATTCAGACTCCATTATTATTCCTGTTGGAAACCTCGTTTTAGATTCATGTGAAATCTGACAACTGTGTCACTGTCACACTTTGAGTCGTTTTATAGCTTGTTATTTTATATTCGCACTTGCTGAGCATTTGGCTCATTACCTTGCTTTCTAACCTTTTTCAGCTAGTCTAGAAGATGGTGCGAACTTACCGTACTGCCCGTAAGAGAACCGGTGGGGACTGGTAGAGCATTGCGAGATCAGTTGGTGAGACAGGTAGGGTGTTAGCAGCAGATTAGATCACTCTAGTTGTCAGGATGTAAACATTTGGAAGTGTAATAGCGGGTTGTAATAACGGTAGATATTGTTTTCATACTTGAACCTGTTGGCATCCTAGGTTGTGGGGTTGTGGTATTATATTTTGTGGATGTATCACCAGTCTTTATTATATAATTGTAATTATTATGTTAGTTTAGATTTGGGGGTGTCACATCAATACCCTTAAGCACATCAGGAATACCCCTTTCTTCAGGACTGACTCTATTAGGGGTATTTATGCTTAATTTACCAATAGACTCATTATAGTCATACCCTATTCCTACGGTCTGACTAATACTTTGTTTATTGATAATTTCTTTAGCAGTCTTACAAGAGTTGAAGTAAGCATTACCTTTAGTCTTCAGCTCACTAATCTGATCCTTGAGAATGGTTTCCAGTTGAATATAACATTTAACCCTATTCTCAAGAAATGCTATTTTCTCAGTAAGTTCATCCTGATTAACATGCACTAGTTTTAATTCTTTTACCTCCTGTTCAAGAGCTGTGTTCAAAAGAATTATTCTATCATTTTCAGTGCGTGCACAAGAAATAGTACCACTAAGATGACGAATCATTTCAGTGTCAGTGAACTTTACCTCTGACATGTATGAAGATGAAGTGCTTGCCTCTTTAGCCACTAAAGCAAGGTTCCCAATCTCACCTGCTTCTTCATTACTGTCAGTGTCATCCCAACTCTTTCCTTCAGCAACATAGGCTTTCCCAATCTTGTTCTTCTTGCTAGAATCAAATGTGTTTCTTGTCACTTGCTTTGGCTTTCTGCATTCAGTAGCAAAGTGACCCAACTCATTGTAATTGTAGCATCTGATTGTGCTCCTATCCACAGTTCCAGTTTTGTAGCCACCCCTTGTGCTACTTGAAGAGGAAGATCCACCTCTCTGAAATCTGGGCCTGAACTTAAGATTGGGATTCCTCTTGAATCTGAACTTCCCAAACTTCCTGACTATCAAAGCCAAATCACCATCCTCCAGCTGATCAAGTTCCTCTAAAGAATAGAAGTCACCACCAGATTGATCAATGGATGTTAATCCATATTCAGCATCAATAACATTCATGTTAGAACTGGAAGGTTGAACAGCATTCACTTCTAGTTTCTGTGGGACTTCAGCAGCCAATGCGGTAGAAGTACTAACTATCCTCCCAGTTCCATATAACTCATCCTGTTGAATCTGCTCCAGCTCATAGGTCTTCAGAACACCATACAGTCTTTCCAAAGCAATCTCTCCCAGATCTCTTGCTTCTCTAATGGCAGATATTCTGTGCTCCAAATGACGTGGAAGTGTAAGTAGGAACTTCTTGTTAATTTCCTTGATAGTGTAGCGCTTCCCATTGAGATTCAGATCATTGATTAATTTGTTGTATCTCTCAAAAACCTCATAGATACCTTCACCAGGGTTTGATCTGAAATGCTCATATTGAGAGGTAAGAATTTCCAGCTTATTCTCTCTAACTTCCTCTGTCCCCTCATTGATTATCTCTATAGTTTCCCAAATGTGTTTGGCAGTATCACAGTTTAGGACATGATTATGCATGATAGGATCAAGACAATCAACAAGGATCAACTGTAGACATGCATCCAAGGTAAAATCCTCTTTTTCATCAGGAGTGTAGTCCTTGGGATCCTTAGGGTACATCTTAGCAGCCCTAGTAACAATCTGATTCTCTATAAGTTCTCCCTCAATAATCATAGGGACTTTGGGACCATTCTTCAGCACATCAAAGTATTTAGGATTAGCAACTTTAAGAAATAGGAGCATTTTCTTCTTCCAAATAGGATAATGCTCCTTGCTGAACATGGGGATTTTGACTGTACCCACTTTCTGTGTAGTAGACATCTTTTGAGATTTTTAGGAATAATAAAAAATTCAGAGTTTAAGAAAAATCTCAAAACAAATGGATCTTTGATTTGTATATCAATCAAAAGGCTCTGATGCCAATTGTTAGGTCCTGATAAGTCTGTATAAGGAGGGTTGAATACAAACTATACCGTTTTATCGAATTTGTCCTTTGAATAATTTAACAATTAAGAACAAATTAATGCGGAATATAAATGAAACAAGATTCAAGTTAAATATAAACTATATTAAACTTGAAGGGTGTTGCAAATACAGTACAGATTACAAAGTATTTATCTCAAACAAATTAATACAAATTTAGAATAAATTCGACATGAACTTTTCTAATATTTGTAATAAAAAGATCGAATGCTAAAAGCAATGTTCGAGATAAATTTTAGGGATATAAATCCGCTAGATAATCAAAGCAATACAAGTAATCAACTTCTAGTGGTTTGGATTTAACAATACAAACTAGAATTAATTGCTTGAGAAGAAATGAGATCAAATGCTTTTCTGTTCTTCAGAGAAAATGCTGTGTTGATTTGATGAAAAAGTCTGTTAGCATTCTTCTGTCCAGCCTCGGGTAAGTACAATTCCAGTAGTACTGTATGACCTCAAATCAGCTGTATGACCTTTTGATTAATTCAATATGACCTGATTAATCAAATGAAAACACTTGTATGACCTGAGGAATTATGCTCGGTAGAACCAAGGATGAGTAGTATGACCTCTGAAATCACTCGGTATGACCTGTTGATAATACTCTACTGGTATGACCTGAGATTTCGGTATGACCTGGCATAACTATACCTGTATGACCTGAGATGTCGGTATGACCTGGCATAACTATACCTGTATGACCTGAGATGTCGGTATGACCTGGCATAACTATACATGTATGACCTGAGATGTCGGTATGACCTAGCACCTTTACAGGGCAGGTCATACCGAGCAAAAGAAAGGTCATACAAGTTAATTTAGAAAATCCTTTTAATTTATTTAGATAGATTAAATTAAAGATTAAATTAATTCTTTTATAGAATTAAGTTAATAAATAATTTAGCCAACTAAATTAGTTAATTTAATAAATAAATTAATTCTTTTATAGAATTAATTTATTAATTAAATTAATTTAACAGAAAAGAAGATAATCTAAAAACCAAGCTTCCTCTAATAACTGAAAACCACTGAATGTAGATGATTAAACTCCACTAACTGACGTCGTCATTCAATGCACTGTCTGGTTCATGAATAACTGACTTCAATGATAATTCTTCATCTTTAAACATATAAAGCTGTGGCTTCTTTTCTTTAGCTCTGAATAAACTCTGTATCCTGTATTTCTTCTGTCACCAACTGGAAATCTCTGTCACTGTAATAAATCCACTTTCTTGAATACTTCACTGAGGCTTGAACAATAAATTGAACTTCTTTCAATGTAGAATAACTTAAAGTCTGTAGATGACTTTAAATCTTCATACTCTTGACTGATGGAATCTTCTGAGATTCCTGTGACACAATGATTTATTATTTACTTATTACATACTTGTTTAAGTTAAGTTGTTTCCTCGAAATACGAATAGGCCTATACATATGCCTTTCATAGTGTGATATGAAGCGTTCTTCTCTTCGAAGTCCACCAAAGCAGTGAAATTGTTCTTCTCGTGGGTGAAACTAGTGAGTGACATTGTTTTGTTGGTTGGTACCATTGATGAAAGCTTTGAACTTACATAGAGAATTTAGCTTTGAGAGAGAAGAAGATTTCTTGCCTTAGAGAATTTTTGGAAAATGATAGAAAATGATTAGCTGAGAGTAAAATTTAATTTATACATCCCGAAATAATTCACTAATAAAATCAGAATAATCGAAAGAGATTATCTGATTGGGCAAGAAAGTAAACGTTTAAAAGTAATGGAAAGGAAAGTAAAGCCACGAATTTACTGTAATTACTTACATGTATTGTACGCATGTAACTACGGATAAGATTGTGACTTTAACGGTTACGATTAAACTAAACTATCTACGGATAGTTTTTTGCCTTTTGGGATTTGATATCCGTAGAGGTGTAAAAACGGTATCTGTAGACAAAGAAAAATCCAGTGTCAGAAATGACCATCAACGGATAGGGGTATTCGTAGAAGGAGAGATTTTGACTAAGACAAAATTCTTCTTTTTTAGAGAGTTTTAATTCTTATGAAAATCATGTTGACACTGGCTGCATTTCAAATTATCAGACATTTAAATAAATTAAGAGTAAATAAGCATACCTAGCTCACTTACCAACCTTGAGAATGTTGATTCATCAAGTGGCTTGGTAAAAATGTCTGCAATTTGCTGCTTACTTGGAACAAAATGAAGTTCCACAGTATCATTCATCACATGTTCCCTGATGAAGTGATACTTTATGTCAATGTGCTTGGTCCTTGAGTGTTGTACTGGATTCTCAGTTATGGCAATTGCACTAGTGTTGTCACAGAATATTGGAATCTTATTAACTATTATACCATAGTCTATTAGTTGATTTTTCATCCAAAGTATCTGTGCACAACAACTTCCATCAGCAATGTATTCTGCCTCAGCTGTAGAGGTAGAGACAAAATTTTGCTTCTTACTGAACCATGAGACAAGCTTGTTTCCTAGAAATTGACAGGTGCCTGTTGTACTTTTTCTGTCAATATTGCAACCTGCATAGTCTGCATCTGAATAACCAATTAGATCAAAAGCAGATTCTCTAGGGTACCAAATTCCAAGGTTTGGTGTTCCCTTGAGATATCTGAAAATCCTCTTGATAGCAATTAAGTGAGACTCTCTAGGATCAGCCTGAAATCTAGCACAAAGACATGTAGCAAACATAATATCAGGTCTACTAGCTGTTAAATATAAAAGTGAGCCTACCATGCCTCTATAGCTTGAAATGTCCACAGATTTTTCCTTAGTATTCAATTCAAGCTTAGTGGCAGTTGGCATGGGTGTTTTAGCAGGAGAGCAATCCATTAGATCAAACTTCTTTAATAAATCAAAGAGATATTTAGTTTGACTAATAAAGATTCCTTATTTCACTTGCTTAACTTGTAAGCCAAGGAAGTAGGTAAGTTCACCCATCATGCTCATTTCATATTTACTTTGCATAAGTTTGGCAAACCTTTTGCAAAGCTTCTCATCTGTAGACCCAAAAATTATGTCATCTACATAAATTTGAACAAGAATGCTAGAGCCATTAACATTTCTAAAGAAAAGAATTTTGTCAACAGTACCTCTAGTGAAGTGATTCTCTAAAAGAAACTGTGACAGAGTGTCATACCAGGCTCTAGGTGCTTGCTTCAGTCCATAGAGTGCCTTGAGTAGGTAGTATACAAATTCTGTATAATTTGGATCTTCAAAACCAGGAGGTTGACTGACATACACCTCCTCTTCCAGTTCTCCATTCAAGAAGGCACTCTTAACATCCATTTGATAGTCTTTGAAATTGGCATGGGTTGCATAGGCTAGGAATATCCTTATTGCTTCCAATCGAGCAACAGGGGCAAATGTTTCATCATAATCTATTCCTTTTTCTTGAGAATAGCCCTTAGCAACCAATCTAGCTTTGTTCCTTGTGACAATGTCATTTTCATCCATCTTGTTTCTGAATACCCACTTTGTACCTTTAACACTTTTGTCCTTAAGTTTGGGTACTAGCTTCCATACTTTATTTCTCTCAAATTGGTTAAGCTCCTCTTGCATGGCTAAAACCCAATCTGGATCTAAAAGAGCATCCTCAACTTTCTTTGGTTCTTCTTGAGAAAGAAAGCTAATGTATAGACATTCATCATGAGTAGCTCTTCTAGTTTGGACATTTGAGGATGCATCACCAATGATCAGTTCAAATGGGTGATCCCTTGTCCATTTTCTTCTTGTTGCAGGTGTAGGTCTTGAAGATGTAACATCATTCTCATCAACATGATCATGTGAGGTTGATCCTTGACTTAGAGAAACTCCCCCTGAGTTTATTGGGGTGGTTACTCTATGTTGTGATCCACCTACGGATGCTCCAATTTGGCTTCCTACGGATGCTCCATTTTGGCTTCCTACGGATGCTCCAATTTGGCTTCCTACGGATGCTCCAATTTGGCTTCCTACGGATGCTCCAATTTGGCTTCCTACGGATGCTCCATGTTGGCTTCCTACAGATGCTCCATTTATCCATTCTATGGATGGCTCATTTAAACTTGAGTTATCCATATTTGAGATAATCATTCTTGGAGGTACTGATTCATCCACATAATCATCATCTTCATCATCATGATAGAGACCTTCCACCTTATTCTCAAACTTGAAAGTTTCATGAAAACCCTCATCAGTAAGACCTTGTATTTTGGCATCATCAGAAACAACATGTACAGATTCCATAACAATTTTGATTCTGTGATTAAAAACCCTGTAGGCTTTTCCAGCTGCATATCCCACAAAAGTGGCTTCATCTGCCTTTGACTCAAATTTTCCAAGATTTTCACCTTGATTTCTCAATACAAAACATTTGCAACCAAAGACATGTAGAAAATTCAAGGATGGCTTCCTTCCTTTGAGTAGCTGATATGGAGTCATTCCTTTTGCTTGATTGATCAAATAAATATTTTGAGTGAAACATGCAGTGTTAACTGCTTCAGCCCAGAAATAAGTAGGTAACTTTGATTCTCCTAGCATTGTTCTTGCAGCCTCAATTAGAGTCCTATTTTTCCTTTCTACCACTCCATTTTGTTGTGGTGTCCTTGCTGCAGAGAACTCATGAATGATTCCATTCTCCTCACAAAACAGCCTCATGGTTGAATTCTTGAACTCAGTGCCATTGTCACTCCTGATTCTTCTTACTTTGAGATCAGGATGATTGTTAGCAACCTTGATGTGATTGATTATGATTTCACTTGTCTCATCTTTGGAGTGCAGAAAATATGTCCATGTAAATTTAGAAAAATCATCCATAATCACAAGGCAATATATTTTCTTTGAAATTGATATGACATTTACTAGTCCAAACAAATCCATGTGTAACAGCTGTAGAGGTTGCTCAATTGATGAGTCCAGCTTGCTTCTGAAAGAAATCTTCTTTTGCTTCCCTTTCTGGCAAGCATCACAAAGTCCATCCTTCGAAAATTCCAACTGAGGAAGTCCTCTTACTAGGTCTCTTCTTACCAAATCATTCATAGACTTGAAGTTCAAATGTGATAGTCTTTTGTGCCATAGCCAACTCTCATCCTTGCTTGCTTTGCTCAAAAGACAAGTGATAGAATCTGAACTTGTTGAGTTGAAGTCAGCTATGTACACATTTCCTTTTCTGTATCCTGTCAACACCACATTGTTGTTTTCTTTGTTGGAAACAACACAGGCTCCTTTATTGAATGAAACTGAGAAACCTCTATCACACAGTTGACTAATACTCATCAAATTGTGCTTAAGTCCATCAACCAGTGCTACTTCATCAATGATGACATTTTCCTTTGAAATCAAGCCATATCCCTTAGTAAAACATTTGTTGTCATCTCCAAAAGTAATGCTAGGGCCAGCTTTCTCCACAAACTTTGTGAGCAGGGTAGAATCTCCAGTCATGTGCCTAGAACAACCAATGTCTAAGTACCATAGATTATTCATGTATCCCCGCACACAACAAAACCAAATCAAGTTGATTTTGGTACCCAAGTTTCCTTGGGTCCTCTCCTGTTAGCTTTGCCTTTCTTGTCATTTTGCACCTTAATCCCAGGTTGAGTTAAATTAACCTTGACCCTGGGTGTTGACCTATGAGAGACAACATGTTGAGGATGTTCATATGCATACATGTTTGATATAGGCATTTGAGAATTTTGTGCATACATAGCATTCATGTGTGGCATGTTCCATGTCATTTGTGGCATTGTGAATGCATTCATATAAGGATTTGAGACAAATGGCATGTTGGCGTACAAATTTGATGCTTGATCAGTATGTGCAAACATGTTATGCATAACATGCATAGGCATATTAGGTACATGCATAGGCATTTGAACAGATGGAGTTTTAACAGTTTTGCAATTGGTAGATAAATGATTAACACTACCACACTTTACACAAGTTTTCCTAGGAGCATACTTGCCAGGTGTATAGTTGTTATTCTTGTTAATCCCTACCTTACCATTTCTGTTCTTTTTCTTTTTAACCTCAGCATTAACCTCTACATTCTCAACCTTGTCCTTCAATTGCTTGTTGGACAAGTGACCTATGTTGACATTCTCAGCTTTGGTTTTGCTACCTTCTCCCTGAACAAAATTCTTGTTGGTTGGACCATACTTATTGTTCAGCTTCTCAAGTTTCTCTAGACTAACACTAGATGTACATTTCTTGGGACAAGTTACTTCCGTAGAGGTGTTGTCCATCAACGGATGCTTGTTATCCGTAGAGGCATTACCCTCCAATGGATGCTCACTATCCGTAGAAGTGTCATCTCCTAGACACTCAACATCTAGTTTGTTTTTATTTTTTCTTACTGATTCCTTGTAGAATGTATCCACACCTTGAGCCTTAATAATGTTTGCGGCCACATTCCTGGAATCAGTCCATCTTGCTATTGTTTCATGTTCTTTAGCTAACTGTGCCTTGATGGATTCTTCTCTTTTAAGCACAGTCAGCAAATCATCCTTGGCAACCTGACACTCTACTCTCATTTTCTCAAACTCAATAAATTGTGTTTCCAGAAGAGCATTCCTATCACTTAACAACTGATTAGCATTTTTAATCCTGGTGTTCTTATGTGTAAGTGATTTAAGAGAAATACGCATATGGTACAATTCAGTGGACATGTCATTAATTGCACTATTACATTCCTCAGTAGAAAGCTCAGAGAGATTGGTGGTAATTACCTGATTGAAAGATGAACTGGACTCCTGCTCACTTGAATCAGCCATCAGTGCAAGGTTCACAAATTCAGTGTCCTCCTCAGAGTCATTCCCATCTTCAGCCCAGTCATAGTCCTGTGTTATGAATGCTCTACCCTTTTGCTTGAGAAAATCAAAGTATTTCTTCTTGTAATCAACAGGCTCAAACTTCATGTCACTCTTCTCAGCCTTTGGTTTTCTGCATTCATTTGCAAAGTGACCTCCCATTCCACAATTGAAACATTTAAACTTGGACCTCTCAACAAAGTTCTTGTTTGATTGAGAGTCCTTTCTGAATGGTTTGGACACATCAGGGTTTCTCTTGAACTTGAGCTTTGAGAATTTTCTTGATAGAAAAGCTAAATGTTCATCTAGCTCATCAATTTCCTCTTAATTGGAGTGCTCACTTTCTTCAACCATCTTTCCTTTGCACTTTCTTGATTCAGCTCTACCTTCACAAGTACCGTGGCTTGGTGTAGTTTCAGCAGCTTTTTCTTTCATGTCCTCAGCCTTTTCACCACTTGCAACCAAAGCAACAGATACAGTTTTCTTTTGGACCTTCTCAATTTCTTCATCCTGCTCCATTTCTAGCTCATATGTTTTTAGGGTTCCATATAGCCTCTCAAGAGTAAAGTCCTTGTACTCTTGAGTGTTTCTCAAGGAAACAGTCATAGGCTTCCACTCCTTTGGCAAGGCTCTGAGAAATTTGAGATTTGAATCCTTCACTTGATACACTCTTCCATACAACTTCAATCCATTCAGCAACTTTTGAAATCTACTAAAAGTATCATTCAAAGATTCTCCACTCTTGAAGTGAAAGTGTTCATATTGTTGTATGAGAAGCTGCATATTGTTCTCCCTTACCTTCTCAGTCCCTTCACATATGGTTTGGACAGTGTCCCAAATCTCCTTTGTTGTAGAACAGTTAATAACATTGTCAAACAAGTCAGAATCAAGACCATTGAACAAAATATTCATGGCCTTCTATTATTTATGAACTGCAATGATATCCTCAGGAGTCCATTCTGAACGTAGCTTTGGAATTGTGTTTGGAGCTCCTGCAGGTTCCTGAGCTATTGAGGCGTTTGGCTTCATTGGTACATGAGGGCCATGTTCTATGCACTCTACATAACCTTCATCCATAGACATTAGATGTACTCGCATTTTTACTTTCCAGTGAAAGTAGTTTTCTCTATCAAGAACTGGTATTTTGACTCCATGATCCTTCTGACCCATGATTCAGTTGTCTTTACATCTTTAAACTTCTTGTCTGTTAGAAGCTTGCTCTGATACCAATTGTTATTCCCAGACAATGAATCAAGATTGTAGAAGGGGAGGTTGAATATAATCTTTATAATTTCTTTTTGATTCTTGATAGTGAAGATATGAAATTAAAACATAAGAACATAAAAGCAAATAAGATAACACAAGAATTAAAAATTCAAGTGGATTGTTTTTGTCCACCTGAGAGATTATTATTGAAGAGATTTTTATTAAAGAAATTTTTGGCCGGGAATATATATATATATATAGACAAGAAAGTCCCTTGATTTAACGGGGTTAGACTCAATCTAACGGTTGTACACAAACTACACATAGTTGAATAGTTTAGGTACACAATGTGTTTAATTAATAGTTTAGGTACACATAGTGCAGTTTATTGATAGTTTAGGTACACATAGTGCAATTCACTCTATAAATATCTACAATTGGTATTGACTGTTTCATATAATTTATGCAGGGTCTGAACAATGAAATTGACAACATCTTACCTAGGATTAGAAATACACAAAAAGCCTTTCAGTCTAGTTTTATTTGGCCTTTAAAAAATTTGGTCTTTTTAAGAATCAGGTTGGACCGGGATTTTTGAAAAATTGGATCGAACCAGGCCGGGTTTTCTCTACAATATGAGTACCGTTTTAGGCCCGCGGGCCAGGACGGATCGAACCAAACCGGACTTTTATTTGGGCTATATATATATATATATATATATTATTAAAGACGAAACATTAAAAGTTTGGTCGGTACGGTACCTGTTTTTTGGTACTTTGTGATTTTACTTAATTACCCTAACTTATTAATAAAAATAGATTAAATAATAATAACATTAAACAACAATTATCTTATTCTGCTAAAACACATTACTTTTCTATTTTTTTTAACAAAATCCCTGTAAAGCATAATGTAACATAAGATGTAACAGAGATAACTACAACTCAACAAAGGACAAGACATACAGTAATATTAACAGAAGCACAGGAATCCAGAAGTAAAGAAGAAAAGGTAAACTCAAAAAATCAAAATATGGTATGTATTCTTGAAGTCCGTAAACAGGTTACAGAAAGAAGTTCATTAATATGTTCAAGCCTCAGTGACAAATAAAGAAACAAGACTTTCAAGACTACGGAAGTATTTGAATGATTAAGAGTTAGTACCATAGGGTTCCAGTGATTTTATTGAAGCAACCAGAACGACAAAGGACTTATCAACAACATTGAATTGAAGACATGGAAGTATTGAAAAGAATATTACAAGGTATGTTTAGATTTAAATGGAGGTACAATTTGCGTGCTGAAAAAGGGAAGGATCTTCAAGGATCAAACTACATAAGAAAACATTCGATGGTTTTCTTTTAAGAAAAATCATCGAAAGTGATCAAGTGGATCTAAAGGAAAGACCATCAAAGAATAGTTTTTCATTCGATAGATTTTATTTAAAATCTATCGAAGGAAAAATTATTTTATTCATTCGATAGTTTTTTAAATGAATGAGCAGGTGAGTTTGTATTGTTGTGTCAGGTTGATGGAGGAATTGGACGGCCATGATTGTTTCAAAAACTGGTTCGATAGTTTTTCAAAATCAAGTCTACAAATACGAGAATGAAGACAGTGTTCTTCAGTTGTTGGTTTACAGTTGATCAAAAGATACAGAAGAAGTTAAAGCTCAAGAACATTTACAACCGGGAATTTATGTTGCCTTAATTTCTATAGTTTGTATTGATTACGTATACCTGAACTCATTGAATCTAATCTACGGATTAGATTTGTAGCACCCCTCACGGTTTATATTTCTAAAACGATATATTCCCCGACTCGTGTTTTGATTTGGTGCATTTGATTTCGTATTAGAACTGAAAGAATTATCCGCGAACGAAATTGAATAATTTGTGAATATCGTATTCAACCCCCCTTCTACGATACTTTGGACCTAACAATTGGTATCAGAGCTTCTTGATTGACGTACAAATCTGATCCGGTGAATGAGACCAAAATCAAACAAGGCTTGAAAATTTGAAGCAAATTTTTTAACTTTCAAATTTTTTCATTTAATTGGAATTTCTTGAATTTTGAACAATTTGAAATTTTCAGAAACCATGAGTGCTCCAAAGACAACTGCTGGTATCAAGGTTCCCCCCTTCACTAGAGATGATTTCGGTTTGTGGAAGATGAAGATGTTGTTATTTATCAAGGCATCTAATCCGTTGTATATTGGCATTTTAGAGAACGGACCATTTGTACCAATGAAACCAGTTGGTGAATCAACATCTCCTGATGGTACCAGAATTCATCAAGGCTCAACCCCAAAGGATTTATCTGAGTACACAGATACAGATAAGGAACTGATTCGATTGGATACAGGTCTGATGCTGATATTGACAGACTCCTCAGACAAGGAAATGAGCTATCAGTTAATGAACTGTGTGAGCGGGAAACAAATGTGGGATACCATAAACTTGATAATGGAAGGAACTGAAGACGTGCAGGAAAACAGATTGGATATCCTGACTTCTCAATATGAATCATTTAGGTCACTTCCTGGAGAAAGTATAACTCAGGTCTTTGAGAAGTATACTAAGATACTGAATGAATTAACCATGAAAGGGAAGACCTATCCTCTGAGAGAGACAAACAGGAAGTTCATGATGACACTTTCCCATCATGTAGAACACAAGTCCTCATCCATAAGGGAAAGAATTGACTTTACTAAGATGCCATTGGAAATGATTTATGGCAAGCTTAAGACTTATGAGATGGAGCAAGAACAAAGAGTGATAATCTACGGACCAGGGACTGTGGACAATAAGAACTCTGCACTCACAAGATCAGCTACACTTGTAGTGGATGAACCAACAACTTCTGATATTCAGGTTCAAACCCCTAGAGTTGGAAATGAGGTGATTATAGAAGCTGAAATGGATTTTGTAAATGGAAGACAAAACCATGGCGTACTTAGCTGCAAAGTTTAGCCACATTCGTTTCAAGAGAAACCTTAAGTACAAGTTCAAGGGATCAACCAACAGATTTCAGAAGAACAAGTATTCACCAAACACTGGCTTTAAGGGAGGCTACAAGACTGGCATAATTGATAGAAGCAAATCAAGATGCTACAACTACAATGAGTTAGGGCATTTCGCCACTGAATGCCGGAAGCCTCGTCAAGCAAGAGACAAGAAAGATGTCTATGAGAAGAAAGATTCTTATGAGAATTTGAAGAAAGAGAATGCCAAGTTGAAACAACAACTGGAAGTCTTATCTGGAAAGCAGAAAGGAAAGGCTTATATTGCAGAGGGAAAAAGTTGGGATGATACTGATTTGGATGAAGAAGAAGAGTATGTAAATCTTGCCCTAATGGCTGACTCTTCAGAGGAATCACCACAATCATCTCAGGTACCTATCTTAACTACAATTGACATGTCTAATTCTGAGTACAAGAAAACTGTGCAAGATCTTAGTGTAGAATTGTTTAATGTACACACAAGCATGGTGGCATCAGAAATTGAAAATGCTAAACTAGTTCTTAAGATTAAAAATCTAGAATCTAAGAATGAAGAACTAATGCGTGTAGCTATCACATTAGAAGATCTTAGACAGAGGAATGAGTACTTAGAGAACAGGGTCAAGTGTAATGATGAGATAGAGACTATCCTCAGGAAGCAGATTTCAGACCTAGATTTGAAACTGAATGCATATAAGAACTCCGCCCTAATTGCTAAGGAAATAATTGATACTCAGACATTAGGGAATAAAACTGCTATAGGATTTGACTACAGCAAAAGAACTGGAAAGAAGATAGTGGAATTCCCTGTGACATCTTCAGTTGTCAAGAAGGATACTCCACATATTCTTAAGAATGTAGATTTTCCAGTTTTTGTTAAGCCTATTTCAGCACCTTTTAATGAGGATGATCTAGTCATAAGACAAGAATTGCTTGAGGAGGATTTATTGAAGGAAGCGGAGATAAAGACTAAGTTGCCTAGGAAGTCAGTAAAAACTGAATTAACTAAAACTGATTTAGGCAATAAGGTTAGCAAGGCTAAAAAGAACAGGAATGGGAAAGATAGTGCTAATCAGAATATTGTTTCATCTTCTCCCATTGCATCTAGGAAGTTGTGCACTAATTGTAATTCTACTGGACACCTTACACATGCATGTAAAAAGGTTAAAGTGGAAACTGTTGTTACTTCTGAAATGCATAACATGTCTGACATGCTTGATCTTCATGAACCATGTGGAAAGAAAGAGTGTTTACTTTGTGCATAAAATATCATGCATGCTTATTTTAAGTTGATGAATGCATCTAGTAGCACTAATAGTAAAAATGATAAATCCACAGACAGCATGAAAGTCAAACAAGTTAAGACTGACTTGAATGTTACTCATGTTAAAGTATCTAAACCAAAGTCCGCTTAATCAATCTGTGATTGCAGGGTAAGCTTAAAAGCTCAAAGATCGTGTGGATTCTGGATAGTGGCTGCTCTAGACAGATGACAGGAGAAGAGTCCCTGCTTACAGAGGTGGTTAAGAAGACCGGCCCGATTGTAACCTTTGGAGATGACAACAAATGATTCACTACGGGATATGGTAATTTGAGAATTGGGAATGTCATCATTGAAAACATCTCTCTTGTTGAAGGATTGAAGCACAATCTTCTAAGTATCAACCAATTCTGTGATAAAGGATACAATGTAGATTTCAGAAAGGACAAGTGCTTGATCACAAACAGGAAGGATGAGAAGCTTGCTCTACTGGGAGTGAGAAAAGGAAATTTTTTTATAGCCGACTTAAGTTCTACCAGTTGAGAAGTTACATGTTTCTATAGTAAGGCATCTTCAGAACAAAGTTGGTTATGGCATAAGAAGCTCTCACACTTGAACTTCAAAACTATGAACTCTTTGGTAAAGAGAGAGTTAGTGAGAGGGTTGCCCCTGATGGAATTTTATCAGGAGAGACTATGTGAAGCATGTGAAAAAGGGAAGTCTAAGAAGGCATCACACAGAAGCAGAGAAATGACAAGCATTGTTGAACCTCTTCAACTGATTCATATGGATTTATTTGGTCCAGTCAATGTTATGTCATTTTCAAGAAAAAGATATGCATTAGTGATGGTGGATGACTACTCCAAGTACACGCGGGTGTTGTTCTTACATAAAAAGGATGAAGCAACACAACTAATCATTGATCACATCAAGAAGATAGAAGTGGAAGCTAAGCTACATGTGCGGACAATCAGATCAGACAATGGAACTGAATTCAAGAATGCAGTTCTTAATGATTTCTGCTCAGAGAAAGGAATATCAAGACAGTATTCAGCACCAAGAACTCCTCAGCAGAATGGAGTAGTGGAAAGGAAGAACAGAACCTTGGTTGAAGCAGCAAGGACAATGTCAAATGAATCAAAAATTCCCACTTACTTTTGGGCTGAAGCAGTGAATACAGCTTGCTACACTCAGAATCGAACCCTGATTAACAAAGATCATGAAAAGACTCAGTATGAGTTAATGGCCAACAAGAAACCAACACTGAAGTACTTTCATGTATTTGGTGCAAAGTGCTTTGTACTAAAAGATGGAGAACATCTAGGCAAGTTTGATGCCAAAGCAGATGAAGGCATTTTTCTGGGCTATTCTCTGGAATCTAAAGCTTACAGGGTGTATGTAATTGAAGATATGAAGGTGTTGGAAAGCCTTAATGTAACATTTGATGACAACAAAAGACAAGGCCTGCAAACTAGAGAGAACTCTGAATCCTTGGTATTTGAAAATCTATCAGGAGATCTCTCTGACAATGAAGAAGAACCTGAAGTTGTTCCTGGTAATAATAATAATGATAATGATAATGATTCTGGACCAAGCGGTGACAGTGGTGGAGATCCTCAAACTACTACAGGATCCACTAGTCAATCAACAGAGTCAACAGATCATACCGGCAACAACCTAGGGCGAGCAGGAGAAGGATCAACTAGTCACACTCCACAACATTTTGAACAAGGAGAATCATCAAGATCGTATCTGCCAAGACAAAGGGTATGGAATAGAGATCATCCATTTCACTTCATCATTGGTGAACCGGACACAGGAGTGAGAACTAGGAGGACATCACAAAATGAATGTCACTATTCTTGGTTTCTTTCAGAAACAGAACCTAAGAAAGTTGAAGATACCCTAGATGATCCAGATTGGGTGATTGCAATGCAAGATGAACTCAATCAGTTTGAAAGGCAGAAAGTTTGGAAGCTGGTACCCAGGCCTAAAGGAAATCTGTTATAGGAAGAATTCAACTTAATAATGGAGGAGATTAAAGGTGTAACCCCTATTGCTTACATTATCTTGTCAAGACAAGGCATTGGTATTGGAGTAGAGCTCTTTTTGATACCATGATTACATGTGATATGGTAGACAATAATTTGTTTCAATGTTTTAGTAGTTGGATATTCGATATAAGGTATAAGCCGATTATTCAATTATTATATGATATACTAATGAAGCTTATGGGAGACTACATGTTTAAAGGGACTTACTGCTTAAGAATGACTGTGCAATTTTCCCTCAAATAATTGAAAAGCTTATATTTACAATCGAGGCTATTAATGTAATTCAACATGAACTTGTGCTGATGAATGTGAGGTTAAGGATATTGATGGTGGCCAGTGGGTGGTGAATATGATGAAGAAGACATGTTCTTATAGGAGATGGAAATTCAGGGGATATCCTTTTAGTCGTGGTTGTCAACCTTTATTCACAATGAATGAAAAATCAGAAAATAATATTTTACAGCAGAAATGTGTATCTAGAAGCATATGGGTATATGCTTAGGCCAATGAAAGGGTCTCTGTATTGCCACAAAATTGATTTCCTGACATTTTTCCTCCAAAGGCTAGAAAAATGCTAGAAAGACCTAAAAAAATAGGAGAAGTGAGCAAGATAAACCAGAAGCATGAGTTAAATTAGGAAAGAAAGGATTAGAATGAGGTGAAATCAATATATCATGCATGGTCACAACAAGACAACTTGTAAAATGTGCACATTAGCTCCATTATCAATCAACCATTCATGAGACATATAAGTGAATAATAGTTCATGCTTATAGGTAACAAACCAGTTATTGGTTACAGAAGAAGATGCTTCACCAACAACCATGTTTTCCATATGCCTACAATGGAACCAACTTCAAGCACAATATCTGTTTGAGGCACTTTATCAGTTTTCTTTACTTTTTTATTCAGACGATCCTTATTCCAATTACCAACCTGCCCACAAGACAAACATGGTTTGTTTGTCTTTGATTTCTTAGCCTTGTTCTTTTCAGGTTTAGCATTACTCTTCTTGTTAGCAAACTTTTTTTTCTAACCAACTATCACAATATTTACCTTCACACTACCAATTTCAACAAGCATTGCATATCTTTATTTAGACTTGTGTTGTTCCTTTACATAGATGTCTAAAATGAGGTTAAGTGATCTCTCCCTTCTGTCTTTTCTGAGAAAATGCAAACTCTTCCCAACACTTAGGGAGCTTTTCAATCACAAACATAACTCGAAACTTCCGAGGGCGGTCCATGCCGGACTCCTTCAAATCATAGACAAGCATCTCAAACTAATGTACCTGCTCAGTCATGAATTTATTATGCACCAGTTTGAAGTCAAGAAACTTAGCCACAAAATACTTTTCCAGACCTTGAGAGTCAGTATTATGTGTCTGATTCAGCTTCTCCCACAAGAACTTAGAATTATAGACATCAGATGCAGAAACATCAAACAATGTGTTCGCTAAAACAACTAGAATAGCAGCTCGAGCCACACCATCTTTCTCAGTCCATATCACATAAGCAATTACAATTTCAGCCTTTCCTTGATCAACCACAGGTGGATGATACTGTACCACCGACCATAGACTCTTAATCGTCAACCACATTTTCATCTTTTTCTACCAACGAGAAAAATTAGAATCCCCGTCGAATTTCTCAAGCACACCGAGAGATCAATGGGTTGTGGAAAACGATACGTAGTCTAATCAATGGTGGGTTCAGTAACACTAAAACTACGGGTAAAAAAATAACAAAGGGGATATTAGTTTCATTCACCATCTTAGATTATATAATTATAAAAATATAATAATAATAATTTCTTCAAGATTGTTAGAGATAAAACAACAATACAACAATTATATTCTATAATATGTCGCAACTAAAGAACATGCAAATAGGGAACCAAATACAGAACCAATCACGAAGACAAGATGACACTGTAATCGGTAACATTCATAACAAAAAAAAGAGCGAATAAGAAAAGTTTAGCTATATTGTCGTTTTAACAAATTAAACGGCTAAGTCGCCGAGCCTTCGACAATACACGATTGTTTTCGAAGAAACTATCGTCCCACTTACTGTGTTGGTATGTCGCGATGAATCTCTTAAGATAAAACAGCACAAAACAACTTTTTCACAGTCCGTTAAATTGCTTTAACAGCGACAAACACCTCAGTTCGCTAAAAAATTATACATTATTTTATGTATATGGGAAAGAGAGGTAGAGAAAGAATAAAACTTGCGTCTAATCTTGTAAGAGCATCTCCAAGGGGGATAGCTAAAATGGTTAGCTAAAATAATATAAAGTAATAGTTATGTAAAATTTGTTGAACCTGTAAGGTGTTGTACTCCAATGGTATTAGCTATAATGGTTAGCTATATTTCAAAAACAGTATTTTATTATTATTTCGTGATTATTCTGTAATTCGTGATTATTACAGATCGATCTTAATTGTGGGAATATATTTTTGAAATTCTAAATTAAATTTTGTTATTAAATTTTAATATATAAACATTAACACTAATTGATTTTAACTGTGGTCAAGCATTCCCTGCATATTTTGTTAAGCTATCCGAGCAACAATAATCGAAAATCAATTGTTTTCAATCAGGTAACTAACAAGTGAGAATAGATTTTTGCACCACCTAAATTAACTTTGAAAACCACCACAAAACAGGAAGAAATAAGTTGCTAAGTGTCAAAAGAAAACATAAAGATGATGAACACTTCTTTCGGACAATTAGTCAAACACCTTATGCTATCTCAAATACAAAGAAAAACACTTTATAAATTTGATTTTGAGAGATTCCCACAAATCCTAGATCCCTTTTTATGCAATAATCACAAACCTAATTCCTAATTTGAAGGAAAAATAAACAAAAAAGAAGATTGAAGATACATAATTGTACTTGCAAATCAAGTTGCGGGAGTGACGAATGAGAGCAGCAGTAGAGGGAACAAAAGCAGCGGAAAATGATGTGGCAGCTGAGCTACAGATCTGTAAGCCTTCAACAAATATAGCCAAGTATAAATGGATGGCTATAATTATATCTAAATGGAGTTATCCGTTGGAGAGGTTAATTTCATGAAAATTGACTATAATTAGTACTATTCATCCGCCAGCTGTAAGTTTTACCTAAAGGCTCCCAAGGGTTGGAGATGCTCTAACTAGGGTTTTTAAGAATATATATGTGTATATGTATTCACCAAATAAACTCAATAATACTTGAAATAGGTATTATTATTTATTTATTATTTATTTAGTATATTTTAGATTATTAATATTGAATAATTAGTATAATTAAATCCGAATTATAACATGAAAACAGAATAAAACGCGTAACACATTTTAAAGAAAACTTTAGCCTAATTTATCTGTGAATTCATTAAACAAATGTTTTAGATCGAAGAAACATGAAATTTTAAATTCTGGAAACAAGAAATAAGTTCTAATCGTCTGTTCCCATTCTGTAACAGATGTTGAAAAGGTAAGAAGGAATATAGGAAAGGGGTGGGTGGGTGGAGGAAATAAAGGTTTTGGGACCTACTTGCTTCCAAACGACGAGCACTACTGTTGAATTGTGACAGCAAAACATATATGACAACTCTATTATCAGAAAATCATTTCAGTTCGCAAATTTGGAAGAATATTTTTCCTTTTGCTCAATGAATTGTAATTTAACCCTGTGATAACTCTGCATACTACTGTATACGATTGCTGTCGATATGTTAGCAACTTCGATCTTTTTAATATTATTACTAGGACTAAATAATACGGACGAAATTAAGGAGTTTATCTAGCTAGGTTTTATTTCTTGTCAAACCCCAATTGAAAATTTTAAAACTCCGACTACTCTTCTTTTTTTTTAATTGACAGAGAGGCTACTTTTTAATTCTTGTTCTACGAAACAGATTTATCAATGTGAGTTTTAAGCCACCATCCTAAATTCCTAACAATGGGAGCAGATCACTTATTGGATTCAGTTGCATGGAATTTGAACTCTAGACCCGCCCAAGGCTCCAAATAGACACTTATATCCAACCAGTATACATGCATGTACAGCTAAATACCTCTCGTTATCTCGGAATAAATTAACGAATGATTGTACTAGTTGAACGTGTAATACATAAAACTAAGTACTCTCTTTGTTCCTTTATGTTCTTTCTGAAGATAGACTCGGCACATATTTTAAAAATTTTATAAAATATAATTTTATATATTATTTTAATTTTTTTATTTTAAATAAATTTTTAATAATAAATTATGAAAATATATTTTATTCATCCTTCGGCCAAACAGTGAAGAAATATTATAAAGGACTGAGAGGGACCGAGGAAGTACAAACTGATGGAGAGATTGGATCCCATGTCATAAGTGCACTGCCATGCACTCAAATATTATTATACTATATAAACTAAAAACAAATAACAAACGGCAAATATTTTGAGTTACGTGCATACATCCTCCATCGTTGCCATTAACAAATTTCACAACTGACAACCGAGAGCAAAGTATAATTTAAATAGATATTTACAAAAAGAAGGTAGTGCCACAATTAATTAGATTAACCCATAGTGAAGAGCATGTTTTAAAAAATTCATTTGATATTTGCCAGAAATATAAAATTGATATGAATATTTATATTGTACTAGTACTGTAATTAGTTTTAAATCAAGTAGAAACGTGCATGACATTGATTATTGGGAATCGGTAGATGAAAAGGAAGGCAAGAACAAAATCTAAAGGGTGGGGTATAACGTGGGACGGTTGAGATTTAGTTAAACGCGGAGCCTCAAACATTGACAATGGTAAGAAGCCTGCAACAGCATGATCGATCACATTACGTGGGGAGAAGGGATACCTCCTTTTTCTTTTCTTTTCTTCGCAACCTTTTTAATAAATTTCTGAAATGGACCAAAGTCAACACAAACTCCAATTCGAATCTTTATTAATTTCAACACTGTTGAATAAATTATATTTCTAGGATGAATTTTTAATAAAATGATTAAGAGCGAATTGTTTTACTTTTGCTGCTTCATCTTAAAAAGCTCCCAAAATTTAACAACATATTCATCTATAATATATATATATATATATATTTGTATTTGTATATGGGTCCATAATTATTGACTAAACATAAAATTATTGTTAATTTTTAAATCACAATAATATTTCATAATATATAGAATATGTGTTAGTCTGTCCACTATAATTTTATAAAAGAATGTTGTTTTGTATGTAAAAATTTAGGTCTTCGAGTAACATTATATTCACACTTTTATTTGCCAGAAATGAAAAGGTCTTACGTTACATATCACACATTTTCAATTTTTATGCTATACCTAGAGGCGCAGTTATAGTCAAAATATGAGTTTTTATTTTTACAGTAGTACATCACAATCAAAATAGTAATAATAATATAATAATCATACGAGAAGAGATTCCCACAAGCAACGATATGCTTTCGCATCCGCTGGCAACGCCCACTTGAGCAGTGTGGAAGGACAAGTTGTGATGTTGTATGGAGGCCAAAGTTTTGCTTTTTTTTCTTTTTTTTCTTCTGCTCCTGCATACAATTTATAACTTATAAACACATTTACTGTACATTTAATGGGTTCTGGATTGGATTGGCAGGGACCAATTATGCAACAATTAGCTTTTGTATTATTGGATCAACCTTGCAACGATTAGGATTAAAAGAAAAATCCTCTCAATCTCCACTTCTTTTCCGCGATGGGTGTTGTTCTTCACGTTTCTTTTCCGTCAATAAACAAGCATTCCGCGTAAAAAAAGTACGGACTAATTGAGACCTGATTCAACCCTAATTCGACTGTAATCAACACAAACACAAACTCTAACATGAACCCTAACCCTAAACACCAATTCGTATCAATTACAACATAAAAACCCTATAATTTGTCAAAAGACCCGGACCTTAGATTGCAATAAAGGAACATGTTGATAGGTTTGCAAAGATTGATGTTACTTTATTCGATTTGTTTGAAAAATACACTGGCACACTTTAATCGCGCGCACGCACTTTCTAATTGTGTTCAAAACTGAGTATAATATTATCCGCGATCTCTCCGCGAATTTTTTATACGGAAGAATTTTAAGGGTATTTTCGTAATTTCGCCCATCCGCAGTAATTAAGCGCGAACACATTGCCACTCTGCGGAAAAAATGCACGAAAGTTTTTTTTTTTTTTTTTTGAATCCAGGCCCTAGAAAGATCAATCCAACGACAAAAAAAACAAATTATTAAATAACTCGTCCTGATTGTCAGTGATCAGAGTTCACGTTTAAAGACCAATCCAACGACAAAAAAATAAATTATTAAATAACTCGTTCCTGACAATCGATTGTCAGGATCAGGATCCAAGTTTAATAGTAGGCATAGAACGACTACATTTACAAGGAGTTAACAATTGACAGTATACATAAAAAGTTGGGTAAAGTATGAAATTACATATAGGAGTATTACAATAAAAAAAAAGAAATAACTTTAATGAAAAGTGATGGAATTTAAATATTTAAATAAAGATATATAAATGCTTGTCAAAATCGTTTTGAGCCGAAACATATAATCGTATATAAAAGTTTGATGGAGTAATTAAAAAATAATGAAAGGAGGAAGTAGACGGGGAAAGATAGTCAAAGAGGTTGCGTGTGGGTGTTAAAGAGAAAGATAGAAACGTCAAAGGCTGCAATTATTGTTTGTTTGAGTAAAATATGTTGTTTACTTGAACATGTCTTTCCTTCCTCCTCCTTCATTATTTTATCTACTCAACACTTCTCTCTCTCTTTTCATTTTCCAACCTTTCTGCACGTCCTGTTTCATTTCTCTCAAATTGTTTAAGTAGCTCCCCGGAAAATAAATACGTACATTACAAAAAGTTAATGTTAATGTCAATATGCGACATGATCCGAAATACGAAACAAAATTTTCTTTTGGCGTTAATTAATCTTGTACTAGTTATTTATTCAAACAAATATATATTCATCCAATATTAAGATAATACAGTTACATACGTGAACTTTGAAAATGCTGCACCTAGTGCTGTACGCAGTTTGATTTAATATATTTAAAAGGTAAAAATTGTACCGAATCGCATGTGGCGGCTATCTAAAATTTTCGATCACAACCATTCCATTACAAGTGTTGTTGCGGTTAACATCGATATTTTTAATCATGAATTTGCGATTTGAACGGATCAAATTACGATTCAATCACCTATTAAAAGTTATATGATAAATTCATTATTGTTGTATAATAATAGATATAACAATGGAGAGAGCTAGATAATAGAGAGAGAAGAGAGATTATCATTTTATTCATCTGTGTAAACAATGAACAAACAAGGCTTTATATAGCCTCCCAAATCATAAGTTACAATGATATGAAAAGCCAAGAGTTGGAGGAGTTACAAGGATAGTGAAGAGCTACAGGTTGGAATTACAATGGTAGTTATAAAGCTAAGAGTCATACAATATTATATAACACTCCCCCTTGGATGACTCGCACAAACATCATGCCTCATTAAAACCTTACTAGGAAAAACTATGTGGGAAAAACCCTAATGAAGGAAAAAGAGTACATGTGTTGTACATAATGTAATGTAAAAGAAGTATCATATCTCCCCCTCATTTCAATATATCTCGAATCTTACGCATTCCAATCTTATTTACCAATTTCCTGAAGGATGATGTAGGAAGTGATTTTGTGAACAAATCTGCTGGATTCTCACATGAGTGAATCTGACAGACATCAATTTCTCCCATTTGCTGAAGCTCATGAGTGAAGAAAAATTTTGGATCAATGTGCTTCGTCCTATCACCTTTAATGTCGGATCTCCAATCTTAACCATATACATAAATGACCATCCTCGTGGGTTGCACGATACAATCATAAGAAGTGCCTGCAATTGTTAATTTCATAGCATACCAAAATAATAACATCTCCGCCATATGTGAAAACATATTCAATTCTGAGACGCAAATTATGATAATCATGTAAACACTTTGCACCTGAAAAATCAATATAAACCTTTGTCGAATAGGTTAGTGGAGATCAAATAAAAATATCTCATCAAGATTCTCATGTCTTCATATTCGACTTGCTTTAAACTCCGCTAGTGAATTTATTAATTTATAAATCGGAACATGTATAATCAGAAAGATAAATGAATATCTTACGCATTATGATATGTGGTACTTCAGGACCAAGAATTGTCTTTTTAAGTGTTCACAGTGGTGACTATCATCTTCCTTCAGGAAAGAAGTTGTATTTCAGAATGTATTAGCATCTCTTGCATATATATTAAACATAATCATGTATTTATAATCCTTCTGGGATCTTTATCCAATCGACTTTCATAAGTCACAAGTTTTAAGCATTCTCATTAAATTATATTCGTCTCCGCTTAAAAGTAGTTTTTCCCTTTCAAAATTTGCATGGTTTCGGGGAAACTGTAAAATAATAAAATTCACAGCTTTACAAAACAAACTCAATAATCCCAATATATTATGATTATGAAGTGAAACTCATTCGAATGTCAATTAGAAACACATTCTAATTTTCATCCACTCTGGCCAGAGATTTATATGAGTTATCACTTATCATAAATCATATTATCTTCAAAAAATAGTAGAAGATAAAACAATCATCACATTTCACATATATCTTCTTATACCCGTACATACCCTTATGCGTACTCCACGAGTTAAGGATTAATATGCCAAAATATAATTTATAAAAACAACAAGAAGTATTTCCAAAATAATGTTGGACTACTTGTCCAGAACTCTTTACAACTCGATAGAGTTAGTTCTCGAGAACTTAATTTTCTGCTTCTAGCAGTTTTAATCCTTCTGGAATTGAATTTAAATGTTGTCAAGTGGGTCATATAAAATTAAAATCAAATCCTTCGTATATTGCCAGAATATTTGGTAATTATGTAATCATGTCCACCACAAGATATTATTTCTCTTCATAACCAATATAAGGTAATTATATAACTATGTGACCTTTATATTTCGTAGATTTCACTTTCACGTAAATAGTCATTCATACCCCCACTGACTTTTTATACATGGGTGAATTCCAGTTCTAAATATTTCTCTATTTTAAAGAGATAATGATTTTTATAGCGCGCTTCCTTCACAACTTCTGGTGTGCGAACTGCAAGTCCAAATAATTTATCTCTTTGTAAGAGATTTTGCCTCAATCATTTACTTATATCGTTGGCCAATTTATTTTCAGATCCTCATTATAATCCATAACCTCAAGTGTTAAATTTTCGTATGAAGTATCGTCGACATTGATTTGAGTAAATGTTTCCATTTTATTCTAGACATGACATAATATATTGAGATCTCATAATTTCCAGGTACCTTCATTTTTCTTTCTTTTTTCATGTCTACAATCTCTTCTGGAGATCATTCAAAAGTTACCCACTCCTCGATTTAGCCATCATCAATTGCTGCTCCTTTTTACCTTTAATGATAATTTTGTTATGGAACCTACTAGTCTATCACGCTTCAGGCGTTCTTTAGACACATAGCATCTTGAGGTTGAACTTCCAGGACATATTTATTTGGAGCATTTGTAGCTGGTATATGTTATATAACCACTCTTTCAGGCCAGCATATATGTCTGACAATAATTGAAACATATGAATGAATTATCTTCTGAACTTCTAGTTCAGATTCTTTACTATGAGGATCAACACGAGGCAATGATAATTCATTCATACTGAATATCACCAGCTATTCATTTTCTCCCCCTAATTTTGAGAAAACAGACTCAATAAATTGAGTCATAGCCAAATACATATAAATGGCTCCAAATATATAATGATTGATAACCACTTATTTATAATGTATATCCAACTCTATCTTATTGTTGTGGTGGAACAATTATAGCTGACCAAATTTAATTTATTTATATAGGGAGATATTATGATAACTAGATGGCTAGATATGAATCGATATATGCCACAAGATATTCAAAAAAAAATTCATGTACAATAATTCTCATTGAACATTTGAGTAGTAGACTCACCAACATCATATAAATGCATATTCTTGATACTATGATTAACTAAACACTCAAACTTACAAGCTTCAGGTTGTGAGTATTATAACAAATAGGCATGTAACCATATAGCTCATGTATCAATCATATAATATCTTAATGGCCCACATTTGGAGTTTATCATTTATTCCGAAAGATGGTAGATTCATAATCTATTTTTGTTGGTGATCAATTTTCCTTATAAACAAATATACCTGAGGAGAATTTACCGGTTTTTCAACGAATGTCCATATAAAATTTCAATTATCATTCGCATAAAATCGGAATGACTTAGGCCGTAACTATAAATTTTCAGCAAACTTCTAGTTTACTATAAGATATTTTCATAAAAGTTTGTGCGTTATAAAATTAGTGGATGATTTCAAAACATTTCTCCGAACTACTTTTAGTACCTTGAGTTAACTCAAGACTCGAAGACATTTTTTTTCATTCTAGTACTCCATGTGGTCGATTAATCATCAACTAAAATTTTTCTATCACTTGGTAGAGTACAATCACATCAATAATGTTAGAGTTCCCCTCTGTTTTTTTTTCTTGTAATATGATACTTCTTTTACATTACATTATGTACAACACATGTACTCTTTTTCCTTCACTAGGGTTTTTCCCACATAGTTTTTCCTAGTAAGGTTTTAATGAGGCATGATGTTTGTGCGAGTCATCCAAGGGGGATTGTTATATAATATTGTATGACTCTTAGCTTTACAACTACCATTGTAACTCCAACCTGTAGCTCTTCACTATCCTTGTAACTCCTCCAACTCTTGGCTTTTCATATCATTGTAACTTATGATTTGGGAGGCTATATAAAGCCTTGTTTGTTCATTGTTTACACAGATGAATAAAATGATAATCTCTCTTCTCTCTCTATTATCTAGCTCTCTCCATTGTTATATATATTATTATACAACACGTTATCAGCACGACTAACTCTTTCGCTCTGTCATTACGATGGTGAACCTTATATCTATGAAGTTGATTAACTTTTACAAACATAAAAGATTGTTTTGGTATCTTAGTGGAACTTTAGCTCCAAGCCGTATTAGCTAGAGGAAGTGGTTGATTGTTTAAGGTGCGTTAAGAGATACAAGTTGTTCTTATGATCATCGACTAAAGGTTCTTTCTTACTTATTTCAAATTTTAAAGTGAGAAATCCAAAGAGGATTAGCCAATAATTATTTTAAAATTAAAAGGTACGCATCCCCTTTATCGTTCTCTTCTTTTTCATTGCATTGTTCTAAATGTGTGTTTGTATGAGTTATGCTAATTTATATTTTCCTTAAAAATCACATTGAATTCGTTTTACATCAAAATCTATATATTTTAGGTATTTCGGAAAAATCTCTTAAATTTCTACAACTTTAGTTGTTTAGCATTTTTGAGATTCTACAAGTAAATTTGTAAAATTTGTATGTTTGATTCTCAACAATAGTGATTCCTCATAAAATTCGTAGCTAATTCATTATTTCTCAGAATGTTATGATTTTGGGCTCGTTGGAAAGATATTACGATTATCTGTAACTTTCGTTCTTTGTGTTTTTCATAATTCTGCTTGTATACATGTTCAAATCAACCCTTTTTGTAATCTGGTGGATTAATTTGACTTGATGTGCTGTAGCTTTGAATATTCGTAGTAAATCAAGTTTTTATCCAATAATTACGAGTAATATCATTCTGGAAAGCTTGTTTCGATCTCTGTGTTTTGAGTTCATATTCCATTATCAAATTATGTGATTTCAGTATCTTAAACATCAAATTATCGTTGTGATCAGGGGCTGATTCTGGTATCGCAGTCCGCATTTTAATTGTTTCTGAATTCGTTACATCTTTGTTTGTGACGAGCCTTACCATTCTGAAAAGGTCTTGGAATTGTCTACAAGTTTCGTATTTCGCACTTTTTGATTTGAGTTCATCTTAATAGTTTAAATTGGATTTCTTTCGGACTGGTCCGTTCTGATGTTTAATTTCGATAGTCTATTTTGTTCGATATTTGGTTTTGTGACATTGTATCAATGTGCTTTCAAATATAATCATTTAATTATTAAAAACCGTCTATCTTCATGACGATCAAATCTGATTTTGTTTATGCACATAGTGTTATTTTTGGAGTAAGAAAATGTATTGAGTTTTAATCTTCTCCGTACATGCAATTATGTTGATATGTAAGTAGTGTTAAGATTTTCACATTTACGTGTATTTTTAACATGATTATTAAATTATTTCGATGTGAACTTCTATTTGTGTGTATCGTATTATGCCTTTGTAGAACTCACACAAAATATTATAGCTATTGCGATATGATTGCAGTGAAAATATATTGAGTGATGTTATTATACATTGATGCAAAGAAAATTGATGGTTATGATTTAAAACTGTGCAAAAAACAAAAAGGGTATTGAGAACTGAATAAGTATATAAAAATGAGTCATCTTGTGACTAAACTATACACACAATATTTTATTTCTACTATGTCGTCTTATCCACATATTTAAATGTTTTATGCTTGCTTCAAATAAATGACAGTTTGATATTATAAATATTTTTTTTGTGAAGTCTTGCTTGTGATATATATAATACATGGTAGTGTTGTGTTATCATTATATGATTTATAAATTTGATTTTAATTGATATTACATGATAAATTTATTCAAAACTTGACTTCAATGCTCTTTTATAATTATTGATATTGATGGCAACCAGAAGTTGTGAAAATTACAACCAGAAGTTATGTGCAAAATTATGATCGAAAGTTTTGCAAATGTGAACAAAAATTTTCTATATGACACTTTTTTTTTATGTGTTTGGTCCTATAGAATTCATGATTTTTTTTCTTTTAATATGATATTTGTCATAAATACAAACATTGAGATAATATTTCATAAGGATGATATATGAGTCATCCAAAGGGGGAGTATTTTATATATTATATATTGGATGTCTCATTATATTTTTCTAAATAGAAGGCTCCAAAAGAGCATGTATTTAATCATAGCATTACAAGAAAAAAAAAAGAGGGGAACTCTAACATTATTGATGTGATTGTACTCTCCCAAGTGATAGAAATTTTTAGTATAACTTTTATATTTTTAACTTTAAACATAAAAATATATTACATATACTAGCTTAAAATCTATGCGCTGCATTGATTATTTTTATATTATATGTGAAAATTTTAAGACATGAATTTGATAGGCTTAAAATTTTAAATGATACTTGATAATAATTTACATATGTTGCCCATAATAATGTTAGAAAAAAAAGGATATTAATTTGAAAGTAGAACATATGATATGTTTTTAAGTATATATCTTAATGAGAATATGCATGTAAAATAGTTTAGTCATTTATCATAAATTTTAAAAATGAAAGCTCATAGAAATTAAAAGAAATAGGCCTAAGATATTGTAGTACATAAAACCCGATCCAAAATATCGACTGAAATTTTAAATGAACTGAATAATAATTTATATATATGTTATTCGTAATATTTTTATAAAAAAAGAGGGATCCGACTACAAAACTTTTAATATTTCAGCTTTAATAATATAGTAGAATAAGTTTTTTTTTACAGGAAAGCTCATAAATAATTAAAAGTAGATCCAAGTTATTAAATTACATAAACCGTATAATAATTTTTTAATAAGAAAGCTCATAAAAAATTAAAAGGAGTAGACAGTTTATAATATAATAAGTAAATGCATAAAAAATTAAAGGAGTAGACCAAAGTTATTAAAGTACATAAAATCTTATAATAAGTTTTTAATAGGAAATCCTATAAAAAATTAAAAGGAGTAGATCCAAGTTATTAAAGTATATAAAACCCGACCCAATATAATGATTATCGTCCGATTACCAAACTTGTAATGTTTCGTCTTTCATGATATAACTAGCTTAAAACCCGTGCAATGCACGAATTGTTTTTAACAATTATTATTTTATTATGTACATTTTAATATTTTATTAAATGTCACTACTAGAAAAACTGCATTAGACATCGGTTTCTGACCGATGTCTTTGAACAATCTGGTGCGATGTCTTTGTCGGTGATGTCTAATGTCCAAACTTTAGACATCAGTTTTCAGCCGATGTCTAATATCATTTTACACATCAGTTTTCAATAAATTTCCGATGTTTATGTCCATTCTTCTTGGTTCAACTGCATGAGGTTAACTTTTTAATCGTCATATTGCTGGTATTAGATGTTATTTAACCTATGGCAGACGTAGATTATTTCGACATATACATCAGTTTTTTTGAAAAAATTGATGTCTAATCTAATTTAAACATCAGTTGACATTATGAAACTGATGTATATTGTAACATTAGACATCGGTTTTAGACGATGTCTAAGAGATTATTAACATCAGTTTCAAACTGATGTATAATGTAGCAATAGACATCAGTTTTGGATGATGTTGAAGACATCTATTACATTTGTTACTTGTTTTTAAAGCCGATGTCTGAGGCATATACATCATGGATAGTACTACAGTCATTATCAAAAATCAAATAAGGCATCAAAATAACCACAACTCGATTATCATTATCAAAAAATATTCAGTATATACATCAATGACTACACTTTAAATCGGTAAATGGAAAAGTTGTACATTACAACTCTAGTAAATGCATTTACAATCCCTTTGATGTACCCACTCAAACTTGACCTGAAGTTCTCTGAGCAGCTCTTGTTACCTTCGTCAACATCCTGAACAATACCACTAACAAGACACCCAACTTGAGCTCCATCATTGAACAACTTACTAGTTAGCCCTGCACTGTATTTACCATAGCTGCCTCAGAAATTCTTCATAGCCACAAGCCCCTGCAAATAAATAAAAACACTTCATATAGTAGAAACATAATAACATGACAAGTATCGTGTAAGTGTCTATGTGTTCTCTTGATGGTTAATCATGAAAATCCTAGCAGCAATCATCTATAGGTAATAGTCAGTTTTGAGAGAAAATTTAATAGTCGATATTAAATCTGTTGAAGCCTGCCTAAAGGAACTTTTACTCAATGACAGAATTCATCACTTTATACCATTTCCATGTTAATGGGATTACGAGTAAGAAAAAGATCTAACCTGTGATGGAAGCTAGCAAGTCATCACAGTCGACATTGGAGTCGCACATCATATCCATCATTCTAGTGCCAAAATCACTGAATAATTAAATTACGAAACAAGTTTACTCAAGTGCAAATTTAGCCTGACAAACATATTCAAACATATAGCAATATCTGACCTTTTCAAATTAAGTGAAAACTTTTACAGAAGCAGAAAAAAGTTTACTTACCATATTCAAAGTTTCAAACATATTCAAACATATAGCAATGTCTTTTGCAAAATGACAAGAAGTCTTTATCTGATCGTGCTTGGATCAATCAACTCCACAGATTAAAAGAATATCCTATCTGCACAAGTTAACAAGATAAGCAAATCGTTTTACGTCTAAAAAAACTATGAACCAGAGGCCAAGTCCCTGGATCAGACCATAAAGACAAAACAAGATCAGGCCATAATAAATTCTAAAGACAAAACAAGATCAGACCATAACAAATTCTAAAGACAAACTCACTGTGAATTCAGGTATTTGGATTGAGTCTGATATTGAACCAAAGAGTCCTGCTTCCTTGTACACTCTGAGAACATAAGCAATGCATGAAGCAGATTTAAATGCTATGCAGATCTGCTAAGAGGATTGCATTAAATTGGTGAAAGAGTCATGTAGAGTTACGATACAAAGATTTGATCAGTAAAAAAGTTTAAAACAAGGAGTTTACCTTTCCAGATATTATAGTGATACCATGCAGCCATCATACACCTCGAAGTTGGCGAGACTTCAAAAATATCTCCTCAAACTTGTCTAGAAACTTTTGCATGTGATCCTCCTTAATAGGATGTAACATCTTAACAGCCACCTCATGATACCTGTCATGTTCTTCAGATGACTGGTGATGTGTTGCTAACCAGACATCACCAAAAGGTCCACGCCTAATCCTATGCCTAAGTTTCAATGCTGCAGGATCAATCCAGGGAGTAGCTTGATTTGGCGTAGCTACAACAGTCCTAAGATGATCAGGATCGCTTTCATAGAGTTCATAATCAAATGAAGCTCGTTGTTGTGCTGGTGCATTCTTCTCTGCCATTTTCCTTCTGTAATTTTATAGGCAGTTAAATCATGCAATAATGCAAAAAAAGGTGACTACGGAAACTCGTAACGAAGAAGGAATAAAATAATCTTCCCAGCTATAGCAACACATATATAATCTTCATTGTAACATGACTTACAAGTTACAACCCATATTTTGTTGCTCATAATTTTCTAAACTTACTACAAATACACAAATTCAGAAAAGCATAAAGACGTTTACAGAAACTCATATTGTTCAAAATTTATTTATTTTCGAGTATGTGACGCAGCTGGTTAACAAATTAGATTATTTTCAAGCTTTCGAAAGGTGGTCCAGAACGTACCTGTATTGATATGACCTCTATGACTACGTAGATCATCTGTGTGGTTTTAGTCATTTCTGATGTCGGTGTTGGTTGTTTGGTACTTCACCTAACAGGGTTAGATACTCATATCTGTTTCCAAATCTTATCATTTTACATTTTTAGCAGTGTCTATATTAGAGCTGCGGTAACAATAAAAATAATTATCAATCTGTAACAGAAAATGAGAAATGTAGTGAAGAAATTGCAGGGTGTTGATTTTCAGCACCCAATTACCATAATAAGATATACCATTAGCAAGCATGACACTGGAGTTAACTGTACAGAAAGGGAGGTCTAACAGCAGCAGGTGAACCATATCCATCTAACAAAAAGGTTAAGTACCAGGCTGCAGCTACTTGATGATTCATTCTTTCTCAGTTACCCATTTTTTTCTGCAGCGATTCGATTAAATCCATGAAGACGAGACACCTAAAGAAAATCCAGACAGTTGAGCTATGCAGTTAATCTTCTTGAAGACACTAGTTAAATCATGCAAGTCATCACAAAGAACATTATACCTATCCATAATATTTTACATAGACAATGAAAATATAGCCATCTACTAAACAAAAAGAATTATAATTTAACAAAAAACATTATATTGTGAAAGTTTCTTGTAACATAAAAAAAAACTGCTTCTAATGACTATTGCTAAAAGAAAATTAGTACTTCCGAAACATTTATGATTTACCTGCAAGTAGTGACCGATCTCTAAGACAGCCTACATCATACACAAAATTCAATCCATGACTTGATCATCAAAACCCTCTACTCGCCACCACCTAGGCCGATGAAATATCAAAACACGCTCCTTTGCAACTTTCATGTAATCTGTATCTAGATCCTCAACATTCTTACGACCTAATCGCCCTCTAGAATAAAGTTCTTCTTCTTCTATATATTTGAGAGAGATTTAATTGGAGATTGAGTTTAAATGAGTTAGGGTTTGTTTTCGATTGAGAGTTGAGTGAGAGAAACGAGGTTGGGGTTGAGAGATTTAGGGTTTTTTGAGGGGAATGTTTTAGGGGTCGCGGCTGAGAGATTTTTGGGGGAAATGTTTTGGGGGAAATGAATTGGGGTCTAAGGGGGGAAAATGTTTTGGGGGATAGGGGGAAATTTTGGGTGAGAGGGAATAAAATTTTCTAAGGGAAAATGTTTTATTAGAAAGGGGGGAAAACATTGCCGCGTGTTTTTTTACATTTCTAAACATACATAATGACATCAGTTGTTTTAAGAATCGATGTCCGGAAAGCTATTTAACATCGCTTTTAAAATTTCTGATGTTAAAAATATATTTAACATCGGTGATTTTCTTAACCGATGTAAAAGGGGCGATGTCTATTAACGTTTTTCTAGTAGTGTGTGTTTGTTAAAAAAATAAGTAAGCATGTTAAAATCGGCAAACTTTTTTAAATAATTAAAATCATTAAAATAGGTTTTAAAATAAATAAGTAAGGGTTGCCCATGATATTTTTGGAAAAGGAGAGATTTTAGCAATGACAAATAGAAAATGTAACATGTTTTAATTGAAAAAGGAAATTGCCCCTGATTTTTTCGGAAAAGAGTGGATTTTTTATTAGAATAGATGACTGGAAACCAAAAACCTAAACTTTCAATGTTTCGGCTATTAATAAGAGTACCTAATGTGTTTGGAAAATTTTATTTCCAGAAATCTTTTTTTATTTCCAGAGCTATTTGTAGCATATTGTAAGATAATATGCGACACTTTGTGAATGCAGGGGGTATATACAACATATATGCTCTGAAAATTAAAAAACGACTCTGGAAATAACATTTCCCTAAATATAGATAGGTCATTCTGTAAAGCAAAATATAACATGAGATGTAACAGAGATAACTATAACTCAACAAATAACAAGACAAACAATAATATTAACAGAAGCACATGAATCCAGAAGTAAAGAAGAAAAGGTAAACTCAAAAAATCAAAATATGGTATGTATTCTTGAAGTCCGTAAACAGGTCACGGAAAGAAGTTCATTAATATGTTCAAGCCTCAATGACAAATAAAGAAACAAGACTTTCAAGACTACAGAAGTATTTGAATGATTAAGAGTTAGTACCATAGGATTTCAGTGATTTGAATGAAACAACCAGAACGACAAAGGACTTATCAACAACATTGGATTGAAGACATGAAAGTATTGATCAAGTGTTAGTCATCTGTGAACTAGACGAGTTGCACCAGTTGTTAGCACTTAAAAGATCAAGATGTTTTATCGTCTCGGAAGAAGTTGATTTAAGTGTAAATTTGAAACATCTTGAAAGTGAAAAGAATATTACAAGGTATGTTTAGGTTTAAATGGAAGTACAATATGCTTGCTGAAAAAGGAGAGAATCTTCAAGGATCAAACTGCAAAAGAAAAGATTCGATAGTTTTCTTTCAAGAAAAACTATCGAAATTGATCAAGGGGATTTTAAGGAAAAACCATCGAAGAATTGATCAAGGGAATAAAACGATATATTCCCCGACTCGTGTTTTGATTTGGTGTATTTGATTTCGGACTACAACAGAAATAATTATCCGCGAACGAAATTGAATAATTTATGAGTATCGTATTCAACCCCCCCTTCTACGATACTTTGGACCTAACAATTTGTATCAGAGCTTCTTGATTGACGTACAAATCAGATCCGGTGAATGAGACCAAAATCAAACAAGGCTTGAAAATTTGAAGCAAATTTTTTAATTTTCAAAATTTTTCATTTTATTGGAATTTCTTGAATCTTAAATAGTTTGAAATTTTTAGACACCATGAGTGCTCCAAAGACAACTGCTGGTATTAAAGTTCCCCCCTTTACAAGAGATGATTTCGGTTTGTGGAAGATGAAGATGCTGTTATTTATCAAGGCATCTAATCTGTTGTATATTGGCATATTAGAGAACGGACCGTTTGTACCAATGAAATCAGTAGGTGAATCTACAACTCCTGAAGGTACTAGAGTTCCTTAAAGTTCTATCCCAAAGGAATTGTCTGAGTACACAGATACAGATAAGGAACTGATTCGATTGGATACAGGTTTGATGCTGATATTAACAGATTTCGTAGACAAGGAAATGAGTTATCATATAATGAACTGTGTAAGCGGGAAACAAATGTGGGATACCATTAATCTTATAATGGAAGGAACTGAAGACGTGCAGGAAAATAGATTGGACATCATGACATCTCAATATGAATCGTTTAGGTCACTTCCTGGAGAAAGTATAACTCAGGTCTTTGAGAAGTATACTAAGCTGATGAATGAATTATCCATGAAAGGGAAGACCTATCCTCTGAGAGAGACAAACATGAAGTTCAAGATGACACTGCCCTATCATGTAGAACACAAGTCCTCATCCATAAGGGAAAGAATAGACTTTACTAAGATGTCATTGGAAATGATATATGGCAAGCTTAAAACTTATGAGATGGAGCAAGAACAAAGAGTGATAATCTACGGACCAGGGACAATGGACAACAAGAACACTGCACTCGCAAGATCAGCTACACTTGTAGTGAATGAACCAACAACTTCTGATATTCAGGTTCAAACCCCTAGAGCTGGAAAGGAAGCAATAATAGAGGCTGAAATGGATTCTGCAAATCTGGGTGCTAATGAAAGTGATTACTACACCCTAGAAGAACTTGAGCAAATGGAAGACAAAACCATGACGTACTTAGCTGCAAAGTTTAGCCACATTCATTTCAAGAGAAACCCTAAGTACAAGTTCATGGGCTCAACAAACAGATTTCAGAAGAACAAGTATTCATCAGGCTCTGGCTTTAAGGGAGGCTACAAGACATGCATGATTGATAGAAGCAAATCATGATGCTACAATTGCAATGAGTTAGGGCATAATTTTCAATGATTTTTGAAAGAAAAATGTTGTAAAATTTCGTTTTTGATTTACTAAATTAAAGTTTGTAATTATATTTAATTAAGAATATGGTAAATATATGTATTATATACATTTTTATAATGGTGTGTTATGAGACTTTATATAAGAAGGTGTGTTATAGAAGGTTACCCAATATAAATATGTATAATAAATAAGTCCAAGTATCATGAGTAATTAAGTGAAACAATGTCGTATCAAAAAATAATTGTTAAAGTTGTTTGAGTATTTTTTTTAAAATAAAATATTAAATTAGATAAGTAATGTAATTAAGTAAAAATACAAAATACAAAAAAACTAATGTTTCGTCTTTCAAAATGTAGTATAGATTCTATCTTGTCAAAAAAGTTACTATGAGCATTTTAGAAAAAAAATTATATGTTGAAATATTTTCTTTAACTCCTGCTTAATTCTTTATTAAAAAAGTGTAAAATGTAATTTTTAAAATTCAACTTCAACTCTTTGTAATTATTATTATTTTGAAATATAATCGAATTTGATCCCATCAATTCGCGGTTTTTCGAATGTTTTTTGGATAAGGTTTTCCAACATTTACACTTCTTAATACATTGAAAAATGAGAATAAAGTTAAGTTCAAAGAAGTCAAACCTTAAACTAATAAATAATAGGGATATTTTTAAAAAATTACTAATAAATTTATATTGAAATAAAAGAGGGATTTGTAATATGGAACAACTTTTTCCAAAAGAGACCTGTATACCGGATGAAGGGAAATAATTCCTAAGTTGTAATTCAATTAATTACTTACAACTTTTGATTTTCAAAACCATATATCTATGTGCGTTTTTTGGATATCTTAAAAAAAATTAATTTATACCTTAAAATGAGTAAGTGTTATACAAGTGATAAGTAAATGAATTCTTATAAATTATCCAGGTGTTTGGATAAATTTACTTATAAGTTAGTGAAGTATTTGCTAAATTAATTTTAAAAAATAATTATTTAATTCAATGATCTTAATACATACATTTTAAATTAAAATATTTAGAAACATTAATCTGAAAATATAAAATATTTAAAAAACAAAGGAATTGGACAATAAGTCAATAAGTTAGAGAAAAAGTATCTGGTTGCTAATATTCAACTTATCATCATATAAGTTATTAGTTGAGTAGGCAAACACCCTTCATAAGTTCTTATAGACTTATAAGCCATAAGTTGGCTCAGATCTATGTTGCCAAACATGCCCTATATTATACCTAAATAAGGGGTTTCAAAAGGTGGAAATTGAGATAAAAATTAGTCAATAAATTCAGATTAAATTATTAATATGTTCTTATATTATGTTATAAAATCACTTAAGTACCGGCTGACCAAACTTTTAATATTTCGTCTATTATAATATTTAAATTTTTATTGATTGCATTTGTTAAAAAAAATAAGTAGGTATGTTAAACTTTTTTAAATAACTAAAAGTATTAAATAGATTTTAAAATAAATAAGTAACAGTTTGCCCGTGATATTTTTTGGAAAAAAGGGATTTTCGTAAGGAAAAATAGAAAAAGTAACATGTTTTAGTTCAAAAAGATAATTGCACGTAATTAAAATAGGTTTTGAAATAAATAAGTAAGGGTTTTCCCGTGATATTATTGGAAAATGAGGAATTTTAGTAAGGAAAAGTAGTATTTTAGCTGAAAAGTTAATTGGTTATAAATAATGTTATTATTTAATAATATCAATTAAGTACCGACCGACCGACCAAACTTTTAATGTTTCGTCTATCCTTTATTATAATACCTGAGTCTACCACATATCAGTTAACCAATCAGAAAACTTTGAATTATTTTAGAACCAATCAGATGTCAATCCTAAATTTTAGACCAATCAAAAGAACCTAAAAACTTTCCTCATATAATTTTATTAACCAAGGGTGGTTTGTTGCCCAGTAATAAACAATTGTAGAAGGGGGGTTGAATATAATTGTATAAGATTCTTGACTAAATAAATTATTTATCACAAATATGAAAGAATAATAACAGCTTTATTAAATCTGATATAAAACTGTTACAAACTCTCTCAAGAAATTCTGATGTTCTTGAGAGCTTCTAGGTTACAATATACTCATGTATGTGATCGATATAAATCGAAACATTAAACTATGTTTATATACTACACAACTTCTCTATCAATTACAAGATAAGTCCTAATCAATTACAAAGATTGAAACCTATCCTAAATTGACAGCTTCATTCCTATAAACTAGGAACCGACAAAATAAACTTCCTTATTTAACTAGACTCATAAACCAACTCGAAATAGAAATCTTGATCAGCTTCCAGTCCTGATATAAATCCTGATCCCAGTCCTGATATAAATCCTGATGATAATCCTGATACTGACGCTTGAGCAAATACTGATGACCATGAAATACTGATGACGTCAGCAATCCTGATCAGCTGAGTCTAGATCCTGACGATCATTGAATCCTGATCTAACAATCTCCCCCAATCTCATACTTTATCAAATAAAGTATAGATTCCTAGGTTCAATGATGTCAAAAACTTATTTACAAAATGTACAAGTATTTACAGCAGCAACTTATCTGTTTAAATTCTTTGATAGAACAAATTCATCTTCAAGAAGTTGGATAACAAATTTTCTTCTTTTTCTTCAAGAATTTGAATCAGTCTTTCCTTAAGATTTCTGAGTTCTTCATCTTCCTCATTAATCTGGTAGATAGCTGCTCTGAGATTTTGAATTGAACTTCTTGATAGATTATGATCTTCAACCAGGAGATAAGCAATTTCCTTCCCATCAGGATTAAGAATCAGTTGCTTCATGCCAAAAGACATTTCTTTAACAGCAGTGCCTCTTTGCATTTCCACATCCTGATCTTTTAGATTTAAGTACATGGGATTATAATCACCATTGAAATTCCTTCCTTCATCAAATCTTCTCCTTATAGTTGACATAATCATATCTGACCATTCCTTGCACACTTTGTTCTTCCATTTTAATAGATAATTAACATATTTCAGTTCATTTGTAGTTTTCACCAGTAGATCTTGAATGGATAGAATCTTCACACTACCATCTCTCATAAAATACAGAAGCTTCTCTTTCTTTTCAGTACCATCATGACAATCTATAACTATATCAACAGCTAATAAATTGTTCAGGTATTCAGAAGTTAAAATACCTCCAATTTCAGTCAAGGCATAAGGATCAACATGAGGCATATTCAAAAATTCAGCATCCCTGTGTCCAATACCTCCTCTTGAGTTGTTTGTCATTTGCCTTAGATTTGAGAACATCTGTAACCAGAGTGCTTTTGATCTATATGAATCAGAAAAATTAGCAACACTGGAAGCACTTGTTATAACTCCACCATTCTGAAAATTGATAGGTCTATTACACCTAAGTGTGTCAATGTGTTTCCACTTCTTATCTTTTTCTTTCTCAAAAGCATAGCTTCTTTCTAGCTGAGGTTCTTATCTGCTTGGATTTCTCCACAACCTTCTATTTGAGAGTTTAAGCCTTTGTACATAGAATTGAAATCTCTATTTGTTGTTCTTGTTATTTTTCTTCTTCTTGCTTCTTCTTCTTCATCCACTTTAAGATTATGAGAATCAACCACAGTAGACAGTATTAACAAATCAACCTCTTATAGAATTTCAGATTCATTAGGATCTTGAACAGTGTCAGGAATAATGTCAGGATTAGAATCTTCAATTTGAGTTGTATTACTGAGAGTTGATTGTCTTGGTCTTCTCCTCAATTCAGGTACTTCTTCAATAATTCCATCATCACCAAAAGTAGACCTGTCAGGAACTACTAGAATTTGAGTAGGTTCAGGAATTTCTTCTATTCTTAAACCTCTATACCTTGTTTGTTTAGGCATTGATTGATTTGATGAGCTTCTTCTACCTCTGCCTCCTCTTCCTCTAGTAGGAGCAGGGTTATTAAAACTCTCTATCATTTCTCTCTGTTGATTTAAGAATTCTTCTTGTGAGAGATCAGGATATTCTTCACTTTCTATAGAGAGTGATTTTCTTGCAAATAACTGTTGAACTCTCTTATCAGTGTGATAAAGAGTAACAACATTACCATCTCTTGTTTTGAACTTCTGGAATAAGTTAGCAGCATCTTCAGGATTTGCAATTAGAACATCTTCATCACCTTCAGGAATTGTAGAGAGTGTATGTCCATGACCAGGCGTCAGGATTTGATCAGCCATCAGGATTTGATCACCTGTTAGGATTTGCTCTTCCGTCAGGATCTGAGATTTCACCAGTGTCCTTACTGTCTTAACTCCAGAATCAGAAACATGAGTTGACTGCGTTGTTTGACTTTGAGAAGTTTGAATTGTAGACTTCACAACAACAACATCAGAGGTTTCTCCTTGTAGAACTTTGTCATCACCATCATTTCCAGTATGATCATCATCATCATTATTTCTCAATACTAGATCAGGTGTACATTTTGTCTGAATTACTTTCTCCCCCTTTTTGACATCATAATTTGACAATAAATGCAAAATTAAGGCAAGAGAGGTTTGTATATCAGTTACCTTAGAATCAAGAGAATCAATTCTACTGTTGATGGAAGACTGTTCATTAATGATTGACTTAACTTGGGATTCTACTACCCTGAGTTGAAGAGCAGTAGGCACCTTTGTAAAGTTCTGAGAAATATCAGTCCTCACTCTTTCAGTTGTTTCCTTGACAGAATCAATTTCATGCTTGAGGCTTTTGGATACAAGAGTAGTAGCTTTCAAATGATTCTTCAAATCTTCATTCTCAATCAACTTAGCAGCATTATAAGCATGATCTAAAGCATATGGATAGCTGACAGATTCATCAGATCTATACCATTCATTGTTCCATTGATGCATTCTCAGCTGCTCAGCAGGATCAATCTCAGAAGGACCAGAAAAGTCTTGTCTAAGATCCTTTCCTGTAGTAGCCTTGCCAGTCATGAATGTACTTAAAGAACCAAATTTGGTTCCAAGACTAGATTTAATAGATGTGGCAAGCTGATCCTTCTCTTCATTATTATCATCATCACTATCATCACTATCATCAGCATCAGAATCATGAGTAACATCAGGATCAAGAATAACAATACCTTTAAGTTTGTCCTGTGATGCTGTGATAGAATATGTCATTGGTCTTGAGCTAAGTGGTTGTATCATAATTGGGTCAGCATCAAGAGCACCACTAGCATCAGGAGCAACACCGTCAGGATTTGATTGGCATGCATCAGTATTTGCTACCAATGGTTCTTGTGGAGCCCGAGGTTCAGAAGCTGATTTAACACTTTGAGTTAAAGGTTCTTGTGGACTTCCCTCATTGACAATGTCCTCGACCAATCTTTCAATTTCATCTGCACCAGAAACCCCCTGAGCTTTGTCAGGAAATTCCTCAGAAACTATAGCTGTTTGGCCTGCATGTTCACATTGAGAAGATGGTTCTTGTGTGGATGGAATGTTGATGTCTTCATTCTCCCTTTGAGAAAATGGTTCTTGTGTGACCATTCCATCATCTATGCCTTCACCCAAACTTTGATTGAGTGGTTCTTGTGTGGCTGGATCATCAATAGCTGCTGAACCACTTTGAGTTTCAGGTTCTTGTGGGCTTGATCCCTTCAGTTTCTTTTGTCTCTTGAAAACTATCTCTTCGGCTTTCCTCTTTTTCTGTAATGGGGGTGTAAATCCAAGTTTGGAAGCAGTCTCAGCAACCTTCTCCCATGAAATTTCTAAAATCTTCTTGGATGGAGAGGCTGGAGAATCAGAGATTGAGACAATTTTGTGTCATGCATCAGGATCACTAACGTCAGGATTTGCTTGAGCATCAGGATTTGACTGCTCATCAGGAATTGAGATATCCTGACCATCAGTATCATGTTTCTTTTCCAAAGGAATATGATACCTGCTCTTTGATAATTTCTTTTTCTTCTGTGGCTTAGAAGATGGTGCCATAGCTTCAGTAGCAGTATCAGCAACTTCCTTGTTCATCCTTATCTTAGAGGATATTGGCATATCATCCTCAGAATCAGTCTCATCCCTCATAACCAACTTTCTTTTAACCTCAACAACCTTCTCAGTCCTACCAGCTGTCTTCTTTACCAGGGCCCCTTGTACACCCCCTTTTATCTTCTTTTGAGTGAGTGGTGTAGAGGAAAAATCCTTTGAACCTGATTGTCTTCCAGACACATCAGTTCTAGCTGATTTCTTAGATTTTACAACTAAAGTCTTTTGGGAGACAATAGAGGTGGTTGTTGACTGTTTAGAGTGTTTAGGAGGGATGCTTGTGTCAGGAACAAGGTGTGATTGGCCTTGCCCCATAGCATCAGAAATTGATCCATATTGAGTAGGCATTTTCTCTTTCAAGAAAAGCCTGACCTCATCAGGAATAAAGGCATTGCCTGGAAAACCATTTGCCTTATCACTGTTGACTAATGACGTCAAATTATTCTCTGTAATTCTACAAATTGGTAGAATCACATCAACTTCAAATGTAACATCAGGACATAAGTGACAGAATATCAATTGGAAAAATCTAATAAAACAGACATAACCTAATTTATCTGCTTTTCTATCACTTAAAGCTTTTAAAACAAAAGTGCTATAATCAAAAACTTGAGAGTAGATAAGAGAGTACCCAATCTTGAGAGATCCTGAAGGTAGAGCATCAAAATTCGATGTCTTATTCAGAAAGCATCTGCTGATTGTATCAAAGAAAAAATTCCACTCTCTTTTAAGCTTTGTCCTGAAGAGGCTTCCATACCTCTTGACCTCACCATTGTATCCCAATTTTGTGACAAACTCAAAAATTGCAGAATCTGTAACATTATCAGGTACCTTGTCACCCAGAATTGGCAAGTGAAGTGCCTCTTCAACAATGGCAGGAGTGACATGATGAGTAACACCATTGAATTCAAATTGCATCAAAACATTTCCTGTTGGCCCTTTGCCAAAAACAACTGTGTTCCAAACCTGCATCACAGACTTAAGAGAAACACCTGCAGGTTCTGTTAGTGCATACTTTAATGGGCTTGAAGTAAGAAAATCTTGAATCATGTGAAACTCAGTAGGCAAATCCTGATGAGATAGAACAACTACAAAATTATTAGTGGCGAAAGTAACACCACTAATCACAGTCTGTTTGTTCATGAATGATGAAGACGCCATTAAAACAATAACGAAAACTTGAGAATTGAGATTTAGAAAATAGGGTTCTTGAGCACAGAGAGAGAAAGAAGATGAAAAACTGATGACGAGAGAGTAATCAGGAATTTAGAAAAACAAAAGTATTTTGTTAAAACAAAATAGTACTCTCAATGACAGTGGCAAAATATGATTTGTGCATAAATGATTAGTGGACAAATTATGTGTGTAATTAAACATAACTGAACCACTTTTTATGTGTATCTACATGTATATATATCTATCAGTGCGACACATGCGCGCATACAATTGTCCAACTAAAACTCAAACGTTTCTCATCAGATACTGACGAAAAATCAGGCACAATTTAAGCAATGAAATACTGATCTGTACATCAGGATTGACCAGTTGACTTTCTGTCAGGATTGTGTCCTATCAGGATTTGATCAAAATTACATACCTTGCAGAATGACCATCAGGATTTGATAGTCATCAGGTTTTCTTCTCTGTAGCTTTCCTCAGAAATTCTCAAAGTTCATCATTCCAAGTTCATTCACCAACTTGTTGAAAGTAGCTTCAGGCAATGGCTTGGAGAATATATCAGCTAGTTGTTGATCAGTAGGAACAAAGTTAAGTTCAATTGTTCCTTCCAGAACCTGTTCTCTTATGAAGTGATATCTAATACTGATGTGTTTAGTAAGAGAATGTTGAACTGGATTTCCTGTCATTGCAATAGCACTTTGGTTATCACAATAAATAGGGATTTTTGAGTATGACAGGCCATAATCTAACAACTGATTTCTCATCCACATTATCTGAGCACAACAACTTCCTGCAGCAATGTACTCAGCTTCTGCAGTTGAAGTAGAGATAGACTTTTGCTTTTTACTGAACCAAGAAACTAGTCTACCACCCAAAAACTAATTCCCTTGCATACCAAAGGCCAAGAGAAGGAGTGCCTTTGAGATATCTAAAGATTCTTTTGACTGCTATCAGATGGGGTTCCCTAGGTTTTGCATGAAATCTTACACACAGACAGGTTGCAAACATGATATCTGGTCTACTTGCAGTGAGATACAATAGAGAGCCAATCATTCCTCTGTAGTAAGTTACATCTACCTCAGCACCTTGATCAGGATCAAGTTTGGTAGCTGTAGCAATAAGAGTACTTGCAGTAGCACAATCTTGCATGTTAAACCTTTTCAATAAATTCCTTGTATACTTTGACTGATTGATAAAAATGTCATCATCAGTCTGTTTAACTTGAAGACCAAGAAAGTAACTCATTTCTCCCATCATGCTCATTTGATATCTTGACTGCATAAGCTTAGAAAACTTTTCACACAGCTTATTATTTGTTGACCCAAAAATGATATCATCAACATATATCTGAACTAAAAGCAAATCCTTACCATGATTCAAATAGAATAGAGTTTTATCAATAGTACCTCTTTTGAAACCACTTTCCAGTAAGAATTGAGCTAAGGTTTCATACCATGCTCTTGGAGCTTGCTTTAGCCAATAAAGTGCCTTATCCAATCTGTAGACATGATTTGGATACTTAGGATCAATGAATCCAGGACGTTGTTCAACATAAACTTCTTCCTCCAGTTCACCATTTAAGAAAGCACTTTTTACATCCATCTGGAAAACCTTGAATTTCTTGTGAGCTGCATATGCCAGAAAGATCCTGATGGCTTCTAGCCTTGCAACAGGAGCAAAAGTTTCATCATAATCAATTCCTTCTTGTTGAGAATACCCCCTTGCAACTAGCCTTGCTTTGTTTCTGATTATTACACCATCTGAATCAGTCTTATTCTTGAAAATCCATTTTGCGCCCACAATTGACCCGTTCTTTGGTCTTGGTACTAGTTTCCAGACTTCATTCCTTTCAAATTCATTCAATTCTTCTTGCATTACAGTAACCCAATCAGGATCCTTAAGTGCATCTTCAACTTTCTTAGACTCCTCATTGGATAGAAAGTTGTGATATAAACATTCATTCTGAGTTGCACTTCTTGTTTTAACACCTGCATCAGGATCTCCAATTATCAAATCAGGAGTATGATCTCTTGTCCATTTCCTTGCTGGTGGTAAATTATTCCTTGAAGTAGATGCTCCCCCTAGATTAGTGTTGTCTTGATTAGAAGAATTTGCTTCAGTAGAAGCTCCCCCTGAATTTTTGCTGTCACCTCCTGATGGATTATCAGGATTGTCACTTGAATCAGTATCTGAAGTATTTTGCACTGATGATTGAGTAGTCTCAGAATTGGTAGTAGTTTGTTGTTGCTCCCCCTCAACATTTGCACCACTAGATGTGTCTCCATCATTTGCATCATCAATATTAGCACCATCAGTATTTGGTGCTTCACCAGGATTTGGTGTGTCATCAGGATTTGATGTGTCATCAAGATTTGATGACCCATCAGTATCTGATGGAGTATCAGTATCTGATTCCATTTCTTCAGATTTCTTGGTAGCTTCATTTTCAAAAATCAATCTATCATGAGAGTCTTCATCAATTCCAATTATCTTCTTATCATCAAAAGATACATGTATTGACTCCATGACAGTCCTTGTTCTCAAATTGAAAACTCTAAAGGCTCTTGATGCAGGATAGCCAATGAAAATTCCCTCATCAGCCTTTGTTTCAAATTTCCCTAGCTATTCAGGATGAGTTCTGAGAACAAAACACTTACAGCCAAACACATGCAGATGCTTCAAACTAGGTTTCTTCTCCTTGAGCATTTGATAGGGAGTTACATCATGTCTGTTTATCAAAGTGAGATTTTGTGTATAGCATGTTGTGTTGACTGCTTCTGCCCAAAAATATGTAGGCAATCTAGCTTCTTCCAACATAGTTCTGCCAGCTTCAATAAGAGTTCTATTTTTCCTTTCTACTACTCCATTTTGCTGGGGTGAGCCAGGAGCAGAGAATTGTTGAATAATACCTTTGTATTTGCATAACTCTTCCATCTTTGAATTCTTGAATTCAGTACCATTATCACTTCTCAGAATCTTGACTTTGTACTGTGTGCCTGTCTCAATCATTCTCACATGGTCCAACAGAATTTCAGGAGTCTCATCTTTGATGTGCAGAAAATACACCCAGGTGAATCTAGATTATTCATCAACAATAACAAGAGTGTACCTTTTCTTACTGATGGACATTATGTTGACTGGTCCAAATAGATCAAGATGTAGCATGTGATATGGTTCTTCAATTGAGGATTCAGATTTACTCTTGAATGATGTCCTTCTCTGTTTAGCTTTTTGACATGCATCACAGAGTCCATCAGGAGTATACAAAACTTTAGGAAATCCTCTAACCAAATCTTTCTCAACCAACTCATTAATATTGCTGAAGTTGAGATGAGAAAGCTTCTTGTGCCAATTCCAACTTTCATCCACTGATGCTTTACTGATGAGACAAGTAGGAGATCCATCAGTATTTGATTGTATGTTGGCTTCATAAATGTTACCATGCCTGTAGCCAGTGAGTGCAACCTTTCCTGATGCTTTGCTGACTACTTCACAATGTGTGGAATAGAAGTTGACATGATAACCTCTGTCAGTGATTTGACTAATACTCAACAAGTTGTGTTTTAGTCCATTCACTAAAGCTACTTTTTCAATGATGACATTTCCAATGATTATATTGCCATATCCCAAAGTTTGTCCAATGTTTTCATCTCTATAAGACACAGTTGGGCCAGCTTTTTCTTCATATTCTGATAACAGGGCTTTGTTTCCAGTCATGTGCACAGAACATCCACTATCCATGACCAACACATTTTTCTTTTTACCCTTATCATCAGGAACAACAGATTCATCAGTATTGGCCATTAGGGCATAATTGACCACCTCAGTATCAGATTCTGAGGAAGAGTCCATCCAATCCTTGCTTGAAGTGATGAGTGCTTTAGACTTCTTGCATTCAGTTGCAAAGTGCCCCATTCCATTACACTTGTAGCATCTAACCTTTGACTTGTCAAATTTGCCACTTTTGTTGTCCTTTTTGTTGTACTTGTCTTTGTCAGCATTGAACATCTTTTTATGGAAGTTGCCTTGTCTTCTAGCCTTCCTGAACTTCATCTTTTTGAAGCCTCTGACTATCATAACAACCATCTCTTCCATGTCTGAGTCAGAAGAATCATCATCAGTATTGGCATCAGGATTGTCATCAGTATCTGATTATGAGTCATCAGGATCTGACTCAACTATTCTTGATTTCCTCTTAGAGACCTCCACAAATTTTCCTTTTGATTTAGCCTCAACTTTCAAGGCAATAGTCTTTGCCTTGCTGCTTTTCTTATTCTTCCTTTGTTGAACCTCAAGATCATAGGTTCTCAGCATCCCATAAACTTCATCAAGAGACACAGTGTTTAGATCATACTGATGTCTAATGATTGATGTTTGTGTATCCCATTCTTCTGGTAAAGCTCTCAGAAACTTGGTATTAGAATCTTCAGATACATACTCTTTGCCTACTAATGATAGATTATTCAAGAGTGTCAGGAATCTATCATATAAATCAGTAAGGCTCTCATCAGGTCTTTCATCAAATTGTTCATACTCTTGAATAAGTAGAGCCCTTCTTTTTTTCTTGACAGATGCAGATCCTTGGCATTGAGTTTCCAAAGTATCCCAAATTTCTTTTGCAGATTTGCATGCTATCACCCTGTTAGACATGACAGCATCAAGGCTGTTGTGAAGGATATTCTTTATCTTTGCATCTCTGAGAACGTCAGCTTTCTCTTCAGGAGTCCATTCACTTTTTACCTTGACCACGTAGTGTTCAGGTACAGTATCTGTTTGTGGAATTATTCTCGTAGGAACATATGGTCCATCATGTATCCTGTCCAAATAGTCAGGATCCATAGCCTCCAGATACATCAACATCTTTACCTTCCATGTTGGATATTCAGTTTTCTTCAGGATGAGAATTTTCATGCTTTCATACTTTGTCGACATCTTAGATAGTTTCTGATTCAAATTTAAATCAGTTTGCTCTGATACCAATTGTTGCCCAGTAATAAACAATTGTAGAAGGGGGGTTGAATACAATTGTATAAGATTCTCGACTAAATAAATTATTTATCACAAATATGAAAGAATAATAACAACTTTATTAAATCTGATATAAAACTGTTACAAACTCTCTCAAGAAATTCTGATGTTCTTGAGAGCTTCTAGGTTAAAATATACTCGTGTATGTGATCGATATAAATCGAAACCTTAAACTATGTTTATATACTACACAGCTTCTGTATCAATTACAAGATAAGTCTTAATCAATTACAAAGATTGAAACCTATCCTAAATTGACAGCTTCATTCCTATAAACTAGGAACCGGCAAAATAAACTTCCTTATTTAACTAGACTCATAAACCAACTCGAAATAGAAATCCTGATCAGCTTCCAGTCCTGATGATCAATCCTGATCCCAGTCCTGATATAAATCCTGATGATAATCTTGATACTGACGCTTGAGCAAATACTGACGACGTCAGCAATCCTGATCAGTTGAGTCTAGATCCTGACGATCATTGAATCCTGATCAAACATGGTTGAACTATCCATACAACGCGATTAACCAATCAAAATTCAAAAATTATTTTTTAAAATTAGAATTTAAATCCATTAAAACTTTCCTCATTTAATTTTATTAACCAATGGCTGGTCAATCCTAAATTTTAGACCAATCACAAGAGTCTAAAAACTTTCCTCATATAATTTTAAACTAGAATTAAAATTCATTGAAAATTTCCTCATATAATTTTATTAACCGGTTAACCAGTCATATGTTAATACTAAATTTTAGACCAATCAGAAGAGCCAAAAAAATTTCCTCATATAATTTTATCAACCTCAATTAAAATTATTTAATTTTTGATTAGAATTTAAATCATTTATGATAATTATAAACTTTGAGATTTTGATCATTAATTGTATTATCTATTTAATATAAAATCGTCTATTTTACAGATAAACTTCTATTACCACCCCACCATGTGACCCAACATACTGAGTCAGGAAGCACTACAAGTATATGTATAGTTTTTACGATTTTTATCAATAATTTATATTTTTTGACTGTTTAATTGTTAAAGGTCGTAATTTAAGGTTTTTACACAGAGATGTGAGGGTAGTTATCTATTAGTTACTGTAAATTCAAAAAACAATCCTATGTTAATTGATTATATTAAAAAAATTAAATCCATTCAATATTACATTTTTCTATTTCAAAAATTTGGTTATGAATTAAAATTTTTATTTTTAATTAAAATTTGGTTATTATATTTATATACTTCGAGACTACGATCATTTATTGAACTATGCGTTCAATAAATAATCATCTATTTTATAGATGAATTTCTAATACCACTCTATGATCTAACACTTAATGAGAAAATATTTCGAGTATATGTATAACTATTACAACTTTAATCTATAATTTATGTTTTTGTTTCTTTAATTGTTAAAGGTCGTAATTTCAGGTTTTTACATAAATGTGAGGCTAATTATACAATATATTATTTATTGTAATTAAAAAATTCGATGTTAATGGATTATGTTAAATTTTTTTTAAGAAAATGTTACTTAATATATTAATAAATACTTGAAACAGTTGATTTTATTTTGTGGATCTTTTGTGTATAAAATTATTGTAATCCCTTATTAATATGCTTGAGTCTAGATGTTATATACTTCACCAATCAGAAAATATTAATTATTTTAAGACCAATGAAAAACCACTCCTAAATTTTAGACCAAACATATTACAAATTTGTTTTTCTTTTTTATCATTCACATCCTATTTTAATAATTATGATTAGTTGACAATTCTAAATTAAATCTAGTATTTACTTGATTTAAAATATCCATGTATTACATATTTGTTTTAGTCAGGAAAAAATATTTATTAATAAATCACTTTTTATTTAAAATTATTCACAATTATATTATCATATTTATAATTAAAGTTTCATAAATATTTATTAATCAAGCAATTTGATTGCTATTTTACATTAAATATGATATTTATAATTCAATTTCAATTCTAAAATTTATAAAATTCACATGTAATTTATGTAGTCATACTTAAACAAACACATCATCTTCATAAGTATAATTATTTTGAATTTAAACAAATTTAAAATTTAAAATTTAAAAGTAAAAGTAAAGGAAATTAATTTTAGTACAAAATATGCTCACGAAGTATTAAAAATTCAATTTACCTATGTAAAAATAATTTAAACCTATATTACACAAATTACATGTGGGGTCAACTAAACTGTTTTCCAGACCGTTTTAAAAGAATATTAGCAATATAAATTGGAATTAATAACATAAAATTTTATATTATTTTAATTCATAAGTAACTTTTAAACATTGTACGTGAACAAATACATCTTCTCTTTAAGTACTTTTAATTTATTAATAAAATCAGACATATCTTCACATTAGCTTGATAATATATTCTATATAAGCATATTATGGATCTCTGAAGTTCAGATAGTAAACCGGTACGTTACTTCTTCTTTATTTTGTTATCAATTCGGTGTAGTCATTAGACTCATCAACTCTTCATTATTAAACTTATAAAATCTTAATGTAGATGGAGGCGATATATCATTTATAAGTTTGCAGTGTTGTAGATATAATCCGGGGAACTCTGAATCATTAGCTATACATATAAATGCAAATGTGGTAAAATCATCTCAAACCCGAATAAGAGGCATCATGTTTAATTCAAATTCTTCGGGAAAAAAATTTATTCTTATCTTCTTTACCATAATTATATATAATTATTTTAGGTTTAAGGTACCCATCTATATTATTAATTGAAGTTAAGTATTTCAAAGATTGTAAAGTGGTGCGGTCAATATCATCAAATGTTGGCGAGAACCTTTGTGGTCAAAGGTAATGACGTACTAAATACAAAATCCTAAAAGTATAACATATTAATGTAAGTTTAAAATTTATTCTAATGAATTTAAAACCTTCATCATAAGAAGAAAGTGAAAACCAGTATCCTGGAAAATTGAAAATCATTACAGGAAAAATTCAGACATTCACTATATCTTTAAATGATTGAAAGTTAGTACATAAATACTTCGCCTCGAATGTGGTAAAATTAGTTCAAATTCTAGAGTTTCAACGCCCTCACAATAATTTAAAATCACCTCATACAATGTTAATTATGACGTGGTGAACATAAAATTTTCAATTCAAATAATTAATTGTGATATTTGTCTAATATCAAATCTGTCTCTCATTCTTAATAACTCAACCATTTTGTTTCTCTTGAAGCAGATGCATGATTTGTTAGGACGTTCCACATTCTTATTAATTTAAAAACTGATGGTACATTTCAAACAAATTCTAATATCGTATTTTATGTTATTTTGTTATGATGATATCATTTTATATATTTGTTCAATCAATATTTTATGCGGTTGAATATTTAATTTTTGATTATAAATATCTATTTTCTTAGAAACCAAAAACATAACTAGGGATGGACGTTAGATCACTTCGGGGTCGGGGAGTGTTATCCCCGCACCCGACCCCCCGACCCCGAAATCAGTCCCCGAACCCACTCTAATCCCGTACGGGGCGCCTCAGAGCCTCGATCGTAGAGTTTTCCTTCAGTGTTATTTTCATATTTGTAGATTGAGACTTGAAGTTGTAACAACTGTTGTATTATTAACATAATTTATATTTAATAATACATGCATGTGTATATTTAGTAAAAGTATGTGGTAAAAAATTGATATAAGTTCTGTTATATAACATATTTATAATTTTTTGAAATTTTTAAGATTTAAAAATTTTAAAATTGTGCTTTCGGTGCGTAGCACGAGTAAAAATCTATTTATAATATATTATAGTATAGATAATATATATATAGATATACTTTGTGATTTGTGGTGGCAGTTTGGTTTTTTCAAAATTCAAAACCGCAACCAAACCACAAATGAGTGATTATCAAAAATTAAACGTGTGACTATTCGTCTTTTGCGATTATTCATAAAATATGAATCGATTACGGATGATTTGAGCGGTTGATACGGTTGAGTGGATGATGTGTACACCCTTACTAATTATTACAGTGATGCTCTTTTTAATCCGACGATAATAAGTTGTGATGGTAAAATTTGTACGTGTTTTAAAATATATTTTAGAATATATCGTTCGATATTTTTATTTTGGAGAATTGTGAATATTTTCAATATCGGACAAGCTGCATATTTCAAAGAAAAAATATTTATGCGAGACACATAATTTCAAAGAAAATTCTTACGAAATGTGCATAATTTTTGAAGAAAAATAAATATCGCGACATTTTTAAATGTCATATTTATTATTGCATTTAGATTGCGTTCAAAATATTTTTCATATATCGTTGCGATAATCTATATATGTCAAAAATATTTTAAACTTACACACTTAAATTGTCAAGTATGGTAGCCTGGGCAAGCTATAAGACCCGCACTGCTAGACCCTTGTAGGAAGGAGTCAGCGACCCTCTGTATTGAAAGTCTTGCCGTCTCAGGAGAGTCCAGGGACACACTTTTATTCAATAAATGGATATTTCTTGGTTGGCACGGGACATTCTTACAATCACGGGAAGAAATGCGGAGATGCCGCGAGATTGTAGGAAAACACGTGGGATCAGACGTGATATGGGCTCAAAGCCTGACATTTGAAATTGGGTAACTTATTAAAGCCTCAGCTCGGGGGCTCGTGGATGAACGATTACACATCCTTATGTGGACAATGACACTTGAAAAGCGTGTACGCCAATTCGAGCTATATACAAAATGTCAAGGTCCTAACTGTTAGGTTTAGGGGCTACACACCAATACGAGATTCAAACAAACAAACAAAGCAAAGCACACACACAATATATATGACGCGGAAACAACCACGTCCCAACTTGTATTACTAATCAAAACAGTTATCAATAATACAATCAATCTCACCAACAGTGTATCACTCACACGATACTCAAGCCAAACAATGCTCAAGCATCTCCCAAACAACACATAAGACGATTACATCTCTTAAGTATTCACATCAAACAAATACAATATGACTATTTTTATATAGCCATTCAAAACTTAGCCACCAAGACTTGCCATATTTGTTATACAAGACTTACCATACTTGTTATACAAGACTTTTTATTCCTGGCACATAATTTCCTAATTTAATGACTAAGACATACCATATATAATAATTGTTTACACATAAAATTATTACCAAAACAGTCTTAATCACCCAAACCCATATTACCATATTGGGTTGAACATCCGGTCAAACCCAACAATCCTCCCCTTCAACCCAATACCCATATCAGGTTGAACGGTATTCATCAACGACATCGACGTCCCTCCTCCATGCCTCCCCTCGAACAAGAACCCTCTTGCTCTTCCAAACCTTCAATAACCATCAGAGACATCAACGTCCATCCGCCATGCCTCCCCTCGAACAAGAATCTCCTGTTCTTGCTCTTCCAATCTTGAGAATCACTAAAACTCGTAGAGTGACCTCCAAACCACCGTTCTTCAACAATAACGATGTATCCATCTACAAAATCACGTGCATCATCCATCACGAGTGCCCTTTCATCAGTTGAGTCACCCGATCCTTGCTTAATCAATATTTCGGCCAGTAGAAAGAACACTAGTATCATCCAACTTGTTCACCTGGTTGATCAATCCATTAAAAAAATTGTGATGATCTTTTTCATCTTCTTCCATCTCGTGCCCGAACAAATTGATCCACGGTGCAAGTCAACCGCCATAGCACACGTAACTTTGTCTCCTCCCACGTTAGTAGGATTCTTGTCAACGAATCCTTCATTGTACTCCGCCATATCAATTGAATCTCGATCTTTCCCTCAACCTTATCCTTCTCGATCCACGAACCTTGGCTCTTGATACCACTTGTTAGGTTTAGGGGCTACATACCAATACGAGATTCAAACAAACAAAGCAAAGCAAAACACACACACAATATATATGACGCGGAAACAACCACGTCCCAACTTGTATTACTAATCAAAACATTTATCAATAATACAATCAATCTCACCAACAGTGTATCACTCACACGATACTGAAGCCAAACAATGCTCAAGCATCTCCCAAACAACACGTAAGACGATTACATCTCTTAAGTATTCACATCAAACAAATACAATATGACTATGTTTATATAGCTATCCAAAACTTAGCCACCAAGACTTGCCATATTTGTTATACAAGACTTACCATACTTGTTATACAAGATTTTTTATTCTTGGCACCTAATTTCCTAATTTAATGACCAAGACATACCATATATAATAATTGTCTACACATACAATTATTACCAAAACAGTCTTAATCACCCAAACCCATATTACCATATTGGGTTGAACATCCGGTCAAACCCAACACTAACTTGACAATGAGACCGCAACGGATTTCAAAATAATATATACTATATTATTAAAGTGGACCGGGCCTATCTATAATTTGGGTCGGGCCTATCTATAATCAATTTATTTATAACCAATTATTTTTTTCAGCTAAAACACATTACCTATTTTATATATTTTTCTAACCAAAACAAATCATCTTCTAAAAATAAAATAGGTAATATATATATAAAATGGTAATATTATTACATATTTATAACTGATTACCTTTTTCAGCAAAAACATATTATCTAAACACATTATCTGTTCTACATTTTCTAACTAAAACAACTCATATTCTAAACATAACACATGGAAAATAAATATGTAATGGTAATATTGTTATATATATAATTATTAATAAATAATCACTTACCCTTTTCAGCTAAACACATAACCTTATTTATTTTTTTCTAACTTAAACAACTAATTTTTTAAAAGTAACACAAGCAACATATATATAAAAGGTAATATAATTTTATATTTTTTCAGCTAAAACACATTACCTATTTTATATATTTTTCTAACCAAAACAACTCATCTTCTAAAAATAAAATAAGTAACATATATATAATGGTAATATTATTACATATTTATAACTGATTACCCTTTTCAACAAAAACACATTATTTGTTCTACATTTTCTAACTAAAACAACTAATCTTTTAAATATAACACATGGAAAATAAATATGTAATGGTAATATTGTTATATATAATTATTAATAAATAACCACTTACCCTTTTCAGCTAAACACATAACTTTTTTTTATTTTTTTTCTAAATTAAACAACTAACTTTCTAAAAGTAACACGAACAACAAATATATAAAAAGGTAATATAATTTTTTATTTTCTAATTTAAACAACTAATTTTCTAAAAGTAACATGGGCAATATATATATAAATGTAATATAATTTTATATAATTATTAATAAGTAACTAACTGTCTTTTTAAGGATATTGTCTATTTTATATTTTTTAAGTAAAACAACTCATATTCGAATTAAAAATAACACGGACAATATATATATATATATATAATGACAATATTATTATATTAAACTTATAAAATCTCGGTTTAATATAATTTTTTATAATATACAATTTAAATAAGATAATTAATAAAAAAATAAAAGTAATAGCATATGTTAGAAGAAACTCGATACATTACAGAGCACATATTTTGCTATTTTATATTTTAATATCTAAAATACTACTAAAGATTACGTAAACAATTTATTAAATTAAATTATTTATATTATTAATAAAATATTAAAAAAAACCGTACATCGCTCGGGATATAAGCTAGTATTACTTATGCTCGCACTTTTGAAACCTTGGTAAAAATATATATCCTAATATGGTTCATAGCATGCTATCATACTTGCATTCACATATGCAAAACGGGCAATATTGTAGTGCTCTGAATGTTTTACTAATCTTCTATTTTTTGCTGTTTCAGCGACCGAAGAAATTTGGAAGCTCGTTGATTTTTAGTTCTCCACTACAGCAAGCGACACTGAAGAATCAGGAGCTTGTTGTTATGCCACATTTTGGCATATTCCAAATTTCTCATTTTATTAATTATTAATTCAGATTAATAATTAATTGCTTAAGCACCAAGTAATATACTATCTCTGAAACGAGGAAATAATCAATCTCAATCAATCAATAACGGAAAATATCTCCAAACTATATTTTTTAAATCAGGAAGATATCACAACGCCAAGATAATGTCAGATAAAATCTGTAATTACCCACATTAACAAAGTTTATCCATAAAGTCTCTTAGGGATAAACACAATTTCACAGAACTGTGTGGTATTGATCCAATATAAATTGGTACGCAGACATCTTGACAAAATGGATCCGATACACGAGACAAATCGAGACACCTTCCAAGTCCGACCCCTCTATTTTTCATAAACCCTAAACCTCACAAAACAGTCACATACACACAAATTACTCTATTATTCCATCACACCAGCGTGCAATAACAATTATTTAAGCATCAGATATGATCAATTGTTATGAACTAAACAACAAGCAATAATGCGCCCTAATTGTCGTATTAAAAAAAGCAAAAAGCGAATAAATATTTCTGTCAATGATTTAAGCATTATGCCCCCATCGTTTTTGTATGCCATCATTTAATATGCTCCAATTCTAAGTGGCGTCTACACTACCACGACCTTATATATATTATGTTAGTTGGACGGGTCGCTTAGTGCAATCTTACATAAAAAGAAGAAATTCTTATGTTCATATCACAAGTTCTAATTCCACATTTTATTGTACAAAACTATTATAATCGTGTATCAAAAATGAAATTGTTAATTACATACATAAATAACTCTTTATCCTGACACTTGAGTAAAGAAAAAGATTTCTAGAAAACGAAAGGAAAACCAAAAAGTAAGCACGGGGTTCAAAGTTGACTAGAATATTATTCTTTATCCACTAAAAAAAGACAGCTTATATAAATATATAAATAATAATACGAAAGATAACCATAGCAGCTTATAGTAATTCAAATAATAAAGATACAATTATAAATTATTACACCCTTAGTCTCCCTCATTTTTTACAGTATTTTCACTGTTTGACACACATTTTAAGACTTGTATAAAATATACTTTCACAACTTATTTTTAAATTTTTATTTTTTAAATAAAAATTCAAACATTAATTTTTTTAAAAATAATATATAAAACTATAATTTATAAGAGTTTTAAAATGTACGTTGAACTCCCATTCCGCAACATAAAGAAATGAAAGAGAAGAATAGAGCAATGTATATAATAGTAACAAGGCGTCTTTATCTTTGTAATACAAAGGTACGCATACAGGATGAGATTCGCGTACAGGAAATACATACAGAAATGTACGCATCATTGGATAAATGTCAACCCGACCGTAAAGACTTAAATAAAGGTATTAGTAGTAGTTGTTCCTTTTCTTAGAATAAAATTAAAAAGAAAAGCAAGTAGTACCTTGCTTCAGGCCAAGGCAATCTATTTATGATACTATTACAAATTACCAGTACTTAATTTATTTGGAAAACCATGTTTAAACGCAACACCAATTACTTAATTAATTAACTCTAAACGCCTCTATCTTCCTATTAATTACAGTAGGCGTTTTGATTGAAAGCTACGGCCCCTTCTGGAACTGCCGCAAATATAGTACCGGATTCACGTAAGCCGTAGCCGTAAGCGCCGTCCTATGCTGTTTTGCTCATCCATATTTAGAATTGGCCTATAAATTGCCTATTGAGGTACTCACTCACGCTAGCTAACTAATTTATTCAACATATTTCTCCACACGTAATATGTTACATATATTACACTGCCGTTCAATGCAGATCCGAGAGTGACTTCTATTTCGTATATTTTATTCATTTATGTTTTAGTGTATAAATTAAAAATTTAGATTACTTTATTCATTTCATTGAGTATATTTTATTTATTTAATGTTTAATTATAATAAATTATCAAAAATACTACTTTTTCTAATTTTTTTTGCAATTTTATCATATTCTGAAAATATTTGCAAAAATACGATATGCAACTAGATGCAATCTAAAAATATTTGCAAAAAATACGGGTTGCAACCAAAGCAACTAGATGCAATTTTTAAAAAATAATTTGAAATAAAATGAGAATTTAAAAAATTTGTTAGTAAGAGGGGGTGAATAAAGATGAAGATGAATAAAGTTTGCGATCTCAAGTTCCATCTCCCGCACCTTTCGTGTATACATACATGTCTATACATTTATATATTGATATGTACGTAATTGAGAGTTACTAAGGAGTTTCATCCCGACCAAATCAACAATTGGGTTAAGTTTTTAATTAATCAACAAAAACAAGGCCCCGCAGGGGCACTAACTTATGCAACTTACTATGCAACCGAAGATGATTCCAATTATTAAATTTTTATAAGTTGCATATGTGGTTGATTTTGGTTGATGCAGTTGCAGATATGGTTATAAGAAGTTACATCGTATTTTTGCAAATATTTTTAAAAAATTGGTATTTTTTACAAATATATTGGTATTTTTGCAAAATATTCAAAAAAACATAATATTTTTGAAAAAACAATTCTAGGATTGGGTATTTATGGAAAAATCCCTTTAATTATTTGGTATTCTAGATCTAATTAAATTTTTATGAGAATAAGTATTTCGAGATAGATTTCATGATGTTTTTATCGGTGTTCTAAAAAGCATAAAACATATCTAAGCAGGGAGAGGGCTTTCTAGCGGTTAAGTTATTGGTTTTATACTGAATTATTCGTTTGAAGTATATAAACATTGACCATTTTATTGAGAATCATGATTGCATATTATTACATTGTATATTTATTAAATATTGTGGATAATATAGTATCAAATGGAATAACAGAAGATTAGATTATCGGTGTCTGTATATAATATAATAAAGGTTCATAGTCTAAGTGGTACTAGACAAAACACTGGAATGACTGAAGTATTATTTGGGAATAGTTTATCTTGACTATTGAATAATACTTGTATACTTTGTGTATATTGAATATGATCAAAATATTAGAATTACTCTTCTCTTCTGACAATAAAGAAGAACTAAGATTCTATGATATTATTATTGCTTAGGTTCTTAATCCGGATGTAGTTATTGACACTTGTATGCAATGCACATGCTTTGATTCATATGTGATGTAATTAATTATTAATTACAATATTATGTCTTGAGCAATGACATTGCATGCATAGTGAGATATTAATTACAGAAGGAATCCATGTCCTGATAATATCCGGGTTGATGATGTCCTCTTGAAAGCTCATTAAGATAATTATGTGAAGCCATGCAGGCAGATTAATTTCTGACATAATTATAAGGTTGAGTGAATGATCAAGGATAAATAAGATATTAATTAAATTAATTGTCTGTGATTAATTTAATTAATGGATATGCGATATCTTAAACGTGGGGAATTTAATAAGCAAATAATATAGGAGTCGGATTAAATAATAAAAGAATTGCGGTATTGGGAACGGTTTTGCAAATATTAATTCTTTAGTGGATTGAATTAATATTTAATGACATTGGGCTTTACTCGGAATGTCATTGGAAGGCCCGACCTAATTGTTCATGATCCCTACTGAAGCCTATATATATTCTCGTTCTTCTTAAAGCTGGACCAAAAAAAAACAGAAATTGAAATTGAGACCTAGAGCAGCCGCAAGAAGCTAAGGTTTTGGAATTTCGAGGCTTTAAGGATAGGAAACTTTGGGAGATCGAAGACCACACTTCGCTCAAAGGGAATCAAGGAATTCAGTAGAAGACGTGGAATTGAATCGCTTGCGCCGTAGCGATTAAGGTTAATCTTCTTTTCGAACTCTTTAATTTATATCATAAAACGCAGTCCTATATATCGTACGTTCCAACAATTGGCATCAAGAGTCTGGTTCTAAGGTTCTGCGTTTTATGATATGATGTCCATGTCGTAATTATATATGCATGTATATAGTGGTTGCTCGTATGTATTTTGTGATGCAGGTTGTTATCCACTATCATGACCATGTTTTATAATTATATGATTGGATCCCACGTGGTTTATCGTGGTTATTTATTATGCGATTGGATCCCACGTGGTTTATCGTGGTTATTTATTATGCGATTGGATCCCACATGGTTTATCGTGATTATTAATTTATGTGATTGTAAATCACGAGGGTTGATTGTGTATGTTCTTTTGATTTGTGTTATTGGTTTGTAATCTTGTAATCTGATGTATATTCGAGTTAGATATGATTTGTTGTAATAGAATAGGTTTTACAATTAGATTGTATTAGCTCTGTTTTATTTGTAATAGTTATTGGATTTGTGTATCCATGTATTGCTTACGATTGCAAAGAATCATGGTTTGGATCCGAAAAGAGGACAACTTTCTGATGCGTTTTAACTGATTTTCTGCCCAGAATTTCTGCCGCTGGCTGGCTGGTTCTGCTGCTGTGCCACTGTCCAGAATTTGCAAACAATGTAGGATAAGGGTATGTAATATCTTTTCGGAAAGAAAACGAGCTACTTTTCAAAACAGGTAGCAAAGTTATCATCCATGACGTTTTTTGGCCATTCGAGCTCGTTTAGGCCTCCAAACAACAACCCGAAGTTTTCACCAAATGATTTTCGGGCAATTTTCTTTGGGCCATAATAGTGGATGGTTTATTAATATGTTTTACATATTGATTATCCACTTGTTTTGATTATTGCTATTATACGTGTCTTATATGTGTTTCATTCCATGTGATACTAACCTTAGTATTCTAGAACGACATGGACATAGGGTTATGTTTATTATGCTTAATCATGATGTGTATCTTGCTATGTTATACGTGGTTTGTATTGTTCTTTGTGATACATGTGGACTTCGAAGAAATAACATAGGACGATGCATCTAGATTAAAATCCTCACAAGTAAAATACTAAGTGGGAGAGGGGTTTAATTTGATATTAAGTCCCATGGTCATCCATTATTGTTTGTATGTAATTTAACACTAAGACAATTATGAATTGTATATATGTCACCCATCGCGGCGTATGATTTATAATGTCTGGTAGTGTTAAGGATATTACTAGAACAAACTTCTTAAATTAATCATGAATATTGAAAGGTAAGATCACCCCAACGTGACATACCAAGTTTTATAGAATTTGAGAAACTAAATGGACACTCCTTGATTGATGTTGATAATGGATATTTCTGACTAGGTTGTTGGGTATTAAGCAAGATCGATGTGACTTTTCCGAAAATATCTGGGATTTATCCATTGATACATCAAACGGAAAGGTATGATTTAAGGGATCAATTTAAGATTTAAATAATGGTATACATTTAGCTATGAAAGGTAGTAAGAGACCACCCTAACATGACATACTATTTAGTAATAGGACCGAAGTAACATTTAACAAATATAGGTGGTATATATGTCACCCATCGTGGCGTACTAGATACTTATGGTGCTTAAGTGTTAGTACAATAATCTTAATTAATAGTTAGAGGAGTCTATATGTATTAAGTTTTTCTGTTCAACATTCTAATTATGTGTTATATGTATGATTCTCAGGATAAAATGAGATTTAATCCATTTTTTTACCATACTTAAGGATAACAAACTTACCGGACCTAACTATATTGAATGGAAACACAATTTGGACATAGTGTTGACTGCTGAGGAGTACAAATTTTGTACTATTGAACCCAAACCGGATCAGCCTGCTGCCGATGCTCCGGATGAGGATAAGGAGTGTTGGTCCTTGACTATTGCAGAGGGGAGGGGGGGGGGGGTTTAATGCAATACTGATAAATCTCAATCTACGTTTTCAACAACAAGAACTAAGATTAAGGATTATCAGTTTATCAAATGCAAACACAAGTAGACACACGAGTAATTCTCACAAAATAAATGTTTTATTTATTTTGCAATGGGTTGCTACAACCTCAAAAAAATGTTTGTTTTCTTGAGCTTCGGTTTCTCGAGTGATTACAGAGAATGAATTGAGAGATAGACTAAGTAGGCTAAACCTATCACTTTCAATCACGGGTCTTGTGAAGCTGTTGTCATTTTCAAGTGGCAGCTTCTTACAATTTGCTTGCCCGTGATTCTTTCCTAAATTTCTATACAGACAGCTTATCAATACATATCAAAGCAATCTAGAAACATTCTATTTTAAGCTAACACAATTCAGTAGATGTAGATTTGTCATACTCTGGAATTGGTGAGCTTTGTCATGTGATCTCTCAAGCTTCAGTCGTAGTCTTGCAGACCTATTATAGTGTTGGGATATTGCAACACGCCTGTTTCTTGAACATCCAAACTGTCACAAGTTTGACTGGGTTGTTTACCAATACAAATGTTATCCCTTCATGATAGTATCCTGATGGCTAAGCTTGCTGTCACAGGAATGCGCTTATGGTGACAGTAAGAAATCCCTGCTGAAGGTGCTGTCAGGATTTCCAAGCTTGCTGTCAGGCTAATGTAAAGTTGCTGTTAGAGGGCTTCCGCCAATGTTGCTGTCAGAGTGAATGTACTGTCGTGACTCGCAACATGCTGTCTTCTTGTAACCTTACTGTCAGCGCTGTGACAGTAATCTTTATTCTTGCTGTCCATCTTGAGTACTTCTTGAGGCTTGAACAAATGAATGAACTTGTACCAAGATGCACTAGAATCTTATTTGTACTAAATAAAACGGTTACAAAGACATACTCTGGTTGTGACAGTATGTTCATACTTAATAAAGATTAAGTAAATAAAGTATCTAGTTAAGTTGTCTCATAGCTATCACCCATAAATCCTAACAATCTCCCCCAATTTGTTTTTATAGACAATAACAACAAATTTACAATTAATACCTGCTGACAACTTAACTAACAAGATCAGAATTTAACAAAAGATTTTTACTTAGCTTCAGATTTCTTTTTCTGTCTTGCTTCATCCTCTCTGTTGAGAGATTCCTTAAGAACTTCTTTGAGTCCTTCCACCAGTGCTATTTCATCAGGAGTGATAGCCTCATCTTCAGTCTCATCAATGTGTTTTTGGAGTGTCTTGGAGAGACATACCCTAGCATCCTGAAGATCCAACCATAAGTCTTTGCCAAAAGCATGAGTTCTGAACTTCAGTGTGCCATTAAAGTCTTTGAATCTACTTCCAGGGTATGCATTTAGAGTTTTTCTCCTTGACTTATCCAGCTTTGAGTCTTCACCCTTTCTTGCTTGAAGAATGCCCTCAATCTCAGAAGAGCATTGTTGTTCCAATGGATGAATTGATCCAATTACTAAGAAGAGTAAGTCTTTTAGAGCACTGGTTCTAAGTTTATGAAAGCTTCTTACTAGAATTTCTTCCCATATGAACTTGATTCTCAGAGGATTCTCAAGCATACAAGATTGGTAATTGGGTCTTTCACTTTCCACCCTGTTGGCTTCTCTGCTTTTGTCCAAGAATGTATCTTCTGTATCTTCAGTGGTTTCTCTTTTTGTAGGCTCTGAGGATTCTTCTTGACTTGGTTGGGTTTGCACCACTTCTTCAGGAATGTAATCTTCATACTCAGCCATTTCTTCATCAGAACATTCCAGTAAGTGGGCAATGTCATTATCATCAAACAGTGACCAATCCCCAAATTTCTGATAGAATTCTTCATCTCTCACAGCTTTGTATGCCAACACATGGTTCATGACACTTTTAGGGACGTTGTCATAACCTTGCATTAGATTGACCATCCTTACCAAGTAGAAGTATTCAACTCTCCTAGTTTCTGTTCTCCTTTTCATTGAAAGAGTTGCTGATACATCATATGATGACACTTCCATGGTAAAATCCTTTTTGACTTTCACAAGTCTTGATGCATCAAACCAAAGAACATATTCAGTTGCTTCATTGTTGTTATCCAACTTTACCTCGACGCTCTTGATTTGATCAGCTTCCTTTTCCAAAAGATCCAGAGAGCTGTAGAGTTTTGATTGGATAGGCTTCTTCAAATTCCTGCCAAGCCCAGTGGATTTCTCCTTTCCTGAGTACTTGTGTTTTCATTTTATTGCTTTTGAAATCTCCTCAGGTTCAGGTTCCTGTCTAGAGAGCCAGGCCCTTTCTAAGGTTTTTGTCCTCTTTGGCTTGATAGTAGGCTTGATTCCTTCCTTGACAGCAACTTTGTTGACAGTGTCCTCCATGACAGTATCTTTCTTGACAACTTCTTCTGTGACAGCTCCTTTGGTGACAGTATCTTTTTCAGCATTTATACTGTCAATAGCACATCTTAAGATATTTGCCTCCAAAGCTTCAAGAATTACTGACTCCTCTTCTTCTGTTGCTCCAACATCTTCCTTTTCTTGTACATGAGCTTCTTCTTTATTTTCCTCCTGGGACTTTGATCCAACATTCCCAGAAGTGCTTCCACTAGCATTTCCTGTTTCTCCAGTTCCTCCACTACCATCCAACTCATCATCTTCATCATGAGGAACATCATATGAGCAACTTTCTCCTTGTTCAGCTCTGTTGGAGATTGCTTTGGAGATCATCTTCTTCATAGTGGAGCTCAGTTCCTTGTCCCTTTTCACCAGCAAGTCATAAATTGCTTTGACAGCAAGAACTCTTTCCTTGTTGACTTTGGAGTTGAGAATCATGTTTAACACCTTTAAGATTGACTTTGACTCCATTGTTGAAGTGCCTCCTAGACTCATGCATGCACATCTCCTGCTACCACTTTTGGTGGTACTTTCATAGTAGACACAAAATGGATTGGTGTAGACTTCTGGGAGTTTCTCTGAAATTAAACTCAGCATTTGCAGATGCAAGATCTCATTGAAGGCTATATGGTTTGCTGTGATTTTGTTCTTCATTACTGTTAGCACTCTTGCTGGAAGACTCTGCAGCAGCTGCATAGTAATGAACATGGATATTCCAGTGTTTAAGTACACATCAATAGCCCATCTCCTTTCTTCATTGATTTTTACACATACACTGGTGATTTTCTCCTTGAGCAAAGTTGAGCAGTTATTCAATCTTCTGCTAGGCTCCTTCATAGCTTCATCCACTACCTTGTAGAAGTCTTCATCATGATTCTTCAGAGTACTTTCCATGTAGTTAACCATTAGGGCATTTGCATCTTCTTGGCTGAACTCTGTTCCTTCACTCCAGGTGTTTCCTGACAGGATGTATTCAGGCATCTTGTCTTTCCCTTTTCCCAACCTGTTCTGCTCCTCCTTTTCTCTCCATTGCCTTTCAAGAGCACTCTCCTTTGGAGTTGGAGTTGGCTCTATTATAGTCACAGGAGGTAGTATTGGGTTTTTGGAAGAAACACCCCTTTGCATAGCTTCCAGGGCTTCTTTGGACTTTAGGACTGTTTCTCCAGCTATCTCATATTCAAAGATATTTTCAGCTCCTTGCACTTGCTCCCCCTTACTTCCTGAATCTCCTTTAGTTCCCCTTTTCTTCTTTGCAGACACTGATCTTCTTTTAGCTGCAGGCTCCCCCTCACTCCTTGGAGCCTTCTTTGAGACAGGCTCCTCCTGAGCAACATCCCGTTTGGGGAAACCTTCTTTTCCTAAAATTTCCCTTTCTGATTCTGCCTTTTGAGATTATGATCTTACTCATTTTCCCCCTTAGGTAAGTTGGTAGCATAAAGATTGTCAGACAGAGCTTGAATGGCTTCCTAAATGGCAGAGAATCCAGAGGCCACCATGGTAGACAAGCTGTCAAGTTTGGATTCCATGGACAGACACTTGTTCTCTAGAGCTTGCAACCTGAAAGAGGTAGAAGGGGGGGTTGAATACGATACTCACAAATAACTTAATTTCGTTCGCGGATAATTCATTCAGTTCTATAACGAAATCAAACACACCAAACAAAATCAAGTTTCGGGGAATATATCTTTTTATAAATATAAACCTCGAGGGGTGCTACAATTTCTAATCCGTAGATTAGCTTCAATGAGTTCTAGGTTATTCACAATCAATACAATGAAAGAGTTCCAGCCGAATTAATGTTCTTAGTATTTTCTCTCTGGCTTTTCCTCTCTCTCTCTCTCTCTCTCCGTAATTGCTTCTGTAGTGAAATGAACCTGACTGAGGAAGACACTGCCTCTCTCTTAGTAATTGTAGTCTTTTGTTTTGAAAAACCATCGAACCAATTTAATCAAATTAAACTTGGCCGTTGGATCTTCATCAACCGGTTAAACAAAGAAAACTTTTCACCCACTTTACAAATAAAAAACTATCGAATGAATAAAGTAGATATTCTATTCGATGGTTTTTAAATAAAAACTATCGAATGGAACATTTACTTTATCATATTTTTCATTTCCTTAATACTTTTCATTCGATGGTTTTCTAAATAGAAAAACCATCGGACCTTTTCTTTTTGTTAGCCTTTTAGAAAAGTTTCAGGGTGTTTAAGTTTTAGACCGTATCAATTTCTTCTGAGACGATAAAAGAACTTGATCTTTTTAGTGCCGTCACCTAGTGCAACTGGTCTGGTTCACAGATGAATAACACTTGATCAATTCTTCTTTTATGTCTTCATTTCAATGTTGCTGATAAGTCCTTTGTCGTTCTGGTTGCTTCGATTAAATCACTGGAATCCCGTGGTACTTAACCCTAAATCATTCACATACTTCTGTCGTCTTTAAAGTCTTGTTTCTTTTGCTATCACTGAGGCTTGAACATTTTCATGAACTTCTTTCCGTGACCTGTTTACGGACTTCAAGAATACATAACGTATTTTGATTTTTTGAGTTTACCTTTTCTTCTTTGATTCTGGATTCCTGTGCTTCTGTTAATACTATTGTCTGTCTTGTCCTTTGTTGAGTTGTAGTTATCTCTTTTACATCTTATGTTACATTATGCTTTACAATCTCCCCTATTTGATTGGATAGAGTTCGACAAGCAAATACTTCGAGGATAAATCAACTAATTAAGGAAACATTAAACTAATTAAAGTAAGACAACGTAATAATATTAAATGCATTCTGGATCAGATATATATACATTTCCAGATTTCATAAATCAAAAAACAATAAAACTTTTCACATTGAAGTTGCTCCTCTTGTCTGAGCTGATAGTTCTGTTGTTCTTTGCTTCTGTTCTTCAGTCCAATTCGATCTCACTTTCTTCAATCATTGGATCGGAGTTAGCAGCTTGATAATCAATCACTGATAGATAGTGCAGTGGTTCTCCAGGTTTAAGGATTGCTCCTTGGATGTGTCTTCCAATATATTCAACCTCTTGACCCACTCCAGCCCATAACCATGCAATGTTAACATCTTCCTTGTTTAGCTTTGGCATGTTTGGTAATCTGGTATGCACTTCCAATCCTCTTTTCACTCTTTTCCTATAGTAAGGAACATTCTCCATTAGAAATCTTCTAAGAGTGTCTGCTGCTTTGTCCTTCTCCGTTGATGTGAATCCAGTGGATCTAAGATACTTCTCAACTGAGATTAGATAACTGCTTGGGTAGTCTCTCAGTTTGTCCTCAGCCAAATAGCAGATTCTGAACAAGTCATTTGTCATGAATCTAACCATTGGAGGATCTTCAGTAATCTCTGGACCGACTTTCATCAAGATCTCCTTAACATGCTCACGGAGCAGTTCATTTAGTCTTGTAGTTCTTTGGATCTTGATGAGTATCACCTGCAGTTCTTCCTCAAAACTGCTTGGTGTCTTTCTCTCTCAGCTTGCCTGGCATCTATTTCAGCTCTTTGAGCTTTCACCATCTCCAAGGCAGCTTCTTCTTCCAGTGATAGAGAATTTGCTTCTTCTTCCATATCATCATCCAAGATAGGATGTTCTATTGGCTCTGGATAATATGGCTCATGCTCCTCCTGTAGTGGTTGCTTTTGCATGATCTCAAATTACTCCTCACTTTTTTTCTTCTTGCACAATGTCTTCAATCCAGTACTGTCTAACTGGAATAGCTTCATTGGTTTCCCAAACTCCCCATCCAGTTGTTTGCCAACCTTCATTAATCACTTCATTTGTTTCCCCTTCTCCAACTTTCTCCCCCTTAGTTGAGGAATCCTCGATGAAGTTATCCTCATTGTAAAAGGTAGTAGAAGGATCAGGTTGTTGCTGTGAAGGTCCGGGTTGTTGGTTCCTCAACATATTCCATAATCTCCTTGAGGGTGGATTGAACATGTACCTCTCGGTAATAGCAAATCATCAATATTTGGAAGGGTTAGGGTGTCACTCCTCACGTTTGGCTCTGGGTGTACACTCAACGTTTCTGTCGGTGTTTAACTCATTTTACCTTTCTCACTCAGGCCAGGTGTAAGTGTTTTTGTTTCACTCAATCCCTTTTTGCTCAATGTACTTGCAGAAGAAAACACCGTAGCCGTCCTTAAGGAGGTCACCGGTGGTGCAATGGGGCTTCGCAAGTCCCCGTCCTTGGATAAACCAAGTTGCTGATAATCCGTAGATGATATATCCTTTGAAGGATCTAGAGTTTGAATCTCTAGGGGGTTAGAAACAGGCTCTATTAACAGCAGAGATCCCGAATCTTCCTCAACAGTCTGTGAAGACTTTACCTCAGTTGACTCCTCAATAGTAATTGATTCATTGTCAACGAGTTGCCGATCTGCACCTACGTCAGACCCTTTACCCGCAGGATCCAGATATGTTCCATCTGGGGAGGTAGACAATGACCCTTTAGATTGTGCATTTAGGTCAAAGCCTTCTCTCGACGTCTGTGAAGACCCTTGGTTCTTAGAACCTTCAACCAGTGAACCTGACCGTAATATGGTCGGAACACCAGTTGCTTCCGTCAATTTTTCCTTACTTGATTGAGCTATTGGGTCAGATATAGCTTTCGTTAGCGTAGCCCAATCAGCATCAGAAAAATCAATAAAGGGCGCTTTGGAAGTCTGAAATAAAGTATCAACAGTTGCCTCGGTTTATGTTCGTCTCCTTTTAGAGGAAGGCAGAGCTGCTGTTGAAGGGTGTATCTCCTTATGTGGTGCTGCTAAGGCACTATCTCCCTCTACACTCACGGATGTCTGAATATTGGGTATAGGAGGGGAATGAGGTTCGTTTATTGTTTCATTTGGCTCTTCCAAAGGCTCTTCGATCGTGGTTAGAGGTTGTGGGTTTGCAACCTCCTGGTCAGGAATGGCCACTGAGGGCTCTGGATCAACATCCATTGGTTGTGGTTCAGGAGCCAGTTCAGGTTCAGGAATGTTACCTTGATTTACCTGTTCCCCTGGGGGTAGAAGTGGTAGGGGCACCGTTCTTAGATAGTCTGTGAGAACAGTGGGTACCCCTGGAAGATAGTTGTTCTTCCTTATGAGAGCGGTTATTGCATTGCTCTTCATCCTCATGCACTCCATGGTCTCCTCACCTTCGAATGTCTTTGCTGTTTAATACAAAAACTATCGAAAACCTTTTGTTTAAAAACTATCGAGAATTAAAATAAAGGAAAAATTAACTCTCTCCGATAGATTTTCTTTTTATTTCAAAAAACCATCGAGAATTTAGATAAAGTTTAATGAAATTCAATTCGATGCTTTTTCAAATTTTCTTCAAAAATTATCGAGAATTGTTTTCGATAGTTTTTTTTTCTTTTCCTTTTCCAAAAACCATCGAAAAGTACATTCGATAGATTTCTTCTAGTACTTAGAAAAACTATCGGATTTCCTAAAATTCGATATTTTTTGCTTCTGTTCAAATTCTAAAACCTGTTCATGTTCTAAAATTCAAACCTTTTATTTCCTGTCAAGTTTTATTTTGAATAAACTTTTTCAAATTTACCAAAATCAATTGTTAACAGAAAATTCACAATTTTCTTAGAATAAAATCGACTAAATATCATTGAATGATATTAACCAATTAAAATCCAATCAATTATGCTGCATTAATCTATAATGTTAAAAACAAAGTAAATTAATTCAAATTAAATAAATGCTTGAATATTTAGAACAAATATTAGCACTTAAATAATTTTTAGAATTAATAACCAATTAAATGCCAGAAGATATATCATCCATAATTATGACATAAAATTAGTATACTAATCCTAACTACGAGAATTGCTCTAGAAAATAAATTCACGAGTCCTAAAGATATAGAAATTCTTAAACTCATGTATTCACTAGGACTCTCTGCAGTTACTGACTTCTAATCAAAATCAATTAGAAAGATTTAACATCCCAAGTTCACCAACCAACTTATTTAAAGGGGATTCATCAAGCGGTTTAGTAAAGATGTCTGCAATTTGATCCTCCGTGGGTACAAAATGTAACTCCACAGTTCCATTCATGACATGCTCTCGGATAAAATGATATCTGATGTCGATGTGCTTTGTCCTCGAGTGTTGCACTGGGTTGTTTGAGATTGCTATGGCACTTGTGTTGTCGCAAAATATTGGAATCTTTGTCAACAAAAGTCCATAGTCACGGAGTTGGTTTCTCATCCACAAGATCTGAGCACAACAGCTTCCAGCAGCAATGTATTCAGCCTCAGCTGTTGATGTGGAAACTGAATGCTGCTTCTTGCTATACCAGGAAACTAACCTTCTTCCAAGAAACTGACAGCTTCCTGAAGAACTCTTCCGATCAATCTTACAACCTGCAAAATCAGAGTCTGTGTATCCAATAAGATCAAATCATGTATCTTTAGGGTACCAAATTCCAAGATTTGGTGTCCCCTTAAGATATCTAAATATTCGCTTAACAGCTATTAGATGAGATTCTTTAGGATCAGACTGAAACCTAGCACACAAGCATGTTGCAAACATTATATCTGGTCTACTTGCAGTGAGATAAAGTAATGAGCCTATCATACCTCTGTAGCCTGTGATGTCAACCTTCTTACCAGTTTCATCCTTATCAAGCTTAGTGGCAGTTGGCATAGGAGTCTTTGCTGTAGATGAGTCTTCCATTTGATACTTCTTCAGAAGATCTTTGATGTACTTGGACTGACAAATGAATATACCATCTTGTTTTTGGTATACTTGCAGTCCAAGAAAGAATGACAATTCACCCATCATGCTCATTTCATAACGACTCTGCATTAACTTAGCAAATCTCTTGCATAGATCATCATTAGTAGAACCAAATATTATGTCATCAACATATACTTGCACCAATATCAAATCCTTTTTATGCTTTTTGAAAAAGATAGTTTTGTCTACGACACCTCTTGTAAAATCATTTTCAAGTAAGAATTCAGAGAGAGTGTCATACCATGTCCTTGGAGCTTGTTTGAGTCCGTAGAGAGCTTTGAATAGAAAGTACACTAAGTCTGCCAGTTTTGAATCCTCAAAACCTGGAGGTTGTTCCACATACACTTCTTCTTCTAACTCCCCGTTCAGAAAAGCACTCTTCACATCCATCTGATATACCTTGTAATTGGAATGTGCAGCCAATGCCAGAAACATTCTGATGGCCTCAAGTATTGCTACTGGTGCATAGGTTTCATCATAATCTATACCCTCTTCTTGAGAGTAACCTTTAGCAACCAGTCTGGCTTTGTTTCTCGTTACAATGCCATCTTCGTCCAACTTATTTCTGAATACCCATCTTGTTCCAATAACAGATTTTCCCTTAGGCCTGGGTACCAGCTTCCAAACTTTCTGCCTTTCAAACTGATTGAGTTCCTCTTGCATAGCAATCACCCAATCTGGATCATCTAGAGCATCTTCAACTTTCTTAGGTTCTGTTTCTGAAAGAAACCCAGAATAGTGACATTCATTTTGTGATGTTCTCCTAGTTCTCACTCCTGTGTCTGGATCACCAATGATCAAGTGAAATGGATGATCTCTATTCCATACCCTTTGTCTTGGCAGATGCGATCTTAATGATTCTCCTTGTTCTAGATGTTGTGGATTGTGACTAGTTGATCCTTCTCCTGCTCCCCCTGAGTTGTTGACGGTTTGATCTGTTGATTCTGAAGACTGACTAGTGGATCCTGTAGAATGTTGAGGATCTCCACTTTGGTCACCACTTTGTCCAGAATCATTATCATTATGATTATTATTAATGACTGTAACAACTTCAGGTACTTCTTCATTGTCAGAGAGATCTCCTGATAGATTTTCAAATACCAAGGATTCAAAGTTCTCTCCAGTTTGCATGCCTGGTCTTTTGGTGTCGTCAAATGTTACATTAAAGCTTTCCAACACCTTCTTATCTTCAATCACATATACCCTGAAAGCCTTAGATTCCAGAGAATAGCCCAGAAAAATGCCTTCATCTGCTTTGGCATCAAACTTGCCAAGATGTTCTCCATCTTTAAGTACAAAGCACTTTGCACCAAACACATGAAAGTACTTCAGTGTTGGTTTCTTGTTGGCCATTAACTCATACAGAGTCTTTTCATGATCTTTGTTGATCAGGGTTCGATTCTGAGTGTAGCAAGCTGTATTCACTGCTTCAGCCCAAAAGTAAGTGGGAAGTTTTGATTCACTCAACATGGTCCTTGCTGCTTCAACCAAGGTCCTGTTTTTCCTTTCCACTACTCCATTCTGTTGAGGAGTTCTTGGTGCTGAAAACTGTCTTGATATTCCTTTCTCTGAGCAGAAATCATTAAGAACTGCATTCTTGAATTCAGTTCCATTGTCTGATCTGATTGTCCGCACAGGTAGCTTAGCTTCCACTTTTATCTTCTTGATGTGATCAATGATTAGTTGTGTTGCTTCATCCTTTGTTTGTATAAACAACACCCACGTGTACTTGGAGTAGTCGTCCACCATCACCAATGCATATCTATTTCTTGAAAGTGACATAACATTGACTGGACCAAATAAATCCATATGAATCAGTTGTAATGGTTCAGTAATGCTTGTCATTCCTTTGCTTCCATGTGATGCTTTCTTCGACTTCCTTTTTTCACATGCTTCACATAGTCCCTCCTGATTGAATTCCATCAGGGGCAACCCTCTCACTAACTCTCTCTTTACCAAAGAGTTCATAGTTTTGAAGTTCAGATGTGAGAGCTTCTTGTGCCATAGCCAACTTTGTTCTGAAGATGCCTTTGCATAGAAACAAGTAACTTCTCCTTCACTGGTAGAACTTAAGTCAGCTATAAACAAATTTCCTTTTCTCACTCCCAGTAGAGTAAGCTTCTCATCCTTCCTGTTGGTGATTGATAAGTGGATTTCATATCCACTTGGATCGTCCTAAATTGGCTTAAACTGGCTGTTTTGTTCTCAAGTTTGTAGTGTTTGTGATATGTTTGGTGTTAGTAATTGCAGAGTTGAGTTGTCAGCAGAGATGTGGAGTTCTTGTGGTTTGCAGAAGTGTTTTGAGCATGTTTGTGAAGGTCAAGTGGTTGCGGAGCGAGAGAGCGCAAGGAAATTCGGATTTGTTGGGCTACCTGCACATAATTCACTGTTTGGGCCATATCTTGAGATCTAGAAGTCAGAATTGGACGATTTAACAGTCCACGCGAAGATAAAGGAATTCTTGATAGGTATCAAGCGCCCCCGCGCCCTTCCAAGCGCGCCCGCGCCCTATGTGAAGCCTTTCCAAGCGCGCCCGCGCCCTTCAGGCGCGCCCACCCCTGAAAGTTTCTAGAAAAAGGCAACTTCAACTCAGAAAAGGAAACAGCAGCTGACCAGTCAACCCTATGGCTTATATAAACCATTGGTGGATGAATTCTGAGATATACAACCATATAGATACATACATATTCATCCACCGGTGAGGAGAACAAGAAGACGGCTGATTACGAAGATCTAGATTTCATCTTTTCTTTGTATTCTTCTAATTAGGCGATACTTTGGATTCTCGTTTGTTCTTTCTTAAACCCTAGCACTTTTATTCAGTATTCTAGACTTATTATTATCATGTTTTCATCAGAACCCACGATGATGAACGGTTCGATTATGAACTAATCGTTGTCATGGGGTTCTAATGGATTTATTTATGGATTTTAGTAGTTAATTGTTTTAAAGATTTGTGTGTGATGGCTAATTGATATCCTAGTTTGGTTGTGCTTATTCTTCTTGGATGCGTAGCTAACATCTAAGTTGTATTGTTAATCTCTATTGATTGCGAAAGTGGATATAGAGGTTGAGAACTTGCCATGCTAGCATAGGTTTATGTATGTTTGTCATGCATGATTCGTAGGTGATTTTAACCATCTTACCTGCCCTATGTAATCTGAATGGATAACTTGCTCGTTAAACCGTTATGTTTTCAAATCTTATAGACATATAGGGTCTAAGCATAATTGGTGTCTACCCAACTTCTATCTCTTTTGTGGATGTTTTAGTTTGGTATACGTATACTGAAAGGTAGCGTTAACTGATTTCGTGTTATCCGATTAGTTATCACAACTGTCACATGCATTGATTAAAGACAAAAGACTCTAGATGAAGTATTTAATGAAGTTAGGATCCCATGTTTTATTCTCATAAGTAATTCAACAACAATCTCTTTAGTTAATTATAATCTTGTTAAGTTAATTAGTTAATTTAGATAATCAAAACTCAAATTTGATAATTGTCTTAGCATTGAACAATAGCCATACATTGTTGCATAAGTGCATAATTGTGGTAAACCAGTCTCTGTGGGAACGAACTCTACTTATTCTTATATTACTTGTGACCGCGTATACTTGCGTGATATTGTGTGAACAGTGATCAAGCACTTGTCCTTTCTGAAATCTACATTGTAGCCTTTATCACAGAACTGACTGATACTTAGAAGATTGTGCTTTAATCCTTCAACAAGAGAGATGTTTTCAATGATGGCATTTCCAGCTTTCAATTTACCATATCCCGTAGTGAATCCTTTGCTGTCATCTCCAAAGGTTACAATCAGGCCGGTCTTCTTAACCACCTCTATAAGTAGGGACTCTTCACCTGTCATGTGTCTAGAACAACCACTATCCAGAATCCACACAACCTTTGAGCTTTTAACCTTACCCTGCAATCACAGATTGATTAAGCGGACTTTGGTACCCAAAATTGTTTGGGTCCTGAAGGTTTAGATGATTTAACAGGAGTAACATTCAATTTAGTCTTACCTTGTTTGATATTCATAGTATCTGTGGATTTAACATTAACAGTGCTATTGCTACTATCATTCATCAACTTAAAATAAACATGCATGATGTTGTACTTACATAGCAAACACTCTTTCTTTCCACAGGGTTCATGAAGATCAGGCATGTCAGACATGTTATGCATTTCAGAAGTATTAGCAGTTTCTACTTTAACCTTTTTACATGCATGTGTAAGGTGTCCAGCAGAATTACAAATAGTGCACAACTTCCTAGATGCAATGGGAGAAAATGGAACCATTTCCTGATTAACAATCTTCTTCTTCCCATTCCTGTTCTTTTTAACATTACTAACTATGTCACCTACTTCAGTTTTAGGTAAATCAGGTTTAGGTAATTCATTTTTTACTGATTTCCTAGGCAACTTAGTTTTTACCTCTTTTTCCTTCAACAAATCCTCCTCAAGCAATTCTTGTCTTATGAAAAGGTCATCCTCATGAAAGAGTGGTGGAAAAGGCTTAACAAAAACTGGACAATCAACATTCTTAAGAACATGTGGAGTATTCCTTTTGACAACTGAAGGTGTCGTAGGGAATTCCACAATCTTCTTACCAGCTTTCTTGTCATAGTCAAATCCTATAGCAGTTTTATTCCCTATGGCCTGAGTATCAATGATCTCCTTAGCAATTAGGGCGGAATTCTTAAAAGCATTCAGCTTCAAATCTAGATCTGAAATCTGCTTCCCGAGGATAGTCTCTATCTCAGCATTACACTTGACCTTGTTCTCTAAGTACGCATTCTTTTGTTTAAGATCTTCTAATGTTACAGCTACAAGCTCTAGTTCTTCATTTTTAGATTCTAACTTTTTAATCTTAAGAACTAGTTTAGCATTTTCCATTTCTGATGCTAGCATGCTTGTGTGTACATTAAACAATTCTACACTAAGATCTTGCACAGTTTTCTTGTACTCAGAGTTAGACAATTCAATTGTAGTTAAGATAGGTACCTGAGATGATTGTGGTGATTCCTCTGAAGAGTTAGCCATTAGGGCAACATTTACATATTCCTCCTCTTCATCCGAATCAGTATCATCCCATTGCTTTCCCTCTGCTATATAAGCTTTCCCTTTCTGCTTTCCAGAGAATGCCTCCAATTGCTGTTTAAGCTTGGCATTCTCTTTCTTAAACTCATCATAAGAATCCTTCTTTCCATAGACATCTTTCATGTCTCTCGCTTGACGAGGCTTCCAGCATTCAGTGGCGAAATGCCCTAACTCATTGCAGTTGTAGCATCTTGATTTGCTTCTATCAATCATGCCAGTCTTGTAGCCTCCCTTAAAGCCTGTACTAGGTGTATAATTGCTCTTCTGGAATCTGTTGGTTGAACCCTTGAACTTGTACTTAGGGTTTATTTTGAAACGAATGTGACTAAACTTTGCAGCTAAGTACGCCATGGTTTTGTCTTCCATTTGCTCAAGCTCTTCTAGGGTGTAGTAATCACTTTCATCAACACCCAGATTCACAGAATCCATTTATGCTTCTATTATCACCTCCTTTCCAGCTTTAGGGGTTTGAACCTGAATCTCAGAAGTTATTGGTTCATCCACTACAAGTGCTGCTGATCTCACAAGTGCATTGTGCTTGCTGTCCACTGTCCCTAGTCCGTAGATTATCACTCTTTGTTCCTGTTCCATCTCATAGGTCTTCAACTTCCCATAGATCATCTCTAATGACATCTTTGTGAAGTCAATTCTTTCCCTTATGGATGATGACTTGTGTTCTACATGATGGGGCAGCGTCATCATGAACTTCCTGTTTGATTCTCTCAGTGGATAGGTCTTTCCTTTCATTGCCAATTAATTGAGGAGTTTAGTATATTTCTCAAAGACCTGAGTTATACTTTCTCATGGCAGAGACCTAAACGCTTCGTATTGAGAAGTCAGGATGTCCAATCTGTTTTCCTGCACGTCTTCAGTTCCTTCCATTATCAAGTTAATGGTATCCCACATATGTTTCCCGCTTATACAGTTCATCAACTGATAGCTCATTTCCTTGTCTGCGGAGTCCGCCAATATCAACATTAAACCTGTGTCCAATCGAATCAGTTCTTTGTCAGAATCTGTATACTCAGTAATATCCTTAGGTTGGGTGCCTGAAGGAATCCTGCTACCATCAGGGGCTGTAGATTCATCAACTGATTTCATTGGTACATATGGTCCGTTTTCTAATATGCCCATATACAACGGATTAGATGCCTTGATAAATAACAGCATTTTCATCTTCCACAAACCGAAATCATCTCTAGTAAACAGGGGAACTTTAATACCAGCGGTTGTCTTTGGAGCACTCATGGTTTCTGAAAATTTCAAATTGTTTAAAATTCAAGAAATTCCAATTAAATGAAATTTTTTGAAAGTTAAAAAATTTGCTTCGAATTTTCACGCTACGTTTGATTTTGGTCTCATTCACCGGATCTGATTTGTATATCAATCAACAAGCTCTGATACCAATTGTTAGGTCCAAAGTATCGTAGAAGGGGGGGGGGGGGGGTTGAATACGATACTCACAAATAACTTAATTTCGTTCGCGGATAATTCATTCAGTTCTATAACGAAATCAAACACACCAAACCAAATCAAGTTTCGGGGAATATATCTTTTTATAAATATAAACCTCGAGGGGTGTTACAATTTCTAATCCGTAGATTAGCTTCAATGAGTTCTAGGTTATTCACAATCAATACAATGAAAGAGTTCCAGCAGAATTAATGTTCTTAGTATTTTCTCTCTGGCTTTTCCTCTCTCTCCGTAATTGCTTCTATAGTGAAATGAACCTGACTGAGGAAGACACTGCCTCTCTCTTAGTAATTGTAGTCTTTTGTTTTGAAAAATCATCGAACCAATTTAATCAAATTAAACTTGGCCGTTGGATCTTCATCAACCGGTTAAACAAATAAAACTTTTCACCCACTTTACAAATCTAAAACTATCGAATGAATAAAGTAGATATTCTATTCGATGGTTTTTAAATAAAAACTATCGAATGGAACATTTACTTTATCATATTTTTCATTTCCTTAATACTTTTTATTCGATGGTTTTCTAAATAGAAAAACCATCGAACCTTTTCTTTTTGTTAGCCTTTTAGAAAAGTTTCAGGGTGTTTAAGTTTTAGACTGTATCAATTTCTTCTGAGACGATAAAACAACTTAATCTTTTTAGTGTCGTCACCTAGTGCAACTGGTCTGGTTCACAGATGAATAACACTTGATCAATTCTTCTTTTATGTCTTCATTTAAATGTTGCTGGTAAGTCCTTTGTCGTTCTGGTTGCTTCGATTAAATCACTGGAATCCCGTGGTACTTAACCCTAAATCATTCACATACTTCTGTCGTCTTGAAAGTCTTGTTTCTTTTGCTGTCACTGAGGCTTGAACATTTTCATGAACTTCTTTCCGTGACCTGTTTACGGACTTCAAGAATACATAACGTATTTTGATTTTTTGAGTTTACCTTTTCTTCTTTGATTCTGGATTCCTGTGCTTCTGTTAATACTATTGTCTGTCTTGTCCTTTGTTGAGTTGTAGTTATCTCTTTTATATCTTATGTTACATTCTGCTTTACACTTAGCTCTCTTCTTCTTAGGCTCAGGAGGAACCACTGTGGGTTCTGTTTGACTACCTTCCTTATTTGTTGCACTAGGTGCAGGAACTCCCTCTTGACTCTCAACACTACCACTACCACCAGTCTCTAGGGGCCTTTTTCTGGTTTCTTGTAAGTCTAGCCTCTGTACTTTGGGAAGTCTAGAGAACCTAGGCTGAGTGTATGGTGTAGAATGAGGGTTAGCTGAATTTGGGTCTAATCCAACTTCAGTCTCAATAGTGAAGGTGTCAAAACTAGAAGGTAATGGAAAATCAAGGTCAGTCACTTGATCAACCATGTGTTTGGTGAAACATAGTGGAATATGTGCGTTTAAATTCTGTGAAGTGAGAGTTGTGTGAGTGTTTCTTTTCAGTACTGGGCACACTTCTAATCGAGGGGCATTCTCATCAAAGTCACATAAAGAATTAATGCATAACATTAGAAAGCGAGGATAGATGTTTACCTTCTTACCTATGGCAGCCTTGAGGTGTGCCATGAGCAGCTTTCCAACATCCACTTTGTACCCATGAATAAGAGAGTGAGTGAGCTTCTTGATGTAGGTGGGAATTCCATTCCAACCGGTGGTCTTAGTAGAGAACACCTTCACCATAGCATCAAACACCATACTCCATTCCCTGTAGAGATATTTCCTGTCCATTTCACCAGAGGGGTACCATTTTGTTGTTCCCTCTTCAAGAATAGGGCCAGAATACCCAATCTTCAAGAAGAGCTTCTTCAGGGTCTTATCACTAGCAAGCTCAGCATAATCCTTTACTGGTTCTAGAACAATTCCCAAAGCTGCATTGATGCCCTGAACAGTGAGAGAGTAGCTGTGCTCCTTGATTTTGAACTGAATGGAGGAGATGTCACCATTTTCTTGAGCAACGGCTGTCTCCCAGAAATTTTCAATCCTGTCTAGGTCAAGAACAGGAGTGGAGGTAATTGCATACCCAAGATATGACTTATTCATGAAATAAACAAGCCCTTTGAAACCCTCACCAGCATCACTTGGAGAGTAGATGCCAGCAAAATTGGTTTGTGAAATTGATTGTTTGGGGGCCATTTGTTTTGCTTGAGAGAAAAAGAGAGAAGGTAGGAGATGAATTACTTGGGGATATGAGAAAGGTGAGTGTTGTGTTTGCTTTTTGAGAACAGTTGTATGTTTGATGAATTTAGAGGGAAGTTCAAGCGTTTAACTGACAAAGTGGAAAAGTGAAATCGTGTCTTAACCCACTTAGCAGTCACGTGGGTTACTGGTTGATTTCTCTCTCCTCGTGGAGGATGAGTGTCCAATTTTAACGGTCCACTAAATTAACAGTAACCTGTGCGCTCAAAACAACCGTGTCAGTAACTTTGGTGTGATGACAATATGTTTTGTGTGACAGAAACATTTCGCGCAAAACTTACAGTCATCGTTAAGTTATCATATGACAGTATCTTTTACGAGTCATGACAGAAGGTTGTTTACTGCTGTCGAGAAGTTAGCTGTCAAAGAACTGTGACATCAACTTTTCTTGATGACAGTAACCTTTGCGGGAAAACAACAACTGTCAGGACTTTGTATTGAAACTGTTATGATTAAAAACTTAACTGAAGAGACACCAGTTAAACATTTACAATATTTATTACTGATTCATTATTCATTCATAACAACATTCAACCAGTTAAGCAATTAACAAGTAACAACACATACATCAAGCAAGAGAAAAATATAGAAGAAAGTTGATAAGCTTTATTAATTAAAAAGGGTTAAATTACTACAATTGGTGAGATTAACTATTCATTACAGTCTTTCTTAACCAATTATAGAACTTCATCCCTAACTATTTCTTCAGACGTTCCTTCCTCCTTGAGGAGTGTTTGAAACTCCTTTTCCTCTTCTTGCTCTTTAGCCTCTTCAGTGGCCTTGGCAGCAAGTTTCCTTTCTTCTTCCTCATCGAGGATATCCCATAACTCATCAAATAACGCTTCTACTTCTTCATTGTAGGGCTCACTCCCACAAGGCTTAGGCCTGTATTCAATTCCTGCTTTGTTTTCCATTTTACCCTCTTTCTAAATGATTCACTAATATAGCCTAAGACTCATTTTATAGGCATACTAGGTTAAGGAGGGATGTAAATGGTCAACAGTTTGGAATACCCATACAACTACCACAGATTGAAATTAAGTGATGTCTACCACTAATGCAACAATCAAGGCAAAATTGACCAATTAAGGAGAATCCTTGACCAATTTCAGCAGTAAAAACCATGCAAGTTAATGTCATACTTGAACAAACTATCAAAAGTGAGACTAGCACAAAATTCAATTTAACAAGGTCAAAGTAAACATGCTGTCGAAAATAGATAGGGATTTAAGTAGACAGTAACTTTTCTCATGACAACAACTTCTGAAGTTGTTACTGTCACAAGCTCCATTTGAATAATAGAATGAAAAACTAGTAAGTTAACATACTAGATTTAGCATTCCCAATTCACTTACCAACCTGTTGATGGTTGCTTCATCCAGTGGTTTTGTAAAAATGTCTGCAAGTTGCTTTTCTGTGGGTGTTAGGAATATGTTGTTCTTGATGATAATTATAAAACACTTAGTAGATTTTGTATTAAGTCATTTTGTAACTGTCAACGGAATGGTATGCTTTGCAGCTTTCGTTGACAGGTAGCTCATCAACGAAATGAATTGTGACAACCCTGATTTTTGGTAAAATTTTAAAAATTATTATGGATAGTGATTTTGGGAATTATGGAAAATTTTTGAGTTCACATTTTATGGATGACTGAATATTTATATTTTTGAGAATGTAGTATTGTGGTACAAGGAATTAAGACAATGCAAAAGCCGTCAGAGTGCGAAGATTTTGACTTCTACCAAACATTTATAAAAATGTGGGACATTGAGGATAATGGAAGCCCTAGGTTAAATTAAATCCCACGGAAAGGAAATTATGGAATTTAAAGAGATTATCAAAGCCAAGTGCTTAAAGATGACAAAAGAAATTTCTACGCGACGAAACACTTTTACAGGAAAATTATCAAACTTGCATGAAGGATTAAGTGACAAGCATTGGTTAATAAATAAGCTAAGTAATATACATGCAAGATACCATACAAGATGCCATGCAAGATTCCATGCAAACTAGCTAGTTAGAAATCAAACTACAAGTTCAAAAAGTAACCAAACTAGAGTGAATAGTAAAGGGGGCATAATTCCATGTTTTAGGGAGGGATCAAGGAAAAAGATTTGTACTCCCTTGGACCAAGGACATGGCTGAGAATTAGTAGGAATATATAGCCATATATCTCATTTTATCACACAAAAACAAAAACCAAGAAAAGCAAAAGCTCTCCCCCTCCCATTTCCAGCATCCTGCCCAGCAAGAACAGAGGAGAGAAATAAATTCATAACTAAATATCTACTCATGATAAAATCACCAAACTTTAACCAGAGCTTCCTCAATCCATACCCAAGGTATGTTCAAAATTTCATGGAAATCCAAGTAGTGTAACATGTTCAAATATGGGGTCAAAGTTGATGCAGAATATTAACTCCGAAAATATTAACTTTTGTTCTTGATTTCTTTGAAAGTTTAAGGTGGATTAAGCTTCTTTAAGGCATTTTTAAGGCTTGTATTCAAGGATTATAGTTGTTAGAGCTCCAAGGAAGGTATAAAATTCTCTTCACCCTTGATCTATGTTAAGTATTAAGTTTAGTTTCAAGAGATGTTGTTATAAGTGCACTTCTTGGAAGTTTGGTGCTTAAATGAAGAAATCTTGATGGTTGATTGTTTTGGATTGATGTTGGTGGTATGTTTATGAAGTTTAAGAACTGAGATTTAGTAAGGATGAGAGTCTTGGTGTTTTGGTAATTTTTGAATAGACTTAACAAGGTTAAAATTGAAAGTTGAGACATGTATAAACACTATAGTGGCCTTTGACACTAGGACTGCCTTGTAACAAGAATTCGGGATAGAAATATTTGTAACCTCAGAAACCACTGACCATACTTGTCAAGATCTTGGTTTTTAGTTTGTATACATATAAAGTTCATGTTGAGAGGATTTATGGTTTATGAGATATGGTCATTTTAGTGTAAGTGGTTCAAGAACAAAAGCTGCTACAAAACACTGGATGGTAAATTGAATTCGGACCCCTTAAAAGATTTATAAAATTCTGAAACTTTGGTTACAGAAGTTTTGGACAGTAAGGAAGACAACCCAAAAAGAATTTAGTAAAAATATGAAGTTTTAGATTTTATAAAAATGTTGGAACAAAGGTTGCGCAATAACGCTATACTCTGGAAAGCTACTGCCCTGTTTTGCAATTTCGGCAATATTGGTCCCCTGTCCAGAACCCAAATTTGGATGGATTATATTCTAGACCTTCTCTAGGTCGTGCACGCGAAAACGGTGTGTCAATATAGTTAACGGTTGATGAGTTATGACCATTTAGTGGAACTCATGCGAATAGTAAAAGTCCATAGTTGACTCGACTTATAAAATACGTTTCACCTATTTAAACTCACGTTTCCCAAGTCGAGATGTTTTTGATAAATATTACAAACACTCAAGAAGCTCCTGGGAGTGGATTCTTAATTAATTATTGATTGTCCAATTTATTAAAAGTGTTAGAGTGGGAGTTGCGAAATAGTGATTCTATGAAAAGTCAACTCTAGAGGTACTACCTTGACCATTCATTTTGGCTAAGTAAAAATGATAATATCGAGTCGACTAAAACTCGAAAGTTGTTAAGGATTATCAAGAGAACATATTGGGGTAAAGAACGAGACTAGAAAGGATTATTAAACGATAAAGAAGATCGTAAGTTAAGTGGACCCGAGAGAGTGAAAGTCGGGTGAAGTTGAGTGTACTTAGGATAAGTGAACTGTCGATCAAGTGACTAATTGAGGCTATGTATTGTCTTGGTAAAGGTTCCAGGACTAGAAGAGAAACACCCCTACCCAGTTAGAGCTTGGACATCAGGCAAGTTTTCTTATTCCATGTTACGTTTTCCATTACTTATACTAATGATGCATATGATATGATATTATGCATGTTTTCAAACCTTACATCGTATATAGATGTAATTGTATTAAAAATGTTGAGACGTAATATATGCATATGATAGATGCATGCAAGTTTTCCAAACCCAAAGCTTAAGTATTTAACATAATTTATAACTGTTGTGGTTGTGATATAATTACTGTTGAATTATACGAACTGTTTTACTCATAATACCTGATGCTTACGATGTTTTACGATGTGGAATTTTGTGACACCTTATATATGTGTATATGTATAAGGACACTCGGGAAGAGTGTATATTCGTATTTTAAACGTACTTCGGGAGTCGGAGATATTTTACGAACACTGTCATAAAAACCCGGAGACTTGCCGGAGACAGATTATTCCTTTTATATTTATTTAAAATATTCCAATAAATATAATTTGGATATTTTTAAGTTTAATAAATATTTAAATAATGTTTGAGATATTATTTGAATATTTATTTAATTGAGTGAATATTATTTTGAATATTCATTTAAAAAGAGTTTAAGTAATTGTTTATTATTTAATAAATATTATTTCAATATTTATTAAATATCCTTAATTGTTTATTAATTAATAAATATTATTCAAATATTTATTTAATATTCTAAAATGATTTAAAAATCATAAAACCCTATTTAAAATTTATTTAAGGCCTTAATTAATTATTTAAAATATTTTCTGGCCTTTAGAAAAAAATCCTTTCAAAATAGTAGGGGTTCCCAAATATTATTTGAGTTATTAAGACTCTTAAATACGATTAAATACTTCCCAACTCATCAAAATTGGGAATCCAGTTTAAGAAACGACCAATGATTTTACTCTTTCAATTCCTCGAAAGAGTTTATGTTTTGGGATCACTGCCCTTTCCTAACGAATTTCAAATCAAGGCATCTCAGAAAACTCCGACTACTCCCAAGTCGAAATTTTGCAAAGCGAACCCTTCTCGGTGATTAATCTGGTTGACACAAGTCAACTTCCATTGTGACTTACCTTCCCAAACAATCTGGGAGTAAGCGATCAGAAATAATGAACAGTGTTGACAAGTATCAGTTGCTTGGGAGACCGGGATTAAATTCCGGCTCCAGTTTTCTTTGATTGTTCATCCGGGACTAGGAGATATTGCGTAAGAGGCTGTGGTGGCAGTCCAGCTGTTTGACCATGTAAGAGGCTGTGGTGGCAGTCCATTGGGTATTAGCCTGTATGCGGCTAGGGTGACATCCATCTATGGTGTTCGTCCATCTACATGTAGAAAAGGTTACCGATCGTGCTACCGTACTGAAGCGACTGATCATCGTGTACAGTAGGGTGTTATTAAAGGCTCCGGAAGTAGTCCCATCTTCCAATTGGAATTGTACTGTAACATTGTAACGAAAGCCTAGGTGCTGAGTTACCGATAATGTTGACAGTGGTTGAAAAGTATACTTCTTCTACAGTATTTTGAACTGTATGTCATGTTTTGACGAAAAGAATTACTCTAAACATCATTCTATATACGAATGAGATTTCAAATATTCCAAGTGATATATGAGCTTGTAGAGCCGTATATTAGCTGCTATATATTATTGTGAGTTTAATGCTCATTCTTGTTTATTCTATATATCACAACACAACAGCTTCAAAAAGGTGTTCATAACTGATATTTTACTGTGTTTTGAACAGTATGAGATATCTATATAGATAGGCGTAAATATATGTTGAGAAAGTATTTATGATATACAGTATATTGAACTGTATAGTATTTTGAATCAATGATTAGGCTTTAAGCCTTGATTCTAATGTTTAACATCTATTTTAAAAGATATGTTTTGAAACTTGGTTTCTTATATGGATACCAAGGATTTTTAATGATCTACAAAAGCATTGAGCTATGTTTATAAGTTATACAGTATATTGAACTGTATACTATTTTGGGTCAAACCCTAGTAGTTTTAAAACTTTGATCCTATATGGATTATTTACCTTAGAGGTTTGAAAAGGATTTAAACTGGGACAGATTTCTTGCTGAGCGCTATTAGCTCATTCTTGCTTTATTAAAACTTTCAGCATGAAGAAAACATTGCTGATTCACCCCGTATTACGAGAGCAAGGGAATGGAGAGACCGCCTTTGAGTTAGTTCAGCAGGATGGATACTGCCGGAGTTAGCAAGACAATTGCAGAATGATATAGTGAGAATTACTTTCAAGTAGGTTTGTATTAGTAAACCTTGTATAGATTTGTGAGGTCTATTCTTGTAGCTTCAGGTAGAGGTTGTAAATAATAGATGAGATCCTGGATAGTATATTTGGTTTGTAATAACTAATGTTACTGTGTAACGTTTCTAAGGCTATAACTTGTGTGTGTAAGAGATTGGGGTCTTTGGTGTTGTTTTGTTGGATCATCGAGGTAATGCAGGTATTTTATGATTGGATTATGGCGTGACAACCTAGATTCCTGACCCCGAATCTGGGGGTGTTACAGAAATGGTATCAGAGCATAAGTTATAGTACTTTGAGACGAGAGTGTTAAGAGTTATGTCTAAGTAAGAGAGTAACGTGAGAGCTCATATAGAGTTCATTGGTGGACTACCGGATGTAATACCGTTAAGTAAGATAAGAGTGGAATATTTATTTGAGGTCTTATAGTATGACCGGTAGAATCTTTGGAGACCATCTGAATGATGAAGAAAGAGTCTAGAAATGTACCTGATCTATGAAAGACATTGACATATGACGCGGAGAAGCGTCTCAAGAGTAGTTGAGCTAGAGGCGGTATTGCCAGTACTATTGGATGATTGGACAGGCGCGGGCTTTGTTACTCGTAGCCTTCATAATTGCCACAAGGGGGCAGCAAGTGTGGGGACCAAGGCGTTTAAAATTCTTTGCGCGATTAAGGTTACTTAGATACATGGACTATCTAAAGATGTTGTTTTGTCTATGAGGTTTCAATACCCCAAGAATAGCGATTCCACAAGAGATAGTCTCTACTAGACTATTGGGGATTTCATTGCCCTCGAGGAAGCTTTTGCGTTTATGTGTTACAGGAACGTTATCTCGAGAAGAGCATGCCAGACGACATTATGCGTGTGCTTCATACCGTAAAACGGGATAGCTCAAATAAGAGATCGGGAACGTTGTGAATTGATGACATGACTTCGATGTAGATTGTGTACGATTACAACGAGCGATACGGCGATCCCAGTACCTACCGGAAAGGAGGTTAGCATGTATAGAGTTGGATTCTTTCGATACAACTCTTGTTAGAGACTATGTACTTGGTAACAAGTAGACCACCATTTTTGTGACATATATTGACTTGACCATGTGAGGCACAAATTTTGGATGACTGTAGGGATATGGCAGATATGTTTACGAACCCCAATCTATTAAGGGAGTTGGAATAATTTTGAGGAACTATCTAGTTAGTATCCTATGTTATGAAAGTGTAAAGATGAGATCATCCTCTTACCGGTGATGTTAGAACTTACGGATGATCATTGACTTGCTTTGGTATCTACTTGATGATGCATTACTCAATCTAAAATTGTTCACGTCCTGTGTTACCTTGAATAGTTTATGTCGGGTAACCCTTTTTACTTCCTACTTCAACCTGGGAAGTAACCAACAACTGAATTAGTTCTTTTATTTCTTCTGTTTCTTTCATTCTTCTCCTTTTATTACCTTTAAGGTGGAGTATGTGTATTTAAGCTGTCTTTACTTATCGGAGTGCCTTGTTCGTGCTCCAAGATGACCAGAAGATGAAATTATTATTAGTCTAGCCTTCCAAATCTATATTGTGATGCCTATGAATGCAAGCCTGGAACCTTTCGACTTTGCTCTACTTTTGATTCAAAAAGGTTCCGTTGTATCATATTTTAAAATAGACTTGATACTCGTATTGATATGTGTTCTTTCACTTTTAATTGTTATCAACCTTCGTATTGACTCAAGGATTGGAGAACACGTCTTTTATTCATGTCTCGAGGTACCTCATTCGTACTCGAGAGGCGACCGAGATTAGTTGATGATAACCGCCTTCGGCTTTTACGCCACTTTTATTCAAGGGATGGTTATTTCTAATAATTATTTTCATTCAAGGAGTATTCAATTAACCTTTCCCAATTGTTTGATGGATATTTTTCGACGATTGTTCGATATTCGAATCTTCCTTTCATACTTGGACTCCTCAGTCGAGTTCATAACTATTCAACTATTTGTTAAAATATGGATGATCTATTTTTCAGAGAATCCTCGTAATTTATTTTCTTTTGGTACAATATGAGCTTGTACATCAGACGTTGAAATCAGCGAAAGGATATCAATTTGTATTGGTATTTTGAATTCAGTTCTAGTAAAGAGGTTGGAAAAGTATATATCTACGGAGACCCTTTTCTGGGTGGACCGGGTGAGAGGTTATCGATTGTTCCGATACCAAGAACATTTATTTACTCTTTCTTTTAACTCGTTATTCGAGTAGCCCAAAATTTTCTTCAGTGGCTACGTTGTTGAGATTTTTCACTAGCAGCTTGAGACTGACTAGTGGATTATGTCATTTTGAACGACTAGCAATTGTTCTGACTAGTTGGAATTTTAACGGTATAATGAAAGTCTAGCTAATTGTCCTAGCTAGATGTTATGTTTGAAATGGATTGAGCTGTCAAATTTTGTTTAGCTAATTGCTAAATCACCCGAATTCCTATGAAGTTCCTTTATGGACTTTCTGTTGCTCAAAATATTCTTAGTACCATGCAAGTATTTTACTTGGCATTTAGAGGAGATATAATGTTGAGGTTTTAGAGCTAAATAGAAAGAGAGGGGTATGACAAATTATAAATCGAAGTTTACGAAAATTGTCGAGGCTTGTTCCATATGTGGATGTAATATTTATGATTTACATGAGCTACCACCGGATCGAGGTATGAGACTTGCCATTGACTTAGTAGTAGGGGATTGCGTCAGTATTAAAGACCAGGATCCATCTACACCTGTTGAATAAAAAAATAGTTAGCTACCCGATTGCAAGGAATGAGGCCCATTGTGTCGCCTTGAGTATACCACCCTTGTTTCTAAAAGAGGAGAATGGTAGCATGAGACTGAACCTATTTGAGGATAGAGTATCCCAAATTTAAGATCAACCTCGATGATGCGCCAAAGATGGCATTTCACACCCGATATAGACATTACAAGTTTTGATGATGTCACCGGATTAGCAAATGCGCCAGGAGCCCTCATGGACTTGATGAATAGAGTTTAAAGATTGAAGCAAAAGTTGGTAACAACCTTTTTGTCAGAACTACATGATGATGGAGGTGACTTTATGAATTATAGTGATGTGTCAAAGCAACTTAAGAGGTATGTGATAGGATACCCTACACCTGAAATTTGAGATTTGTTCCGATAGTGTTCGTACTGAAAATTTAAAGACTTCAATTTATGGAGAAAAGTGTAAATTTTTTTTTCAGGCAATGAGAGCCTTAGGTGTATGTTCAAACGGAGGAAGCTAAACATAAGGCCGAGAATATGGTTGGAACTGATATAGAATCATGACTGTGAGATTCATTGTCACCAAGGAAAGGCCAATGTGGTGGCCGACACTATAAGTAGTATAATAGAGATTAAGAATGCTAAGTTTTTCATACAACCGATAAAAGAATTAGAAAGGATGGAGCTTCAAGTGATTATTTTCAGGAAAAGAACTAGAGGAATAATTGGAATTAGGATTCAGTCAGAATTGACTGAAATGATAAAATTACGTTAAGGGAAGAATATTGGGAATGAAAAGTGATTTAAGGACACAGAAGGATAAAGAGATATGAGAGATGAGAAAGGAGAAGGGAGAAATGAATGTGAGAATATGCTCACGAAGTGCGGATCCCCAGCATTTAAGAATTTAAAGATGGGATCTTGGAAGGAGCCATATTATAGAAGTCGTATTCACCCGAGGGTACAAAAATGAATAGAAATTAAGGAATTATCATTGGGGACTGGGTGTGAAGAGTTATATTGGTAGTTATTAAGTAAGTGCTTGATATGCGGAAAATGGAAGCGGAACCGCAAAAACCTAGTAGGCTGCTACAGCCGTAGAGATTCCTAAATGAGAATATGAGTCATGACAATGAAGTCTGTGGTAGGATTACCAAAGATGGAGATGAACGATGATGATTATTTGGGATTATAATCGGTAGATTAACCAAGTCGACTTAACAATGAGAGATCTCCGATGTGTATACGAACGATATAGCGATGCACGTGGAGTTGTCATAACGATTATATCATATAGAGACCCAAGATTGGATGCCATATGCTGGAAGAGTTTTCAACAATGTCGACGACGAGATCAAGCATGAGCACTAATTACGTCCCGCAAGCTAGCGAATCGAGGAAACGAATGCCTAGACAATTAAAGTTATATTACGTGTCTGTGTGTCGAATTCCCCGGAACAGCTGAAGAGACTACTTATCGCCGAAAGAACTTTCATCAAAAGGTAGTTACCATACGAACATAGGGATGCCGACCTATGGATCTTATCACAAAGAGAAGGATATCGGGAACCGCGCGAGTTCAACAAACAAAGAAGATGACGATGTTCCCTCCAAATTCGAACGTGTACATAATGTATTTTACGTGTCTTTGATACGAAGATTCAACATGGATGTTGGGAATGCGATAGGATATAAACGTATAGTAGCGTGACCGTTATTGCCTTACATTGAACAACTGGTAGAGATAATAGACCAGAAAGAGAACGCGTTGGAAGAACATAATGTAGCACTAGTAAAAGTGTTGTGAGAGGACCAGAAGGTTGGAGAGTCAACCTAGGAACTAGAGATTATGATCTCGGAAAGATACCTCAGTTATTTCTTTAGATTCCGGGACGGAATCCTTTTAAGGAGGGGAGGCTGTGACAACCCTGATTTTTGGTAAAATTTTAAAAATTATTATGGATAGTGATTTTGGGAATTATGGAAAATTTTTGAGTTCACATTTTATGGATGACTGAATATTTATATTTTTGAGAATGTAGTATTGTGGTACAAGGAATTAAGACAATGCAAAAGCCGTCAGAGTGCGAAGATTTTGACTTCTACCAAACATTTATAAAAATGTGGGACATTGAGGATAATGGAAGCCCTAGGTTAAATTAAATCCCACGTAAAGGAAATTATGGAATTTAAAGAGATTATCAAAGCCAAGTGCTTAAAGATGACAAAAGAAATTTCTACGCGACGAAACACTTTTACAGGAAAATTATCAAACTTGCATGAAGGATTAAGTGACAAGCATTGGTTAATAAATAAGCTAAGTAATATACATGCAAGATACCATACAAGATGCCATGCAAGATTCCATGCAAACTAGCTAGTTAGAAATCAAACTACAAGTTCAAAAAGTAACCAAACTAGAGTGAATAGTAAAGGGGGCATAATTCCATGTTTTAGGGAGGGATCAAGGAAAAAGATTTGTACTCCCTTGGACCAAGGACATGGCTGAGAATTAGTAGGAATATATAGCCATATATCTCATTTTATCACACAAAAACAAAAACCAAGAAAAGCAAAAGCTCTCCCCCTCCCATTTCCAGCATCCTGCCCAGCAAGAACAGAGGAGAGAAATAAATTCATAACTAAATATCTACTCATGATAAAATCACCAAACTTTAACCAGAGCTTCCTCAATCCATACCCAAGGTATGTTCAAAATTTCATGGAAATCCAAGTAGTGTAACATGTTCAAATATGGGGTCAAAGTTGATGCAGAATATTAACTCCGAAAATATTAACTTTTGTTCTTGATTTCTTTGAAAGTTTAAGGTGGATTAAGCTTCTTTAAGGCATTTTTAAGGCTTGTATTCAAGGATTATAGTTGTTAGAGCTCCAAGGAAGGTATAAAATTCTCTTCACCCTTGATCTATGTTAAGTATTAAGTTTAGTTTCAAGAGATGTTGTTATAAGTGCACTTCTTGGAAGTTTGGTGCTTAAATGAAGAAATCTTGATGGTTGATTGTTTTGGATTGATGTTGGTGGTATGTTTATGAAGTTTAAGAACTGAGATTTAGTAAGGATGAGAGTCTTGGTGTTTTGGTAATTTTTGAATAGACTTAACAAGGTTAAAATTGAAAGTTGAGACATGTATAAACACTATAGTGGCCTTTGACACTAGGACTGCCTTGTAACAAGAATTCGGGATAGAAATATTTGTAACCTCAGAAACCACTGACCATACTTGTCAAGATCTTGGTTTTTAGTTTGTATACATATAAAGTTCATGTTGAGAGGATTTATGGTTTATGAGATATGGTCATTTTAGTGTAAGTGGTTCAAGAACAAAAGCTGCTACAAAACACTGGATGGTAAATTGAATTCGGACCCCTTAAAAGATTTATAAAATTCTGAAACTTTGGTTACAGAAGTTTTGGACAGTAAGGAAGACAACCCAAAAAGAATTTAGTAAAAATATGAAGTTTTAGATTTTATAAAAATGTTGGAACAAAGGTTGCGCAATAACGCTATACTCTGGAAAGCTACTGCCCTGTTTTGCAATTTCGGCAATATTGGTCCCCTGTCCAGAACCCAAATTTGGATGGATTATATTCTAGACCTTCTCTAGGTCGTGCACGCGAAAACGGTGTGTCAATATAGTTAACGGTTGATGAGTTATGACCATTTAGTGGAACTCATGCGAATAGTAAAAGTCCATAGTTGACTCGACTTATAAAATACGTTTCACCTATTTAAACTCACGTTTCCCAAGTCGAGATGTTTTTGATAAATATTACAAACACTCAAGAAGCTCCTGGGAGTGGATTCTTAATTAATTATTGATTGTCCAATTTATTAAAAGTGTTAGAGTGGGAGTTGCGAAATAGTGATTCTATGAAAAGTCAACTCTAGAGGTACTACCTTGACCATTCATTTTGGCTAAGTAAAAATGATAATATCGAGTCGACTAAAACTCGAAAGTTGTTAAGGATTATCAAGAGAACATATTGGGGTAAAGAACGAGACTAGAAAGGATTATTAAACGATAAAGAAGATCGTAAGTTAAGTGGACCCGAGAGAGTGAAAGTCGGGTGAAGTTGAGTGTACTTAGGATAAGTGAACTGTCGATCAAGTGACTAATTGAGGCTATGTATTGTCTTGGTAAAGGTTCCAGGACTAGAAGAGAAACACCCATACCCAGTTAGAGCTTGGACATCAGGCAAGTTTTCTTATTCCATGTTACGTTTTCCATTACTTATACTAATGATGCATATGATATGATATTATGCATGTTTTCAAACCTTACATCGTATATAGATGTAATTGTATTAAAAATGTTGAGACGTAATATATGCATATGATAGATGCATGCAAGTTTTCCAAACCCAAAGCTTAAGTATTTAACATAATTTATAACTGTTGTGGTTGTGATATAATTACTGTTGAATTATACGAACTGTTTTACTCATAATACCTGATGCTTACGATGTTTTACGATGTGGAATTTTGTGACACCTTATATATGTGTATATGTATAAGGACACTCGGGAAGAGTGTATATTCGTATTTTAAACGTACTTCGGGAGTCGGAGATATTTTACGAACACTGTCATAAAAACCCGGAGACTTGCCGGAGACAGATTATTCCTTTTATATTTATTTAAAATATTCCAATAAATATAATTTGGATATTTTTAAGTTTAATAAATATTTAAATAATGTTTGAGATATTATTTGAATATTTATTTAATTGAGTGAATATTATTTTGAATATTCATTTAAAAAGAGTTTAAGTAATTGTTTATTATTTAATAAATATTATTTCAATATTTATTAAATATCCTTAATTGTTTATTAATTAATAAATATTATTCAAATATTTATTTAATATTCTAAAATGATTTAAAAATCATAAAACCCTATTTAAAATTTATTTAAGGCCTTAATTAATTATTTAAAATATTTTCTGGCCTTTAGAAAAAAATCCTTTCAAAATAGTAGGGGTTCCCAAATATTATTTGAGTTATTAAGACTCTTAAATACGATTAAATACTTCCCAACTCATCAAAATTGGGAATCCAGTTTAAGAAACGACCAATGATTTTACTCTTTCAATTCCTCGAAAGAGTTTATGTTTTGGGATCACTGCCCTTTCCTAACGAATTTCAAATCAAGGCATCTCAGAAAACTCCGACTACTCCCAAGTCGAAATTTTGCAAAGCGAACCCTTCTCGGTGATTAATCTGGTTGACACAAGTCAACTTCCATTGTGACTTACCTTCCCAAACAATCTGGGAGTAAGCGATCAGAAATAATGAACAGTGTTGACAAGTATCAGTTGCTTGGGAGACCGGGATTAAATTCCGGCTCCAGTTTTCTTTGATTGTTCATCCGGGACTAGGAGATATTGCGTAAGAGGCTGTGGTGGCAGTCCAGCTGTTTGACCATGTAAGAGGCTGTGGTGGCAGTCCATTGGGTATTAGCCCGTATGCGGCTAGGGTGACATCCATCTATGGTGTTCGTCCATCTACATGTAGAAAAGGTTACCGATCGTGCTACCGTACTGAAGCGACTGATCATCGTGTACAGTAGGGTGTTATTAAAGGCTCCGGAAGTAGTCCCATCTTCCAATTGGAATTGTACTGTAACATTGTAACGAAAGCCTAGGTGCTGAGTTACCGATAATGTTGACAGTGGTTGAAAAGTATACTTCTTCTACAGTATTTTGAACTGTATGTCATGTTTTGACGAAAAGAATTACTCTAAACATCATTCTATATACGAATGAGATTTCAAATATTCCAAGTGATATATGAGCTTGTAGAGCCGTATATTAGCTGCTATATATTATTGTGAGTTTAATGCTCATTCTTGTTTATTCTATATATCACAACACAACAGCTTCAAAAAGGTGTTCATAACTGATATTTTACTGTGTTTTGAACAGTATGAGATATCTATATAGATAGGCGTAAATATATGTTGAGAAAGTATTTATGATATACAGTATATTGAACTGTATAGTATTTTGAATCAATGATTAGGCTTTAAGCCTTGATTCTAATGTTTAACATCTATTTTAAAAGATATGTTTTGAAACTTGGTTTCTTATATGGATACCAAGGATTTTTAATGATCTACAAAAGCATTGAGCTATGTTTATAAGTTATACAGTATATTGAACTGTATACTATTTTGGGTCAAACCCTAGTAGTTTTAAAACTTTGATCCTATATGGATTATTTACCTTAGAGGTTTGAAAAGGATTTAAACTGGGACAGATTTCTTGCTGAGCGCTATTAGCTCATTCTTGCTTTATTAAAACTTTCAGCATGAAGAAAACATTGCTGATTCACCCCGTATTACGAGAGCAAGGGAATGGAGAGACCGCCTTTGAGTTAGTTCAGCAGGATGGATACTGCCGGAGTTAGCAAGACAATTGCAGAATGATATAGTGAGAATTACTTTCAAGTAGGTTTGTATTAGTAAACCTTGTATAGATTTGTGAGGTCTATTCTTGTAGCTTCAGGTAGAGGTTGTAAATAATAGATGAGATCCTGGATAGTATATTTGGTTTGTAATAACTAATGTTACTGTGTAACGTTTCTAAGGCTATAACTTGTGTGTGTAAGAGATTGGGGTCTTTGGTGTTGTTTTGTTGGATCATCGAGGTAATGCAGGTATTTTATGATTGGATTATGGCGTGACAACCTAGATTCCTGACCCCGAATCTGGGGGTGTTACATGAATGATGTAGCAATTGCATTGTACAATACTTCACAGTTTGATATGCATTTGGTTGTAGGTATTAGATAGGTTTTCTAAGTCATGTTGACTAAGTACTAGATAGGCAAAATAGGTTGGTTAATTGTAAATATATTATGCCTTGTAATTTTGTTTAAGTGAAGACATGTCAACGGTATGAAGATTACTCTATCAACGGAATGAAGATTACTCATCAACGAAATGAAGATTACCCATCAACGAAATGAAGAATAAAGCTATCAACGAAACACATCTCCCTGCTATCAATGAATCATTATTACTTTTCCGAATAGTTGACAAAGTGATAGTGACAGTTTTCTGACAGATCAAAAGGAGATGTGGAAGTGTACTTTGCATTGGAAGCCATCAAAATGATCATTGGAAATAAGGAAACATTCCAATTTCCAATTAGGATCTTGGGAGTGATCATAATAAGCATGAAGACAAAAGCCAAGATCTCCAAGGACCATTGGACAAAAGGGATGAAAAGCAAGCTACTGAAAGTTACTTCTAGATTAATTTAGAGTAGCCAAAATAGCATTGTAAACTTGGGTTATATAACCAAGTGAAGCAGTTCATTTTAGATATAGAAGAGTGAGATAAAATTAGTTTGTATTAGCTTCTGTAAAGAGCACTCTCATTCTCAATTAAGAACTGAGCAGCTGTGATACTGTTGTAACACAGATTATTTCCGCAATAAAAATTACCTCAGTTGGATCCTCAAAACATCCAACTGAAATTTTATATTTGTTTGTGTTTTTATTTCAGTACAGTTTTATTATTGAAAGTTGTTTTAAGTTTCGAATTATCTAGAATTGTATTCAACCCCCCCCCCCCCTTCTACATTTCTGTTAGGTCATTTGGGATTAACAATTGGTATCAAAGCAAGCTTCTAAAATACAAGAAGTTTAAAGATCAAGACCAAAACAGTAACCGTGGTGAATAAGGATGCAGGTGTGAAGATACCAGTTCTAGATAAGGACAATTACTTTCACTGGAAAGTAAAGATGCATCTACATCTCATGTCTATGGATGAGAGATATGTAGACTGCATTGAGAAAGGTCCACACGTTCCCATGAAGTTTGCATCTAGAGTTGGACTGCCAGATGATGCTCCTGATGTAGAAATTCCAAAACCTGTCTCAGAATGGACTATTGAAGATGTTGCAGAAGTCCATAAAGATAAAAGAACCATGAACATTCTGTTTAATGGTTTGGAGCAAGAGATGTTTGACAATGTCATAAACTGTACAACCTTTAAAGAAGTATGGGACACTGTTAGAACAATTAGTGAAGAAACTGAGCAAGTTAGGGAGAACAAAATGCAACTCCTTATACAACAATATGAGCATTTTCATTTTAAAGGTGGTGAAACCCTAAATGACACGTTTAGTAGGTTTCAAAAGCTTTTGAATGGATTAAAGTTGTATGGGAGGATCTATCAAACCAAGGATTCAAACCTTAAATTTCTTAGAGCTCTTCCAAAAGAATGGAAGCCTATGACTGTTTCTCTGAGAAACACTCAAGAGTACAAAGACTACACTCTTGAAAGGCTTTATGGAACCCTAAAGACATATGAGCTGGAAATGGAGCAAGATGAAGAAATTGAGAAGGTACAAAAGAAAGGTGGATCTATTGCATTGATTGCATCTGTGAACCAACTGGAAGATGACAATGAAGAAACTGCAAAAACCACAACTAGTCGAGATAGTTGTAGGAGTGATGTTAGCAATGGTAAAGGCAAGATGACAGAAGAAAAAGAAGAACCAGCCAACTTGGATGACTTAGATGAGATTGATGAACACATTGCCTTTCTTTCAAGGAAATTCTCTAAGTTCAAATTCAAGAGAAACTCAGAAGCAAGGCCACCAAGGAGAGACCTTCAACCTAGCAAAAATAACTGGATTGAAAAGTCTAATCTAAATGTTTCAATTGTGGAATGATTGGTCACTTTGCTGGAGACTGCAGAAAGCCCAAAGTTGAGAAGGGCAACAGGAAATTTGAGCCTGTTGATTATAAAAAGAAATACTTTGAACTTCTCAAGCAAAAAGAAAAGGCTTTCATGTCTCAGGAGTATGATTGGGCTGGGAATGGTGAAGATTCTGATGATGATGTTGAGTATGTCAACTTGGCTCTAATGGCTAACAATCATGAGCAGGAAGCAAGTTCCTCTAGCAACCAGGTAACAATTACTAATCTTTCTGAGCTTTCTAAAGAGGAATGCGATAGTGCAGTTAATGAAATGTCTACTGTACTATATAATTTGCGTGTTACTCTTAAATCACTTACCAAAGAGAACTCAAGAATCAAAGAGACTAATCTACTCTTAAGTGATAGAAATGCGATGTTAGAAGCACAGCTCATTGAGTTTGAGAAAATGAGGTGTGTTAGTAGGGATGCTAAGAAGGAACTTGAGAAAGTGTTAGAAAGGGAAGAGATTCTTAAAACACAACTTGAAATAGAACAAAGTGTGATTGCAAAATGGAAAGATTCCAGGAATGTTGCTACCAACATCATTAATGTTCAAGGTATGGAATCTTTCTATGAGCAATCATGGAAAAAGAATAAAGAGAAGCTAGGGTATGCTGGTGAAACCTTAGAATTAGAAACAGAGTCAACAAACAACAACGATCATTTGTTGAAGGTTGATACGTCAACGGAATGCAAGGTTTCGTTGACAGATGAACCATCAACCGATCAGGGTGTTTCGTTGACAGGGAAAAAGAAAGTATAACTCACTAGACTTAATAACAAGTATGGTCCTGTCACCAAGAACTTTGTTCAAAGTGAGTCTAGTAAATCAAAGAAAGTTGAGAAGCCTGTTGAAAGGGCAATAAAAAGAACAACATGAATGCCAAAGTAGGGATTAACAAACATAACAATTACACACCTGATAAATATGCTCCTAGAAAAACATGTGTTAATTGTGGAAGTGTTAGTCATTTATCTGCTAATTGCAAATCTTTTAAGAAGTCAACTAATGTGAAAATGCCTAAGCCTGCAATGAATGTTTCTATGCCTACAATGCCTGTTATGCCTAATGTGTTTGCTCCATATGCACAATTTCAGAATCCTTATGCTAGCATGTCATTTGTGCCTAATCCATACATGAATATGTTTAATGTGCCACAAATGCCATGGAATGTGAATAACATGTTTGTTCCCCCAACTATGCATGCTGTGAATGAAAATGTGAGCAACCCTCAGAAATCAACACCAAAGATAAAGGTTGATTTAAATCAATCTGAGCCTAAGGTGAAAAATGATATAAAAGGAAAATCAAAGGCTAACAAAACAGGACCCAAGGAAACTTGGGTACCAAAATCAACTTGATTTGGTTTTATTGTGTGCAGGGAGACAAAAAGAATCTTTGGTACTTGGATAGTGGTTGTTCAAGACACATGATTGGTGATTCTACCCTGCTCACAGAGTTTCAGGAAAGAGCTGGCCCTTGTATTGCTTTTGGAGATGACATCAAAGGCTACACTAAGGGATATGTCTTGATTTCAAAAGAGAATGTCATCATTGATGAGGTTGCATTGGTGGATGGTCTTAAGCACAATTTGCTTAATATCAGCCAACTTTGTGACAAAGGATTTTTAGTTACTTTTTCTAAAGAAGCCTGTGTTGTTTCTAAAGGAGGAAACAACAATGTGGTAATGACTGGATTCAAAAGAGGGAATGTGTACATTACTGACTTTAGTTGCACAAGTCTAGACACCATCACTTGTCTTTTCAGCAAGGCAAGCAAGGATGCAAGTTGGCTATGGCACAAGAAATTGTCTCATTTGAATTTTAAGGTTATGAATGATTTGGTGAGGAAAGATCTTGCTAGAGGAATTCCACAGGTGAAATTCTCCAAGGATGGTTTGTGTGATGCCTGTCAAAAAGGGAAACAAAAGAAGGCATCATTCAAAAGCAAGACAGAGTCATCAATTGTCCATCAGCTTGAGTTGCTTCATATGGATCTATTTGGCCCTGTAAATGTCATGTCCATCTCAAAGAAGAAATACTGTCTTGTGATTGTTGATGATTTTTCTAGATTTACATGGACCTTCTTTTTGCACTCCAAAGATGAGGCAAGTGAAATCATTATCAATCACATCAAGATGGTAAACAATCATCCTGATTTCAAAGTAAGAAGGATAAGGAGTGACAATGGGACAGAGTTCAAGAATTCAACTATGAAGATGTTTTGTGAAGAAAATGGTATTTTGCATGAATTTTCAGCAGCAAGGACACCACAGCAAAATGGTGTAGTTGAAAGGAAAAACAGAACACTTATTGAAGCTGCAAGGACAATGCTAGATGAATCAAAGTTACCAACTTATTTCTGGGCTGAGGCAGTTAACACAGCTTGCTTCACTCAAAATATTTCTTTGATTAATCAAGCCAAGGGAATGACCCCTTATCAACTACTCAAAAGAAAGAAGCCACTATTGGATTTTCTTCATGTCTTTGGATGCAAGTGCTTTGTTATGAGAAATCAAGCTGAGCATTTGGGGAAATTTGAAGCAAAGGCAGATGAAGCAATATTTGTGGGATATGCAGCAGGGAAAGCTTACAGAGTCTATAATCTCAGAACCAACATTGTTATGGAATCTGTACATGTTGTTTTTGATGATCTCAAAATTCAAGGTCTCTGTGATGAAGGTTTTCATGAAAGTCTTTCTTTTGAGAATGAGGAAGGAGATCAAGTGAATCATGTTAAGGCTATTGAGAAACAACCTAAAGTTGTTGTGTCTAGCACAGATGAAAGCAGCAGTGAAGATGAAATTGCTGCATTAAGATTGAAAAGAATAGCTGCTAGCAGACCAAATGGTCATTTCGTTGACAGTCATGATGAAGGATTCGTTGACAGTCAGAATGAGCGTTTCGTTGACAATCAAAATGGGCATTCCGTTGAAAGTCATAGAAACGCTTCTAGGAGTGATCATTTAGGGACAACAAACTCAGGGGGAGTTTCTCAAGGACAAATATCTAATCAAGGCAACCATGATCATGAAGCTACTTCTTCAAGAGCTAATCTACCTCCCTCAAGGAAATGGACTAAAGATCATCCCTTTGAACTCATCATAGGTGATGTGTCTTCAAAAGTCCAAACTAGAAGAGCAACTCAAGAGGAATGTCTATATAGTAACTTTCTGTCTCAAGATGAGCCAAAGAAAGTTGAGGATGTGCTTCTAGATCCAGATTGGGTTTTAGCTATGCAAAAGGAGCTAAACCAATTTGAGAGAAACAAAGTTTGGAAGCTGGTGCCCAAGCCTAAGGACAGGAGTGTTATAGGCACAAAATGGGTGTTCAGAAACAAGATGGATGAAAATGGCATAGTCACAAGGAACAAAGCTAGATTGGTTGCAAAAGGCTATTCACAGGAAGAGGGAATTGATTTTGATGAAACCTTTGCTCCTGTTGCAAGACTAGAAGCAATAAGGATTTTCCTAGCCTATGCAGCCCATGCCAATTTCAAGGTCTATCAAATGGATGTGAAGAGTGCTTTTCTGAATGGGGAATTGGAAGAGGAGGTGTATGTGAGTCAACCTCCTGGTTTTGAAGATGATGATTTTCCAGAGTATGTGTACTTCCTCCTCAAAGCACTCTATGGTTTGAAACAAGCACCTAGAGCCTGGTATGACACACTTTCACAGTTCCTCCTTGAGAATCACTTCACTAGAGGTACTGTAGATAAAACTCTTTTTCATAGGATTGTGAATGGCTCTACTATACTTGTTCAAATTTATGTAGATGACATAATTTTTGGGTGTACAGATGAAAAACTTTGTCAAAAGTTTGCCAAGCTTATGCAAAGTAAATATGAAATGAGCAGGATGGGAGAATTAACTTATTTTCTTGGTCTCCAAGTGAAGCACGTTAATGAAGGCATTTTCATTAGTCAAACAAAATATATTCATGATTTGTTACAGAAATTTAACTTAATGGAATGCTCTCCTGCCAAAACTCCCATGCCTACTGCCACCAAACTTGAATTGAATACTAAGGAAAAATCTGTGGACATTTCAAGTTACAGAGGCATGGTAGGCTCACTTTTATATTTAACAGCTAGTATACCTGATATTATGTTTGCTACATGTCTATGTGCTAGATTTCAGGCTGATTCTAGGGAATCCCATTTAGTTGCTATTAAAAGAATTTTCAGATATCTCAAAGGAACACCAAACCTTGGCATTTGGTATCCTAGAGAATCTGGCTTTGAACTAATTGGTTATTCAGATGCAGATTATGCAGGATGTAAAATTGACAGGAAAAGCACAACTGGCACCTGTCAATTCCTAGGAAACAAGCTTGTGTACTGGTTCAGCAAGAAACAAAACTCAGTTTCTACCTCCACAGCTGAGGCTGAGTATATTGCAGCTGGAAGTTGTTGTGCACAGATTTTATGGATGAAAAATCAACTACTTGATTATGGATTAAGAGTTGAGAAAATTCCTATCTTCTGTGACAACACTAGTGCCATTTCCATTACTGAGAATCCAATGCAACATTCAAGGACCAAGCACATTGACATCAAGTATCATTTCATTAGAGAACATGTTATGAATGGTACTGTGGAGTTACATTTTGTTCCAAGTGAACAACAACTTGCAGATATCTTTACCAAGCCACTTGATGAATCAACATTCTCAAGATTAGTAAGTGAGCTAGGTATGCTAAATTTCTCTTAATTATTTTTGAGATTTTCGCAAGTTACAATGCAGCCAGAAATTTGCTATGTTTTTTTGTGAATTAATTTTCTAAAGAAAAAGTGAAATTTTGTCTAAGTCAAAATACTATGTCAACGAAATGCACCATTTCGTTGACAGTCTTAGCACTTTTCTGGGTGTTTCGTTGACAGTACTTTTATGTCAACGAAACGCAGCTTTATCAACGAAATAGACGGGACCTTAAACGCCCAATTCTGACTCGTTGATATAGCATAGTTAATCTGAACCGTTGAAAATTGACACGTCTTTTACCACGATCTATGCATACACCCCTGTAAGTATAAATCATGGTAATACTTTAAAAGTAACGGTTAGATTTTTAAGCCAATCCAGTAATTTATATTTATTATTGGACTTAATTTTTGAGAAATTTTGGGGGAGTATTTAAGAAATTTTGTTTTCTTTAATTCTTTTCCACCTGCTCTTAAAATTTCCAAAGGCTTTCTTACTTCTTCTCTCTCAAAGCAAATCAAAGTTCGAGCTTTCTTCACTCAACAATGGCACCCATAGTCAAACTCATGTCAGCAGGAGGGTTCATTTACGAAAAGAACAACTCCATTCCTTTTGTTGTCAAGGAAAGCCCGAACAGAATCTTTTTCAAGATGATGGATTTCATGATGAATTGCAAACTGAGCTACGCAATGTTTCACTCAACTCCGCTCTACAATGAAATCATAGAGGAGATTTGGACCTCCTGTGAGTACAGTGGAGCAAACTGCAATTTGCAATTCACCATTCAAGGTAATGAGTATATTGTCAATTCTGATGTATTGCAAGCATGCCTTCACCTTCCTGAAAATAACTGCTTAGCTTTGCCTACATACACTGAAATGATTAACATGCTTAACTCTATAAACTACTCTTTGCCTACTGATAATTTGGGTAAGATAATTAGGAGAGGTTTGGTTAGGGAATATAGTTACTTAGCTGATGCATTCATTAAGGTCTTTTCTGGTAAAATCAGTAACTTTGATGCATTAACTAACTCTATGTTGATTCTATTTACCATGCTCTTAACTGATAGATATTATAACTTTAGCACCCAACTTATGTATGAAATTGGTGCTAAATTGGGTGATAAGGCTAATAGGAAAAAGAATATCTATTATGATAGATTTCTGATGATGTTGGCTAACCATGTTAGTCCAGCACCATTGGTTATCTCTAACCCAATTTCCAGGTTTGACTGCTTTGTGCAAGAGAAGAGGGTCTTGACAGATATACTGATACTCAACCACAATGGTGATGTCCCAGTGGTGTATCTGCCCATAATTGAGGTAACCACTTCTAACCCTGTTAGTTTAATTGTTACTTCAACCACCTCTGTTGCTATGGAGTCTGTAGTTGTGACCCAATAGGCTCCTGCCCCTACAACAAAACCAAAATCAAAGAAATCCTCCAAGCCAAACTCAGGTGCTTCTCAAAAGGCACCTGTTGTAAAATCCACTACACAACCTAAGGGGAGTGATTCTGGTGTTGTGAGAGGCGAGGGAAGGGGTGAAAATCAAAGAAACCCTAAGAATAAGGTGGGAGAGGTGAGTGTTTCCCAGCCAAGCCCCATTGTGTCTTCCCAACAAGGCACAATGAGTAATATGGATTTAAGAACAAGTCTAGTTGCATCCTCCCAAAAGGATGTAATTATTGAAACAAGCTCTCCTCCAAGAGAACACTCCAAGAGGGTAAAGGACACTTCAAGCCCACAGTCAACAATTTCCCAATACCAAAGGAGAGTGAAACAAAAATCCCAGGTCACACAGGGTGCACACACACTGGAAGCAACACTTCCAGCTTCTCAAATTCAGTTTGATGTAACCCCTATCATTACTCTGGGGTTACAGTCCCATTCTCTAAACATCAATCTTGAACCAACTCCACAAAATTCACCAACTCAGTCATTAGATGTGGATATGATCCATTCATCTATTCCTGATTCTCCAACTATTTTCTTGGAGAAGCCCCACTCTGAAATTGGTGGTCTTCACTTGTTATGTGATTTGTTGGGCCATCAATCATCTTTTTCTGAAGCTACAAGAGGATCTGTGGACCCATCTCTAAAATCAATCACCACAGATTCTACTGTAATTTCACTTTCACAGAATACTTTCTTGAATTCATCAACGAAACAGTCTCTTTCGTTGACAAGTGTTTCTCCATCAACGGTATCCATACCGTTGACAGTTCAAACTACCATACCGTTGATAGTTCATTCTGCACCTCTTATTGAAAATCAAGTTGTTCCCACAACTAGTGCAGATGATCTAGTGGTAGTTGAGACACTTCTAGGATTGCGAGGGAGTGAATCTGAGAGGTTGGCTTGCAGCCAGGCAAAAGGAGAGGTTGAGAGTGAGAGGTTGACTATTTTTTCCAGTCAGGCAAAAGGAGAGGCTGAGGGTTCCACCTTAGTAGGTGAAGGTGAGGGTGTGAGAGGTGTGAGCCATGGGGAGCCCATGATGCAAGAATATAGTGGAGAGAGAGAAGGGACTACAGGAGCTATAAGGGAGGAAGCAACCATTGCACATGAGTTAATGGAGGTTCATGAGGGAGAAAGGGAACTTACTTTCCAAGAGCATTATCAACAAACTCTGGATAGTATTTCCCTGGATCCTGAGACCTTTACTCATTCTGTGCCAGCCTATCAACTTATGGCTCAACAGGGCAATGTGGAGGCAGAAAGGTCAGTCAACCTAATCCATACAACTGCATCTATGCAAAGAGAAAAGGATGCATTGACCAATTTGTCTCTAGGAGTTGCATCAAGTGGTGAGTTTGATTATTCTGATGATGATGACAGTTTTGGTGACAATCTATATGTGGCCATCACTTCACAGACTGGGACTTCTGTGGTGCCCCCTACACCAAACTGGCTTTCTCAGGATATGCATGGAAGAATCAACCTGGATGCTGCAATCACTAGGCAGTATAATGAAGCCTATCTGGCTCATGAGTCTGCAAATGCCAATGACAAGAAATTCTACAAAGCCATCATGGACTCTTTGGAGATTCAGAGGCTATAGATGTTGCAGACAAGGATTGAAGCTAAGGACACAAAGACTCTATTCAGAACCTGAAGGATGCTACTGACAGGAGGCTTGATGAAAAACTTCCTCTTCTCACTGTGTCCAAGATGAACTGGTTTTTCTCTAAGGAACCTGAGGTGGCTACCTCTTTGAAGACTCTTTCTTCTAGAGTGGACAAGGTGGAAGCTACTCTATCTCAAATGCAAAAGGAACAGGAAAAGCAAACACAACTCTTGGCCCAGCTAGTGGCAGCTCAAGGACTCCCTATCATCTCTCTTGATGATAACAAAAAGGGGGATAAATCTAAGGAGCTAGACATTCAAATCACAAAGGTTATGGTCCCAGCCATTTCCTTACCACAGGAGCCATTAGCAACGGGGGAGTCAATGAAGGATAAAATTGATGGCATTGACCTGATTCAGCAAGCATCTATGAGGCTACAACTTGCAGAACAGATAAAAGACCAATGGTCTAGTATAGATGCAAGAATCAAGAAGATAGCTGAAACTGCAAAGAACACACATCCATCAACGGATCAAGCTACTTCTACAACACCATCAACGAATACCATGGTTTTAGTGTCAACGGAATGGGAGCCACAGACTAATTCTTTCTATGAAGTAAAGCCCCTTCTACATGGAGTTACTCAAGGTCCAAGGAAATAAAAGGGACAAACTTCATGCATTAGGGATGTGGTACAAGCTACACTTCAAAGAAGCCTATCCCCAAAATCTCTTGCTAAACCAAAGGGCAAGAACATTGCAAGGACTTTTTATCCTTCACCTTATCCAGATGAGCTCAAAGTTCTAGGACAGCTTATCATCAAATGCAAGGAGAGCAATGATCCTGAGATAAGGAAACAGAGAGAAATTGTCTACAGAAATGGAAAAGAAATCTGTATTTGGGCTGGTCACCCAAATTTTGCTGAGGCTAAGGCTGAGGAGTCAGAAAGAGCAGCTATGCAAGCTCTTGCAGTTGCTCAATCTCTTGATGAAGAAGAAAGACAACAAGAGGAAAAAGCCAATGAAGCTGAGAAGAAAAAGAAAAGTACAAGGTAGCCTAAATAGAAAGCTAAAAGGAATATGTCCCTTGACAAAGAGGACTCTCAAAGCACAGTAACAGATTCCTCTACAAAAGCTGCACCTTCAACTTTTCCTGATCTAATCTTCAAAGAAAAGTTAGCCTGTGATCCTGAACATCTAGTGAACTTTCATGATCAGCCAATTCAGCCAAAGGAAGAGCAAATTGAGCTAGATGAGGCTAACTTCCCAAAGTTTCTATTTGAAATGGATGCAAAGCAGAAAGCAAAGCAAAGGGCTGTTAAGGCTAAGCCAGTACTTGTGAGAAGACAACAAGTTGAGAAACCTCCCACCAATCCAGAAGACTTCATGTACATTGCTGACATCAGGGAGGAGTCTAGCCTAAATATTAATCTTGATGACTTGGTGGAAGTAAGAGGTATTGCAGCTTCTTATAAACTGCCAGAGAGATTGGTATTTGTCTACAAAGGTGGAAGGGAACAAACTTGGCCTCTCTACAGGATTCTAGGAGAAGACTACCAAACACTGCTCTCAGTGTTCAAATGCTTGAAGAAAGACTTTGGCTTTACCAAAACTGCCAAGTCTGAGGTGGTCTCCAAAATCTGTCAAATCAAGGCAAGCTGGAACAAGCCTGGTGCACTTCCCAGGGTTCTCAAAGTCCCTCAATCTGGAAAGAAGATCCATCTCTAACCCTATTGGATGATGGAGTTTAGAGACAGAGACAAATGTAGAAGATTCTCCAAGATAGAAGACCAACTGGAAAAAGCATCCAATGATACTCCGAGATCAATGCAATCCAAGTTGGGGAATCAAGATGAAGAAGAGAAGATTTTCTATAGGAGGCTCCAAGCTCAATTCGAGGAGAACAACACAAGGAAGGGAAAGAAAACACTGCCACAGAGAAAAAGATGAAATTTGCTCAGGCTAGAGGAGCAACTCTGTGCACTTGTTTTGTAAGACTTTTTACTTTGTATTTCAATAAATTCTTAAAACATTTTGAAGCTCAATGCAATTTCTACTTTTATCATTTGTAATATGTCTGAGTGTTTTTGTTATCATCAAAGCTCTTGATTTATGGTTGTTATTCTATCAGTCATAAATTGGGGGAGATTGTTAGGAATATGTTGTTCTTGATGATAATTATAAAACACTTAGTAGATTTTGTATTAAGTCATTTTGTAACTGTCAACGGAATGGTATGCTTTGCAGCTTTCATTGACAGGTAGCTCATCAACGAAATGAGTGATGTAGCAATTGCATTGTACAATACTTCACAGTTTGATATGCATTTGGTTGTAGGTATTAGATAGGTTTTCTAAGTCATGTTGACTAAGTACTAGATAGGCAAAATAGGTTGGTTAATTGTAAATATATTATGCCTTGTAATTTTGCCTAAGTGAAGACATGTCAACGGTATGAAGATTACTCTATCAACGGAATGAAGATTATTCATCAACGAAATGAAGATTACCCATCAACGAAATGAAGAATAAAGCTATCAACGAAACACATCTCCCTGCTATCAACGAATCATTATTACTTTTCTGAATAGTTGACAAAGTGATAGTGACAGTTTTCTAAACAGATCAAAAGGAGATGTGGAAATGTACTTTGCATTGGAAGCCATCAAAATGATCATTGGAAATAAGGAAACATTCCAATTTCCAATTAGGTTCTTGGGAGTGATCATAATAAGCATGAAGACAAAAGCCAAGATCTCCAAGGACCATTGGACAAAAGGGATGAAAAGCAAGCTACTGAAAGTTACTTCTAGATTAATATAGAGTAGCCAAAATAGCATTGTAAACTTGGGTTATATAACCAAGTGTAGCAGTTCATTTTAGATATAGAAGAGTGAGATAAAATTAGTTTGTATTAGCTTCTGTAAAGAGCACTCTCACTCTCAATCAAGAATTGAGCAGCTGTGATACTTTTGTAACACAGATTATTTCCGCAATAAAAATTATCTCAGTTGGATCCTCAAAACATCCAACTGAAATTTTATATTTGTTTGTGTTTTTATTTCAGTACAGTTTTATTATTGAAAGTTGTTGTAAGTTTCGAAATATCTAGAATTGTATTAAACCCCCCCCCCCCCCTTCTACAATTCTGTTAGGTCATTTGGGATTAACAGTGGGCACATAGATCAACTTCACAGTTCCTCTTTCAACATGCTCTCTTATGAAATGATGTCTGATATCAATGTGCTTAGTTCTAGAGTGTTGAACAGGATTGTCTGAGATGGCTATGACACTAGTGTTGTCATAGTAGATGGGGATATTATTTAACACTAAGCCATAATCCAACAGTTGATTCTTCATCCACAAGATTTGTGCACAGCAACTTCCAGCTGCAATGTATTCAGCTTCTGTAGTTGATGTAGAAACTGAGTTTTGCTTTTTACTGAACCAGGATACCAATCTTCCACCAAGAAATTGACAGCTTCCTGTAGTGCTTTTTTCTGTCAATCCTACATCCAGCATAATCTGAATCAGAATACTCCACTAGTTCAAATCCAGTGTTTTTAGGATACCAAAGGCCTAGATTAGGAGTGCCCTTAAGGTATCTAAAAATTCGTTTGATTGCTACCAAGTGTGACTCCTTTGGATCAGCTTGAAACCTTGCACAGAGACATGTAGAAAACATTATGTCAGGTCTGCTAGCAGTTAGGTAGAGAAGAGATCCAACCATGCCTCTGTATGCACTAGAGTCCACTTTCTTCCCTTTGGAATCTAGATCCAGACTAGTTGAGGTAGAAATAGGAGTCTTGGCAGGTGATGAATCTTCTAGGTTGAACTTCTTGAGAAGTTCCTTGACATATTTTGCTTGACAAATGAAGATCCCATCATCTTTCTGAAGAACTTGTAAACCAAGGAAGAATGACAGTTCTCCCATCATACTCATCTCATACTTGTTTCTCATTAGAGATGAAAACTTCTCACACAGCTTCTCATTTGATGAACCAAAGATGATATCATCAACATAAATTTGAACCAGAATGATGTCTACTACACCTATTGTAAACTGGTTTTCCAATAGAAAGGTAGAGAGGGTATCATACCATGCTCTTGGAGCTTGTTTCAATCCATAAAGTGCCTTGAACAGCTTGTACACAAAATCATACATTTCAACATCTTCAAAACCAGGAGGCTGTTCAACATACACTTCTTCCTCCAACTCTCCATTCAGAAAAGCACTTTTGACATCCATTTGGAACACTTTGAAGTTACAGTGTGCAACAAAGGCTAGGAAAATCCTGATAGCTTCAAGTCTGGCAACAGGTGCAAATGTCTCATCATAGTCTGTTCCTTCCTGTTGACAGTAACCTTTAGCTACTAGCCTTGCCTTGTTTCTAGTCACATTCCCATTTTCATCTAACTTGTTTCTGAAAACCCACTTTGTCTCAATAACTGACTTTCCTTTAGGTCTTGGAACCAATTTCCATACATTGTTCCTTTCAAACTGGTTGAGTTCCTCTTGCATAGAAATCACCCGATCAGAATCTAACAATGCTTCATCAATTGCTTTAGGCTCTATTTGAGAAAGAAAACAAGAAAATATGCTGTCAGCACAAACATTGTTCCTGGTCCTCACCCCAGAAGAGGGATCTCCAATTATTAGATCATTTGAGTGATCCATGTTCCACCTAGTGGTTTTGGGCAAGCTTCTTGTTTGATTTGAGACAGTAACCTCAATTAGAGGAACTGATTCTTCACCAGGGCAATTGTCTCCACCATTTTCTTCAAAGTCTCCAGAGTCACCATCAATTTGAGTATTTCCTGTGATGGTCTGTGACTAGGCTGGAGTTTGATTGATATTATCTTCAATGACAACATCCTATTCCGTTTCAACAGTTTGAGTGAAAGTAGGTTCTTCATCAACAACTTCTTCTTCCTCCAAGTATCCTTGATTCTCAAATCTAAGAATCTGCATTTGACCTTCTTCATGCAGTCCAGGAAACTTGGTTTCATCAAATGTGACATTCACACTTTCATCGATGATTCTGTGTTCCAAAAGATAGACTCTGTAGACAGTCCTTTCTAAAGCATACCTCATGAAAATGCCTTCATAAGCTTTGGTGTCAAATTTCCCTTTCTTTTCATGGTTGTCTTTCATCATGAAACATTTGCTCCCAAACACATGATGTTGCCCAGTAATAATCTGTTGTAGAAGGGGGTTTGAATACAATAGTATAAGATAATCGACTTCTTAATGTATATATCACAAATATGAAAGAAAGATAACAGCTTTATTAAATCTGATATAAAACTGTTACAAACTCTCTCAAGAAATTCTGATGTTCTTGAGAGCTGCTAGCTTACAAAAACTCTCTCAAGAAATTCTATGTTCTTGAGAGCTTCTATATGTTTATGTTCTCGTACATAAATTGAAACCAAAACTGTGTTTATATACTACACAGCTTCTCTATCAACGATAAGTCCTAATCAATTACAAAGATTGAAACCTATCCATAATTGATAGCTACATTCTACAAACCAGGAACCGACAAAATAAACTTCCATATTTAACTAGACTCCAAATATAACTCGAAGTAGGAATCCTGATCAACTTCCAGTCCTGATGATCAAACCTGATCCCAGTCCTGATATGCATCTTGATCCTGGCGACCATGCAATCCTGATGACGTTAGCAATCCTGATCAGTTGAGTCTAGCTTCTGACGATCATTGAATTCTGATCTAACAATCTCCCCCAATCTCATAATTTGTGAAATAAAGTATAGATTCCTAAGATTCAATGATGTCAAAAACATATATACAAAATGTACAAGTATCTGCAACAACAACTTATATGTTTAAACTCTTTGATAGAACAGATTCATCTTCAAGAAGTTGGATAACAAATTTTCTTCTTTTTCTTCAAGAATTTGAATCAGTCTTTCCTTAAGATTTCTTAGTTCTTCATCTTCCTCATTAATCTGGTAGATAGCTGCTCTGAGATTCAATATGGAGCTTTTCTGAAGAATATGCTCTTCAAGCAAAAGATAAACAATTTCCTTCCCATCAGGATTGAGAGTAAGTTGTGTCATGCCAAAAGTTACTTCTTTAACAGTAGTACCTCTTTGCATTTACACATCTTGACCTCTTTAATTTAAGTACATGGGAGTATAATTACCATTGAAATTACTGTTTCCATCCAGTCTTTTTCTTATTGTTGACAAAATCATGTCACTCCATTCTTTGCACATTTGATTCTTGGATCTCAAAAGATAATGAACATATTTCAGTTCCTGTGTAGTTTTCATCAGCAGATCTTGAATAGATAGAATCTTCACACTACCATCTTTCATGAAGTACATAAGCTTTTCTTTCTTGTCAAAACCATCATGACAATCTATAACTATATCAACAGCTAGTAAATTGTTCAGGTTTTCAGAAGTTAAAGTACCTCCAATTTCAGTTAAGGAGTAAGGATCAACATATGACATATTCAGATATTCAGCATCCCTGTGTCCAATACCTCCTCTTGAATTACTTGTCAATTGCTTCAGATTTGAAAACATCTTTAACCAGAGTGCTTTTGATCTAACCATCTCAGATAAATCAACAACACTTGAAGCGCTTGTAATAATTCCTCCAGACTGAAAATTGATAAGTGTATCACACCTCAGTGTACTAATATGTTTCCACTTCTTATCCTTTTCCTTTTCAAAAGCATAGCTTCTTTCCAGTAAAGATTCTTGTCTGCTTGGGTTCCTCCACACTCTTCTGTTTGAGAGTTTAAGCCTTTGTACATAGAGATTGAAATCTCTATTTGTTGATCTTGTAATTTCTCTTCTTTTGGCTTCTTCTTCTTCATCAACTTCTTTGTTGTGAAAATCAACCACAGTAGATAAGATTATCAAATCAATCTCTTGCAGAATTTCAGAATCATCAGGATCTTGAATATTATCAGGAACAACATCAGGATTAGATTCTTCAATTTGATTTGTATTGCAGAGAGTTGATTTTCTTGATTTTCTTCTCAATTCAGGTTCTTCTTCAATGTTTCCATCATCACCAAAAGTAGATCTGTCAGGAACTACTAGAGTTTGAATAGGTTCAGGAATTTCTTCAATTCTTAACCCTCTAAACCTTGTCTGTCTAGGCACTGTTTGAGCTGAAGAACCTCTTCTACTTCTTCTAGCTCCTCTCCTACCTCTGCCTCCTCTACCTCTAGCAGGAGCAGGGTTATTAAAGCTTTCCATCATTTCTCTCTGTTGTCTTAAGAATTCTTCATGTGAGAGATCAGGATATTCTTCACTTGCTGTAGAGAGTGCTTTTCTTGCAAATAATTGTTGAACTCTTTTATCAGTGTGATATAGAGTAACAATTCTGCCATCCTTTGAAGTAAACTTCTGGAATAAATTTGATGCATCTTCAGGATTATCAATAAAAATATCTTCATCACCTTCAGGAATTGTAGTAAGAGTATGTCCATGACCAGATGTCAGGATTTGTTCTTCCGTCAGGATCTGAGATTGCACCAACGTTCTTACTGTCTTAACTCCAGAATCAGAAACATGAGTTGACTGCTTTGTTTGACTTTGTGAAGTTTGAATTGTAGACTTCATAACAGCAGCATCAGAGGTTTCTCCTTGTATCACTTTGTCACTACCATCATCTCCAGTATCATCATCATTATTTCTTAATATTAGATCAGGTGTGCATTTTGTCTGACTAACCTTCTCCCCCTTTTTGACATCAGGATTTGACAATAAATTCAAAATTAAGGAAAGAGAGGCTTGAATGTTAGTTACCTTGGTATCCAGAGAATCAATCCTTCTGTTGATAGAAGTTTGTTCAGAAATGACAGATTTCACTTGGGATTCTACTACCCTTAGCTGAAAAGTAGTAGGCACCTTTGTAAAACATTGAGAAATATCATTCCTCACCAACTCAGTTGAGTTCTTGATAGAATCAATCTCACTTTTTAGACTTTTGGATAACAGAGTTGTAGCCTTCAGATGATTCTTCAAGTCTTGATTCTCTATAGATTTCACTGCATCATAGGCATGTTCCAAAGCAGAAGAATAACTTACAGATTCAGCAGATCTGTGCCATGAATTGTTCCATTCATTCTGTCTAAGTGCCTCAGCAGGATTAAAGGAAGGAATAGAAAAATCTTGTCTCTGATCTTTCCCAGTGGAAGCTTTGCCAGCCATATATGTACTTGATGAACCAAAATTAGTTCCAAGACTAACTTTGAGTGTTGTAGCAAGCTGTTACTTCTTTTTTCGATTCTCATCATCATCACTATCATCAGAGTCATCATCATCAGTACTATAAGTAACATCAGGATCAGGAATAGCTATACCTTTCATTTTATCCTGTGAATCTGTGATAGGATGATCCATTGGTCTTGAACGAAGTGGCTGTATCAGGATAGGCTCAGCATCAGGAGCACCACTAGCGTCAGGATGAACACAGTCAGGATTTGATATGCTTGCATCAGTATTTGCTACCAATGGTTCTTGTGGAGCTTGAGGTTCAGAAGCTGCTTCAACACTTTGAGTCAAAGGTTCTTGTGTGCTTCCCTCATTGACAGTGTCCTCGACCAATCTTTGAACTTCATCTGCACCAGAAATCCCTTGAGCTGTGTCAGGAAATTTCTCAGAAACTGTAGCTTGGCCCGCATATTCACTTTGAGAAGATGGTTCTTGTGTAGCTGGAATATTGATGTCTTCATTCTCCCTTTGAGAAAATGGTTCTTGTGGGACCATTCCACTAGCTAAGCCTTCACTCAAACTTTGATTGAGTGGTTCTTGTGTGGCTGGATCATCAGAAAGAGCTGCTGAACCACTTTGAGGTTTAGGTTCTTGTGGGCTTGATCCTTTCAGTTTCTTCTGTCTCTGATAGACTAACTCTTCTGCCTTCCTTAGCTTTTCTATTGTATGTTTTATCCCAAGTTTGGAAGCAGCAGCACCATACTTCTCCCATGAAATATCAACATGTCTTTTTGTTGGAGAGTCCTGTGCTGGAGAGTCTGAAATAGTAACCACTTGACTTGGTGCAGCATCAGGAATACTAACATCATGATTTGTTTGAGAAGTAGAAATTGATTGCTCAATTAGAATAGAAGTGTCCTGTACATCAGTATCCTGCTTCTTTTCTAAAGGAATATGATACCTGCTTTTTGATAACTTCCTTTTCTTCTGTGGTGTAGACAATGGAACCACAGCTGCAGTAGCAGTATCAGCAACTTCCTTATTCACATTCATCACAGAGGATATAGGTAAATCATCCTCTGAGTCAGTCTCATCCCTGAGCACTAACTTTCTTTTAACAGAAACAACCTCACCTCCCTTTGCAGCTTTCTTCACCAGGACCCCTTGTACACCCCCTTGTAACTTCTGTTTAGTAAGTGGTGTATAGGAAAAATCCTTTAAACCTGATTGCCTTCCTGACACATTAGTTCTAGCTGACTTCTTTGCTTTTACAACTAAAGTCTTTTGAGAGACATTAGAGGTGGCAGTTGACTGTTTAGACTGTTTAGGATGAATGCTTGGGTTAGGAACAAGGTGTGATTGGCCTTGCCCCATAGCATTAGAAATTAAACCATAACGAGTAGGCATTTTCCTATGTAAGAAAAACCTAACCTCGTCAGGAATAAAAGCATTTCCTATGAAACCATTTGCCTTATCAGGATTGAAAAATGCAAAAAATTTTAATATGAAGTAAAATAAAATTTTATTTAAGAAAACAAAATTTATTTTGATAGTCCTGATAAGTGCTGTTTTTAAAAAAATGATTACAAAACAAATAGCATAATACCCATGTAACCATTCTTAGCAATTAACGAGGCAAAGTAATTATGAGAAACTGAACAGTCGCCTCGATATTGAGAAAATGACCTGCATCCTTAACACACATTCTCTATAAAATAGAATTGTTAAACATAACATCATCTATCTTATTAAAACACAAACCCTCTCCATAGAAAAACTTACGAAAAACTTTCACCTTCTTTGTTTTTCAATGGCTTCCAACCAACAACAAAACAACTTACCAGACGAAGAAGTCGAAAATCTCGATGAAATCTGGCAAGAAATGTTCGATGCACTGGCTAAGATCGCATAAGATGAAGAGCCTCAACCAGTTCCTGACCCTCAGGAACATGAAGCCTTTGTTAACGCAATGGCTGAAGTACTTCTTCATAACTTCCATCAGGCAAATCCTGATTGGAACCCTCTTGAAAATCTCATCTTTGTCAATGAAGAGGATGAAGACGATGAGGATGATGAAGAGGATGAGGAGCTCGTACAAGGGCTTGAGAGAAGAAGGAAAAGAGTGCTTGATTCATGTGCTTCATGCAAGGTGGAGGCACGGAAGAGTCCCGGTGGACACAGTGACGATCTGCCTTCAAGTGCATCAGCTCCTCTTCTCGTCCTTTAAGGATGGAACAAGAGACCTTCCAATCCTGATGGACTGTGAAGCTGCTCAGGAGCATTCATGCTAATCTGTAGGGCACGTGTTCCTGAGTAGAACAATAGACTAGGAAAAAATATGTAATTTCCATTTTCATTTGTAATGAATCTTCAAGAATTAATGAAATTTGTCTATTTTCTCAACTGTTTTCTTTCTGTACTTGCCTGCAAAATTTGTTAGTAACACTGATATTGACATATAAAATGACGAATAGTAAACTCTGATAGAAATATAATTGAAATTGAAAATTAAGACTGAAAACTTAATCAAAGACTAAGTAAAAATCTTATTTTCCAGAGTTTACCAGAAGTGTTAATGACAAAGTAGCATAGAACCTCTGGTTTTCACACCAGCTTCAATATCTGAGCATCAGGATTGACCAGTTGACTTCCTGTCAGGATTGAGTCCTATCAGGAATAGATCAAAAATACGTACCTTTCTGAATAACCATCAGGATTTGACAGTTATCAGGATTTCTTCTCTGTAGCTTTCCTCAGAAATTCTCAAAGTTCATCATTCCAAGTTCATCCACCAATTTATTGAAAGTAGCTTCTGGTAGTGGCTTGGTGAATATATCAGCTAGTTGATGATCAGTAGGAACAAAGTGAAGTTCAATTGTTCCTTCCAGAACTTGTTCTCTTATGAAGTGATATCGAATACTGATGTGTTTAGTAAGAGAATGATGAACTGGATTTCCTGTCATTGCAATAGCACTTTGGTTATCACAAAAAATAGGGATTTTTGAGTATGACATGCCATAATCTAACAACTGATTTCTCATCCACATTATCTGAGCACTACAACTTCCTGCAGCAATGTACTCAACTTCTGCAGTCGAAGTGGAAATGGATATTTGCTTCTTACTGAACCATGAAACTAGCCTTCCACCCAAAAATTGACAGCTTCCTGAAGTACTTTTCCTGTCTATTTTACATCCTGCAAAATCAACATCTGAATAACCACACAACCCAAAATCTGATTCCCTTGCATACCAAAGACCAAGTGAAGGAGTGCCTTTGAGATATCTGAAAATTCTTTTGACTGCAATCAGATGGGGTTCTCTAGGTTTTTCTTGAAATCTTGCACACAGACAGGTTGCAAACATGATATCTGGTCTACTTGCAGTGAGATACAATAAAGAGCCAATCATTCCTCTGTAGTGAGTTACATCTACCTCAGCACTTTGATCAGGATCAAGTTTGGTAGCTGTAGCTATGGGAGTTATAGCAGGAGAACTATCTTGCATGTTAAACCTTGTCAATAAATTCCTTGTACATTTAGACTGATTGATAAAAATCCCTTCATCAGTCTGTTTAACTTGAAGACCAAGAAAGTAACTCATTTCTCCCATCATGCTCATTTGATATCTTGACTGCATAAGCTTGGAAAACTTTTCACAAAGCTTATTGTTTGTTGACCCAAAAATGATATCATCAACATAAATCTGAACTAACAACAAGTCCTTACCATGATTCAAATAAAATAGAGTTTTATCAATAGCACCTCTTTTGAATCCACTTTCCAGTAAGAATAGAGCTAAAGTTTCATACCATGCTCTTGGAGCTTGCTTTAGTCCATAAAGTGCTTTATCCAATATGTAGACATGATCTGGATATTTAGGATCAATGAAACCAGGAGGTTGCTCAACATAGACTTCTTCCTCCAGTTCTCCATTTAAGAAAGCACTTTTAACATCCATCTGGAAAACCTTGAATTTCCTATGAGCTGCATAAGCAAGAAATATCCTGATGACTTCTAATCTTGCAACAGGAGCAAAAGTTTCATCATAGTCAATTCCCTCTTGTTGAGAATACCCCTTTGCAACTAGTCTAGCTTTGTTTCTGATTATTACTCCATCAGAATCAGTCTTGTTTTTGAAAATCCACTTTGTACCAACAATTGATCTATTCTTTGGTCTTGGTACCAGTTTCCAGACTTCATTTCTTTCAAATTCATTCAGTTCCTCTTGCATTGCAGTAACCCAATCAGCATCTTTAAGTGCATCTTCAACTTTCTTTGGCTCCTTCTTGGATAGAAAGTTATTGTATAGACATTCATTCTGAGTTGCACTTCTTGTTTGAACACCTGCATCAGGATCTCCAATGATCAAATCAGGAGTATGACTTGCAGTCCATTTCCTTGCTGGTGTTAAATTGTTTCTTGAAGTAGATGCTCCCCCTGGATTGGTGTTATCTTGATTTGAAGAATTTTCTTGATTTGAAGCTCCCCCTGAATTATTGCTATGTCCTCCTGATAAGTTATCAGGATCATCACTTGAATCAGTATCTGAAGAATTCTGTCCTGATGATTGAGTTGACTCTGAGCTTGTAGTAGAATGATGTTGCTCCCCCTCAATATTAGCACTACTATTGATTGCATCATCAGTATTAGTACCATCAGCATCTGGCGTGTCATCAGGATTTGGTGACCCATCAGGATATGATGTATTGACAGGATCTGATTCACTTTCTTCAGGTTCCTTGGTAGCTTCATTTTCAAAAATCAATCTATCATGAGAGTCTTCATTGATTCATGTTATCTTCTTGTCATCAAAAGATACATGTATTGACTCCATGACAGTTCTTGTTCTCAAATTAAAAACTCTGAAGGCTCTTGATGCAGGATAGCCTATGAAAATTCCTTCATCAGCCTTTGTTTCAAATTTCCCTAGCTGTTCAGGATGAGTTCTGAGAACAAAACATTTACAGCCAAACACATGCAGATGCTTCAGACTTGGTTTCTTCTCCTTGAGTGACTGATAAGGAGTACTACCATGCTTGTTTATTAATGTGAGATTTTGAGTATAGCATGCTGTGTTGACTGCTTCTGCTCAGAAATATGTAGGTAATTTTGCTTCTTCCAACATAGTTCTGCCAGCTTCAATAAGAGTTCTATTTTTCCTTTCAACTACTCCATTTTGCTGGGGTGTGCCAGGAGCAGAGAATTGTTGAATGATTCCTTTGAATTTGCAGAACTCTTCCATATTTGAATTCTTAAATTCAGTACCATTATCACTTCTCAGTATCTTGATTTTGTACTTTGTGGTTGTCTCAATCATTCTCACATGATCCAACAGAACTTCAGGAGTCTCATCTTTTCTGTGCAGAAAATACACCCAGGTGAATCTAGAATATTCATCAACAATTACAAGAGTGTACCTTTTCTTACTAATGGACATGATGTTGACTGGACCAAATAGATCAAGATGTAGCATGTGATATGGTTCTTCAATAGAGGATTCTGATTTACTCTGGAATGATGTCCTTCTCTGTTTTGCTTTCTGACATGCATCACAGAGTCCATCAAGAGTATATAACACTTCTGGCAATCCTCTAACTAAATCTTTCTTAACCAACTCATTGATATTGCTGAAGTTGAGATGAGAAAGCTTCCTGTGCCAATTCCAACTTTCATCTACTGAAGCTTTAATTTTCAATGATGACATTTCCAATGATTATATTGCCATATCCCAAAGTTTGTCCAATGTTGCCATCTCCATAAGATACAGTTGGGCCAGCTTTTTCCTCATATTCTGATAACAGGGCTTTGTTTCCAGTCATGTGCACAGAACATCCACTATCCATGACTAACACAATTTTCTTTTTACCCTGCATCAGAATTCCAAAACACTAATTAGAATGTTTAGGTACCCACACTTGTTGGGTCCCTTTGTCATGCATTTTATTAACATTCACAGCAGAAGACTTTCTGACCTTAGTAGTCCTGACAGGATTTACTCCATCAGGATTTGCTTTGTCAGTATCAGTATTAATAACAGCATGTTCCAACTTGACATTCTTAATGCTACCAGAGTTTGCACTATTTTTATCAACTTTAGGCAATGAATCATAAAAGTTATAGTACAACTCATGATAATCTTTACAAGTATAAATAGAATGCCATATAGTACCACAATGAAAACAGGACTTCTGTGGTTTATAAAATACTGATCTATTCCTAATATCAGACTTAGAAATATCAGCAATCTTCTTCTTACTCTTCTTACAATCAATAGCAAGATGATTAGAGTTACCACAGTTAAAACAACACTTTCTAGGTGCATTTGGGATATATTTATAACCATTCTCTTTATTGATCCCAACTTTACCATTCCTGTTTCTCTTAACAGTAGCTTCCTTTTTCTTATCTGTCACCTCACAGATTTTATCCTTAAGCTGTTTCTGAGACAATAGACCTACATTCCTAGTGACTTTATTCATGACAAGTTTAGACTTTATAATTTTAATTCCTTGAGTAGAGGTAGATCCCTTTTCAAAAGTAGAATTGGAATCCTTACCAAAAACAAAATTAACAGGAGTAATCTTAGATTTGGTTGCATCTATAACATGTCTATAGGTTTTTGGACTGACTGTCTCATCAATGACAATTTTCTCTTTCAATTTCTTATCCTCATCTGACTTATATCCTAGACACTCTTTCCAATTCGTAGAGGTATTAATCTCATGAAATTTCCTACCAGAGTCTGTCCAGGTTCTTATTTTCTCATTAGTATATTCAAGTTCCTTTTCAAGAGAAGTACATTTAGATTTCATCTCTAAGTACATGTGTTTAGCATTATCACATTCTTTTTGTACTTCTTGCATACCAGAAAATTCAGCTTCTAATATGTCATTCCTTTTTCTAAGTTCAGACATCTCAGATAAGATCCTAGTATTTTCAGCAGTTTGACTTCTAAAGCTAATATGTAAAGACTTTAGAAAATGTCTTAACTCAGAAGCATTATCAGTATCAAAATCAAAGATAGTATTTAGTACCTTATCATCAGGAGCAGCAGTTACATTAGCATTGGCCATTAGAGCATAGTTGACTACCTCAGTATCAGATTCTGAGGAAGAGTCCATCCAATCCTTGCTTGATGTGATAAGTGCCTTTGTCTTCTTGCACTCAGAAGCAAAGTGACCCATACCATTACACTTGTAACATCTAACCTTTGACTTGTCAAATTTTCTACCCTTGCTGTCCTTTTTGATATACTTGTCTTTGTTTGCATTGAAAGCCTTTTTCTGAAAGTTGCCTTGTCTTCTACTCTTCCTGAACTTCATCCTCCTGAAGTTTCTGACAATCATAGCAACCATCTCTTCCATGTATGAGTCAGAAGAATCATCATCAGTATTGGCATCAGGATTGCCATCAGTATCTGATGAAGAGTCATCAGGATCTGACTCAACTATTCTTGTTTTACTTCTAGAGACCTCCATAGTTTTTCCTTTTGATTTAGCCTCTGCTTTCAAAGCAATTGATTTTGCCTTGCTGCTATTCTTGTTCTTTCTCTGTTGGACTTCAAGATCATGAGTTCTTAGCATCCCATAGACTTCATCAACAGACACAGTGTTCAAATCATATTGATGTCTAATGATCGAGGTCTGAGTGTCCCATTATTCAGGTAAAGCTCTTAGAAACTTGGTGTTTGAATCTTCAGTTTCATATTCCTTGTCAACTAAAGATAAACTGTTCAATAGTGTCAGAAATCTATCATATAGATCAGTTAGGCTCTCATCAGGTCTTGCATCAAATTGTTCATATTCTTGAATCAAAAGAGCCCTTCTGTTTTTCTTGACAGATGCAGATCCCTGGCACTGAGTTTCCAAAGTATCCCAGATTTCTTTTGAAGACTTGCATGCAATCACTCTGTTTGACATGACAGCATCAAGACTACTGTGCAAGATATTCTTTATCTTTGGTTCCCTGAGTACATGAGCTTTTTCTTCTGGAGTCCATTCACTTTTAGCCTTGACCACATAATGTTCAGGTACTGTATCTGTTCGTTCTACAATCCTTGTAGGAATATATGGTCCATCACGAATCCTGTCCAAATAGTCAGGATCCATAGCCTCCAGGTACATCAGCATCTTTACCCTCCATGTTGGATATTCTGATTTCTTCAAGATGGGAATCTTCATGCTTTCATACTTGGTTGTCGACATCTTTAGATCGTATCTGATTCAGAATTAAATCAGTTTGCTCTGATACCAATTGTTGCCCAGTAATAATCTATTGTAGAAGGGGGGTTGAATACAATAGTATAAGATAATCGACTTCTTAATGTATATATCACAAATATGAAAGAAAGATAACAACTTTATTAAATCTGATATAAAACTATTACAAACTCTCTCAAGAAATTTTGATGTTCTTGAGAGCTCCTAGCTTACAAAAACTCTCTCAAGAAATTCTATGTTCTTGAGAGCTTCTATATGTTTATGTTCTCGTACATAAATCGAAACCAAAACTGTGTTTATATACTACACAACTTCTCTATCAACGATAAGTCCTAATCAATTACAAAGATTGAAACCTATCCATAATTGATAGCTACATTCTACAAACCAGGAACCGACAAAATAAACTTCCATGTTTAACTAGACTCCAAATATAACTCGAAGTAGGAATCCTGATCAGCTTCCAGTCCTGATGATCAAACCTGATCCCAGTCCTGATATGCATCTTGATCCTGACGACCATGCAATCCTGATGACGTCAGCAATCCTGATCAGTTGAGTCTAGCTTCTGACGATCATTGAATTCTGATCTAACACATGAAAATACTTGACAGTTGGTTTCTTTTCATTGAGCATATAGTAAGGAGTGTTCCCATGAGTCTTGTTGATCAAGGTTCTGTTCTGTGTGTAGCAGGCTGTGTTGATAGCTTCTGCCCAGAAGTATGTAGGTAATTTTGCATCATGAAGCATAGTTCTGGCAGCTTCAATGAGAGTCCTGTTCTTCCTTTCTAACACTCCATTCTGCTGAGGAGTCCTTGCAGCAGAAAATTGTTGTACAATTCCTTCATCTTTACAGAAGTTACCAAGAGTGGCATTTCTGAACTCAGTCCCATTGTCACTTCTTATCATTTGAACTTTAGCATTTGGAGTTCTTTCAAGAACTCTTAAGTGATCAATGATGACTTGAGCTGCTTCATCTTTTGATTCTAGATACTTCACCCAAGTATACCTAGAATAGTCATTGTAACACCCCCAGATCCGGGGTCGGAGATCTGGGTTGTCACCATTCCTTATTCCGTACAAACACTTAATACTTGAATCAAAATATAATAAATCATCACACATGGTGACCCCACCATCAATATACTCACGCCAGTTATGTCTCAGAAACGAACTTACAAAAACAATAGTCATACGGTCCATAAATTAAAGTTATTACAACCCAAAAGTAAAATACTAGCAACCTACTGCCAATGTGATTTCTACGTGAAACCAGAAAGGTAGCGCAAATGTTTGTTCTTGTTCATTAAAATACATAAGTGATACTTATAAATAAACCGGAGCCACAAGAGTTACACTCCGAACCAACTCAGTACTTCTACCTGATCAACTGTAACAACCATGTTACGGGCGGCCTGTATATCCCTGACGCGCTTCCGAGCGGTACGACGAATCCAGGCCATCTACCCTAGCTGTTGTGTTGTGATATATATGTAAATAAAGAAAAAGCAAGAGTGAGCACTCAGCCTAACAATAATACAATACAGCATAAGCATATAAGTAAGCTTATATCATAAAGGAAAACCTTTAAAACTTCATTCGTATACAGAATGATATATTTATTTCTCTTTTCATCAAAACATACCATACAGTACGACTACTGTATGAGGGACATCATTACTCTTCACTGTCACATTATCAGTAACTCAGCGCCTAGGCTTTTGTTACAATATGCAGTTCAACTCCAATCGGAGGGAAGAAAGGGAATGTACTGGAACACCTGATACACGGTGATCAACCATTGTATCGTAACTTTTCTTTTCTACTAGTAGACGGACGACTTCCTGTTCGGTTATCACCCTGACCGCATACGGGCCAATGTGCTAAGAGATCACTACCTCGGTGCCTATTTCGTCACCGGGCAAGCCTTAGCACGCAAGAGATCACTACCTCGGCGCCTATTTCGTCACCGGGCAAGCCTTGATAATTTTGGCACTACCCCGGCACCTATTTCATTGCCGTGTAGGCCCTTCCAATTCCCATGATGAACAATATCAATGAAACGGAAATCGGAATTTAATTCCATTTTTCCCAAGTACAAATACTTGTCAAAACTTTGTAACCGTTCAGAATACCTTACTCCAGAGTAATTGAAAGGAGTAAGTCAAAGTGTGGGTTGACATTAGTCAACGAAACTACCGATGATTACTACGTATTTTGAAAGCATGACCAGGGAGTTTATTGAAATTTCAGAGTTTAGCGAGTTTGGAATACTTTACTTGAATGGGGGAGTCATCCCCAGCTATAGTTATTCTAGAGGAACAGTGGAAGTAAAACTCTGTCCTCGACTTCTTGAACTAGATTCCCAATTTCCGATGAGTAGAAAACACTATTCGCATTTAATTATTTTAAGATAATATTTGGGAATCTCTGCTTTAAATGCCTTTTCTGAAGATCAGAAAGTTTTGTGTACATAGTAGAACCTTAAATAATATAATAAGGTTCTATGATTTTTAAATCATTTTTGGGATATTTAATAAATATCCAAATAATAATTATTGAATTATTATTCAATATAAAACCACTTAAGTAAATATTCAAAATAATATTCAATTAATTAAATAATTATTCAAATAATATCTATTATAATATTATTTAAATATTTCTCATTAAATATCCAATAATATATATATTGGAATATTTAATCAATATTTCAAATATAACTGTCCCTGGAACCCTCCAGCTTCTGACAGTGTGATCAAAACAAAATAATAATTTAACTCCCTGTCTTATTATTTTAAAAATCATCGTACAGCTGCTCTATACTTAGAGCCTTTAAACCTTGGTTTATATGTAGTATTTACCTAGCATATAAACCTTATACCTTATACAACTTTTTCTTAAAAGCGAAAACGTTTTATAAGTCATTTCACAGCATTAAAGCAGCATATTTATCAATCTCACAACATATATCACAACAGCATCATTATATGGTGTAGGGTTTGAAAACTTGCCTTGGTGTCTTGGTGGTATGGTAGTGGGGGCTTGGGAGTGTGCGCGTCGATCTATAACAAGATATACAATTACAGTCAGTCCCCTAGAACCATTTAATGTGCCAAAACTGAAGCACTCAAGTTCTATTAATAAAAATCAAACGTCTCGCTCTCGGTCTTCTATAATCTCATTACGTTCCGTAACTCTTAAGTCACATGTTTGGGTGAAAATCTATTCACAAATCCCAAGTACTTTTCCTTTACCATTTCCTTGTTTTAAACCATCCCCTTAAGGGTATTTCACTCGCGCAACCTTCGTTCGCGTATTTTTATAAAATCACCAACTTCTCTTTTTAACTCAAACCCTTCTAGGTTTCCTTTCCTAACTATTCATGCTATTATCCAATTTAATATCTCGGCCAAATTTCATTTTTAAAGGGTTTGATCCCTATCTCAAAGTTCATACAATGAACTACTTAGTTAAGCGAAACCGCTTTTACTAAAACGGACGTTTCTCCTAAACCGTAAATCAAAATGATACGATTCTTTCGCTAAAACAAACTAGGAAACAGGGCCTACATGTTCATGGTCAGAAAATTTATGTTTATGCCCTTTAGAGTATTCGTGATCTCTGTCCAAACTACCTAAGTAAAATTCGACATGGTAACGGCGCTTAAACGCGATTCCCGTGTTTTTAAACACTCAATACAACCACCAATCCATAATCAACCAACCACCAGTCAAACCTCAAGCTAATACTACTATTTTATGATCAAACATGGTCATACCCTAGTTCATGAGTTTATCCACAAATCATCCATCAAACATGCTTAAAATCATGCATACATGCTTCATTACTACATAGTTCTTAAACAATCACTTATAACTACTAGATCAAGTATAACCTCAAAAAGGGAAGAAGTTTTATACCTTCATTGGAACTTAAAAAAGGCTATATGTGGATGGTATATCCTTCCTTGCTCCTTAACTATGCTAATCAAACCTAAAATCATCAAAACAAAACAAGATCTTATGAGTTTACTATTCACATCACTATTCATCATCAACTTTGAATCCATTTTTGACCAAGCTATCATCCTTGGATGAGGCTAAGATTAGAGATCTACCTTGGATATTGGAAGAGGGTGATTTAGAGCCCAAGATCAAGATTTATGGTTGAGTGGAAGTAGGAGAAATGTTTTTAAGGATTGGAAGAAATGGAAATAGACGAATGGTTCTTCTTCAAGATGCTTCTCTTTTTGATTTTTGTTTTCTTTGATTTTCTTTTCCTTTTGTTTACTCTAAATACACTTAACACTTGTAATTAAATTGTGTGGCTAATAACTTGTTTTGTCATCAATGACAAGGCTCTTTTTGGACTTGTGGTGGTGGTGAAAGTCGTGACAAGGTGGTGATTCATCACCTTGTCATCACTTTGTCATGCTTATGTCATTCCCTTGCATCATGCTTATGTCATCATTTGTATCCTCAATCCTCTTATATATTGCACTTGATGATCTCATATAATACTCCTCCTTTGGTTAGGGTTTAATCCACAATTTGTTACGCTTTTGTTTCGCGATAGTTTCAAGGGGTTTTAAAAACGTTTCTCTGTACCAAAGCTAGGGTACTCCTTTATCTTTCCATTTCCTTTGTCTAATATATAATCCTAGGTTTCTCACCTTGGTTTAAGATATGATCATGGATTTCTCATTCCACATACTTTCTTAAAACGATCAAATCAATACATCCGTGATTGACCAGTGAATAGTGATTTAAAACTCGGATGGGAATCTTCCGATTCTGAGTACGTTTACATTATTTTATTCTTCCTATACATGAATAATATAACTTCGAAACATTCATTCCAGGTCATCCACATAGGGTGGTCTGAAAAACTTTTCATCAGAAATTTTACTATTCATTAGTGGAAATTTACTATTCATCAAGGTTTTAAATATTACAAAATTTTGGGATATTACAGTCTCCCCTACTTAAAAGGATTCCATCCCGGAATCAGATCAAAATAGACGAGGGTACTTTTCTAGCATTGCGCTATCTAGTTCCCAAGTGGATTCTTCAACATTATGGTTTCTCCACAAAACTCTCACCAGCTTTATAACTTTATTCCTTAGCACTTGATCCTTGCGGTCAATGATTTCCACCGGTTGCTCTATATATGATAGGTCTAGTTGTATATCTACTTGCTCGTATTCCACCACGTGTCTGGCATCTGGATTGTACTTCCTTAACATGGACACATGGAACACGTTGTGAATTTGCTGCAGATTTGGGGGCAAGGCTAGCTCGTAAGCTACTTCCCCGATGCGTATCAAGATCTCGAACGGTCCAATATACCTTGGGCTCAATTTCCCTTTCTTTCCGAATCTCATCAATCCTTTCCACGGAGATACTTTTAACAACACAAGATCTCCCATTTCATATTCCTTGTCCTTTCGGGCCAAGTCTACATATTTCTTTTGTCTGTCTTGGGCTGTTACCAGCCGTCCTCTGATAAGGTCTATTGCATCCTTAGTCTGTTGGACCATTTCGGGTCCGAGCATTTTTTGCTCTCCAACTTCATCCCAGTACAAGGGGATCGACATCTTCTTCCATACAAGGCCTCATACGGGGGCATCCCGATACTTGCATGAAAACTGTTATTGTAGGAGAACTCAATCAGGGGTAGGTGATCATCCCAATTTCCCTTGAAATCTATGGCACAAACTCTCAACATATCCTCTAATGTTTGGATAGTCCTCTCGCTTTGCCCATCTGTCTAGGGATGGTAAGCAGTACTCATGTTTAGCTTGGTTCCTACACATTCTTGAAAGCTTCTCCAAAACCTGGAGTTAAATCTAGGGTCTCGGTCTGACACAATGGCGACTGGAACTCCATGTCGCGCCACAATTTCCTTCATATAAATATCCACTAACCTATCGACAATGTACCTTTCATTGATCGGAAGAAAGTGGGCTAACTTCGTCAACCGGTCTACGATTACCCATATGGCGTCGTGATTAGCTTTGGTTCGGGGCAATCCTACTACAAAGTCCATGGCTATCTGTTCCCATTTTCATTCTAGAATCTCTAGGGGTCGTAAAAGTCCACCGGGTCTCTGGTGTTCTACCTTTAGTCTTTGGCAGGTCAAGCATTTGCTTACCCACTCCGTTACGTACTTTTTCATGTTAGGCCACCAATAATATTCCTTCAGATCCCTATACATCTTGGTACTTCCTGGGTTAATTGAATATCTTGAGCTATGACTCTCATGTAGAATCTCATCTTTTAATTCCTGATCATTAGGAATCCAAATCCGGTAAGTATACCTCATAACTCCTTTATCATCTCTTTCAGTCCTTAATTCCTCTCCTGTCATTAGCTCTTTCCCTTCACTCATCATGCGTTCTTGACTTAATTTGATCTTTTGCAGCAATTCTGATTGTAGTGCGATTTCAAATAATTTCTTTGTGCCATCTCCGGTTATTTTAACCTCAATCTCCATCTTTTCAAACTCTTGGATTAACTTTTCTGAGGAGGTTATCATTTTGAGTCTCTCTTTCCTGCTAAGGGCATCGACCACCACATTGGTCTTCCCTGGGTGATAAAGAATCTCGCAATCATAATCCTTGATTAATTCTAACCATCTCCTCTGCCTCATGTTGAGTTCTTTCTGAGTGAAAATGTACTTAAGGCTCTTATGGTCTGTGTAGATCTCACACTTTTCTCCATATAAGTAATGCCTCCAAATCTTTAAGGCAAAAACTATTGCTGCTAACTCCAAATCATGGGTAGGATATCTAATCTCATATTCTTTTAACTGCCTAGAAGCATATACAATCACCCTTTCGTGTTGCATAAGCACGCATCCTAACCCTTTGTGTGATGCGTCACTGTAGATCACAAAATTCCCCTTTCCGTCTGGCAGTGCCAGCACAGGGGTAGTAACTAGCCTCCTTTTCAATTCCTGAAAACTCTTCTCGCATTTCTCAGTCCACTCAAACTTCTCAGTCTTTCGGGTCAGTCGGGTCAATGGGGCTGCTATTTTAGCAAAATCTTTCACAAATCTCCGATAATACCCGGCTGAGCCTACAAAACTTCTCACCTCAGTCGGGGTGGTTGGTCTGTCCCAATTTGAAACGGCTTCTATCTTAGCAGGGTCTACTAGTACTCCCTCACTGCTGACCACATGGCCTAGAAACTGTACCTCTCTTAGCCAGAATTCACACTTGGAAAACTTGGCATATAACTTTTCCTTTCTCAACGTCTCTAACACTATTCTTAAGTGTCCTGTGTGTTCCTCCTCCGTCTTGGAGTAGACTAAAATATCATCAATGAAAACTATGACGCATTCGTCCAAATATTGCTTGAAGACTCGATTCATTAGGTCCATAAAAGCTGCTAGGGCATTTGTCAGCCCAAACGACATTACCAAAAACTCATAGTGCCCATACCTAGTACGGAATGCAGTTTTGGGTATATCCTCAGGTTTTATCTTTAACTGGTGATATCCAGTCCTCTGGTCAATCTTGGAGAAGTAAACCGCATCTTTCAACTGGTCAAACAAATCATCAATCCTTGGTAAAGGATATCGGTTCTTAATGGTCAACTTGTTTAGTTCTCGATAGTCTATGCATAATCTCAAGCTACCATCCTTCTTTTTCACAAACAGCACTGGTGCACCCCATGGTGACACACTGGGTCTTATCATTCCCTTATCTAGCAATTCCTGCAATTGGATAGCTAACTCTTTCATTTCTACCAGAGCTAACCTGTACGGGGCCTTCGAAACTGGCGCCGTCCCTGGAGCTAATTCGATAGCGAATTCTATCTCTCTATCAGGGGGAATCCCGGAAGGTCTTCCGGAAATATGTCTTCAAATTCATTAACTCTAGGAATATTTGGTAACTTAGGAACCTCTCGATTTGTATCTATCACATAGGCTAAATAAGCCTCACATCCATGCCGCAACAACCTCTTGGTTTGGGCCATGGTTAAAAACTTACGGGTTTGTCGTTGTCCCTTGAACACGACCTCCCGCCCTTCAGATGTTTTAATCCAAATTTTCTTTCTTTCACAATCAATCTGAGCACCATTGCTCGACAACCAATCCATTCCCAAAATAACATCAAATTCCCCTAATTTAAATGGAATCAAGTCCACATGAAACTGTTGACCTTCTACCTCTAGACTACAGTTTATAAATATTTCATCAACTGGAATTACTTCCCGATTTGCTATTTCTACCTCTAATACTTCTTTTAATGGTTCCGCCCTAAGTCTTAACTGACTCGCGAAATCCCTCGAAATAAAAGACTTGGTAGCTCCCGAATCAAATAAAACATTTGCATTGACAGTGTTTAATAGAAGGGTACCTGCTATCACGTTTGTGTCCTTCACGGCATCTTTCACAGTCATGTTAAAAGTTCTAGCAGTCGGGGGTCTGTTAGAGACGGCTCCACTGATTCTCGAGCCGGCGGGGTTTGCCATAGGGCAGTCTCTTTTCATGTGTCCTAACTTCCCACATTGAAAACACTTCTGGTCGTTTCGAGGGCAAGTGCTGGAATAATGCCCTGTTTTGTTGCACTTGTAGCAGGTTACCGACTTTAGGGTACATTCTCCCAGGTGTTTTCTTCCACAAGTCTTGCAGTCAGGTAGTGGGGGTCGGGGTTGGTTAAAATGGGACACTCCAGTCTGTCTGCCGCCCTGGCTTAGAGTCTTATTCTCAGTTTTCCTGAATCCTGAGGTTCTTAAGGGTTGGGATCTGGTCCCTCCAAATGTCCTTGCTGGAAAGCTCTTATTCACTGAGCTTCCTCCTTGACTACCAAACTTTCTCTTTTTCTCTTCTCTTCCTTTCTGACTTTTCTCACTACCTGCTTCCACTATAGTTGCCTTTTGCACTAGCGATGCATAGTCCGTTACTTCCAACACCGCTACTCTATTCTGAATCCATTGCTTTAGCCCTTGCTGAAACCTTCTTGACCTCTTTAAGTCGATATTGACAAAATCTGGCACAAACCTAGACAATTCAGTCAACTTGGCTTCATATTCCGCCACAGTCATGTTATCCTGTTTCAGTTCCAAAAACTTCCTCTCCATTTGTGCTTCCATAAACACAGGGAAATACTTTTCTAGAAATAAGGTAGTAAACCTTGCCCAGGTAACAACAGCATATGTTTCTAGGTTTCTCTTTGATTCCCACCAGTAGTTAGCCTCCCCTTTCAGGAGGTAAGTAGCAAAGACGGTCTTTTGGGCTTCATCAATACCTAAGATTTCAAAAGATTTTTCCATTTTCTTTAACCAAGCTCTTGCCTCAACAGGGTCAGCAGATCCCTGAAATTCCGGGGGTCTTAGGGACTTAAAATCCTTAAAAGCACTATGCCCCGCAGTATTGGGGCCTGGTGGTGGTGGCGGTGGGTGCTAGTTCAAATTCTGTCGGAGTAGGTGCATGAATTGGTCCATCGGGTTTTCACCGGGGACCTCCACATTCTGAGTACTCTCATACTCTTCCTCTTCGTAGTCCTGATCATCAAACTCATTATAATCGTCATCCTCTCCGCTTCCTTCATACTCACCTTCCTCATGGTTCTGTTCTTCCATCTCGTGGAAGTCTAGGTTTTCTCCCTCATTATGATAGTTTTGCCCTTCATCCCCCTGGTTAACACTGCCCTGAGCCGCAAAATTGGCAAGGCGTGCTCGTGTTCCCATACGTCGGGGTGGCATTTTCCTGATATTTTTAAACAAAACTTTTATTATTAAAACCATTTGTTCTTTCCAAAATACGTGGTTGGATCAATCAAGTTCCTCGATGAAAGTCTTGGAAATCATCATTTTTCAAAAAAAAAACTCTTTATAAATTTTTTTTTTTTTTGCACAGTTTATACGTCAAACTAATAACTTGTAAAACAGTTGAAATAGCAGGGGATATCGAATTTTAAAACTGAAGCTTCATAGAAACTGAAATGCACGAATATATACATTAGTGACATAAAGTCACGAGATGCTGAGTCGAAGTTCCAACAAAAGCGAACACATCGCTGAAATACATCATCCCTACAACAGTCAAATGCTAAGTACTACCAGTCATCATCTGCTACGTCAGTCTGATCATCATATCTCTAACTCAGAAAGGATACTACTATACATCGGAACCATCCCACAAAAACTGGCACTACTAACGTCCATCTGAGTTTAGAGAACTAAGCTATCTGTCATCTATCAAGTCTCCCCCTCCGAGCGGGTCAGGTTCCTGACACGCGCCATAGCATCTGCCCAAATCCTCTCTGTGGCCAGTCGGGATACGAATCCCTCAGCAATAACAGACATGCCTCTCATGCGGACCATAGCTCGCCACTCGATGCGGGAAATCTCAAGTCTCATCTCCATAGGAGTCATAAACCTCATCCCGTCCTGATAAGAACGACGGGTCTCTCTCTCCGCTGCCAACTGTCTCCTCAGCTCATCAGCTCTAGCCTCTGCCGCTGCCAAGTCAGTGGTCAGCCGGCCAATCATCCAATCATGGATCACAGTAGGACCTCTAGTAGGTGAGGGAGGAGGTGTGTCTGGATCAGTCATGGCCTGGTCCTCCTCATATCCCTCAGGGGCAAGATCATAGTCATCGTCTGATGGTAACAGACTCAGTGGGGGTACAGGAGGGGTAAGGACTCTCATAATAGGCAGAGGGTACATCCTGATGCCTCCTCATCTAGCACTGTCCTCAGAAGTCTCATCATCATCCGTAGCAACTACATCAGGTACAATCTGCTCTCCCTCAGTGGAATCATCATCATCTGTCGAATATCCCTCAATAGGGGGAACATGAGAAGTAGGAAAGTCAAACACAGTCGTGGGGTCCTCTTCTGGATCGTCGTCCGGGTCCTCAGTATCCTCCTCGAGATCCTCCATGGGGTCGTCCATGGGGTCGTCATCAGCCGCCAACAGAGCCTCGTCATGCTGGGTCTCAAAATCATCAGCCTCCTCGGCCGCAAACACCTATACAAGCGAAAACTAGGTTACTATACTGTGTAATAAAAGTTCCTTTGCGGGTTTTAACAATCAGTGCTACATCCGGTAGCCCAACCACGAACTCGATGATAGTTCTTCTTATTATTATAGTTGCATTTATTATTCCTAACGCCCTATCGTTTCTGAGATTAATAACTATAGGCTTTGATACCATTTCTGTAACACCCCCAGATCCGGGGTCGGAGATCTGGGTTGTCACCATCCCTTATTCCGTACAAACACTTAATACTTGAATCATAATATAATAAATCATCACACATGGTGACCCCACCATCAATATACTCACGCAAGTTATGTCTCAGAAACGAACTTACAAAAACAGTAGTCATACGGTCCATAAATTAAAGTTATTACAACACAAAAGTAAAATACTAGCAACCTACTGCCAATGTGATTTCTACGTGAAACCAGAAAGGCAGCACAAATGTTTGTTCTTGTTCATTAAAATACATAAGTGATACTTATAAATAAACCGGAGCCATAAGAGTTACACTCCGAACCAACTCAGTACTTCTACCTGATCAACTGTAACAACCATGTTACGGGCGACCTGTATATCCCTGACGCGCTTCCGAGCGATACGACGAATCATGGCCATCTACCCTAGTTGTTGTGTTGTGATATATATGTAAAGAAAGAAAAAGCAAGAGTGAGCACTCAGCCCATCAATAATACAATACATCATAAGCATATAAGTAAGCTTATATCATAAAGGAAAACCTTTAAAACTTCATTCGTATACAGAATGATATATTTATTTCTCTTTTCGTCAAAACATACCATACAGTACGACTACTATATGAGGGACATCATTACTCTTCACTGTCACATTATCAGTAACTCAGCGCCTAGGCTTTTGTTACAATATGCAGTTCAACTCCAATCGGAGGGAAGAAAGGGAATGTACTGGAACACACGATACACGGTGATCAACCATTGTATCGTAACTTTTCTTTTCTACTAGTAGACGGACGACTTCCTGTTCGGTTATCACCCTGACCGCATACGGGCCACTGTGCTAAGAGATCACTACCTCGGTGCCTATTTCGTCACCGGGCAAGCCTTAGCACGCAAGAGATCACTACCTCGGCGCCTATTTCGTCACCGGGCAAGCCTTGATAATTTTGGCACTACCCCGACACCTATTTCATTGCAGTGTAGGCCCTTCCAATTCCCATGATGAACAATATCAATGAAACGGAAATCGGAATTTAATTCCATTTTTCCCAAGTACAAATACTTGTCAAAACTTTGTAACCGTTCAGAGTACCTTACTCCAGAGTAATTGAAAGGAGTAAGTCAAAGTGTGGGTTGACATTAGTCAACGAAACTACCGATGATTACTACGTATTTTGAAAGCATGACCAGGGAGTTTATTGAAATTTCAGAGTTTAGCGAGTTTGGAATACTTTACTTGAATGGGGGAGCCATCCCCATCTATAGTTATTCTAGAGGAACAGTGGAAGTAAAACTCTGTCCTCGACTTCTTGAACTAGATTCCCAATTTCCGATGAATAGAAAACACTATTCGCATTTAATTATTTTAAGATAATATTTGGGAATCTCTGCTTTAAATGCCTTTTCTGAAGATCAGAAAGTTTTGTGTACATAGTAGAACCTTAAATAATATAATAAGGTTCTATGATTTTTAAATCATTTTTGGGATATTTAATAAATATCCAAATAATAATTATTGAATTATTATTCAATATAAAACCACTTAAGTGAATATTCAAAATAATATTCACTTAATTAAATCATTATTCAAATAATATCTATTATAATATTATTTAAATATTTCTCATTAAATATCCAATAATATATATATTGGAATATTTAATCAATATTTCAAATATAACTGTCCCTGGAACCCTCTAGCTTCTGACAGTGTGATCAAAACAAAATAATAATTTAACTCCTTGTCTTATTATTTTAAAATTCATCGTACAGCTGCTCTATACTTAGAGCCTTTAAACCTTGGTTTATATCTAGTATTTACCTAGCATATAAACCTTATACCTTATACAACTTTTTATTAAAAGCGAAAACGTTTTATAAGTCATTTCACAGCATTAAAGCAGCATATTTATCAATCTCACAACATATATCACAACAACATCATTATATGGTGTAGGGTTTGAAAACTTGCCTTGGTGTCTTGGTGGTGTGGTAGTGGGGGCTTGGGAGTGTGCGCGTCGATCTATAACAAGATATACAATTACAGTCAGTCCCCTAGAACCATTTAATGTGCCAAAACTGAAGCACTCAAGTTCTATTAATAAAAATCAAACGTCTCGCTCTCGGTCTTCTATAACCTCATGACGTTCCGTAACTCTTAAGTCACATGTTTGGGTGAAAATCTATTCACAAATCCCAAGTACTTTTCCTTTACCATTTCCTTGTTTTAAACCATCCCCTTAAGGGTATTTCACTCGCGCAACCTTCGTTCGCATATTTTTATAAAATCACCAACTTCTCTTTTTAACTCAAACCCTTCTAGGTTTCCTTTCCTAACTATTCATGCTATTATCCAATTTAATATCTCGGCCAAATTTCATTTTTAAAGGGTTTGATCCCTATCTCAAAGTTCATACAATGAACTACTTAGTTAAGCGAAACCGCTCTTACTAAAACGGACGTTTCTCCTAAACCGTAAATCAAAATGATACGATTCTTTTGCTAAAACAAACTAGGAAACAGGGCCTACATGTTCATGGTCAGAAACTTTATGTTTATGCCCTTTAGAGTATTCGTGATCTCTGTCCAAACTACCTAAGTAAAATTCGACATGGTAACAGCGCTTAAACGCGATTCCCGTGTTTTTAAACACTCAATACAACCACCAATCCATAATCAACCAACCACCAATCAAACCTCAAGCTAATACTACTATTTTCTGTCCAAACATGGTCATACCCTAGTTCATGAGTTTATCCACAAATCATCCATCAAACATGCTTAAAATCATGCATACATGCTTCATTACTACATAGTTCTTAAACAATCACTTATAACTACTAGATCAAGTATAACCTCAAAAAGGGAAGAAGTTTTATACCCTAATTGGAACTTAAAAAAGGCTATATATGGATGGTATATCCTTCCTTGCTCCTTAACTATGCTAATCAAACCTAAAATCATCAAAACAAAACAAGATCTTATGAGTTTACTATTCATATCACTATTCATCATCAACTTTGAATCCATTTTTGACCAAGCTATCATCCTTGGATGAGGCTAAGATTAGAGATCTACCTTGGATATTGGAAGAGGGTGATTTAGAGCCCAAGATCAAGATTTATGGTTGAGTGGAAGTAGGAGAAATGTTTTTAAGGATTGGAAGAAATGGAAATAGCCGAATGGTTCTTCTTCAAGATGCTTCTCTTTTTGATTTTTGTTTTCTTTGATTTTCTTTTCCTTTTGTTTACTCTAAATACACTTAACACTTGTAATTAAATTGTGTGGCTAATAACTTGTTTTGTCATCAATGACAAGGCTCTTTTTGGACTTGTGGTGGTGGTGAAAGTCGTGACAAGGTGGTGATTCATCACCTTGTCATCACTTTGTCATGCTTATGTCATTCCCTTGCATCATGCTTATGTCATCATTTGTATCCTCAATCCTCTTATATATTGCACTTGATGATCTCATATAATACTCCTCCTTTGGTTAGGGTTTAATCCACAATTTGTTACGCTTTTGTTTCGCGATAGTTTCAAGGGGTTTTAAAAACGTTTCTCTGTACCAAAGCTAGGGTACTTCCTTTATCTTTCCATTTCCTTTGTCTAATATATAATCCTAGGTTTCTCACCTTGGTTTAAGCTATGATCATGGATTTCTCATTCCACATACTTTCTTAAAACGATCAAATCAATACATCCGTGATCGTCCAGTGAATAGTGATTTAAAACTCGGATGGGAATCTTCTGATTCTGAGCACGTTTACATTCTTTTATTCTTCCTATACATCAATAATATAACTTCGAAACATTCATTCCAGGTCATCCACATAGGGTGGTCTGAAAAACTTTTCATCAGAAATTTTACTATTCATTAGTGGAAATTTACTATTCATCAAGGTTTTAAATATTACAAAATTTTGGGATATTACAGTCATCCACCAAAACTAATGCATATCTCTTCTTTGCTAATGATGGAACATTGACTGGTCCAAAGAGATCCATGTGAATTAGTTTGAGTGGTTCAGTGTTGGTGTTGACTTGCTTTGATCTGTGCACAGCTTTCTTCAGTTTTCCCATTTGACAGTCCTCATACAGTCCTTCTTGACAGAATTCCTGTTGAGGTAGTCCTCTCACTAGTTCCTTCTTCATCAGCATATTCATTGTTTTGAAGTTGAGGTGTGAGAGTTTCCTGTGCCAAAGCATACTGTCACCAACAGTAGCTTTACTGTAAAAACAGTAAATCTTGTCCTTCTTTGTTGATCTTAAGTCAGCAACAAACAAACTTCCTTTTCTTACTCCTTTCAAAGAAAGGCTTCCATCCTTCTTGTGATAGATGTTGCACACCATCATGTCAAAATCAACCTTGAATCCCCTGTCACTTAATTGGCTGACACTGAGCAGGTTGTGCTTCAATCCATCAACAAGTGCAATATCATTTATGACAGCATTTCCAATTTCCAAACAGCCATATCCCATTGTGTTACCCTTGCTGTTGTCTCCAAAGGTTATGATTGGGCCAGCTTTCTCTACAAATTGTGATAGCAGGGTTTTATCACCAGTCATGTGTCTAGAGCAGCCACTGTCAATGATCCAAGTGACCTGCTCCTTATTCTTACCCTACAAGAAAAATTGTATTTAAGAGGCATATGGTACCCAATCCTTATTGGGTCCAGTCACTTCAGTATCATAAGCATAATCATCATTTTCAACTTTAATTATCACATCAGGAATCTTCTGTTGGACTCCTTTCTTCACCCACATATCTTTAGAATTAGACTTGGTCTTCTTCTTAGTGGATGAGGCCTTCATACTGTTTCCAGTAGGCTCAGGAGTCTCACCAGTTTGCATATAGAGACATGGTTCAGTAGATGAAATAGGCAAATTGAAACAAGTACTCATGGCAGTCACTTTACAAGGCACACAATCAATATTATTGCAGACTACCATAGATCTATGCATAATGGGGGTTCCTGTGTAAGTTACCATCTAGCATGGTTACATTGTTCTTGACCTCCTTTGGTTTCTTACAAACATGAGTTAAGTGATATGAAGAGCCACAATTATTGCATAGTTTTCTAGGAGCATTAGCATTGCCATTTCCTAACTTACCATTCCTGTTTCTAGACTTGTAGGTTATTGAGTCAACAGGATGTTCTGAAGTTGCTGTCGAGCCTTTCTTGACAGTACCTTTCGCACCTTCTGTCATGACAATAGGTTTGGAAGTCACTGTCTTTGAGGCTCTCTTGACAGTACCTTTAGAAGCTACTGTACTGCCATTATTGACAGCATCTTTGGAACATTCTGTCAGATTGTTTGGGGAAGTTACTGTCCTGGGGATTGTGACAGTATCTTTTCCATCAACTGTTGTACTGTCAATACCTTCATCCTCATCATCAAGTTGTTGCTTGATGAGCATGGCTTCCTCATCAAACTCAAGTTCAGAAAGTTTAAAAATGGGTTTGTTGATCTTCTTGAGAATATGAGGTTTGACAGAAGCATCAGTTGAACAATCCTGACTAACAACTTCCTTACCAGGTCTTTTGCCATACTCAAAACCTATCCCTACTTTTTGATCCTTTGTGTGTTTCTCATGATAATCCCGAAGTTGTTTGGATGAGTTTCTATAGGCTTTAATCTTGAATTCATTTTCACTAATTTCTTTCCTTAAAAACTCCTCAATTTCTTTAGCACAGACTAATTCATTTTTAAGTTTAGCATTCTCATGTGTTAAAGATTCTAAACGACTGGTCTTCAACAAAAGCAAATCATTTTCAGAAGTGAGTGTTTCATTCAATTTAGTTAACCTAGCAATCTCTTCATTTGCTGCAGTTAGACTAGTGTGAACATTGAACATTTCTGCACTCAATTCCTCAACAGTTTGTTTGTATTCATCTTTAGACATATCAAGTAAGACTAGTAAGGGTACCTGACTTGGAGAACTAGAGGAGGCCTCATCAGACTTAGCCATGAGGGCTTGATTCACATATTCCTCTTCCTCTTCATCATCAGAATCATCCCAGCACTTTCCTTCAGCCACATAGGCCTTTCCCTGTCCTTTCTTGAAATGTCCACTTGACCCTTTATCCATCTTCTGATTCTGCTTTGGTCTTCTACACTCTGTAGCAAAATGACCAAGCTCATTGCAGTTGTAACACCTGAACTTGGATCTGTCCACCATCCCTGTTTTTTAACCACCTCTTGTGGCACCACCTTCAACCTTAGAAGAGTTCCCTCTGCTGAACCTTGATGTTTGACCCTAAGGCTTAAATGGTTTGTTTCTTTTGAATCTTATGTTTTTGAATTTCTTGGCCATGTAAGCCATATTTAGATTATCCATCTTCTCCATTTCTTCTAAGGAGTAGAAGCCTTCATCCTCAACATCAGTTATCTGCAGTACAACTTTCTCCTCATCATCCACAACCTCTTCGATCTTAAGATAGGGTACTGAAGCAGGTTGAGTGATTTGAGCTTCTTCACTAGGTTGAGTGATTCTTGGCACATGAGCCACTAGAGCACCTGACATATTAGCCTTTCCTCTGGATCCAGCTAGAATAGCTCTTTTCTGGAAAAACTCAAGCTCATATGATTTAAGCACACCATATAGAGTTTCAAGAGAGATATTGTTAAGATTCTTTCCTTCTCTTATGGCAGTGACTTTGTGCTCAAGATGCTCAGGAAGTGTGAGTAAGAACTTGACATTTAGCTCCTTCCTATCATAGTATTTGCCATGTATCTGTAGCTCAGTCATAAGTTTGCTAAACCTTTCAAACATTGTTGTTAGGTCTTCTCCTGACTTTGCCATGAAGGCTTCATACTGTGAGATAAGAATTTGTCTTTGATTATCTTTCACTTCTTCACTTCCTTCACACAGCAGCTCGATCTTATTCCACATATCCTTGGCTGATGAGCACCCAATGACATTCCCACACATGGCTTTGTCCAAAGTGAGAGCATCCAGTAAGATGAGTTGCAAGTAATCATCCAAGGCCACCTTCTCTTTTTCTGGCTCCAGAAACTCCGAAGGTAATTTGTTGACCCAGTAGGCTGGAATAAGAACGCCGTCCACAGTTGAGGCTTCAATTTCTTTTCGTGGAACAAATGGACCATTTTGGAGGATACCCAAGTATAATGGATTCGCAGCTTTGATAAACAACATGATCTTTCTTTTCCATACATTGTAGTTCTCTTTATCAAATGCTGGAATCTTTATGCTACTTGACTTCTGCATACTTGTCATGATCTCAGATTTGTAGAACAGTCTGTCTGCTCTGATACCAGTTGTTGGTCCTTGACTATTGCAGAAGGGGGGGGGGGGTTGAATGCAATACTGATAAATCTCAATCTACGTTTTCAACAACAAGAACTAAGATTAAGGATTATCAGTTTATCAAATGCAAACACAAGTAGACACACGAGTAATTCTCACAAAATAAATGTTTTATTTATTTTGCAATAGGTTGCTACAACCTCAAGAAAATGTTTGTTTTCTTGAGCTTCGGTTACTCGAGTGATTACAGAGAATGAATTGAGAGATAGACTAAGTAGGCTAAACCTATCACTTTCAATCACGGATCTTGTGAAGCTGCTGTCATTTTCAAGTGGCAGCTTCTTACAATTTGCCTGCCCGTGATTCTTTCCTAAATTGCTATACAGACAGCTTATCAATACATATCAAAGCAATCTAGAAACATTCTATTTTAAGCTAACACAATTCAGTAGATGTAGATTTGTCATACTCTGGAATTGGCGAGCTTTGTCATGTGATCTCTCAAGCTTCAGTCGTAGTCTTGCAGACCTGTTATAGTGTTGGGATACTGCAACACGCCGGTTTCTTGAACATCCAAACTGTCACAAGTTTGACTGGGTTGTTTACCAATACAAATGTTATCCCTTCATGACAATATCCTGATGGCTAAGCTTGCTGTCACAGGAATGAGCTTATGGTGACAGTAAGAAATCCCTGCTGAAGGTGCTGTCAGGATTTCAAAGCTTGCTGTCAGGCTAAGGTAAAGTTGCTGTCAGAGGGCTTCCGCCAATGTTGTTGTCAAAGTGAATGTACTATCGTGACTCGCAACATGCTGTCTTCTTGTAACCTTACTGTCAGTGCTGTGACAGTAATATTTATTCTTGATGTCCATCTTGAGTACTTCTTGAGGCTTGAATAAATGAATGAACTTCTACCAAGATGCACTAGAATCTTATTTGTACTAAATAAAACGGTTACAAAGACATACTCTGGCTGTGACAGTATGTTCATACTTAATAAAGATTAAGTAAATAAAGTATCTAGTTAAGTTGTCTCATAGCTATCACCCATAAATCCTAACAAGGAGTATTATAAGAAGTGGATTAAGGCAGATGAGATGTCGCGATGTTACATTCTGGCAGCAATGTCGGGTGTTTTGCAGCATCAGCATCAGGCCATGGCCAATGCTGGGGATATGCTTTTTAATCTCAAGGAACTTTTCGGAGATCAGAATAGGACTGCTAGGCAAGTAGAAATGAAATCTCTAATGAACACTCAGATGGCTGAAGGAACACCTGTTCTTTTAATGATGTCTCATATAAATGAACTGGAGGTCCTTGGTGCCGAGATTGATGCGGAAACGTAAATCAATATCATCCTTATGAGTTTGCCCAAAGGTTTTGAGCAGTTCCGCTTGAATTACAACATGAACAAAAGGTCGTATAGTCTTGCGGAACTTCTGACAGAGCTTCAGGCAGCTGAAGGATTGTTTCAGCAGAATGTTCAAGTGAATGTGGCTGAGAATGGTTCTTCTTCTAAACCGAAAGGCAAGAAGAAGAAGAAAAAGGCTCAGGAACAGAAAGTTGTGAAACCATTGGGAGTTCAGAATTCAGTGAAGAAGCCTAAGGGCAAGTGCTTCAGGTGCAAGCAGTCGGGTCACTGGAAACATGATTGTCCTCTTTCTAAGAAGAACAAAACATGGGTTCCAGCAATCCAGAATGCTTAGAGATGGCGAGATATATGTGTTCATGGGTGATCTACGAAAGTAACAGTAGTTGCAGTGGCAGACGTTACTTTATCTTTTGGTTGTAATAAGATTTTGGTTTTGAACAATTGTCTTTATGTACCTTCTTTTAGAAGGAATTTGATTTCGGTTTCTAAACTTGCTTTGGATGGTTATAATGTTTGTTTGGATCGTAATATTTCTATTATGATGAATAAACAAGTTATATGTTCTGGTACATTGCAAGACAATTTGTACATTATTAATCCTAGACAACCTGCACTGCAACTGCAACATAGGGTATTAAATAACACATCTTTTATTCTAATAAAAGAAAGGAACCTTCTAGTTTGAACCAAACACTTCTTTGGCACTTAAGATTAGGTCATATTAACTTGAGGAGGATTTAAAGACTGGTAGTAGACGGGCCTTTAAGCTCATTGGCAGTGGAGCCATTTCTAGTATGTGAATCCTGCTTGGAAGGTAAAATGACTAACAAGCCTTTTAAGGCAAAGGGGAATAGAGCTAAAGAAGTGTTAGAGTTGGTTCACACTGATTTATGTGGACCTATGAATATCCAAGCAAGAGGTGGTTATGAGTATTTCTTCACTTTCATTGACGGTTATTCAAGATATGGGTACATTTACTTGTTTCGCCGTAAGTCTGAGTGCTTTGATAAATTTAAGAAGTACAAAGCTAAAACGGAGAAACGACTTGGTAAAAGTATCAAGTCACTACGATCAGATCGTGGTGGCGAATACCTGCTTGGAGAATTTAGAGAATATTTATCAGAGCATGGGATCACATCCCAGTTGTCTGCACCTGGCACACCCCAGCAGAACGATGCAGTAGAGAGAAGGAACCAGACTCTATTGGAGAGTGTTAGATCGATGATGAGTTATTCGGATTTACCCAAGTCATTTTGAGGACATGCTTTAGAAACAACGACTTATCTTCTGAACCTAGTACTTTCTAAGTCGGTTCCTAAGACTCCGATAGAATTGTGGACTGGTGACAAGCCAAGTCCAAGACACATCCAGATTCAGATTTACCCAAGTCTAAGAACGCGACTAAGTTAGATTCTCGTACAGAAGTGAGCCTGTTTGTGGGCTATCCCATGGGAACGAAAGGCTATTTGTTTTATAGTCCTAAGGATCATGATGTCATTGTTAGCACAAACCCATGAGTACTGTTGTTTTAGAGGAATTAGTGGGAGGAACAGATAATCCTAATGTGCTGATAGTACAAGTACAACAACCACAAGTAAATGCACAACCTATCACTAATACCGCACCGGTGCTTCGTCGTAGTGGGAAGGTTGTTCTATTTATGAAAACCAAAGGTTTTAAGAAGTCTATTTATGGACTGAAACAAGCTTCTAGGTATTGGAACATTCGTTTTGATCAGGCAGTCCAGTCATATGGATATGATCAGAGTCCAAGCGAAGCGTGTGTGTGTATAGGAAGAGTGAGGGAAATGCAGTGGTTTTTCTTGTGCTATATGTAGATGACATTTTGAAAGGCATATGTATAGGCCTATTTGTAAACACCGAGGATTCTACTCAACTTAAATTAAGATGTAATAAGTAAATAATAAAAATCAAATGTCACAGGAATATCAGAAGATAATATTTGTCAAAGAATGAAGATTAAAGTGAACTACAGACTTGAAGTAATTCTACATTGAAAGAAGTTCAATTTGTTGATCAAGCCTCAGTGAAGTATTCAATCTCAGTGGATTTATTAAAGTGACAGAGATTTCTAGATGTGACAGCAAATGTACAGGTTACAGAGTTCAAGGAAAAAGGAAAAAGGAAGTGGATCACTGCTTAAAGTCAAACAGATGAAGAACAGACATTGCCGTTAGTCACTCATGAACCAGACAGTACATTGAGTGTCAACGTTCTAAAAATGTTATTTATTCATCTAAGTTTTAGTGGTTCAAGAATTAATTGTGAAGACAATGAATTATATTTATTCTCTTCTAAATAATTATTATTACTTAGTAAATTATTTATTAAATTAATTCTGTAAAGAATTAATTTAATACATAATTTACTTTGATAATTATTTAAATTAGAATAGAAATGAACTAGGAAGACTTAGTTTTTTAACTAGGAAGACTTAGAATTAAGTCTTCCCGATTGTCTTCCTAGGCCAAATTGGTTGTCTTCCCGATTGTCTTCCTAGGCCAAATTGGTTGTCTTCCCGATTGTCTTCCTTAGCAAATGCAAGTCTTCCCGAAAGTCTTCCAAAGCCAAAAGATAGTCTTCCCGGTTGTCTTCCTTATACAAATCAAATGAAAAGTAATGGCGCGTGGAGAAAAGAATGAAGACAGTTTGTATTTAAAGAAAAGCGTGATCAAGACAGAAGGCACTACACAGAACAAAAGACAGAACAAAAAGACATTACATTTAAAAGCTTTCTGCCTTAACTTCTCAATTGTCCGAGCTTCAATTTATCAGTGAATTAATTTCTTGATTGTTTGTAACATTTAATCCATAAGAATTAATTCACTTGTAATGCTTTGACAATCTAGCGGATCATAATCCCTAAAAATTATATCGAACTAATTTTTAGTATTCGATCCTTTTTATTACAAAAATAGATAAATTCATGTCGAATTTATTCTAGGTTTGTTTTATCAAGAACTTTGTAATCTGTAATCAAATTGTAACACTCCTCAAGTTTAATATTAGTTATATTTAACTTGAATATTTTTTCAGTTTATTCCGCAGTAATTTGTTCTTAATTTGTTAAATCTTCAAAAGAACAAATTCGATTAAACGGTATAGTTTGTATTCAACCCCCCTTCTACAAACTTATCAGGACCTAACAATTGGTATCAGAGCCTTTTGATTGATATACTAATCAAAGATCCACTTTTTGTGATTTTTTCTTAAACTCTGAAATTCTTATTATTCATTAAAAATCTCAAAAATGTCTACAACTCAGAAAGTTGGTACAGTAAAGATTCCCATGTTCAGTAAGGAGCATTATCCTATGTGGAAGAAGAAGATGCTCCTATTTCTTCAAGTGGCAAATGTTAAATATCTTGTGTTGGAACGTATGATTATTGTTCTGCGTTTTACTATATGATTGATTACGAGTTCGAAAAGAAAACTTTACCTTAATCGATACGATTCTGATCCACGTCTTCTACTGAATTCCTTGATTCCCTTCGAGCGAAGTGTGGCCTTCGATCTCCCGAAGTTTTCCTCTCCTTAAAGCCTCGAAATCCCAAAACCCTAGCTCCTTGCGGCTGGCCTAGGTTTTAATCTCGAATTATGAAAAAACGTTTTCAGCTTTAGGAGAACAAGAATATATATAGGCTCCAGTAGGGATCATGGACAATTAGGTCGGGCCTCCCAATGACATTCTGGGTCAAGCCCAATGTCATTAAATATTAATTCTATCCACTAACGAATTAATATTTGCACTACCTTTCCTAATACCGTAATTATTTTATTATTAAATTCGGCTCCTATATTATTTGCTTATTAAATTCCCCATGTTTAAGATATCATATGTCCATTAATTAAATTAATTTCTGATAATTAATTTAATTAATATCTTTTTATCCTTGATCATCCACTCAACCTTATAATTATGCAAGAACAAATCTGCCTGCAAGACTAAAGCATAATTATCTTTATGAGCTTTCAAGAGGACATCATCAACCCGAATATTATCAGGACATGGTTTCCTTATGTAGTTAATATCCCACTCTGCATGCAATGTCATTGCTCAATACATAATATTATAATTAACAATTAATTACATCACATATGAATCAAAGCATGTGCATTGCATACAAGTGTCAATCACTACACTTGGATTGAGAACCTAAGCATTAATAATATCATAGAATCTTAGTTCTTCTTTATTGTCAGAATAGAAGAACAATTCTAATATTTCGATCATGTTCAATATACACAAACTATACAAGTATTATTTAATAGTCAAGATAAACTATTCCCAAATAATACTTCAGTTATTCCAGTGGTTTGTCTAATTCCACTTAAACTGTGAACCCTTTATATTATATATAGACACTGATAATTTAATCTTCTGTTATCCCATTTGATACTAAATTATCCACAATATATAATAAACAGACAATGTAAAAATATGCAATCAAGATTCTCAATAAAATGGACAATGTTTATATACTACTAATGAATAGTTTAGTATAAAACCCAACAATCTCCCACTTATACTCAAGCTATTCTTTGAGTATATCAGTGTTTATTCATATAATCCGCTACCAGTTTAAATAACTATTTCGTGACCAGACATCTGACTCCTATCGCCTCCACGTGTTCTTCAACGACCTTAGCTGGTAAACTCTTCGTGAAAGGATCAGCCCGGTTGTCCTTTGATGCTATATCAGTCACAATAATATCTCCTCGCTTAACGAACTGTCGTATGAGGTGATACTTACGCTCAATGTGTTTTGCTGCTTTATGTTCTCGTGGTTCCTTTGTATTTGCAACAGCACCAGTATTATCACAATAAATTGTGATTTGCCGTGGCAAATTAGGAACTACATTCAAATCCAGCAGGAAATTCCGGAACCATATAGCCTCCTTGGCTGCCTCAGAGGCTGCCACATATTCAGCTTCCATGGTTGAGTCTGCGATGCATTTCTGCTTCACACTCCTCCATATTACAGCTCCACCTCCTAAAGTAAAAACACACCCCGAGGTTGACTTCCTCTTATCCCTATCTGTCTAGAAATCTGAATCGGTATATCCCACAGGAAACAAGTCTGAAGCCTTGTAAATTAACATATACTTCTTAGTCCTTCGCAGGTACTTAAGTATCGTTTTTACTGCACTCCAATGTTCCTGACCTGGATTGGACTGATATCTACTGACCATGCCTACGGCAAAGCAAATATCAGGTCTCGTGCATAACATAACATACATTAAGCTTCCACATGCTGAAGCATAAGGAACTGCTTTCATGTTCTCTATGTCCTTAGGTGTCTTAGGACACTGCTCCTTTGATAGAGAGACTCCATGTCTAAAAGGTAAATTACCCTTCTTAGAGTCCTGCATGTTAAAACGAGCCAATACCTCATCAATGTACGGTTCTTGAGATAAAGCCAACGTTCTTTTCTTGCGATCTCTTATAACTTTGATCCCAAGAATGTATGCGGCTTCACCTAAGTCTTTCATTTCAAATTGTTTGAACAACCATGCCTTAATAGATGACAGCATCTCTACATTGTTTCCAATGAGCAAAATGTCATCTACATATAGTACTAGAAAAACCACTGCATTTCCTTCACTTTTCTTATACACACATGCTTCGCTTGGACTCTGATCATAACCATTTGACTGGACGGCCTGATCAAAACGAATGGTCCACTCCCTGGAAGCTTGTTTCAGTCCATAAATGGACTTCTTAAGCTTACACACTTGATGCTCTTGGCCCTCTTTGATGAATCCCTCTGGTTGCTGCATATGGATGTTTTCATCAAGACTTCCATTTAGGAAAGCTGTCTTGACATCCATTTGCCAAATCTCATAATCGAGATGAGCTGCTATAGATAAAAGAATCCGGATTGACTTAAGCATGACTACCGGAGAAAAGGTTTCCTCATAATCAATTCCTTGTTTCTGAGTATACCCTTTCGTAACAAGTCTTGCTTTCCAGGCTTTCACCTTTTTGTCAGATCCTCTTTTTCTTTTGTAGATCCACTTGCATCCAATGGGTTTTACACCATTGGGTGGTTCCACGAGATCCCAGACTTCATTGGAATACATAGATTCCATCTCAGATTGCATAGCCTTTTGCCAAAGATCTGCATCCTTATCTTGCATTGCTTCTTCGTATGTCCTGGGATCCTCATCATGTTCACCAGAGACTAAGTCCGAAGACTCTCCCAAAACATGAACCTCTCAGGTTGTTTAACAACCCTCCCACTACGACGAAGTATTGGAGTGGTATTAGTGATAGGTTGTTCATTTACTTGTGGTTGTTCTACTTGTACCGGTGGCATATTAGAATTATCTTGTCCTCCCACTATTTCCTCTAAAACAACAGTACTCATGGGTTTGTGATTCATTATATAGTCTTCCTCTAAGAATCTAGCATTGGTGCTTACAATGATATCCCGATCCTTAGGACTATAAAACAAATACCCTTTTGTTCCTTTGGGATAACCCACAAACAGCCTCACTTCTGTATGAGAATCTAACTTAGTCACGTTCTTGTTCAGCACATGTGCTGGACAACCCCAAATCCGAATGTGTTTCAAACTAGGTTTGGTACTAGTCCACAATTCTTTTGGAGTTTTTGGAACTGACTTAGAAGGTACCAAGTTTAGAAGATAAGCCGCTGTTTCTAGAGCATGCCCCCAAAACGACTTGGGTAAATTCGAATAACTCATCATCGATCTAACACTCTCTAAAAGAGTCTGGTTCCTTCTTTCTGCTACACCATTCTGCTGAGGTGTGCCAGGTGCAGTCAACTGGGATGAAATCCCATGTTCTGATAAATATTCTCTAAATTCTCCAAGCAGGTATTCGCCCCCACGATCTGATCGTAGTGACTTGATACATTTTCCTGAATGTCGCTTCTCCGCACTTGCTTTGTACTCTTTGAATTTTTCAAAGCACTCAGACTTGCGGTGCAACAGATAAATGTATCCATATCTCGAATAATCATCAATGAAAGTGACAAAATATTCATACCCACCTCTCGCTTGGATATTCATAGGTCCACATAAATCAGTATGAATCAATTCTAACACATCTTTGGCTCTATTTCCTTTTGCCTTAAAAGGTCTACTGGTCATTTTTCCTTCCAAGCAAGATTCACAGACTGGAAATGGCTCCACTGCCAACGAGCCTAAAGGCCCATCTACTACCAATCTTTGAATCCTCCTCAAGTTAATATGACCTAATCTCAAGTGCCAAAGATATGTTTGGTTCAATCCAGAAGGTTCCTTTCTTTTACTAGAGGTAAAAAGTGTATTATTAATTTCACTTGGTTGCAGCATTGGTTCTATAGGATTAATAATATATAAATTGTCTTGCAATGTACCAGAACATATATGTTAGATATAATTGCTGACGTTTGTTCATCAGTGTTTAAGCAACAGGTGATCATCAGAGTTTACATTGAAGCCAGTCAGAGTTTGTTAAAGTCTGACTTGGTGATAGTTGAATTAGCTGTCGGTGCTGAATTGAATATTCTAGAAGCAATATATTCTGAAGATGGAAAGAAGCAGAATATATTGATACAGCTAAGGAAACTAAACAGAAGACTAAAGCAATCCTTAATTGATAATAATTGTATAGCTAATTTATAGGAGTATCAATTAGAGAAGGATTGTGTAACTGTGTACTATATAAACACAGATAGGTTATCCCTAGAAGGGATGCGATTATTGAAAACATTATTCTTGTAACCTAGTAGCTCTTTGTGATTCATTAACATCACTAAGAGAGAATTATTTAATATAATTCAGTTTGTTGATTTACAAACTTGTGTTCTTGATTGTTATTCTAATACATACTTGATTATATATTGTGTATTTGGCCTAGCAATTGGTATCAGAGCCAAGGCTGTTTAATATATACAGTTTTTCAATTCAAACACAGTAATAATCATGTCTGAAGAAAATCAAGCTCCTCCCAAGGTTGAACAGGAAAACAATACTCACACAGGAGTATGAGCACTTTGATTCAAGACATAATGAAACCTTGACTGAGACTTATGACAGATTTTGCAAACTATTGAATGATCTGTCTCTGGTTGATAAAGAATATGAGCTTGAAGAGTCAAATCTCAAATTTCTCTTATCCCTACCTGAAAGATGGGATTTAAAGGCGACAACAATCAGAGATAATTATGATCTTGCAGATACAGATCTTGATGAGATCTATGGATTGTTAAAGACTCATGAACTTGAGATAGAACAAATAAACAGGAGATCCAGCAAGAAGACAAAATCTGTTGCTCTTAAAGTTGAGGAGAAGCCCATCAAGAAGGAATCATCAAGGAAGAAAGCCAAGGGAAAGGCTTTAGTCATTAAATCTGAAAGTGAGTCATCAAACTCTGATGATGACTCAAACTCTGATGAAGCTTCTGACTCTGAGGATGATGAAGAACAGATGATGCAAATGGCTGCATTGATGGTGAAGACCTTCAAGAAGACGGGATTCAAGAACTTCAAGAAAGCAAAGAGATTCTCAAGGAAAGATTCAAACTCTGAAAGGAAAAGTTTTAGAAAGTCTGATGGAAGGGAGACCAAGTCTGGCAAGAAGGATAAATCTGAAATCCAGTGCTACAAGTGTAAGGAGATGGGTCACTATGCCCCAGAGTGCAAGAAAGGAAAATCTGAGAAAGCACTCATCTCTAAAGGCAAAGACTGGGCAGATACTTCAGACTCTGATGATGGAGTAAACTATGCTCTTATGGCAACTGTCAAAGATGAGACTGAATCATCTAAAAATAAGGTACCCCTAACTACTTATGCTTATGATACTGATAATATATCTGAGTTAAGAGTATATCTGAAAAGCGTTCATGTTAGTTATAGGGATCAGACTTTAGAGAATGAGAGAATTAAATCTGAGAATCTTAGCCTTAAAGATAGAAACAAGTTTCTTGAAGGAGAACTTGAAAATATGAAGCAGATTCAAAAAGAAAGAGATGATGCTGTTTATATTGAACATGAGTTGACTAAGAGATATAAGCAGCTAGAATTTGATCTAGAAAAAGAAAGAAAAATAATCAAGACTTGGACAAACTCTGGAAGAGACACTCATCAAGTGTTTCAGACAGATTCTGTAGGTTTAGGCTATTGTGAAAATGATGAACTTAGGTTCAAAGACAAGGTTAAGGTTAAACCACAACTTAAACCTGTGAAATTTGTTCCAGAGTCCACTAAGTTAAAATCTGTTGTAGTAAAAGAAGCTGATATGGAATCAGATGAAACCTGTGAAAGACAGGAAAATATTATAACAGAAAATCTTATGGAAATAGAAGCCGTTAGAAAGCCAGTAAAAACTTGTGAAAAACAGGTTAATGTTGGCTTGATGACAGGAAAACAGTTCAATCATAAGCTCAAAGAAGTAAAGTCTGCCATGAAACCAAAAGGGTCCAAGAAGAATAGGAATGGAAAGATAGGCATAAATAAAAGAAATAATCATTTGCCTACTGCTGCTGCTCCAAGGAAAACATGTTATAATTGTGGTAGTACTAACCATCTTGCTAGAATTTGCAATAAGAACAAAGATATTAATTCTTTACCTTCTACATCAGGAGTAAAGAATGATTATGTAAGGGTTAAACCACAGATTTTATGCACACACTGTGGGAGCACTTGGCATTCTATTTATACTTGTAAGAGTTATCATGCTATTTATCACAACTACTATGAGCTAAAACCCAATCTGAAGTGGGTTAGAGCAAACTCTGCAAGTGTAAAGTCTGACAATGTTAGTTTAAACTCTGTTGATAGTGATTCCGCTGTAAAAGCTAACAATGTTAAGAAAGGCAAAGGATCCAAGCAAGTCTGGATCCTTAAAACTAACTCTTTGTAATTGGTTGTGATTGCAGGGCATACAAGAGAGCACCCTTATCTTGGACAGTGGATGCTCAGGACACATGACTGGAAATAAAGCCATGCTATCAGATTTTGAGGAGAAGGCTGGCCCAAAGGTTTCCTATGGAGATGGCAACATAGGACGTACTATGGGATATGGCAATATCAATCTTGGAAGTGTCATCATCACGAATGTAGCTCTAGTCTCAGGACTCAAGCATAATCTGCTATCTGTGAGTCAAATCTGTGACAGAGGAAACCATGTAGATTTTCATACTGAACATTGTGAAGTTATCAGTAAATCTACTGGAAAAGTTGTTCTAGTTGGACACAGGCGCAACAACATTTATGAAGCAAGTTTGGTAACAAACTCTGATGGAAAAACAGTGTGTCTGACTGCAAGAATGTCAAATGAAGAGAGTTGGAATTGGCATAAAAAGCTCTCTCATCTCAATTTGAACAACATCAATGAGCTAATAAGAAAGGATCTTGTAAGGGGACTTCCAAAATCAATACTCAGTCTAGATGGCCTATGTGATTCTTGTCAAAAGGCCAAACAAAGGAAGTCATCTTTCAAGAGCAAATCTGAATCTTCAGTAGTGGAACCTTATCATCTTCTACATGTTGATCTCTTTGGTCCAGTGAATGTGATGTCTATGGGCAGAAAGAAATATGCTCTAGTAATTGTTGATGAATATACTAGATATACATGGGTGTATTTTTTATCAAAGAAGGAAGGAACTGCTCAAACTCTGATGGATCATGTAAATCTACTGGACAAAGGATCACAGCACAAAGTCAAAATTATAAGGAGTGATAATGGAACTGAATTCAGAAACTCAATCATGGAAGCTTTCTGCAAGGAAAGAGGAGTGAAACAAGAATTTTCTGCACCTGGAACTCCACAGCAAAATGGTGTAGTTGAAAGAAAGAACAGAACTCTAATTGAAGCTGCCAGAACAATGCTTGATGAAGCAAAGTTACCAACCTATTTCTGGGCAGAAGCTGTTCAAACTGCTTGTTTTACTCAAAATGCTACACTGATCAACAAGCATGGGAAAACACCATATGAGATGGTGAAAAATAAGAAGCCAAATTTGAAATATTTTCATATATTTGGATGCAAATGCTTTGTGTTGAAGACTCATCCTGAACAGTTGACCAAGTTCGAGTTAAAAGCTGATGAAGGAATCTTTGTTGGCTAACCATTGTCAACAAAAGCATTCAGAGTCTACAATCTGAGAACTAAAGTGATCATGGAATCCATACATGTGTCATTTGATGACAAGAAAATAACTGGACTTGAAGATGAAAATGAATATGATCGACTACGTTTTGAAAATGAAGATTTATTCTCTGATGATGTAAACTCTGATGAAGCTGGTCTGACAAACTCTGACGAAGCATACTCTGAACCTCTACTGGTAAATACTGGAGAAACTGGAAATTCTCAAATTGAACAAAATAGAGAACCAGTTGAGGGGGAGCGTGAAGAAGCTCAACAAGACACAGCAAGTGAGTCAGTTGAGGAAACTGATTCAAACTCTGACAGTTCAAACTCTGAGCCATCCAATTCAGGGGGAGCTTCAGATGCTGCAGAAAGTCAACATATGAATCAGGAGAGCATGGATCAAGGGGGAGGATTCAATAATGATGCAAGAAACCACTTACCAACAGCAAGAAAGTGGACACAGGCACATACACCTGATCTTATAATTGGAGATCCTGATGCTAGTGTAAGAACTAGAAGTGCTACTACAAATGAATGCCTGTATCATGCTTTCTTGTCACAAACAGAACCAAAGAAAGTGGAAGAAGCTCTTCAAGATGCTAACTGGATAACAGCAATGCAAGAAGAGTTAAATGAATTTGAAAGAAATGAAGTCTGGACACTTGTACCTAGACCAAAGAATAGATCAATTGTAGGTACAAAGTGGGTTTTCAGAAACAAGACTGACAGTGAAGGTGTGATTACAAGAAACAAGGCTAGACTTGTGGCTAAAGGTTATTCACAACAGGAAGGAATTGACTATGATGAAACCTTTGCTCCAGTTGCAAGATTGGAGGCCATAAGAATGTTTCTGGCCTATGCTGCACACAAGAAGTTTAAAGTCTTTCAGATGGATGTGAAAAGTGCTTTTCTCAATGGGAAGCTTGAAGAAGAAGTGTTTGTTGAACAACCACCAGGATTTGTAGATTCCAAGCATCCAGATTATGTCTACAGGCTTGACAAGGCATTATATGGACTAAAGCAAGCACCAAGAGCATGGTATGAAACTCTTGCTCAATTTCTTTTAGAAAGTGGGTTCACAAGAGGTACAATTGATAAAACTTTGTTTTATTTTAATTCTGGTGATGATTTGCTTTTAGTTCAAATTTATGTAGATGATATTATTTTTGGATCTACTAATGACAAACTTTGTAAGAAGTTTGCAAAGCTTATGCAGTCTAGGTACCAAATGAGCATGATGGGAGAGCTTAGTTATTTTCTAGGCTTACAGGTCAAGCAAACAGATGATGGGATTTTTATCAATCAAGCAAAGTATACCAGAAATCTTCTAAAGAAATTTTGTATGCTTGATAGTTCATCTGCTCCAACTCCCATGGCTACTGCAACAAAGCTAGACAAAGACACAGGTGCTACAGTGGATATGACAACCTACAGAGGCATGATTGGGTCTTTACTGTATCTCACTGCAAGTAGACCTGATATCATGTATGCAACATGTCTTTGTGCAAGATTTCAAGCAGATCCCAGAGAGCCTCATCTAACAGCTGTAAAAAGGATTTTCAAATATCTCAAAGGAACCATAACCTTGGGTTTGTGGTATCCTAGAGAATCAGAGTTTAAGCTAATTGGTTACTCTGATGCATATTTTGCAGGCTGTAAGATAGACAGAAAAAGTACAAGTGGAAGCTGTTAATTCTTAGGTGACAGATTGGTTTCTTGGTATAGCAAGAAACAGAAGTCAATTTCCACATCCACTGCAGAAGCAGAGTATATAGCTGCTGGTAGCTGTTGTGCACAGATTCTGTGGATGAAGAATCAGTTGCTGGATTATGGGTTAAGGTACTATAAAATACCTATTTACTGTGATAACCAAAGTGCTATTGCTATGACAGGTAACCCAGTACAGCATTCCATGACCAAGCACATCAGCATAAGGTATCATTTTATCAGGGAACATGTGGAAGAAGGGAACATTGAGCTTCATTTTGTGTCTACAGACCAACAACTTGCAGATATCTTCACCAAACCTTTGAGTGAAGCTACTTTTACAAGATTGGTAAATGAACTTGGAATGATCTCTGGTTTTGACTAGAGATACGGGTTAGACTCAAAAACTATACATGTTTGATTTTTATGCTCATGATTCCTTGCATGTATTAACTGTTATGAGTACCAGTGTCATAAACTCTGAAAGTAAACTCTGATGCTAAACTCTGTTAGTCATAAAGTGTTGGTCATACTCTGATAGTTACAGTCTAATGCTATACTCTGATTGTAATTTTGTCTGAAACATATGGACCAATGAAGAAATTTGTATGAAGCATAATTCTCAGTAAGTAATTATGAATCCTTAAGAGTTGTATAGATTCTGATCTCAAATATGTGCAGTAAGTTAACACAGCATGATACTGTCTCTGTATTTATAGCATCTCTTAGTTTATTAATCCTATACACTGAGTCTGTATTAGCTACTTGCACTTTCTCTCATAAATTAATTGTATTGACTGATGAAAAGTCTAAACTCTGCTAATTAATAGCAAATATTTCACCCTCATATCAAAAGATGCCAAAAAGAGCACAAATTCCTTTGAGATCATGTTGAGCCTAGGAAGATCCAGGAACTTATTGTATGAAATAAGGGCTAAAATCTTTGATTTTTGGTGACTAGTGCCAACCACTGATTACTGGAAAAAAAAAATTAAAAAAAAAAAATTAAAAAAAAAAAAATACATATATACATATACATATATATATATATATATATATATATATATATATATATATATATATATATATATAAAGGGGGTGAAAAATAAAAGATATATCCAAATGAAAGGATATCAGTATACAGAGTTTAGATATAAAAATCAGATTTTATGTTAGATGAGAGTTTGAGCAATCAGTTTTTACTGTTTTAGTTTGTGGATTTTATGCACTTTGAGATGATCTAAATATTGATTTCGGTAACCTCTGCTATTGCACACACAATTATTCACACCTGTACAGTTTGAGAAAAGAGTTTATTGACAAAGAAGGACAAATGGTAAACACTGATGTATTGTGTAAAATACGCCGAGGTAACTTTGTTTTAATCTCTGATGGTTAAAATGATTTCTTTGTTTCAGACATTTTATGATTTTGAGATTAGACATTTGTTTAAAAATTCGAAAGAGTATGATTACAAACGGTTCATTTTGTATTAAACATAGGAGAGAGAGGTTGAGTGTTTTGAACAATGTGAGAAGCGGTAATTATGGCTATTTTTACTGCGCGTGTGTATTGGAAGTTGTTACATACAGCTGTCAGCGTATGTATGTTGGACATCTGTCCCATTCACACATTTTTCAAAGACGCCTGCTGTGTGTAGTAATGATTAAAACGATTGGGTTTTAATTTTCACAATTATTATTTAAACTTACTACACATAAACGGTTCATTCTTTTACACACTTCATCTTTTCATAAGTTTTTACTCACAAACACTGTCTCAAACACTTTCACTACATACATTCTACACTTTTCTCTGTCTTATTTCTTGCTTTCTTCAAAACTTTTCTAATGGCTACTACAATGTTTACTGCTTCTGGGTTAGAATTTGTTCCAAATAACTATGCTGCTCCTTTGGCAAATGAGAACGCACCGGAGGCGTTTCATTTGATTCAGAATTTCTTGTCAAACTCTGATATTGGCACTGCTCTCACCGCACCATTGAAGCTGTCTGCATCTCAAATCAGGACTCTTTGGCAGACATGCACTTATGATAATGGAGGAGAGACTGGCTCTCCGTCCATAGTCTTTGAATTTCAAGAAGAAGAATTTACAGTTACTCCAACAACTGTTCGTGATGCTTTGTGCCTTGAGGATTTCAATGCTTTCATAATCTCTGTTGGCGATTCTGAGTTGGTTAGAATGATGAGAGAAATAGGCTACTCTGGACCATTGACAAAGATTGGTCAACTGAAAAGGCCGTTTTTGCGCAAGGAATGGAGTTTCTTTTTCGATTGCATCACCAGGGCTTTTGGAAAGAAGTGCACAAACTGGGATGCGATTCCCACTGATAGTCTGCAAATCGGGTATTCTCTTCTTTATGGAGGTAATTTTGATGTTGCTAGGCTAGTTCTAAATAATATAGGTGAGAAAATGACTGAAAACAGAGGTGTAGTCTATTTTGCAAGATTCTGTCAATTGATATTCTCTGAATGTGTTTCTGAAGTAGAGATAGCTGAGAATGATGTGATTCCCTATTTTAAATTACATAAACGCATATTCTCTGATCTAACTAATAAGGATAACAAGAAAGGGGATGTTGGTATCTTGTTGCTACCTGAGTTTGTGCAACAATTTCTAGTCAAGTTACAACACCAACAACTCGCAAACTCTGAAGCTGGACCTTCTGTGTCTCAATCACAGAGGTCAAAGAAGTCTAAGTTGAGAGCTGTTAAGTCTGCAAGAGTGAAGCCATCAGCAAATGAAGCTGGGGTATCAATCACTGATGGTATGCCTCAGCAGAAAAGGTTAAAGAAAAGAAGAGCAAACAGGGCAAAGTCTGATGATGCTGATGAGAATAGTGAAACTGATGATGAAACTCTTCATCAAAGGAAACGAAGACTGGTGGCTGCACATCTCTTTGGTGCATCAAATGTAAATGCTGAAGCAGCACCTATGCCTGAAATGGTAAGTGCTGATATAGAAGCTCCTACATCAAAGGCTGATGATGTAGTTGAGGAAGCTGCTGATCATTCTGACAGCAGAGTTTTTGAGAAAATGGATTTCTTTGTTGATGAAGATATTCTAGATGCACATCCTACTATCAGTATTTGTGATACTGAGGATGTAGCAGCTGATCAAGCCACCTTAGTCATTGAAGACTCTGTTGCTTCTTACACAGAGAATCTTTCAGTTCACAATTTACATTCTGACAAAGGTGAGGAGGTTGATCAGAGGATAGCAGTTGCTACAGAGCCAATTCTTGATGAAGCTGTAGCAGAGAATGTACAAGAGGCTACTGATAAGCTAAACTCTGAGGATACTATTTTTCTTGAAGCTTTGCAACAATCTGTTGTTGAGATTGTTCGAAAAGAAGCAGAGTTTGATAATCCAGAAAGAATGGCCGAGAATGTTCCTGCAGAGAATACAACAGAGGATGACAATGTTGAAGATAGTTCTGCTCATTCACATCCTGATATACCAGAGTTATCTGATATTCGATTAAACTCTGATGAGGAAAGAGAGGTCAATCGAGCTACTGCTGAGCATTTTCAGGATATGTACTACAATAGATGGGCTGCTGCAGATTGTATCTTTTCTACACAGAGGGCTGCTGATTTTCTTGCTGATTCTGTGAAGCAAATTTCAAACTCTGATGTTCTTACTAGTCTAAAGGCCACTGTGGTTCAAGTCAAAGCCTTAAACAATAGGTTTGATGAAACACAAACAGTGGTTACCAATCTTAGGAATGAAGTTGGTCTAAGGGATCTTACCTTAAAGACTGATAGGTCTTATTATTCTGCCATGTTCAAGCAGCAAGCCAAGGATTCTGATGAACTTAAGAAGAGGCTTGGGAAAGTTGAGGAGAATCAGATTGCAATGTCTACACAATTGAATTCTATTTCTACTGCTATAGAATTGCTGACATCAGTACTATTTTCTGATGATGTCAAAAAGGGGGAGAGTGTACCTAATGACAAATGCAAAGACACTCAAACTCTGAGACGGAGGGATGATTCTGCTGATGGTGGAAGCAAGGAAACTGAGAGGAAGCAAATTTCTGCTCAAGGGCAAAGAAGATCAAGATTAAATTCTGATAGGTTGACAAACTCTGGTAAAGGAATCTCAAACTCTGCCAGTGGTTCAAGACTTAAGAGTTTAATTATTTCAGCCAATCCATCTACTGATGAAGAAATTGCTACAAAAATGTTTCTAGAAGAACATGGTAATGAAGCTACAGTTGAAGACATGGAAGCTGAAATGCTGAGTCTTGCTGAAGAGCATGAGAAGAAATTGAAGGATGGTACTTACAAAAAGAAAGCTGTCAAGGCTCCTAGAAAGAAAGAAACTGGAATTTCTATCAAGGAAAATACTCAACAGAGTATACAATACACCAGGAGGCCTGTAATAGCAAACGCTGATAAAGGCAAGGGTAAACTGATAGAAGAAGGACAGTTACCAAGGAAGAATTATTCAACCTCTGACATTGCTCAAGTTGAATCAAAATTTATCAAATCAACCTCTGACGCTGCTCAAGTTGATGTTTCTACTAAAGTTGTAACAACCTCTGACAATGCTCATGTTGTGCAAACTCAACTAGCACCTCAACTCCAAGATACTTTTAGAAGACCTATACTTCCTGAAACTCTGAAGCCAGAAACTGTTAACTTCTCAGAAACCAGAACTGTATTGGGTAAATAATCTTATGATAAATCTGGATTAGGTTCACACAGGGAGAAAAGAATAAACAACAGGCCTGGAGATCAATCATCACTGGCAGTATCTGGTATTTTTACTCAAGAGAGTCTTGATATGCTAGAATCTGTTCAGATGATATTTCATAAAGTGTTAAAGAAAGAGTTTTTGTTGTATTTTATGGCTGATGGAAGAGTTTACAAGGTTGCAGAGTCTGACATCAATCTCAAATCTTATGAAGAATTGGAGTATGTTCTGTACTTGTTAAAAGTCAAAAATAGGAGTACTCATGATGCTGCTTTAGTTATCAGAGAAAGGATGCTGAAATCAAAGATAATGCTTGGAGGAGGAGTCTCGAGTGCATATATTCCTAAGTACAGAGATGCTTATGGAAAGATTGTAGAAATGAAAAGAAACAGTGCAAGACTAAGGACTGATCTGGGAGTTAAAGTCTTAGAATTCAATCTAGAATCTGATAAATCATATTTTATTAGGCTAGGGAATGAGATGAGGAAAAATTCCATCTATTCTTTGAGAGCTGCAATTTATCAGACTGGAGAATCTGATCCAGAGTTAAGAGAGTTGAAGAAAGTTATGGTTGAAGAGCTGGAAAGGGCTGAAAGAAGACTTCTCATGGATTATCTCAGAACTGTTCCTGATATTCAAGAAATCAAATAAAGTCTGACTGTAAGTTTTTTTTTAAAGTTTTCTATTCTAAGTTAAAGTTAAACTCTGATATATTAAACACTGCATTTGTTATATGTTTTGACATCATCAATTATCTGTTTAACTTGTACATTTTTATTATGCACAAGTTGGGGGAGATTGTTAGATATAATTGCTGACGTTTGTTCATCAGTGTTTAAGCAACAGGTGATCATCAGAGTTTACATTGAAGCCAGTCAGAGTTTGTTAAAGTCTGACTTGGTGATAGTTGAATTAGCTGTCGGTGCTGAATTGAATATTCTAGAAGCAATATATTCTGAAGATGGAAAGAAGGAGAATATATTGATACAGCTAAGGAAACTAAACAGAAGACTGAAGCAATCCTTAATTGATAATAATTGTATAGCTAATTTATAGGAGTATCAATTAGAGAAGGATTGTGTAACTGTGTACTATATAAACACAGATAGGTTATCCCTAGAAGGGATGCGATTATTGAAAACATTATTCTTGTAACCTAGTAGCTCTTTGTGATTCATTAACATCACTAAGAGAGAATTATTTAATATAATTCAGTTTGTTGATTTACAAACTTGTGTTCTTGATTGTTATTCTAATACATACTTGATTATATATTGTGTATTTGGCCTAACAATATAACTCGTTTATTCATCATAATGGAAACATTACGATCCAAACAAACATTATAACCATCCATAGCAAGTTTATAAACCGAAATTAAATTCCTTCTAAATGAAGGTACATAAAGACAATTATTCAAAACCAAAATCCTATCATAACCAAAAGATAAAGAAATAACTCCAACTGTAACCACTGCTACTTTCGTAGCATCTCCCATGAACACATATATCTCGCCATCTCTAAGCAGCCTGGTTTTCTGGAACCCCTGCATGGAATTACAAACATGATCAGTGGCTCCTGTGTCTACACACCAAGTGCTCGTAGACATAGCCGCTATATATGTTTCCGTAACAAGAGAAAGAGACATACCAGCATTGTTCTTCTTAGAAAGAGGACAATCCTTTTTCCAGTGACCCGACTGCTTGCACTTGAAGCACTTGCCCTTAGGCTTCTTCACTGAATTCTGAACTCCCAATGGTTTCACAACTTTCTGTGCCTGAACCTTCTTCTTCTTCTTTCCTTTCGGCTTTGAAGAAGAAACTTTCTCAGCCACATTTACCTGAACATGTTGCTGAAATAATGATTCCGCTGCCTGAAGCTCTGTCAGAAGTTCTGCAAGACTATACAACTTCTTGTTCATGTTGTAATTCAAGCGAAACGGCTCAAAGCTTTTTGGCAAACTCATAAGTATGATATCGACCTGCGTTTCCGCATCAATATCAGCACCAAGGACCTCTAGTTCATTTATATGAGACATCATCAGAAGAACATGGTCCCTTACAGGTGTTTTTTCAGCCATCTGAGTGTTCATTAGAGACTTCATTGCTACTTGCCTAGCAGCCCTATTCTGATCTCCGAAAAGCTCCTTGAGATTAAAGAGCATATCTGTAGCAGTGGTCATGGCCTGATGCTGATGTTGCAAAACACCCGACATTGCTGCCAGAATGTAACATCGCGACATCTCATCTGCCTTAGTCCACTTCTTAAAATACTCTTTATCCTCATCCGGAGCATCGGCAGCAGGCTGTTCCGGTTTGGGTTCAATAGTACAAAATTTGAACTCTTCAGCAGTCAACACTATGTCCAAATTGCGTTTCCATTCAATATAGTTAGGTCCGGTAAGTTTGTTATCCTTAAGTATGGTGAAAAGTGGATTAAAGCCCATTCTATCCTGAGAATCATGCATATAACACTTAATCAGAAAATTGCATATATCTTAAAACCTATTTGTTTCCTCTAACAATTAATTAAAATTAATGCACTAATATTTAAATTCCATAAATATCTGGTACGCCATGATGGGTGACATATATACCATTTAAATTTAAATATTACTTCGGTCCTACTATATTATCTTTCATAGCTAAGTGTATACCATTATTTAGATTTTAAGTTGCCTTTAGTCAGACCCATCCGTTCGATGTATCAATGGATAAATCCCAGGTGTTTTCGGTGAAGTCACAGACGGACTCGCTTAAGAACACAACCCCTAAGACAGAAATATCCATTATCAACATCAATCAAGGAATGTCCAACTTTTTTCTCGAATTCTATGAAACTTGGTATGTCACGATGGGGTGAGCTTACCTTTCAATATTCGTGATTAACTTAAGAAGATTGTCCTAGTAATATCCTTAACACTACCCAGACGTCACAAATCATACGCCACGATGGGTGACATATATCCAATTCATAATCGTCCTAGTGTTAAATTACATACAACCAATAATGGATGACCATGGGATCTAATATCAAATTAATTCCCTCTCCCACTTAGTATTTTACTTTGAGGATTTTTTTTTTTTATATCTACATGCATCGTCCTATGTTAATTCTTCGAGGTCCACATGTTATCATAATAACAAGACAAAGAACACATAACATAGAAGAACATGGCATGACGATCAACATAATTAAAGCATAGCATATAACCCTATGTCCATGTCGTTCTAGCATACTAAGGTTAGTATTGCATGGCATGATAATCACGTAAGGCATATAAAATTGCAATAATTAAAATAAATAGCAGAAATTATGTAAAACATAATAAAACACATCCACTATTATGGCCCCAGAAAATTAGCTTCGAATTCTTTCGTTGAAAATTTCCCAAAATCTCCAGGAGCCTGTTTGGAGGCCTAAACAGCGTCAGAATGGGTCGAAAAATCGGGGAATGGTTCTTTAGATGCATTCCAGCCTGTTCGTCTCGTTCTTCCGTTTCCGAAAAGTGCTTATTCGCCCAAATCGGACATCGTATGCAAAATCTGCAGCCAAAACAGCGAAGCTCCCACGAAAACAGTATGGCGCAGCGGAAGAACTCTGTTTCTCGTATCTCCGATGTTTAAACGATTACATACAACATAATACAGCAAAACAAACCTATTCTATTACATACATCTGATCATAATCTTAACTATCACGATAAACCCTCGTGATTTACAACAATCAAACATTCACGATAAACCACGTGATTTACAACAATCAAACATCCACGATAAACCACGTGGGATCCAATCACATAATCAAATAAAACATGACCATAATAGTGGATTACAACCTGCATAACAGAATCAATACAAGCAACCACCATATACATGCATATATAATTACGACATGGACATCATATCATAAAACGCAGAACTGCATAACCAGGCTCTTGATGCCAATTGTTGGAACGTATGATTACTGTTCTGCGTTTTACTATATGATTGATTACGAGTTCGAAAAAAAAACTTTACCTTAATCGATACGATTCTGATCCACGTCTTCTACTGAATTCCTTGATTCCCTTCGAGCGAAGTGTGGCCTTCGATCTCCCGAAGTTTTCCTCTCCTTAAAGCCTCGAAATCCCAAAACCCTAGCTCCTTGCGGCTGGCCTAGGTTTTAATCTCGAATTATGAAAAAACGTTTTCAGCTTTAGGAGAACAAGAATATATATAGGCTCCAGTAGGGATCATGGACAATTAGGTCGGGCCTCCCAATGACATTCTGGGTCAAGCCCAATGTCATTAAATATTAATTCGATCCACTAACGAATTAATATTTGCACTACCTTTCCTAATACCGTAATTATTTTATTATTAAATCCGGCTCCTATATTATTTGCTTATTAAATTCCCCATGTTTAAGATATCATATGTCCATTAATTAAATTAATTTCTGATAATTAATTTAATTAATATCTTTTTATCCTTGATCATCCACTCAACCTTATAATTATGCAAGAACAAATCTGCCTGCAGGACTAGAGCATAATTATCTTTATGAGCTTTCAAGAGGACATCATCAACCCGAATATTATCAGGACATGGTTTCCTTATGTATTTAATATCCCACTCTGCATGCAATGTCATTGCTCAATACATAATATTATAATTAACAATTAATTACATCACATATGAATCAAAGCATGTGCATTGCATACAAGTGTCAATCACTACACTTGGATTGAGAACCTAAGCATTAATAATATCATAGAATCTTAGTTCTTCTTTATTGTCAGAATAGAAGAACAATTCTAATATTTCGATCCTGTTCAATATACACAAAGTATACAAGTATTATTTAATAGTCAAGATAAACTATTCCCAAATAATACTTCAGTTATTCCAGTGGTTTGTCTAATTCCACTTAAACTGTGAACCCTTTATATTATATATAGACACTGATAATTTAATCTTCTGTTATCCCATTTGATACTAAATTATCCACAATATATAATAAACAGACAATGTAAAAATATGCAATCAAGATTCTCAATAAAATGGACAATTTTTATATACTACTAATGAATAGTTTAGTATAAAACCCAACATCTTGGAGTGCTGAAAAATGGTCCTAAACTTCCTATGATTGTAGAGGAAGAGCAGATAGAGAAAAATGTTATAACTAGAGCTGCTAGGATGTACCCCAAGGATCCCAAGGACTACACAGCTGATGAAAAAGAGGATGCTACCCCGGATGCCTGTTTATAGTTGATACTGGTTGATTGTCTTGATCCTATCATGCATAATCATGTTCTAAACTGTGTTACTGCTAAACACATATGGGACACAATAGAGATAATCAATGAGGGGATAGAGGAAGTCAGAGAGAATAAGTTGGAAATTCTCACCTCCCACAGAAACTGGAAGTGAAGGTTGTTCAACCTTCCAGTTCTGACATGGATGTTATTGATGTTGAATATGGCTTAACATCCAATGATCAATCTGGCGGTGACTTCTATTCTTTGGAAGAACTTGATCAGCTGGAGGATGGTGATTTGGCAATGATAGTGAGGAAGTTTGGCAAATTCAGATTCAGAAGAAATCCCAATCTTAAGTTCAGGCCCAGGTTTCAGAGAGGTGGTTCTTCCTCTTCAAATAGCACAAGGGGTGGCTATAAAACTGGAACCGTGGAAAAAAGCACAATCAGGTGCTACAATTGTAATGAGTTGGGTCACTTTGCTACAGAATGTAAAAATCCAAAGCAAGTGAGAATGAACTCATTTGATTCTAGCAAGAAGAATAAGATTGGGAAAGCTTATGTTGCCGAGGGAAAGAGTTGGGATGATACTGATAGTGATGAAGAAGCTGGTGAAATTGGAAACCTAGCTTTAATGGCAAATGAGGCAAGCACTTCATCATCATTCATGTTAGAGGTAAAGTTTACTGATACTGAAATGATCTATCAACTTAGTACTACTATTTCTTGTGCACGTAGAGAAAATGATAGAATAATTCTTTTGAACACAACTCTTGAAAAGGAGGTAAGAGAATTAAAACTTGTGCATGTTAATCAGGATGAACTAACTAAGAAAATAGCATTTCTTGAGAATAAAGTTAAATGTTATATTCAACTAGAAACCATTCTTAAGGATCAGATCAGTGAACTTAAAGTCAAGGCTAATGCTTACTATAACTCTTGTAAGACTTCTAAAGAAATCATAAATAAACAAGTTATTGGTCATATTATAGGAATAGGGTATGACTATAATGAGTCTATTGGAGAATTAAGCATAAACACCCCTAATAGAGTCAGTGCTGGAGAAAGGGGTGTACCATATGTGCTTAAGGGTATTGAAACACCTTTCTTTAAAGAATCCCTGGCAGGACCTCTGAATGAATATTCTATCATTATTCAAGAGGAGATGCGTATTGAGGATCTTGCTTTTGAACTTGTTCAGTCCAACAAGTGTATGTCTGACAAACCAGTCAAAGTTGTTTCAGCAACAAAGACTAAGTCAGACATCCATAAAGTGGATCAAAACAACTGTAGAACCAACATGTCTGCTGTTAATCTTTCTCATAAAGCATGTGGTGTGGTTAATTGCATGTCTTGTGCTTTCAATGTTATGTATGCTTATTTTAATAGTAAGCATGTATCTGATAATAAGACTGCTCCACGTCAACATGTTAATAATAAGAAGCATGTTAGATAAGACTACTAGTCCTCCAAAGACTAGAGTGGATCCATTTATCCCTAAGCCTACTCAGAAATGGGTTAAGACTGGCTATAAATGAAAACGCTCTTTTGTGAAAGAGGATAAAGTAGTTAAAATTAAAAATGTTGTTTTGCCTGACAAAGGCTAGTTTTTTAAATATGCCGGACCCAATCAAGTTTGGGTTCCGAGGAAGGACTAATCAATTTGATAATGTAGGGTGTGGCACAGGTAAACCGTGTTATGTGGATTCTGGACAGTGGTTGTTCAAGGCATATGACAGGAGATAGAGCCCTGCTATCAAATGTGGTTGAGAAAGCTGGCCCAGATGTTACCTTTGGAGATAACAGCAAGGGTATTACCAGGGGGTATGGCTGTTTGGAGTTTGGAAATGTTATCATTCAAGATGTATCTATTGTGGAAGGTCTGAAGTTCAATCTTCTCAGCATCAGTCATTTCTGTGACAGAGGATATGCTTTTTCCTTTGAAAGAGAGAAGTGTCAGATCCTTCACAAGAAGAATGGAAAATCTGCTCTTCAAGGAGTAAGGAAAGGTGATTTGGTTATAGCTGATCTGCACTCTGGATCAAAAGATGAAGTTACTTGTTTTTATGCTAAAGCTTCATCAGATGAAAGTTGGCTATGGCACAAGAAGATGTCTCACCTTAACTTCAAAACCATGAACTCTTTAGTCAAGAGGGAATTGGTGAGAGGTTTGCCTCAGATGGAATTTACACAGGAAGGACTGTGTGAGGCATGTCAGAAAGGAAAGTCAAAGAAAGCTTCTCACAAGGGCACTGACACATCATTAATAACTGAACCACTTCAGCTACTGCACATGGATTTGTTTGGTCCAATTAGTGTGATGTCCATGTCAAAGAAACAATATGCACTTGTGATTTTTGATGACTATTCCAAATCTACTTGGGTTTTATTCCTACATTCCAAGGATGAGACTCCACAGATGGTGATTGATCATATAAAGTTGATTGAGCTGGATTCTAGATTCCCTGTTAGAGCTATAAGGTCAGATAATTTAACTGAATTCAAGAATGCAGTCCTAAATGACTTTTGTGCAGATAAAGGAATAACAAGACAATATTCAGCCCCTAGAACTCCTCAACAGAATGGAGTGGTGGATAGGAAAAATCGTACATTGATTGAAGCTGCAAGGACTATGTTAAGTGAATCAAGATTTCCATTGCACTTTTGGGCTGAAACTGTGAATACTGCTTGTTATACTCAGAATCGAACTTTAATCAACAAGGACTTAATGAAGACTCCTTATGAGATCATGAACAACAATAAACCAACTCTCAAATACTTTCATGTATTTGGTGCTAAATGCTTTGTGCTTAAGGATGACAATGTGAAACGTGGCAAGTTTGAGGCCAAGGCACAAGAAGCTATTTTTATTGGTTATTCCAGAAGATCTTACAGGGTGTACTTGATTGATGGTCACCATGTGAAGGAAAGTGTCAATGTTACATTTGATGACATTAAGCTCCCTAGTATCCAAACTGAAGATTCATCTGAGAAACTGAAGTTTGATAACTTGCCAGACTCAGAATCAGATGATGAAGCTCCACCTGAGAATGTTGCTGGTAATGATAATAATAATGATAATGATCATGGTGGTGGTGGTGGAAACATTGGTAACAATGGAGATACCACCAACACTTGAGAAGAATCATCAAGGCAATCAAGCAACAACTCAGGGGGAGGAAATGAAGGGTCTACTAGTCATTCACAACACCAAAATGAATTTCAAGGCGAATCATCAAGATCAAATCTTCCAAGACAAACTGTATGGAATAGAGCTCATCCTTTTGAGCTGATCATTGGTGATCCAGGTGTTGGAGTTAAAACTAGAAGTGCTACTCAGAATGAATGTCACTATTCAGGGTTTCTATATGAGATGGAGCCAAAGAAGACTGAGGAAGCACTGACTGACCCTAATTGGGTGATTGCCATGCAAGATGAACTCAATCAATTTGAACAACAGTAAGTCTGGAAGCTGGTACCCAGACCAAAGAACAAGAAAGTAGTTGGTACAAGATGGGTATTGTAACAGCCCCAAATCCGGGGTCAGGGATTTAGAGTAGTCACGATCCACTTACTTCTTGCCTTGCCTGCTTTACTCGCAATAGACACAATTCATCTGCTTATGACCCCACAATGTATATAACTCTCACACACACACACAGGTTAGAGTCTCAGAAACGACACAATTACAACCATTGCGGAATAAATAATCTTTATAACAATACCCAAATGTCTTTTGAATTTGCTACTGATACAACTCCTAAGTAATGGTACATTACCAACTTAGCCTTGTAATACTCACCACCCTCTCATACCATTCATATCTATACATAAGATGAATACCAGAAGCTCCAGCTTGATCTGACTGGGTCACACTACTTCCAGGATCACTGCTAGAAACTGCTCATGAGAATGCCTTGCGCTTACCACTCGCCTGAGGGATGTGCGCCGAACCTTTGGTATCCTGCTTCGCTGCTATATAATATTTATAAAACAATAGCAAGAGTGAGCGATAGCTCAGCAAGGTAATAAAAGTATGACATAATCCTGCCTTTAACTCCACCCAGAATAAAGCGGGTATAAGACAATAATTTGTCAAAATATCTCGATACTGAAATTATTTCCTTATCGGAATGTATTCCAAAAACAGTACCATTGTTGTATTTCAAATATCATTTTCATAATATTTCTGCGAACTTTTACTATATTATGAACAAAGTTCTAGTATAATATAAAAGATGAGGTTTCAAAGTAAACCAATATAACCTTTCTGAAAATTATCTGCTATGTAAGCAGAATATCAACATATAACTTAAAAGATGAAGTTATAAGGTGATTCAGTATAAACAACTCCCTTACCATAACTCATGTTATGTAAGGTATCCACAGAGTCATATGATATAAAAGATGAAGTTACGAGGAAAATTTCATATAATGTTCCGTAACCCAAAATCCACTTATGCATATATAATCTGAGTAAGGTTTTATCAGAGTCATAACTCATAAACTAAAAGATGAAGTTGCAAGGATTTATTGTAACTTCATTTTTGAACATTTTTCAAATTCCCTGCCAACATGATCGGTAAACCTTTCAATACATGTTGCAGAATTATCCATAATTGGATGATGAACTAATACTGGAGCATTGTCGCGCAGAAGCCACAACCTTTACGATGATCAGTCGTACGTTGTGCATCTCACCATTTGTTTCTCTACATGTAGAAGGAAGAACCGACGGATTTACTTGTCCACTGCCGACGGATTTACTTGTCCACCGTCCTCTGGAACCACCCGGCCAACGGTTGGGCCATTGATGGACCGGCGCTACTCAGCCACTTACTCGGCTCCTAGTTCGAATAAAATCCATGACTCTGAAACGTAAAGTTCGTCCTCCTTTCCCCAAGTATATTACTCGTTGATGGGACTCCACAAAGTAGTCGTATCCAATTGGAAAGGAAAATTTTCCAATATTTCCCAAGCTATTTCTTGTTAATGGATATCGACTTGTTTCATCAATTTACCCCTCGATCGTTGAGGTAGTAACACAACATTTGACTTGCAGCAATTAAATTGCTCAGAGAAAATATCTGTCCCGTGACAGTTTTGAGTTGAGAGTTTAAAATGAGTAGCAGTCACTTAACTCAGGTTTCCCATATTCTGGATAGTGGAGCGAGTATTTAAATCCTTTTCAAAACGATAGATTCAAATGGAAAACCGTGTTTTGGGAACCTCTCCTTGATTTAAAATAATTAATAATACAGCTTAGAATATCCTTCATAAATGTTGAAGGTCATGAATAACTTTAAATAATACAACTCAATTTAAAAATGTATTAAAAGTATTTAATAAATAATCAAATAATATTTATTAAATAAATAAACTTTTAAATGAATATTCAAAAATAATATTCATTAAATAAATAGTGATTAAATGAATATTCAAAATAATAATCATTAAATAAATAAACCTTGAATGAATATTCAAAATAATATTCATTAAATAAATAATGATTAAATGAATATTCAAAATAATATTCATTAAATAAATAATGATTAAATGAATATTCAAAATGATATTCATTAAATAAATAAGGATTAAATGAATATTCAAAATAATATTCATTGAATAAATAAGCCTTAAATGAATATTCAAAAAATAATATTCATTAAATAAATAATCATCGAATAACAATTACCCGATATCTTTATCGGAAAATAACCTTTAACATATACAGAAAATATAACTACTTCCGGCCTAAAGAATAAAAATCATACGCCCTTTACCTAGGGCATTTATAAAAACCTGGCTTCTAACTAATATCCCATATTTAGCTTAGAAGCCCATAATCAAATCATAGCCTCGAGTATCACTATATATAGCAGTTCGAAGACAAACATACAATTTATGTATCGCAATGTACTTGGGAATAAAACATATATACTTCTCATTTGCATATCATATATGAAAGCAGTTTATTATCACAACAACAGTAAGCATAGGTTTCGAAAACTTGCCTGATGCTCGAGAAGTGGTAGGGGTTCGCGACGATGTCGGACAATCTAGACAAAGTCAAAGAAAACGTACGATTAATCCTCTAAATAATCGACTTATAACTTAATGCTTAAACACGTAAGTGAATCACAATCATAGAACTTAATGGCTTAATCTAGCCTCGTACCAAGTCCATGCTACTCGTCAAATACTTAAGTCATAAGTTTGGTTCGAAACCGATCCTCGAATTCAAGTTATACTAAACATTTATAACATTGGTTTCTAAGTCGTGTTCTTAGTGGTCTTCACTTGCGTTACCTCTGCTGTCGCATTTTTATAAAATCGAAAAATAATCTCTTGGACTCGAAGCCTTCGCACACCTCTTGCCAACTGACCTTAGCACTTTACCACGAAATCTAATATTTTATAATCACTTGAAAGGGTCTCAAACACAGTCATGAAGTTGATGTGTTTCTGCAATTTCATTTCTCGAACAACTTTTACTAAAACAACCATAACTCAAAAACCGTAAATCAGAATGTTTCGATTCTTGCACCAACGCGATATATGAATCAAAATCTACAAGTATAGGTCATGTACTCATTAAGGACAGGGGTTCGAACCTACTGTCAAGCACTGTCTTAATGGTTAAAGAAAATTTCGGCATTACGACGGCTGTAAATCGAATAATCCAATTTTTAACCAACCCAAATAAGCATTCAACCAACACCCAAGACTCATATACACTATTCATCATCTTCCTCAGTTCCTCAATAGGTCTTGGAGCTACAATACTTATTTTTCCATTTTCATAACAACCACACAAGATTCATGCCTCTAAACATGCATACCACATCAAAACTCCATTAAAACACAATATTCATCAAAGGGGTTTCCAAAGATTTATACCTTGGCTTGAAGCTTAGAAGTGATCTAAAGACTTTACAACTCTTAAACCTTGCTTAGAACATCCTTTGGAAGCCAAACCATCAAGAAACAAAATATGAAAACTAAGTTAGTAACTAATCATCCTAGAACACACCATCTTGTAAAAATCATATAAAATCGAAAAATAAGAGTTTCGTTCTCAAATATTTTACCACACCTTCTGATCTTCACGGGATTTCTTTTGAGTCCTAGATCATCACCAGGGAATTCTTGAAGATCTACTTATGGGCGTTTTAAGATCGATGGCAGAAACTGCCAGGAACAGGGCAGATTGGAATCTTCAACTTGGGGAAGGGATTTGACTAGGCTACACCCCTTTGTTTGCCACCAAACTTTAGGCGTGGTCTTTATATAGAATGAGGAGGCTATGGTTAAAATATGGTGATTTATGGATGGATAGAAGTGGAGATATGAATTTTTCTTTGAGTTGTATTCTTGTTTGGCAGATTGGAGAGCTCCTTGGAAGAGAAATGGTGGAGTGGTTTTATGGTGAGTCATAGCATTTTGTCTCATCATCAAGACACATGTCAAGCAATGGGATGTCTGGGTGGCAAAGCAGCTTTACTAGTTTGTTTCTTTTCACATGGAAGCTACTTGGTTGCTTCCTTTGTGCACCAAGCTTGTCCAATACACTACTTCACTCGTTTAATCATACTTCGCTATGTATTCACTTTATCGTTTAATCTCGTTATAAGGTATCAGCGGTTTTCGTTCTAAATTCTCAAATCAAATATAATAAAATTCCAAAATATTAAATCCTCAAATCCTCAAATTTAATATCTCATTTCTTGATTATAGTAATATATAATTCACTGCCCGGTCAAATACTACACCAAAATAAAATTTGGAATTTCTGAATTCCGATCGTCTTTGCATACACTTATTTACTCCGCAGATCACTAATATGACTTCGGAATATCCACACTACGTCTCGTACATAGGTGGCATGAAAATTTTTCTTAATCCTCAAAATCACTATTCATCCACCAAATTCACTATTCACTGATGCACTTAATCATAATAAGAAAAGTTTTAATTTTACCAAAAATTCGGGTTATTACAGTCTCCCCTCCTTAAAAGGATTCCGTCCCGGAATCAGCTTAGGAATAACTGGGGGTACTTCTCTCCCATTGCACTTTCTAACTCCCAAGTGGATTCTTCCACTTCTTGATTTTCCACAAACCTCTCACTAGCTTGGCAACCTTGTCTCTTAGCACTTGCTCTTTTCTATCCATGATTTCCACAAGTTTTTCTTTGTAAGTCAGACCATGTTTTATATCTACCTGCTCGTACTCTAACATATGTCGGGCATCTATAGTATACTGACGTAGCATTGACACATGAACCCCGTTATGACCATTCTACAAGTTTGGGGGGGGGGGGGGTAAGGCTGGCTCGTAGGCCACCTTCCTTACGCATTTTAAAATCTCAGATGGCCCAATGAATCTCGGGCTCAACTTCCCTTTCTTTCCAAATCTCATTAATTCCTTCCACGAGGATATCTTTTAGCATCACAAATCTCTAACCTCATATTCTTTATCTTGTTTGTACAGAAAATGCACCAACATAAACTTGCTTGTCATTCATCAACATGCCATTTAGCTTATCCATAGCAGTACTATCTTTATACTCGCGGGCTTAGTCCGCATACTTTCTATGTCTGTCTTGGCTGTCACTAGCCGCTTGTTGGTGAAATCTTTTGTCTTTCTAGTTTGTTGGACTAACTTGGGTTTTGTGTAAAATCTCATCCTTTAATTCCCGATCATTCGGAATCCATCTCTGTCTCATTTTAATTAAGGGTATCGGCCACCACATTGTCCTTCCCCGGATGGTAGTGTATCTCACAGTCATAATCCTAGGTCAATTCTAGCCATTTCTCCATCTCATGTTATCTACTATCACGGATAATTCAAAGCCAATTCATTACATTCCATAAAAATTTGTGGGTGCATTAGTCAACCCAAAATAACCTCGCTGAAAACTCGAAGTGTCTATTCCTAGTACGAATCGTAGTCTTGGGTATATCCTCGGATTTAACTTCCAACTAGTGATACCCAGTTCTTAAATAAATTTGGAAATACACAACGTTCTTCCTCTGATCAAACAATCATTTACAAGGGTACCTATTCTCCATGTCGAACTCATTCAACTCTCGAGGTTCGATGCATAATCTTGTGCTAACATTTTTCTCTCTTACAACAACACCGGGCTCTCCACCGTGGTACACTGGGTCTTATCATATTCTTGCCCAGCAATTCTTGTAACTGAGTCGCTAACTCTTTCATTCCCACTGAGTCTAACAGGAGATGCGGCACTAGAACCTGAATACTCGTTATTCATTCTCATGTCATCCCAATCGATATTTGGTAGTGACAAGGCTGTCGCGTGCCTATCAAATTATAATATCTAACAAATCCTTCTAACTATGTAGTAGGGCAAGTCAGAGTCGATCCCACAGAGACAAACGTATCAATCACTAGTTATTCTTGATTCAATTCAACTAAGCAAGTAACACAATAAATTGTTGAGAGATTATTAATCTAAATATTATACTAAAGCAAATTGTGTTGTATTATCAATTAACTAAAACATCTAGAATTAAGTATCCCCACTAGCATGAATCAATGCAATTATGATTTTCCACCCCAATTAATCATACGCTACTCAAGAGGAAAGATGCGCCCTATAAAATACCAATAACCTCTCTCGAGTATTAATGGTTTCTCTAAAAATACACTCAAGCCTATTTTCATGGTATCATGCAATTTAGAGACATTAAACACAACATCCTAACTTCCTAACAATCCGTTCTACCTATTTTCATGGAGAAGTTCATGTCCTTATTGGATAAATCACAACCATCTAAGTCCAACTTTCGATGATAAATAGATATTAGGTTCAAACAATACGCATAATCACGTCTGACATGTTATTGTTAATTAAGCACAACTCAATAAGCAAGAGCATACAACATAACTGAATTGGGGGGTTATGGAAAATCATACATCAATCATAACTAGGGTTCAACTTAACCCTAGATTAAATAACTACTCACTCATAATTAAACTAACAAAACACATAATATAATAAGAACACATAATAATATTAAGAACAGAGAAGAAAAACCTTTAATCTTTCTCCAAGAAGAAAAGTACAAGATCTCTCTATGTCTGTATCTATGTCTATCTGTATATCTGTATATCTGTATGTCTCCCTATCTCTCAGATCTGATGTCTATATATATATCCTCAAATATTTTAATGCCTTGAGGAAAGTACAAGTACGTTTCCTAAACTGATTATGTTTTACAAGGAAAATTCGTAGCTGACTTTTCTTCAGTAAATCTGGGCCGTTCCTGAAGTAATTTGATAATTGGACCACTTTATAATAAAAGAGATTTCCATTATCTTCGCGTGGGCTGTTAAATCGTCCAATTCTGACTTCTAGATCTCAAAATATGACCCAAACAGTGAATTATGTGCAGGCAGCCCAACAAATCCGAATTTCCTTCTAATAAATCTCCAAATTAAGCTCTTTATTCTTCAATCCTTCCAAGTTTAGGATTTACTTGCTTCCTACAATAAAACATTAAAATTTATTAAATAAAAATTCAATTAAATGCAAAATATAATAAATATGAGAAATAAAATCATATAAAAAATATATAAATATATACTCTATCAAACATCCCCACACTTAGCATTTTGCACGTCCTCGGGCAAATAAAGAAATAAAATTAATAATAACTAATAGAACCACCACTTTCGTAGATGACACGATTGCATTGAGCGTATGCAACAAGCCGTTAAACCCCTAGGCAGCCCTAGTAGGACGAGTTTTGTCTCGTGAGGGTTTATAGAAGATATACCCACAAAATCAAATATTTTCAACCACCAAGTCTCTCAAACATGCAACATGTCATAGTACTCCACACATTGTAAATCTCAATCACATAACAACCTGAAAGTGTCTAAAAGTACAAGTACTCTCACTTTAAGCATCATTAACACAAAATAATCCAAGTATGCACACAATGTCTAGATAGACAAAAATATCATGAGATAGACATCAAAATCGCATTCAACAAGTAAGCATGCTATGGATAAATATCTCACATTGCTCTCACTTCACACAAGTGTATGGGTATAAGTGTATCGCTCAAGTTCAATCAATGTACTCATGTGCTACCATATGCTTGGTTGTCCACCAAATCTCCACCACCTCGTATATATGCATACATGAATCAAAAGGTCTTCGTTAAAGGTTGTAACGGGGCTTAGGTACGAGGTAGGATATCAAAGAAACAGGCTAACAAGTGGCTAAACTTGATAACCGATAGAGCATAGTGTTCACTTTTAATTAAAGCACCCAACATGAAACTTAGATCATGTAAAAGTTGATCAAGCTTTCACAAGCATTAAACTTCAAAGCACATATACCCCATGTACTTTCCCACTTTCACATTGTATCAATCAAATGAACACACTCTACTTTATCTTCCTCTTGCTCATAACTTTTTTTTTTCTTTTTCTTTTCAAAGTCAAGTCATTCTCCAGTAACCAAGGGCAGTGAAAAGTCACCAAGAATGTATTTAATACCAGCACACATGGATCGTCCCTTTAATATGACATTGCACTTGCTACCCATTGATCTCAAAGGAGTACTTGATACTTGTTTGCAATTCCATACCATATTGTATCCCACCAAAATGTAACCTTTAACCAAAATAAATCCCCACACTACATATTCACCAACCCTTGAATTGAATCAATATGCTCTACCAGTAAATCAAGACAAGAATAAATAAGTAGGCTCAAAAAATTTTAGATTGGTGATATACGAAAGAAACGGGTATAAGCTCAAGGGGTTCACTAAGGATTATTTTTCATATGGGTACTGTTTCGGTAAATGAGGTTAATCCTAGTGCCTTTATCATATTCATGCATACACATATCATGTAGTCTCAAAACGGTTTAAAGCAAGTTCTAGAGCAACATGAATCATGATGAAAAACACACAACAAAAGAAATGGATTGATATAAAATCTATCAATCATAAATTAGGCTCAAATCCTTACAAGGTGAAAGCATGCTTAACTCACTAAAATTGACCAAGAAACATCTCAAGTTTTTAAATGTTCGCAAGCACACACAAGGAATTACCAAGCATCAAATGATTTTTCATGAATATGACACTCATAATTAATCATGCAAAATTAATCTACACAATGTGTACTTATCCACGCTAACATGCTTTTGAGACTAGGCAATTATATACAAAAAGTTTTAAATTTTCAAATTTTTTTGGATTTTTATAATATATAATTTTTTTTGTTTTTTTTAAATATATTATTATTAAGAACACGTCCCCACACTTAAGCGGTTCATTGTCCCCAATGAATAATATATATAAATATGCAAAACTAACAAGATCCTAAAAGAAATACAAAAAGAATAAGAGTGAAAAATTATACAAAGAAAGGTTAGAAATACTCCCCTAGTGCATGAAGTCTCGGTTGGAAAATGTGGGAGAGTGTTCCTCCTCCAAAATCTTGGGTTGCCTCCCAAGAAGCGCTTTTTAAGGTCTTTAGCTCGACCTTATTATCAATCAACCTGGTGAATGGATTGAAAGTGGATCATCCACTTTTTCAACATATTTTCTCATGATCTCTCCCAAAAACTTATAAGTTTCATCCAAAGCTTTATCCAACAATACAACTCTTCTATCTCGAGCAAACTTTAAGAATGCAACAACTATCCTTGACGTTTCATCTCGTGAGACAAACATAAAAAGAAATTTAATAAGTAAGTCTTCCCAAGTGGTAATGGAATTTGAGGGTAACGAAAATAACCAATTTTTAGCTCCATCCCTTAAAGATAAAGGAAATAATCGAAGTCGAATGGCCTCATCAGAAACTCCATCACACTTGATAGTATCACAAATCTTCAAAAAGTTTTCAATATGAGCATCAGGATCTTCAACAGATAATCCACCAAACTGAATTTCACCAATCGATTTCATTATTGAAGGCTTCAAATCAACATTAGTGACATGTAAATCTCTCACTGAAATTGTTGGAGGTTTAGAGAGGAAAATATCAGCCTTCATATCTTGATCTTCACCCAAGGTCTTAACCATAAGAACAACTTCATTACTCTTTTCAAGATCACTCTTCTTCAGAGAAGGGCTAAGCAAAGAGTTGGAAAATTTAAATTCCAATTTCTCAACTCCAACTTCAAAAGAAATTTTTCCATGCATCATATCAACTTTTGCACCAGCTGTAGCTAAGAAAGGTCTTCCGAGAATGATAGAATTTTGTGCATCTTCCTCCATCTCCATGACAACAAAATCACATGGAATAAAAAACTTTCCTACCTTGACAGGAACATCTTCAAGTATTCCAAGTGGAACTTTTACACTTCTATCTGCAAGTTGTAAAGATATACGTGTGGGTTTGAGTTCACCCATCTGAAGCTTATTGCAAATTGATAAGGGCATCAGACTTACACTTGCCCCAAGATCACATAGAGCTCTTTTGATTTCAAAATTTCCAAGTTTCACAGGAATAGAATAGCTACCTGGATCAGTTAGCTTTTTAGGAAGACTATTCTGCAAGATAGCAGTGCACTCTGCCGTTAATGAGATAGTAGAACTTTCTTCAATCTTTCTTTTGTTTGACAATAATTCCCTAAGGAACTTCCCATAAGAAGGCATCTCTTTGATAGCATCTAAGAAAGGAATATTAAGTTCTAACCTCTTCAAGATATCCATAAACTTCATAAACTTCTCTCCAAGCCTAGCTTGCACCAACCTTTGAGGAAACGGAACAGGTGGTACGTAAGGTATGACTGGAGCAACTGTGGGTTCCTTCTTCTTTTCTTCAATCGCTTCTTGCACAATCACATTTTCAGATTGAATTTTCTCCGTATCTTCCTCAATATTCAAATTATCAGTACTCATCTTCATCTCTGGCCCTTGCAATTCATGATCACTTCTTAACGTTATAGCATTCACGTGGGCTTTATGTGGTTGTTCAGTTTGGCCAGGAAGTTGGCCTGAAGACTTGTTAAGTTGATTCAACTGTTGAGCAATTTGAGTGATTGAATTCTCCATTAACTTGTTATGAGCCTTTATCTCATTGATACTTGAGTCAAAGTAATCATTCTTCTTTGCTTGTGTATAGATAAATCCTTCCAAAAGATTTTCCAAGTTAGATTTGTGCGGCTGACCTGGTTGAAAACCTGACGGCTGAGAAAAATTATTTTGTGGAGGTTGAGCTTGAGCCTGGTTATTTCTGTAGGAGAAATTAGGATGATCTCTCCAACCTGGATTGTATGTGTTGGAGTAAGGATTATATTGTGGCCTTTGATTTTGGTTGTAGAGGGCATTTGCTTGTTCCATTGTTGTTCCAGAGGGATTGTATTGACAAGCATGTTGAGTGTGTCCAACTACACCGCATATTTCACATGAGGCAACTTTAGATGAAGTTCTAGAATCCAATTGCTCAATCTTCTTAACCATTGCCTGCATAGTAGTATTCAACATGGTTAGAGCATCAACATCATACTTACCACCCTTCTTAGGATGATTTCTGTCACTATAAGGATAGTTATCATTAGACGCCATCTCGTCTAACAAAGTTTTCGCATCCTCCGTACTCTTTTTCATAATAGATCCACCAGAAGAAGCATCAACAAAATTTTGAAACTCTTTTGTTAACCCATTGTAGAATGTTTGGATCAACAACCAGTCAGGAATTCCATGGTGAGGGCATTGTCTCTGAAGTCGTTTGAATTTTCTCCAAGCATCATGAATTGTATCGTCATCATCTTGACGAAAGTTAGATATTTCATTCCTGAGCTTTGAAGTCTTCTTCTGACTGAAGAATTTAAGTAGAAACGCCTTTGCTAGACTATCCCAAGTAGTGAATGTATTTGGTCTTTCATCCTTCAACCAATCTTTTGCTGCATCTCGGAGAGAGAATGGAAATAAGCGCAGCTTAATAGCATCATCACTAACATTGGTCAACTTTATAGTATCACACTTTTCTAGAAAACTCTCAAGATGATCAACAGGATTTTCAGTTGACAATCCTGCGAAAGAATCATTGGAGACGAATTGTATGAATTGTGGCTTGAGTTCAAAGTGGGTAGCCGTGACTGTTGGTCTGACAATACTGGAGAGTACGTCTGTAGCGTCTGGCATACCATGCTCCCTGAGGGCTTTAGCTGCTGTCTCACCCATAACTTCCTTGTCTTTATTTTTCCTTCGTAGTCCTGCTTGTCTTCTTGCTGTAGCTTCAGTTTCAGGATCAAGAGCAATCAAATTTTCTGTACCTGAACTTCGAGTGTGCATGCAACAAGGAAACTAGAAACAAAGATCAAATAACAAGGGAATAATAGCCGAAGCAACACAACAAAAAGACTTAGCTAGACAAACTCAAAAATTAACTAATCTAATACCGCTTTGTCCCCGGCAGCGGCGCCAAAAATTTGACAAGGCTGTCGCGTGCCTATCAAATTATAATATCTAACAAATCCTTCTAACTATGTAGTAGGGCAAGTCAGAGTCGATCCCACAGAGACAAACGTATCAATCACTAGTTATTCTTGATTCAATTCAACTAAGCAAGTAACACAATAAATTGTTGAGAGATTATTAATCTAAATATTATACTAAAGCAAATTGTGTTGTATTATCAATTAACTAAAACATCTAGAATTAAGTATCCCCACTAGCATGAATCAATGCAATTATGATTTTCCACCCCAATTAATCATACGCTACTCAAGAGGAAAGATGCGCCCTATAAAATACCAATAACCTCTCTCGAGTATTAATGGCTTCTCTAAAAATACACTCAAGCCTATTTTCATGGTATCATGCAATTTAGAGACATTAAACACAACATCCTAACTTCCTAACAATCCGTTCTACCTATTTTCATGGAGAAGTTCATGTCCTTATTGGATAAATCACAACCATCTAAGTCCAACTTTCGATGATAAATAGATATTAGGTTCAAACAATACGCATAATCACGTCTGACATGTTATTGTTAATTAAGCACAACTCAATAAGCAAGAGCATACAACATAACTGAATTGGGGGGTTATGGAAAATCATACATCAATCATAACTAGGGTTCAACTTAACCCTAGATTAAATAACTACTCACTCATAATTAAACTAACAAAACACATAATATAATAAGAACACATAATAATATTAAGAACAGAGAAGAAAAACCTTTAATCTTTCTCCAAGAAGAAAAGTACAAGATCTCTCTATGTCTGTATCTATGTCTATCTGTATATCTGTATATCTGTATGTCTCCCTATCTCTCAGATCTGATGTCTATATATATATCCTCAAATATTTTAATGCCTTGAGGAAAGTACAAGTACGTTTCCTAAACTGATTATGTTTTACAAGGAAAATTCGTAGCTGACTTTTCTTCAGTAAATCTGGGCCGTTCCTGAAGTAATTTGATAATTGGACCACTTTATAATAAAAGAGATTTCCATTATCTTCGCGTGGGCTGTTAAATCGTCCAATTCTGACTTCTAGATCTCAAAATATGACCCAAACAGTGAATTATGTGCAGGCAGCCCAACAAATCCGAATTTCCTTCTAATAAATCTCCAAATTAAGCTCTTTATTCTTCAATCCTTCCAAGTTTAGGATTTCCTTGCTTCCTACAATAAAACATTAAAATTTATTAAATAAAAATTCAATTAAATGCAAAATATAATAAATATGAGAAATAAAATCATATAAAAAATATATAAATATATACTCTATCAGGTAGCACATTAAGATCTTGTACAGTCTCCCAAAACCACTGTAGTTTCCTTTATACTTGGTGTCTCTTTTCTTGGCGTCAACCATAAGAGCTAATTAAGCCTCATATCTCTGGCGTAATAGTTTCTTAGTCTGAACTATATTCAAGAATTTCTGAATCTGTCTCCATCCTTTATTTATTACTCTCTCTCCCTTACAATCAATCTGGGCTCCATTGGGTGTCAACCAACCCATCCTTATTATAATATCAACTTCTCCCAACTTGAAAGGAATCAGGTCTATCAAAAGTGTCGACCTCATATTTCTAGTTCACAACCTGGATGTACCAGTCTTATGGGAAAATCCCTCGATTGACTATTTCTACTTGTAATTATTCCCTTAGCGGCTCGACCTTAAGGTTTAATTGGCATGCAACTTCTTGATATACAATGATACATTAGCTCTGTCTAAATAGTATAGAAGGGTACCTGCTATTTAAAGGTCCTGACAGTGGGCTGCTTGTTAAAGGTAGCCCTGGTTGAAACCTACTGGCTTTCTTTTCTTCCGTGTTCACAAACTCCGGAACAATCCTCGATAATTCGGAAAACTTGGCCTCATACTCGGTCACAGTCATGGTTTCTTGTTTTAACTCTTTAACTTTTATTTTCATCCGGGTCTCCATATATTTCCGGAAATTATTTTTCTAAAAACAACATGCTGCACCTCTCCTAAGTCACAATACCAGCTCCCTCTGACTCCATCGCCAGTACTTATCTTGCTAACCTAGAGGTAGTGTCCATTCGTAAACAACTCCTCCAAAATCTCAATCCCACTATAGGGCATCTATCTAACACCGTTGTCACTGGAGTTCACGGCACATCGCTATTCCTTTCACATATATCATTTGACCCCCTTTCCATTATCATAATATCCTTGGGAGAATAAACCAATTTCATTGATATGTCACTAATATTTTATTCGTCTTAGGGATTCGCTCCGGTCATAGGCGATTTCGTTGCGAATCTAATTTCTATCAGCGAATTTTGACTTCTTTGACCTGGTTGGCCTCCCCTTGGAATTCAATGAGGATAACAAAAATTATGGGGCCTTGAAAAGATAGCTCCCATATCAAGGAAAACGTCACACACTGGTGATCATAAGGTTATGAGTTTTAAGGTAACCTTATTGGAGGTAAGAGAATTTACCGAGAGATCAACATGATCATAAGAACTCAACGTTGTGTGCCTCGATTGAGATATTACTAAAGGTAATTAGTCTTCTTGTATTTCACAACTCACAAGTGATGGCGTCCCATCAGACTTCTATCACATAGACAGATAGTCCTTGTAGCCCCTATAAGTATAGGGTTGTTCGTCTCAGTGGAAGTTGAAAAGTATGAAAGCAATTCGAGATCAATTTAATGATTATCATCTTTCGACAATATTTCTCAAAGGAACACCTTGGATTAAAATTGAACAGATTCCAAAGGTGCGGTTTCCAAAGAAAAGAATAACCAAAAAGATATTGGTACTTAACAAGCAAGTGGCGAGGTATCATCATAGGGTTATTCATTATTTGAAGAAAAGTGGAAGCTTGAATAACATCATTTGACAGGGCTTCGAAAACCTGAAAGTAGGCATCGTGACAGCCTCTAACACAATTGAAATTAAATATGATTTAACACAAGTGTTATAAAATAACTTCGAAGAGGGAATATACCCTTTATCAGAATTCTTTCCTGGAGAGAGGTCAAGATAGATCATAGATTGGGGAGGTACCCCGCATAATTTGCAAATGGGGAGGGTACTACCAAGGTCTCTACGGATGCCTTTTATGTCGGCTCCTCTAATGGATAATCGTTCAATTCCAAAGCTTTTCTTTTCCACGCACCCTAAGGTGTTCGATACTTACATCATTGCCGACTTATAATAGTCGCTAAGAATTCAACCATCAACATTTGCAATCGCAGGGAGTTCTATTCGACTCGGTGCAAGCATTTCAAGCAAGCGTTCTATCGTAAGAGGACTTCGATACCAGTGTCGCCCATAGCAACAACGAATTCCATATGTCAACTGGGCGGTACTCCGGAAGATCGTTAGAATCTACAGGCTTAAACCCAATTACTATTATAACCGTTTTCATACCAAACATTTCCTTTCTTGTATCAATCCCGGATGCTACATAAGCTTAACACTTGTGGCATAATAGCCTTTTTACTTAAGTCTTTCCCAGACCTTCTTCGCCCATCTTGATTCTTTAAATATATCTCGTTTTGGCGCACTCGTGTTGCAATGACACCTTGCGTAGTACGTACATACAAAAATCTTGCTCGAGGTAATAAAATGCCTCAGTACCGTAGTAAACACCTTCCTTGGTGGAATCGCTGATCGTGGGGAGTTAAACCCCATAAATAAGGTAATTCCTCTACTAGTTAAGGTAACTAAGTACCCTTAATCATAGATGAAGTTGGAACGTCTTAGTTCTTACATATGCTGCCTCCCTAGGCACTGCAACAGACTACGAGTAACGGGTCTCGTTCAAGTCGAATCTTTCCACTGGTATTGGCTATTCTGCCTCTACCTCTTCTTCTTTGGAGACTCTACCCCATTTCTTCGTCATATCTCTCGTTGAATCATAACGATTCTAAACTCTCGTATCGGCACTTATTTGACCTCTGAAGGTTCGTCCGGTCCTATTATACGACCTCAAGTAACATACCACATCTTTATCAATCAACACGTTCTCTATAAGTCTCTTTCCTTGACCCACCATGGGGTCTTCCTCTAGATCCTCCTATGGATCTTCCTTTATCAGGCCTCCGTCCATTTCAAGGAACACATCATCAATTGCCTACTCGAAGGCCTCGGGGTCTGGTATATCAGAATCCCATCAATCTATAACTCATACGAATCGAGGTGACTTAACCATGAAGTCCTAAGTACGGTTTCCCAGAAGAAGTCCCCTCTCGGGCTTCATCTTAAACAGTCAGGGTCATGTCCTCTAACTCGACTACGAACTCAATTTGAGCTCTAGATGTTCTTATCATTATTAAGGGTATTGTAAGACTCAATCTCCTATCGTTTCTGAGGACGGTAACTTAACTCTCTTATACCATTTCTGTAACAGCCCCAAATCCGGGGTCAGGGATTTAGAGTAGTCACGATCCACTTACTTCTTGCCTTGCCTGATTTACTCGCAATAGACACAATTCATCTGCTTATGACCCCAAAATGTATATAACTCTCTCACACACACACACAGGTTAGAGTCTCAGAAACGACACAATTACAACCATTGCGGAATAAATAATCTTTATTACAATACCCAAACGTCTTTTAAATTTGCTACTGATACAACTCCTAAGTAATGGTACATTACCAACTTAGCTTTGTAATACTCACCACCCTCTCATACCATTCATATCTATACATAAGATGAATACCAAAAGCTCCAGCTTGATCTGACTGGGTCACACTACTTCCAGGATCACTGCTAGAAACAGTTCATGAGAATGCCTTGCGCTTACCACTCGCCTGAGGGATGTGCGCCGAACCCTTGGTATCCTGCTTCGCTGCTATATAATATTTAGAAAACAATAGCAAGAGTGAGCGATAGCTCATCAAGGTAATAAAAGTATGGCATAATCCTGCCTTTAACTCCACCCAGAATAAAGCGGGTATAAGACAATAATTTGTCAAAATATCTCGATACTGAAATTATTTCCTTATCGGAATGTATTCCAAAAACAGTACCATTGTTGTATTTCAAATATCATTTTCATAATATTTCTGCGAACTTTTACTATATTATGAACAAAGTTCTAGTATAATATAAAAGATGAGGTTTTAAAGTAAACCAATATAACCTTTCCGAAAATTATCTGCTATGTAAGCAGAATATCAACATATAACTTAAAAGATGAAGTTATAAGGTGATTCAGTATAAACAACTCCCTTACCATAACTCATGTTATGTAAGGTATCCACAGAGTCATATGATATAAAAGATGAAGTTACGAGGAAAATTTCATATAATGTTCCGTAACCCAAAATCCACTTATGCATATATAATCTGAGTAAGGTTTTATCAGAGTCATAACTCATAAAATAAAAGATGAAGTTGCAAGGATTTATTGTAACTTCATTTTTGAACATTTTTCAAATTCCCTGCCAACATGATCGGTAAACCTTTCAATACATGTTGCAGAATTATCCATAACTGGATGATGAACTAATACTGGAGCATTGTCGCGCAGAAGCCACAACCTTTACGATGATCAGTCGTACGTTGTGCATCTCACCATTTGTTTCTCTACATGTAGAAGGAAGAACCGACGGATTTACTTGTCCACCGCCGACAGATTTACTTGTCCGCCGTCCTCTGGAACCACCCGGCCAACAGTTGGGCCATTGATGGACCGGCGCCACTCAGCCACTTACTCGGCTCCTAGTTCGAATAAAATCCATGACACTGAAACGTAAAGTTCGTCCTCCTTTCCCCAAGTATATTACTCGTTGATGGGACTCCAGAAAGTAGTCGTATCTAATTGGAAAGGAAAATTTACCAATATTTCCCAAGCTATTGCTGGTTAATGGATATCGACTTGTTTCATCAATTTACCCCTCGATCGTTGAGGTAGTAACACAACATTTGACTTGCAGCAATTAAATTGCTCAGAGAAAATATCTGTCCCCTGACAGTTTTGAGTTGAGAGTTTAAAATGAGTAGCAGTCACTTAACTCCGGTTTCCCATATTCTGGATAGTGGAGCGAGTATTTAAATCCTCTTCAAAAAGATAGATTCAAATGGAAAACCGTGTTTTGGGAACCTCTCATTGATTTAAAATAATTAATAATACAGCTTAGAATATCCTTCATAAATGTTGAAGGTCACGAATAACTTTAAATAATACAACTCAATTTAAAAATGTGTTAAAAGTATTTAATAAATAATCAAATAATATTTATTAAATAAATAAACTTTTAAATGAATATTCAAAAATAATATTCATTAAATAAATAGTGATTAAATGAATATTCAAAATAATAATCATTAAATAAATAAACCTTGAATGAATATTCAAAATAATATTCATTAAATAAATAATGATTAAATGAATATTCAAAATAATATTCATTAAATAAATAATGATTAAATGAATATTCAAAATGATGTTCATTAAATAAATAAGGATTAAATGAATATTCAAAATAATATGCATTGAATAAATAAGCCTTAAATGAATATTCAAAAAATAATATTCATTAAATAAATAATCATAGAAGAACAATTACCCGATATCTTTATCGGAAAAAAACCTTTAACATATACAGAAAATATAACTACTTCCGGCCTAAAGAATAAAAATCATACGCCCTTTACCTAGGGCATTTATAAATACCTGGCTTCTAACTAATATCACATATCTAGCTTAGAAGCCCATAATCAAATCATAACCTCGAGTATCACTATATATAGCAGTTCGAAGACAAAAATGCAATTTATATATCGCAATGTACTTGGGAATAAAACGTGTATACTTCTCATTTGCATATCATATATGAAAGCAGTTTATTATCACAACAACAGTAAGCATAGGTTTCGAAAACTTGCCTGATGCTCGAGAAGTGGTAGGGGTTCGCGACGATGTCGGACAATCTAGACAAAGTCAAAGAAAACGTACGATTAATCCCCTAAATAATCCACTTATAACTTAATGCTTAAACACGTAAGCGAATCACAATCATATCACTTAATGGCTTAATCTAGCCTCGTACTAAGTCCATGCTACTCGTCGAATACTTAAGTCGTAAGTTTGGTTCGAAACCGATCCTCGAATTCAAGTTATACTTAACCATTTATAACATTGGTTTCTAAGTCGTGTTCTTAGTGGTCTTCACTTGCGTAACCTCTACTGTCGCATTTTTATAAAAGCGAAAAATAATCTCTTGGACTCGAAGCCTTCGCACACCTCTTTCCAACTGACCTTAGCACTTTACCACGAAATCTCATATTTTATAATCACTTGAAAGGGTCTCAAACACAGTCATGAAGTTGATGTGTTTCTGCAATTTCATTTCTCGAACAACGTTTACTAAAACAACCATAACTCAAAAACCGTAAATCAGAATGTTTCGATTCTTGCACCAACGCGATCTATGAATCAAAATCTACAAGTATAGGTCATGTACTCATTAAGGACAGGGGTTCAAACCTACTGTCAAGCACTGTCTTAATGGTTAAAGAAAATTTCGGCATTACGACGGCTGTAAATCGAATAATCCAATTTTTAACCAACCCAAATAAGCATTCAACCAACACCCAAGACTCATATACACTATTCATCATCTTCCTCACTGCCTCAACAGGTCTTGGAGCTACAATACTTATTTTTCCATTTTCATAACAACCACACAAGATTCATGCCTCTAAATATGCATACCACATCAAAACTCCATTAAAACACAATATTCATCAAAGGGGTTTCCAAAGATTTATACCTTGGCTTGAATATTAGAAGTGATCTAAAGACTTTACAACTCTTAAACCTTGCTTAGAACATCCTTTGGAAGCCAAACCATCAAGAAACAAAATATGAAAACTAAGTTAGTAACTAATCATCCTAGAACACACCATCTTGCAAAAATCATATAAAATCGAAAAATACGAATTTCATTCTCAAATCTTTTACCACACCTTCTGATCTTCACGGGCTTTATTTTGAGTCCTTGATCATCACCAGGGAATTCTTGAAGCTCTACTTATGGGCGTTTTAAGATCGATGGCAGAAACTGCCAGGAACAGGGCAGATTGGAATCTTCAACTTGGGGAAGGGATTTGACTAGGCTACACCCCTTTGTTTTCCACCAAACTTTACTCGTGGTCTTTAAATAGAATGAGTAGACTATGGTTAAAATATGGTGATTTATGGATGGATAGAAGTGGAGATATGAATTTTTATTTGAGTTGTGTTCTTGTTTGGCAGATTGGAGAGCTCCTTGGAAGAGAAATGGTGGAGTGGTTTTATGGTGAGTCATAGCATTTTGCCTCATCATCAAGACACATGTCAAGCAATGGGATGTCTGGGTGGCAAAGCAGCTTTACTAGTTTGTTTCTTTTCACATGGAAGCTATTTGGTTGCTTCCTTTGTGCACCAAGCTTGTCCAATACACTACTTCACTCGTTTAATCATACTTCGCTATGTATTCACTTTATCGTTTAATCTCTTTATAAAGTATCAGCGGTTTCCGTTCTAAATTCTCAAATCAAATATAATAAAATTCCAAAATATTAAATCCTCAAATCCTCAAATTTAATATCTCATTTCTTGATTATAGTAATATATCATTCACTGCCCGGTCAAATACTACACCAAAATAAAATTTGGAATTTCTGAATTCCGATCATATCGTACATAGGTGGCATGAAATTTTTCTTAATCCTCAAAATCACTATTCATCCACCAAATTCACTATTCACTGATGCACTTAATCATAATAAGAAAAGTTTTAATTTTACCAAAAATTCGGGTTATTACAGGTATACAGAAACAAGCTAGATGAGGATGACATTGTTACAAGGAACAAAGCAAGACTGGTTGCTCAAGGGTATTCACAAGCTGAAGGCATTGATTATGATGAAACCTGTGCACACGTGGCTAGGCTTGAGGCCATCAGGATGTTCTTAGCATTTGCAGCTTACTCCAATTTTAAAGTCTATCAAATGGATGTTAAGAGTGCATTCCTGAATGGTGAGCTGGATGAAGAAGTGTATGTGGAACAGCCCCTCGCTTTGAAAATTAGGAGTTACTGGACTTTGTGTACTTTCTCTTCAAGGCTATCTATGGTCTCAAACAAGCCCCAAGAAAATGGTTTGACATTCTCTCTGGTTTTCTTTTAGAAAATGGTTTTGTTAGAGGTATCATAGACAAAACTTTTTTTTCAAAGAAACACAAAAGTGATATGATATTAGTCCAAGTCTATGTGGATGACATCATATTTGGGTCTACTAATGATGATCTCTGTAAAAGATTTGCTAAGCTAATGCAGAGTAAGTTTGAAATGAGTATGATGGGTGAGCTGAAGTTCTTTCTTGGATTACAAGTAAGTCAAAGGTCAAATGGTATATTTATTTGTCAATCCAAGTATCTCAAAGAACTCCTCAAGAAGTATCACATGGAGGATTGAGCATCAGCAAGGACTCCATCTTCAACAGCTGTCAAACTTGGAGCTTGTGATAATTCTATCAAGGTAGATGTTACAATCTACAGAGGTATGATTGGCTCCTTACTCTATCTTACTGCAAGTAGACCAAATATTATGTATGCTAAATGCTTGTGTGCAAGGTTCCAAGCGGACCCTAGAGATTTACATCTCGTTGCTGTCAAAAGAATCTTGAGATATCTTAAGGGTACACCTAATTTAGGTATCTGGTACCATAAAGATTTTGGTTTTAATCTTGTTGGATATACATATTTTGATTATGCAGGTAGTGTTGTGGATATAAAGAGTACCTCTGGGAGTTTTCAATTCCTATGAGGTAGATTGATTTCCTGGTATAGCAAGAAACAACAAACAGTTTCCAATTCAACAGCAGAAGTTGAATATATTGCTGCTGGAAGCTATTGTGCTCAGATCTTATGGATAAGGAATCAATTGAAGGACTATTGCTTTGCATTAGACAAAATTCCTATTTTATGTGATAATACAAGTGCCATAGCAATCTCCAACAACCCTGTTCAGCACTCGAGAACGAAGCACATTGATATCATGTATCATTTTATCAGAGAGCATGTTATGAATGGAACTGTGGAGTTACACTTTGTACTCACGGAAGAACAAACTGTAGATATATTCACTAAATCTTTTGACGAATCCACATTTACCAGGTTAGTTGGTAAATTGGGTATGTTGAACAGTCTTAGTGATTAACAATATCTCTATCATGTTTGTTCTTTTCAAAAATCATTTTCTCTTGTTGATATTAAGTGATATTTATTGCCTATTCTCACTTGTTTTTAAAAGCTTGTTAATTTAAATGTTTCTGAATAATATATTTTCTTTAAAAATATTTTTCTCATATTTTTTAAGTGGAGAAATGTATTTTTATTGAAAATGTAATTATTTAGAATTATTTAGATGAGTTTCAGATTGTATATATCGTTGTTTAAATTTTCTGCAGGTTTATATTAATTTATTGCACTTATGTATTTTTCTGCATATTTTTCTAGAATTTGTGGATTTTTCTATGAATTTTTCTAGACTTCTACATATTTTTTATGCATTTTTATTTAATTCTGTGCATTTTTAATAATTTAACTTGCATTTTCTGTAAATAAATTGTTTTTTCTAAGTTATTCTCTAAGTCTTCCCAGTTTTTATAACTAGGAAGACTACCGAGAAGACTTAGGCATTTTCTTTTTGTTTTTTGTTTTTTCCTTTTTATTTCTATTTTATTTCTAAGTCTTCCCAGCCTTTTACTCTTAGAAGACTATCGGGGAGACTTAGCCATTTTATTATTTATTTTCATTTTTTTTCTGTTTTAATATTTTCGAAGACTTTCTAGTTTGTACTAGGAAGACTACCGGGAAGACTATTCTAAGTCTTCCCGATTGTCTTCCCAGTACATTTTTAAATAAAACGATTCATAGTCTTCCTTTTCTTTTTCTATTATTCAGTTATACATATATATATATATATATATATATATATACACTTACATACGATAACTATTCTTTTTATTCCCAGAACAGTTTCTTTTCAAATTCTCCATTATCAATCTCAATCAGTGCTCAAGTTTTAACTTAGCATTCTCATTCAATCATTACTTTCGAAAACAAACAAACTAAGTCGAATCTCTGCCCAGTTTTTCATTCTTTATTTCGAATTTTTGTTTGTTTAAGCTTTTAAGTGTTTTAAAATTTTTGAATTGATTGTGATTTTGTCAAGGAGATTGTAGTGTTCTTGGTTTGTGTGTGTGTGTTGATCTTGTACCCGTTGAGTTTAGTTCGAATTTAGGATCATTTTATCTAAAATTGGTTAATTTTTGGTAAGATTTTAATTTTGTGGATTTTAATTAATTTTGATTAATTGTTAAAAATCCCTAAAATTCGAATTTTATTTCTAATTAATTAAAATTCTTTTTTTTAATGGATCCTAAATTTGAACTTGTTTTAAACAATTACATTGGGTATTTTGATCCGTCTAAGTGTAAGGTTGAACGATTTAAACCATGGATTCAGTTTTTGAATAGTCAGACTTGTGTCAGTCATGCTATGTGTGCATCTGCTCTTTTAAAAATTGATCCATTACATTTTCTTTGTTCTAGTGCTGTTATTGCTGAGGACTCAAAATCTTTTACGTTCACTATTTTAAACCAGCAATATACAATCACTTTAGAAATGTTTTTTGATGTGTTACAGTTTCCTAAGGACAAGTTTGATCCCTTACCCTCCGATGATGAGTTATCTCAGTTCTTTGTGAATATTCATTATCAGGGGCCCCTAAAATTGTTAAATTGTCAAAAATCTTTCTTGTTAGGGAATGTGATCTGTTCTTTGATACAATAGCAAGAGTATTTGGTAATTGCACAAAAACAAATTTTTATGGCATTACCAGTTTAAATCAATATATTGCTTATGCTATTGTATTTGGTCGTAGATTAAATTTTGGCGAGATTCTTTGGAATGTTATGATCAACAGACTTGCTCACTCTAAGAGAGATTTTGATAATCATGTGAAAGTGAAGTGTTGCTACCCTCGCTTTCTCACTCTTATCATAAATCATCTACTTACTGCTGAGCAGGTAGAGCTGTTTAGGAATGCCAGATTTGAAACCTCCCAAACCACTGATTCCAAATTCTACACCAGACTGGACTGCTCACTCAAATTTCTAAACACACATGTTCTTGTTTCACGATTGATGAGTCAATTCATTAATCTTCCAATCTTTGGTGAAAAAGTTCCTCAGCCACATCCAGTTCCACTACAGGTAGTTATTCCTAACCCTGGATCTTCTTCTTCTGGTACTTTGATTGAAACCCAAGTGGTTGGTAGGGCTGACCAAGTGGTTGTAGAACCACAATCTCTATCACAGGTCATAGAGCCAAACAGAGAGTCAAACACTTCTAACCAACAACATGAGCTTAATTTACAAACCAGTCAAAGGAGTGTTAGAGAAGAAACTACAATGAGTGTTCCCACAACTCTGTCTCCACCTCTAAAGAAAAGAAAAACCTATAGGGAGGCATCTGTAAGCCCATCCTTATCCTCTCAACAGGATATGGACATTGATATGGCCACTGAACAGTCTCTGGAGACATCCTCTCAACATGATGAATCTATTGAAATTCGCCATAAGGCCATGGCATCTTGTACTGAGTCAGTCAAGCACACTCCCATTACTCACAATGGGAGAAGATATCCATATAGATGATACTCAGAACACTATGCTAGGAGAGCACTTTGATTTTGATACAGTACCTACCATAGTTACGCTAGAAGTGCCTTCACAGGCATTAGAGGGAAAAATCTGATTCTCAGCCACCTTTAATAGAATCATTTTCTCCCCTCCCAGAGGGAACATCTCTGGCTCCCCTAAGGGATTTTTCACTCGCAGTTTACACTGGAGAAAGTGAAAGGCAACCAGATGAGTCTGTCACTGAAGCAATTCAGTTTACAATGTCAAATATTTTGACAGACTCAACCAGGGATTGGGATTTGTGAACTCCCATTGTACCACCACTGACCTCTCTTGAAGGGGCTAGGGTGATTTATTATGCAGGTACATCATCTGAGAACTTGGAGAGACAGCTAGTTGTGAGAGATGAGAGTCAAACACGGAGTGATACACAAGCACGTGAGTTGAGTGAAACACCACTGAGAGAAATTGAGGTGAGTGCACACACTGACACAAACACTACTTTGTTGTTAACCCAATTAGCTGCTCTACAGAAACAGTTGCAAGAAACCCAGGCTGAAAATAACCTTCTCAAAGCACAAGTGGTTGAACAATCTTCCACCTCTGTAACTAATCAGCTGGGTACTATTAAGGATGATTTGGAAGGATTGAAGAGTACTCTACTCCCGAAGCTGAATGCCATCCAACAATCTCAAATACTAGTGGCTTCAGACATCTCTGATCTTACAACGTCAAATGCTCAGATATCAGAGAGTGTCAAGGAGATTGCTGCCATTTCTACCAAGGTAGACTTTATTCTGCAAATAGCTGATGAAAATCAAACGTTTAATGAAGAGAGGATGTCAAGGATAGAAGGAGGAATGGAGCATCTGAATGAAGGGATGAAGCACTTGTACTACATGATAAAGAATTCACATCAACCTACAGCTGAACAAAGAACATTCTTTGAGGGAGATGATGATGATGATGATGATGATGATGATGATGAGGATGATGCTGATGAAGGAGGAGAAATAAGGAGAACTAGTGAGGTGAATCCTGAAGCTGCTACTGTTAAATCTGTAGAGGATTCCTCAACTAAGGGGGAGAAGAAAGGAGGAAAAAGAGAAGCTGGAGGAGCTTCTGGAGGAAAAGATAAAGAAAGGGTAAACAATCATTGGAGGAGTCTTCTTTTGATGATGCCTACTACTACCATGGTGAACAAGATGATTTCCAATTTGATACATCTGGTGATATGGAGAAGACCATCCCTGAAGAACCTATTGGTGAGGAGGAGGTTGAAGAGGCAGCTAACTTTGATGATTGGGAGGATGAAGCTGATCTGTATACTCCTGACCCTTTGTTTCAGAAAGAGCTGAAGAAACAGCAAGCATATCTCAAGAGAAAGGAGGATGAGAATGCCAAGGTCTCCGACATCATATCTCAAAAGCTGAAAATTCAAAAGGCTGAACATGAAGACAAACAACGTCTTCATAGTATTCATGTCAAGGAGAGGAGATTGGATGTTAGGATGAAGCAAGGAAGCAAGTGGGATAAGGCAAGGGAGATGTTTGATATCCCTCAGAGAGGCACAAACAATGATGGTACCTTTCTAAAATTGCTTGAGAAGATCAGAATAGTTAATCCAAACAATTCATTATTTATGAAGGCTTTGAAGGAAGATATCCTTAGGATTACATATGTATTTGATCAAGTAAGACAGGAATTGTATATCTATGTTTCAAGTGTACTTGAAGGGTCATTCACCGTCTCTCTTGACCTCCTACAAAGAAGATCTCTTTCAGAACTGTGGATTCTTATGAGTAAGGTGAAGAGATCTTCCTGCTTGAATGAGCTTCTTTATGACCGGCTGAGAGATTCTGCAATGAAGGCCAGCCCTCAAGTTGTACACTTTCCATATGAAGTCAAAATCTACAGAGGTACAACTTTGGAGATAGTAAGGCTGGATCCTGATTCTTTAAAGCTACAAACTGCTATGCAACTGGTGAAGTTGGAGAATCTTCTTAGAACTTCTGGGTTTACCACTAAAGATAAGTCTGAGGTTGCTGATATGATCTAAGACTATTGCACTGAAAAAGTTCCAAGGTATTCTCAAATAAAGAACGGATTGAAGAAGATCACTTCTCAACCAGTCAAGCCAAGTGGTTTTGCTTCTGAAAGTGATCGTGTCCTTGATAAAGATCTTCTAGACACCTTGCAAGAAGCTGAAGAAGGTGAAATTAGAGATTAAGGCGTGATAGAGATAGCTCAGTTTTTAATGTTATATGTTTAGAGCATAGGTAAATCAAGATAGGAAAATGTAATCATTTGTTCAGACTAGAGGAACATCTATCTTGTGGTCAACAGTGAAGAGGTGCTGGTTGAACCCGCTAAGATAAAAGCTGTTTCAAACTGGGAAAGACCAACCACACCAACCGAGGTGAGAAATTTTGTGGATTTAGCCGGATATTACCGAAGATGCGTACTAGACTTTTCTAAAATAGCAGCCCCACTGACCCGACTTACTCGAAAGACTGAAAAGTTGAATGGATCGAGAAGTGTGAGGAAGTTTCCAGGAATTAAAGAAGAGACTAGTCACCGCCCTGTGCTGGTACTGCAAGACGGGAATGGAGATTTTGTGATCTATAGCGACGCATCGCATAAAGGAGTAGGGTATGTGCTTATGCAGCACGGAAAGGTAATTGCGTATGCATCCAAACAATTAAAGGAATATGAATTTAGAAACCCTACACATGACTTAGAATTGACAGCGATAGTTTCGCTTTAAGATTGGAGGCACTAATTGTATGGAAAGAAGTGCGAGATTTATACAAATCATAAGAGCATTATATACATTTTCCCAGAAAGAACTTAACATGAGAACGTAAAAGATAGCTAAATCTAATCAAGGATTATAACTGTGGGATTCTTTACCACCCAGGGAAGGCCAATGTGGTGGTCGATGCCCTTAGTCTGAGAGACTTAAGATGATAACATCGTTGGATAAAGTTAATCCAAGGATTTGAGAAAATGGAAATTGCGGTTAAGATAACCGGAAATGGTATTAAGAGACTATTTGAGATTGCAATGCAACCATAATTTCTGCAGGAAATCAGGTTATGTCAAGAGCAAATGACGAGTAAAGGTATAAAGTCAATGTTGGAGAAAGCAGTAAAGACTGAGAAAGAATGATAACGGAATCATAAGGTAGTTTTACCAAGTTGGGATTCCTAATGTTCAAGAGATTAAAGATGTTAAATCTTTGGAATGACTAATAAGATGAACTGGAAGGATGAAGTTTGAAGTTACGAGTACAACAAGGATCATTTAAAGGTCCTGATTGAGTCAGAATAAATTAAAGAAAGTTAAGGAAATGTTATAGGTGGCCGGATAAATAAAAGGATTTATCGATTGGTAAACAAATATTGGATATGTCAGAAAATGAAGGCAGAACAAAGACCTAGTTGACTATCACAGTTAGTAGAGATTCCTGATTAGGAATGTAATTTTCTGTAATGAATTTTGTGATAGGATCAACAAGAATCAAGTCGGACTATGACGTCAATTGAGTTATAATTGATGGATTAAATGAGTCTACTCATACTTTGTTTTTAGCGAGAGATCTTTAATCGAAGAGTTATGAAGGATATAGTTGGGTGACGTGGAGTTTCAGTCACCATCGTGTCAGATAAGAACCAATGATTGAACTCCCGATTCGGGAGGAGTTTTCCAAACGTGTTTGGCAACGAGTTTGAGTGTGAGCACTATGCAGGATCCGCAGACCGACGGACCGACCGAAAGAAACATTTCAGAGAACCGAAGTTACGTTAAGCGTTGTACCGCCGATTGCAAGAATAGTCGGATGTTGATAGAAAATGGGTGTATAAGAATGTAACCAGAATTGGCTTTATATAAAGCGCCCGGTAGATATCACAGACCGGAATGAGTAAGTGTTGTAATGAACCAGAGGGTTGAAGAGTCAACTTGGAAACTGGAGATTTCTATATTGGAAAAGTAATCTCAGCTATTTTCTTAGATTCCGGGACGGAATCCTTTTAAGTAGGGGAGACTGTAATAACCCCAAATTTTGGACTTAGTTAAAAAATTTTGATGAATAGTAAATGTCGATGAATAGTGAATTTGCTGATGAAAAATATTTCAGACCACACTATATGGAAGACATGGAATGAATGTTTCAAAGTTATATTAGTGATGTATAAGGAGAATGAGTGAATGTAAACGCGATCAGAATCGGGAGATTCCAAATTTAAATTTTAATCACTATTCACTGGACAATCAAGGATGTATTGATTTGATCGTTTTGAGAAAGTATGTCGAATGAGAAATCCATGATCATATCTTAAGCCAAGGTGAGAAATCTAGGATCATACATTAAACCAAGGAAATGGAAAGATCAAGGAAGTATCTCCTAACATTGGTACAGAGAAACGTTTTCAAAATCACTTGAACCTATCGCGAAACAGAAACGTAACGAATTATGGATTAAACCCTAACCGAAGGGGGAGTATCATATAAGATCATCAAGTGCAACATATAAGAGGATTGATGATACAAGAAATGACATAAGCATGACACAAAAGATGGCATAAGCATGACATAGGGGGTGACAAGGTGATGAATCACCACCTTGTCACCATTTTTGCCCAAAACCACCCATTGCTTGACATGTGGCAAGGGGTGACAAAACTCAACCAAAACCACACAAAATGGATGCATCTAATTAGGAATTATTGGAAAAAAAGAGAAAAGAAAGGAAACTCAAGAAGGAAGAACAAGAAGAGCAAGAAACATTCGGCCCAAATAGTTCTTCCGTTCCTTAAAAAATTTTCTACCACTTCCACTTCTCCAAATATTGCAAGGATGGATTCTAAAGCTTCCATATTTCCAAATTAAGGTAATCTCTTAATCCTAGCTTCATCCATGGATGATATCATGTTCAAATCTTGATCAAAAGATGAGCATGAATAGTGTTTTGAATAGTAAACTTATGAATTCTTGAATTGTTCTTGAAGTTTAAGGCTTGTTAAGGATGTTTAAGGATCAAGCAAGGATATATAAGCTCTTGATAGTCTTTCCCAATCATCAAGGAAGGTATAAACATCTCACAGCCTTGGTTATACTTTGATGATTATGATTAGTTTGATGATAGTTTGAGATAGTATGGATTAAAGGTTGAATCCTTGGTTATAATGATTGTTTAGTGATTATCTTGATGGTTGAACTAGTAAATGTTTTAATGGAGTTGTCGGTTAAAGATTATGAGTTGGTTTAGATGATGAATGAGAAGTATTGATGGTTTGGTTGTGTTAATGGATTGATTTGAGTGTTTTAAACACGAGAATCACGATTAAGCGTCGTTACCATGTCGGATTTTCCTTAGAAAGCTTAGACAGAGACCACGGCTACCTTGTAGACATAAAAATGAGGTTTTCTGACCATGATCATGTAGATTCTGTTTTGTAGTTTGTTTTAATGAAAGAATCGTATCGTTTCGATTTACGGTTTAGGAGAAACATCCGTTTTAGTGAAAGCGCTTTCGGATAACTAAGTAGTTCACTACATGAACTTTGAGATTGTGATCAAACCCTTTAAAAATGGAATTGAGTCGAGATATTAATGTGAATACTAGTATGGACAGTTAGGAAGGGAACCGAGGAGGTTTCGTGTTAAAATGATGATTTTTCGATTTTATAAAAATGCGGGAACAAAAGTTGCGCAAGTGAAATACCCTTAAGGGGATGGTTAAAAACAATGAGTTAGAAATGGTAAAGTACTTGGGTTTTGAGAATAGATTTCCACCCAAACTTTTGACTTAAGAGTTTACGGAATGTCATGAGGTTATAAGTGACCAAGAGCGAGACATTTGATGTTCGTTAATAGAACATTAGTGCTAAAGTTAAATGCAATTTAAATGATTAAGCCAGGGAACTAATAAAAGATTTCTTTGTTTATAGATTTCCCGACAAATCCTCGAACCCCTAACAACCAAGGACCCAAGGCAAGTTTTCTAATCCCATGCTTTATTTCAGATTACATTTTACTGATGATGCATATGATATGATATCATGCATGTTTTCAACCTTACATCGTATATAGATGTGATAGTATTAAAACTATTGAGATTATAATATATGCATATGATAGATGCAAGTTTTCAAACCCTACATCATATAGGTGATGCTGTTGTAATTAATGTTGTGTTTGTGATATATTTTCTGCTTGAATACTGTGAAAAGAGTTATAACTAATTATGCTTATGGTAAAAAGCTTTGTGATATATAAGGGTTTATATGCTATGTAAATATTAGATATAAACCGGGGTGTTATAGAGGCTCTAAGGGTAGAGCACACGTACGTGGATTTTAAAACTTAGACCAGGAGTCAAATTAGTATTTTTTACTGATTATACTGTCAGAAGCTGGAGGGTTCCAGGGACAGTTATATTTTTAAAATGTTGATTAAATATTCCAATATATATATTATTGGATATTTAATGTGAGATATTTAAATAATATTATTATAAATAATATTTGGATATTTATTTAATTAAGTAGATATTATTTTGAATATTCACTTAAGTGGAATTTTATTGAATAATAATTCAATATTTATTATTTGAATATTTATTTAATTAAGTGAATATTATTTTGAATATTCACTTAAGTGGAATTTTATTGAATAATAATTCAATATTTATTTGAATATTTATTTAATTAAGTGAATATTATTTTGAATATTCACTTAAGTGGAATCTTATTGAATAATAATTCAACATTTATTATTTAAATAATTATTTAATTAAGTGAATATTATTTTGAATATTCAATTAAGTGGATTTATATTGAATAATAATTCAGTATTTATTATTTGAATATTTATTAAATATTCCAAAAATGATTTAAAAATCATAGAACCTTGTTATATTATTATTTAAGGTTCTAGTATTTACACAAATATTTTCTGATCTCAAAAGGATTTATGAAAGTATAATAGGGGTTCCCAACTACTTTAATTATTTATCTCGAATGATGATTTTGATTTGAACTTATCAAAAATTGGGAATCCATCTCAGGAAGTGAACATATGAGTTCACTTGCCTCTTTCATTAAAAGTGAATATGTTTTCGGGTTCTGATTTATCAGAACTAAAGGTATTTTACAAAACTCCCGGGTCGTAATTTCAAAATACGTGGTAATCATTCGTAGTTTCGTTGACTGATGTCAACCCACACCGTGACTTACTCCCTTCAAATACTCTGGAGTAAGGAATCTGAACTGTTGCAAAGTTTTGACAAGTATTTGTACTTGGGGAATCAGGATTAAAATCCGATTCCCGTTTCATTGATTTTTATCCGGGACCAGGAGTAGACGTGAAGGAGGCTGTTGGACAGTACCTTTGATTATAGCGTAAGAGGCTGCTGGGTAGTCCAGCACTTATCTCGCGTAAGAGGCTGTAGGACAGTCCAGCAGATACAAAGCCCGTATGCGGCTGGGGTGATAATCGTGTTAAGATGTCGTCCATCTACTAGTAGAAAAGTGTGAGTACGATACAACGACTGATCATCGTGTATTGTGGCGTGCTCCGGAAAAAGGTCCCTTTCCTCCAATTGGAGTTATGCTGCACATTGTAACGAAAACCTAGGTGCTGAGTTACTGATAATGTGGCAGTGATGAGTAATGATGTTCCTCATACAGTAGAGGTACTGTATGGCATGTTTTGACAAAAAGAATATTTAAACATATCGTTCTGTATATGAACGGAGTTTCAAAAGTTTTCAATTATGATATCAGCTTACATATATGATTATGATGTCATATCTCATTGTCGAGCTATAGTGCTCATTCTTGCTTCTTTTGTATATCACAACACAACCGAGTCAAAAAGGTGTTCATTAATGATATTTTACAGTATTTTGAACAGTATAAGATATCTAAATAGATATGTGTGTATATATGTTGAGAAGGTATTTAAGATATACAGTATGTTGAACTGTACAGTATTTTTAATCAATGGATAGGCTTTAAGCCTTGATTCCAATATTTGATATCTATTTTAAAAGATATGTTTTGAATCTTGGTTCATTATATTGATACCAAGGATTTCTAAATGATTCGCGAAGAGTATTGGAGTATGATTATAAGTCATACGGTATTTTGAACGGTATACTATTTTGGGGTCGAACCCTAGTAATTTTTAAACATGGATCCTATATGGATTATTTACCTTAAAGGTTTAAAGATTTAAACTGGGATAGGTTTCTTGCTGAGCTCTATTAGCTCATTCTTGCTTTATTAAAACTTTCAGCATGAAGAAAACGTTGTCGATTCACCTCGTGTTACGATAGCAAGGGAATGGAGAGACCGCCCTTGAGTTAGTTCAACAGGATGGATACTGCCGGAGTTAGCAGAACAGTTGCAGATGGAATTAGGGAGAATTGTTTTCGAGTAGATTTTCCTTATTAAACCTTGTATAGAATTGTGAGGTCTATTATTTTAACTTCAAGTAGAGGTTGTAAATAATAGATGAGATCCTGGATAGTACATTTGATTTGTAATAACAAATGTTACTTATTGTTGCTCATTTCTAAGGCTATAACTTGTGTGTGTGTGTGTGCGTAAGTGATTGGGGACTTTGGAGTTGTATTATTAGAATGTTGTAAGTAATGCAGGTATTGTATAATTGATGGAGCGTGACAACCCAGATTCCTGACCCCGGATCTGGGGGTGTTATAAGATGTAATAAGTGAATAATAAAAATCAAATGTCACAGGAATCTCAGAAGATAATATCTGTCAAAGAATGAAGATTAAATTCATCTATAGACTTGAAGTAATTCTACATTGAAAGAAGTTCAATTTGTTGATCAAGCCTCAGTGAAGTATTCAGTCTCAGTGGATTTATTAAAGTGACAGAGATTTCTAGATGTGACAGCAAATGTGCAGGTTACAGAGTTCAAGGAAAAAGGAAAAAGGAAGTGGATCACTGCATAAAGTCAAACAGATGAAGAACAGACATTGCCGTTAGTCACTCATGAACCAGACAGTACATTGAGTGTCAACGTTCTAAAAATGTTATTTCTTCATCTAAGTTTTAGTGGTTCAAGAATTAATTGTGAAGACAATGAATTATATTTATTCTCTTCTAAATAATTACTATTACTTAGTAAATTATTTATTAAATTAATTTTGTAAAGAATTAATTTAATACATAATTTACTTTGATAATTATTTAAATTAGAATAGAAATGAACTAGGAAGACTTAGTTTTTTAACTAGGAAGACTTAGAATTAAGTCTTCCCGATTGTCTTCCTAGGCCAAATTGGTTGTCTTCCCGATTGTCTTCCTTAGCAAATGCAAGTCTTCCCGAAAGTCTTCCCAAGCCAAAAGATAGTCTTCCCGGTTATCTTCCTTATACAAATCAAATGAAAAGTAATGGCGCATGGAGAAAAGAATGAAGACAGTTTGTATTTAAAGAAAAGCGTGATCAAGACAGAAGGCACTACACAGAACAAAAGACAGAACAAAAAGACATTACATTCAAAAGCTTTCTGCCTTAACTTCTCAACTGTCCGAGCTTCAATTTATCAGTGAATTAATTTATTGATTGTTTGTAACATTTAATCCATAAGAATTAATTCACTTGTAATGCTTTGACAATCTAGCGGATCATAATCCCTAGAAATTATATCGAACTAATTTTTAGTATTCGATCCTTTTTATTACAAAAATAGATAAATTCATGTCGAATTTATTCTAGGTTTGTTTTATCAAGAACTTTGTAATCTGTAATCAAATTGTAACACTCCTCAAGTTTAATATTAGTTATATTTAACTTGAATATTGTTTCAGTTTATTCCGCAGTAATTTGTTCTTAATTTGTTAAATCTTCAAAAGAACAAATTCGATTAAACGGTATAGTTTGTATTCAACCCCCATTCTACAAACTTATCAGGACCTAACACATTTTACTCATTGGAAACAATGTAGAGATGTTGTCATCAATTAAGGAATGGTTGTTCAAACAATTTGAAATGAAGGACTTAGGTGAAGCCGCATACATCATTGGGATCAAAGTAATAAGAGATCGCAAGAAAAGGATGTTGACTTTATCTCAAGAACCTTACATTGATGAGGTATTGACTCGTTTTAACATGCAGGACTCTAAGAAGGGTAATTTACCTTTCAGACATGGAGTTTCTCTATCGAAGGAGCAGTGTCCTACGACACCTAAAGAGATAGAGAACATGAAATCAGTTCCTTATGCTTCAGCATGTGGAAGCTTAATGTATGCGATGTTATGTACGAGGCCTGATATTTGCTTTGCCGTAGGCATGGTCAGTAGATATCAGTCTAATCCAGGTTAGGAACATTGGAGTGCAGTAAAAACAATACTTAAGTACATGCAAAGGACTAAAAATATATGTTAATTTACAAGGCCTCGGACTTGTTGCCTGTGGGATATACCGATTCAGATTTACAGACAGAAAGGGATAAGAGGAAGTCAACATCGGGGTGTGTTTTTACTTTAGGAGGTGGATCTGTAATATGGAGGAGTGTGAAGCAGAAATGCATCGCAGACTCAACCATGGAAGCCGAATATGTGGCAGCTTCTGAGGCAGCCAAAGAGGTAGTATGGTTCTGGAATTTCCTATTGGATTTGGATGTAGTTCCTAATTTGTGACAACACTGGTGCTGGTGCTGAACTATTCATTTGAAGTATATAAACATTGACCATTTTATTGAGAATCTTGATTGCATATAATTACATTGTCTATTTAATATATATTGTGGATAATCTAGTATCAAATGGGATAACAGAAGATTAGATTATCAGTGTCTGTATATAATATAATAAAGGTTCACAGTCTAAGTGGTACTAGACAAACCACTGAAATGACTGAAGTATTATTTGGGAATAGTTTATCTTGACTATTGAATAATACTTGTATACTTTGTGTATATTGAACATGATCAAAATATTAGAATTACTCTTATATTCTGACAATAAAGAAGAACTAAGAATCTATGATAATATTATTGCTTAGGTTCTTAATCCGGATGTAGTGATTGACACTTGTATGCAATGCACATGCTTTGATTCATATGTGATGTAATTAATTATTAATTACAATATTATGTCTTGAGCAATGACATTGCATGCAGAGTGGGATATTAATTACAGTAGGAATCCATGTCCTGATAATATTCGGGTTGATGATGTCCTCTTGAAAGCTCATTAAGATAATTAATGGATATGCGATATCTTAAACGTGGGGAATTTAATAAGCAAATAATATAGGAGCCGAATTAAATAATAAAAGAATTGCGGTATTAGGAACGGTAGTGCAAATATTAATTCTTTAGTGGATTGAATTAATATTTAATGACATTGGGCTTTACTCGGAATGTCATTGGAAGGTCCGACCTAATTGTCCATGATCCCCACTGAAACCTATATATATTCTCGTTCTCCTTAAAGTTGGACACAAAAAAAACAGAAATTGAAATTGAGACCTAGAGCAGCCGCACGAAGCTAGGGTTTTGGAATTTCGAGGTTTTGAGGAGAGAAAACTTTGGAAGATCGAAGGCCACACTCCGCTCAAAGGGAATCAAGGAATTCAGTAGAAGACGTGGAATTGAATTGATTGCGCCGTAGCGGTTAAGGTTAATCTTCTTTTCGAACTCTTTATTTATATCATAAAACACAGTCCTATATATAGTACGTTCCAACAAAGCGTACGCTTAAATAAGACATTAAGCGGATTATTAATATATTTTTAAAATTTTAAATATAATATTATTATATTGTCATATTATAATACATATTAATATTTTAAAATTAAAAAGTTAACCGGTCAACATCATTTTGACCGCTTAATCCGGTTAATGAACGTTTAATATGCTAAATTGACTGATATGAGTTTTAGCCCCGATTAACAAAGGGCCTGAGATTCTCTGTAACATCCCAGTCCCACATCGAGTAGATTTGGGATTTATGTTCAGTTTATAAGTCAAAGTACTACTACTAATTAGCACCAACAAATCATGATATTTTGGGGGCCTGTGGTGGGTTAATCGTTACCCAAGTTGGCTGCATTTAGGACAGTATGCTTTGGCTTATTCGGACTCGGAATCGGGACTTGACCCGATTTTCGAAAAAGGCTCGGAATTTGACCCGGGTTGTCACATATGGTATCAGAGCCGACTCTCGAAAGCTTGATGCGTCAAGTTGCCGGAGGTGGGGACACGAAGGCTGGTGGTATTATCCCACAATGGACAGAGGTCCGGAGGTGGGGACACGAAGCCAGCCGGTATTATCCTACAATGGCTAGGGGAGGAACGATCTTGTGACCTATGGGCTATCCGTTCAGGCTTGACGAGGACGTCAAGAGTTTAAGTGGGGGAGTTTGTAACATCCCAGTCCCACATCGAGTAGATTTGGGACTTATGTTCAGTTTATAAGTCAAAGTACTACTACTAATTAGCACCAACAAATCATGATCTTTTGGGGGCCTGTGGTGGGCTTGTCATTACCCAAGTTGGCTGCAGTTGGGCCATTAGACTTCGACTTATTTCGGACTCGGAATCGGGACTTGACCCGGTTTTCGAAAAAGGCTCGGGATTTGACCCGGGTTGTCACATTCTCAATTGTTATTTCTCTTATTCATTTTGTATAATTAAGAGAAAATATTGTATGATATCTTATCCGTTTAAGATTTTCTTTTCTATAAATTAAAATTTTAACCAAGTTAATTACTTAACAAAGTCAACTTGAAAAATTCAATAATAATATTGTTAAACATCTTTGAAATGCTAATTCCGCCATTAGATTATACTAGCTTATAACCCACGCAAGGCACGGGTCTTAAAAAATAATAAACTAAAAAATTTAATGTGAACGGAAAATATTAAAATAAAAGTAAAAATTAATATGATAAATTATAAAATGAGAAACTTAAATATTAATTGAAACATAAAAAAAAATACAGATGAGGCTGAGGAAGATAAATGAGGTATTATTAATATTATTTTATAATAAAATAAAATTAATAATAAGGACAGATAGAAAAGCTAACATGTTTTAATTAAATAAAGTAATTGTTCGTGATATTTTTAGAAGTGTTTTAATCATATTAATTGTATTTATTAAAAAAATACGTTGACATGTTAAAATAAGTAAGTTTTTTTAATAAGAACAAATAGAAAAGATAACATGTTTTAATTAAAAAAAAAGTATCTGCGCGTAAAATTTTTAGATGTGTTTTAAATATATTAATTATATTTTTTAAAAAAATACGTTGACTTATTAAAATAGGTAAGGTTTTTTCAATAATTAAAAGTATTAAAATAGGTTTTAAAATATATAAGTAAGGGTTGCACTTGATATTTTTGGAAAAGAGAGATTTTAGTGATAACAAATATAAAAGGTAATATATTTTAATTTAAAGGTAATTTCCCGTGATATTTTTGGAAAAGAAGTAGATTTTGTTAGAATTTTTTTTAAAACTATAAAAGACAATCAGCTACTTACTATTTTTATATTATTTTATTATTTATTAAATAGAGTATTATAATAGGTTTTCAAATAAATAAGTAAGGACCGCACCTCATATTTTTGGAAAATAGAGATTTTAGTGATAACAAATATAAAAGATAATATGTTTTAATTTAAAGGTAATTGTCGTGATATTTTTGGAAAAGGAGTATATTTTGTTAGAATTTTTGCTTTAATTATAAAAGGCAATCATCTAGTTACTATTTTTATATTATTTTATTATTTATTAAATAGAGTATTAAAATATGTTTAAAATAAATAATTAAGGATTACACTTAATAATAAGGATAGATAGAAAAACTAACATGTTTTAATTAAATAAATTAATTGCCCGTGATATTTTTAGAAGTGTTTTAATCATATTAATTGTATTTATTAAAAAAATACGTTGACATGTTAAAATAAGTAAATTTTTTTAATAAGGACAAATAGAAAAGCTAACATGTTTTAATTAAAAAAAAATAACTTCCCGTAATTTTTTTAGGTGTGTTTTAATTATATTAATTGTATTTGTTAAAATAATACGCTGACTTGTTAAAATATGTAAGTTTTTTTTTAAATAATTAAAAGTATTAAAATAAGTTTTAAAATATATAAGTAAGAGTTGCACTCACTACAAGAAAATGGTCAATAGACATCAGTTTCTGACCGATGTCTTTGTCGGTGATGTCTATCTTAGACATCGGTCAGAAACCGATGTCTATTTAGCTCTAAGACATCAATTTTCTAGCAAATAAATTGATGTCTATTGTCATCTTAGACATCATCCTATACTGATGTCTAATGAACTTATAAACATCAGTATTTACAGAAAAAATGTGATGTATATCTTTGTGTTAGACATCAGTTTTTCCACAATAAAATTGATGTATATTTAAATCTTAGACATCAGTATTTATTAAAATTTTGATGTATTCGTTACCATTAGATATTAGTTTCTGAGCTTATATTATATAAACCGTTGTCTATCCAAGCGTAAAAAAAAAAACTGGACCATTCACTATATATATGCAACCATTTATATTACATCATTCAGAAAATACATCCAACCACAAACACATCAATCCGCAAAACTAACTACACATCCATCATCATCATTCCGTAAAATTAACTACACATCTGAAATTAAGTAAATTTTTACTAAACACTACATGTACCAGCTGAATAGACACAATCAAAGGAATAGAACATGGAGGAAAGGTAGTACAATATACAATCTCTTACTATAAAAATGATAATAATCTCCTTTATCCTCCCCTTTCACGCTCTCCAAATGTAAAGAATCTAGAAGCTAAGCTGCAGGCTTGTACAATTTCTCCACCATCTTCCTGTATTCTACAAAAGATCAAAAAACAGATGGATCCTCAGAAAGCAGTTAAAGTTGGCAAAAATAAAAAAGAACTCACATGAAACAAGTGTTCCACATATCTACCACATTCATGTCAGGATCCTCTTTACATTTCATAAAAATGTTCTAGTTTCTAGTAAATACAAATTGAAATGCATTATATCCTTTTAAAAAGCACATAGAAGGCTCCCCCAATTCACAGATGAACTGAAGTGTTGAAGGAAAAGAAGGATCTTATTCTGCATGCCAATTGACATTAAAAAAATGAAATGAAATATACATCTGCATGGTACTATAGAGCTGAAAATAATATGAGATAACATTCCTAAAAGGAGACACGCATATGGTATTTAGTGATACATAAACAAATGCAACTGCTAATGTGGGGAATAACTTGCCTGGCCAGCTAGCACATCAGCTATATACAAAAATCATCACGTGCATCAATGATGTTCAAGTGTGATGAAACTGAAACTTTAGGCAGTGAAACTGAAACCTTCCTGGCAGTCAAAACTCCAAACATCGTCATGAACTCAATCACATTCGCTTTCACCAAACCAGATGAGAAGATGAAGTTGGATGCTGCCAAAGTTGCATGGCCGCAAAGTTCGACCTGTAAGGAGACATTATATACAGAGATGAATAGTAGCAAGTGCTTGTGAATTATGATGAGCTAGATACCAATGACTCATTGAGAGATTGGTAAATTCGATACAGAAAAACCCACTATCTTTGTATATCTTAGCTAGTACACATATTATTTGTTTGGACCCTTATTAGATTAAAGCAACCACTACCTGGGGGTATCCACTAAAACATTGTCTAATTTCTACATAGAATGACAAAGTAGCAAAAATATGGCATGATCAAGTAAAAAACATGGTCACTTAATAATTACAATATTACAAATTACGAACGTCTACACAACGAAAATGATTAAATTACAGGTTTGACCTTGACACTCTATCTTCTATATCATTTATACAGAGCATGTCACTCGTGCTGCTAAAGGTACGCTCCTTTTCAAACAGATTGAGTGGATCTACTGCTTAATATCATGATGTTTATAGACGGAGAATAACTATTTTTTTGTTATAGAAGCTGAATACTCATACCTAGCCTGTAAAATATGGAAATTCATAGGAAATAAGTACTCACTAGAATATAAAAGGATCTAGTTTAACCGCTCATTCTCTCATGCACAAAAAGAACTATTCTCCTGCTTTAGAAAAGTATAAATCTAAAAAAAGAGAATAAAAAATCACATAAATATGACTTCACTCCCCAGCAAGACCAGTTTTTTCTGCAAATACTTTACGTACACAGGCTGCATATCTTGCGGACCAAAATCCAAAGGTCCTTAATATTCTTGGTAATCATTTTAAGAAATCAGAATCATCAACCATTTATGTTTCCTTTTTCTTCAAACCAATGGGCCAGGACAAATTCCCATCAGCTTTATTTTAAATAGAGAAATAACTATTGTTTGCATAAATTTGATTCACAAATCAAAGAATCATCAAAAGAAATTCAAATAAGGATTTGTACTAGATGCACAAATTAAAGTATTTTAAATAAATTCATTTATTCTCCATGTGGTCACCACAAAAATGTCAAATGCTCCTCTTATCATTGGTTAATCCAGTGATATGTTTGAGTGTGTGCAAGAGTCTAGTAAGATTTGTTGCAGTGCAGCAGAAGGTCATGGGTACAGAGCAGAGAAGATAAGGCCCTGTTGCTTCCAATGGTCTAATTATTTCCTAGTTGGTTATAAATTGAACTAATGCTGATGATTTGTCAGTTTGGCTCTTTGAGTCATCAACACTTTTAAGCTTTAACTAGTTCAGAAGATTTTGCAACTAAGAATATATTTGTAATAAAGTAAAACAAATGCATTTGAAACTATTAGAACAACAGAAACGTCTGTAAGTAAATAGACGTTTAGAATAAAATATGTAACAGTACTCACAGAAAACATGCGACCATCCTTCGTTAATGCAACTGAATGAGTGCCCCCACATGAAACCTGCATAAAGCATCATACAGATTACATAAAATGCTACATTTGTTAAATTATGATCCAGTGTAGATCGAGAGATAACTCGGTTTATTTTCACTATTTACAGTAATAAAAAAATCTATACTACAAAGAGAAATAAAATAGGACATACGAGATTTTAGAAACAACTCAGTTTGTCCAATCCCTATTTCCTTATCTAAAACGTATCAAATCAACTCGGTTGTTCATAATAACACAGGAAACTAACTAGTAAGACCTTTCATGCATAAATCACTTGAATAATATCCTCCTCAACTAGAAGTTGAACCTTTTGGTGAACCATTTTACTGCTCTTGTCATCTCCGAATCCAAGCCTATCGTGTTCACCAAAATTGAATAATATTATTGCAGCCTGTTCCACAAAAAACAAAACAAAGAAGCTAACATCAGAAACCCAATAACATCGAAAAGTAAAAGCCAACTTTAAAACCCTAGAACCCCAATTTGTGAAAGACGAAAAACTCGAAATAGGATACCCTAGATCATCAAATCACATATATATAAAACAATAATCAACACAGAAATGAACAATAATTGATCAAAATTGCACGAATTATCAACAATTAGATCAAACCCTAAAATCAATTTCGGATCCAAATAGTGAAAAATACAAAAATTGGGCAAAGACAACGAAACCCACTTTTATGAACCATCAACATCAATTAGAGAAATAAAAGAGTACCTTTTGAGAACAGATTGGGTATCGACAGATTTGAGCACCAATTCTTTAACAAAACGATTTCGAGGAAACAAATCGATTTTGAGAGTTGAGATGAGAGATTTCCACTTTGATTTCGAGATGAACAGTGGATTTAGGGTTCTTGATTTTAGGGTTCTTGAGAGAGGTCTTTAGTCGGGGTGAGGTGAGAGTTGTGAGAGTTGTGAGTTGTGAGATTTTTAGTTTTTAATTTTGTCTGAAAAAATATTAGAAAAGAGGGGGAAAACAAAAATATTAGAAAAGAGGGGGAAATTGGTTTAACGGGGAAAATTTTGGCTAAGGGGGGAAATATTGGACAAGGGGGAAAAATTGGACAAGCGCGTTTTTTTAAAGTGTACCTAAGACATCGGTTTGACAACGAGGTGATGTCTGAAACACATATAGACATCAGTTATTTTACAACCGATGTAATAATCTCTTTTTACATCGGGCTCATCTACAACCGATGTGAAATCAGTGATGTCTATTAACATTTTTCTTGTAGTGACTTGATATTTTTGGAAAAGATATTTTAGTGATAACAAATATAAAAGGTAATATATTTTAATTTAAAGGTAATTTCCGTGACATTTTTGGAAAAAAAAGAGTACATTTTGTTAGATTTTTTTAACTATAAAATGCAATCAGTTAGTTACTATTTTTATGTTATTTTATTATATATTAAATAGAGTATTAAAATAGGTTTTAAAAATAAATAAGTAAGGACCGCACCTCATATTTTTGGAAAATAGAGATTTTAGTGATAACAAATATAAAAGATGTTATGTTTTAATTTAAAGGTAATTGTCGTGATATTTTTGGACAAGGAGTAGATTTTGTTTTTAATTATAAAAGACAATCATTTAGTTACTATTTTTATATTATTTTATTATATATTAAATAGAGTATTAAAATAGGTTTTAAAATAAATAAGTAAGAATTTCACTCATATTTTTGGAAAACATAGATTTTAGTAATAACATATATAAAAGGTAATATGTTTTAATTTAAAGATAATTGTAATGATATTTTTGGAAAAGGAGTAGATTTTGTTAGTAAAAAAATATTTTAATTATAAGTCAATCATCTAGTTACTATTTTGGTAACTTGACAATAATACAATTCCATTAAAGATTTGATTTGTAGTAGCTTTCGTTATCCTAAAAATAAAGAAGTATATTTGTAGCGGTGTATCCTAAATTTAAACAAATTAGATCCCACATTTCCATTTTTTGATTAGATTTCAATATTATTTGATTTTTATGTAGTAAAATATAGTGAAATATTAATGTAGATTAAAACTTTCCCAAATTTTGATTATATTATTAATTTATTAATTAGAAAAAGTACCAAAAACCAAAATCAACCGTTAACCGAAAACCAAAACTTTCAATGTTTCGGTTTTAATAATATAATATAGATATGAGATATATTAGAGGTACTTAAAACTCGTTAATTGTTGTTTTGAATTGTAATCATGAATTTTGTTTCTTGGGGAGACCGGACCATTATATTTCTTTCCATTAAATTTATGACACATTATTAAGATTTAGCAAAAAAGATGGTAATATTTCTAGAATTAAAAAAAAAATGTAACCCCGGGAAATGGTCAGTTGGGGGCAGTAGGCGGTGAGTCCACGGTGTGGCATAAGTAAGTATGAAATCGTACAAGGAAGGTACTGAACCAAAAGCTAAAAAGAGAGAATAGACAGGAGTCTTGACAGAAGAAGACGTGTTCATTTTAATTTAGTTCTGCTTTCAGAAACACACACTTGAGAAAAACTTGCAATTCCCTCATGTTGTTTGCTTACACTTTTGGGTTTGCCCATCTCAACGGACCAGCCCACATGCTCTCTCCCGAGCTTTTAAAAACCCGCATACATGGAAAATGTATAAATTAGACCCTTTCAATGAGCCATCAGCATCAATTTCTTTTTAGACAGGGCCATAAAGAGTATAGAATTGCTTTGTAAAAATTCCAACGTTTTTTTTTATGCATTAGAGGATAAATTTAACGTTTAAGTTACATTTAACTTGTTTAGACAAACATTAGGTTTATTTGAATAGCCGTTGTTCAAAGTTGAAACCAACAGATGCACGCACATTTTTGCCAATTTTAAAGACGTTCCTACTTATGTTTTTTCTTTTACATTTTCTGTCATGTTGTTCCTAATTTCATCACACATTATATTACTCCATTCCAAATATATTTCCTCCATTTTTTGTGGACTCTACCCTTTTGTGGGCTTGCATTTTCTGGATCCGGGGGATAAGGCTAAAGCCTTTTAGAATTTGTGGACTTCAGCAAGGGTAGCTTTAAGCAAAGCCCAAAAGGCTCTTGCTTTTTTTCTTCACGACAAAATAATTACGCATTCGCTGTTTTTCTTCTTCTTCTTCTTCTTTTTAATGGTTAAATGCAATCTGAAATAGTTTTATTATTGATGAATTTTCTTTTTGAGAACAATTCTTTTTACTTAACCTCGATTGAGTTGCACAACTCATCAAGAGAGTTCCTCCTTGTATCAACAACAAGATTTGCTACTGAAAATGCTAAGAATACTGACAATGATCGTCTAAACCTAAGGGTAGACTCAAAGCTTGAGAATATTGCAGCCCTTTCTTTCCAAGTCTATAAATATAACCTGATCGGTATACCGGACAGTCCAAATATACTACTACAATAAACTCAGACATTAGTTTCAAAGATGGAAACTAGCTAGGCTAGAAATAATTAGCATAATTAATTAGCAGCTAGCAGTTAATCTAACATGCTTTAACGATTATTCGAAACCATGAATAACACACGTTCTTTAAGAATCCATATTTTTGACTTCATCAACAAAATTATTTACATCCACACAAATGAAAGGAGTAAAGTACTTATAAGGTTATTTTTTACAAAGATATTTGACAAAGGAAAGTGGATGAAAAAATGTGAGGAGGAGTGAGTACAATTTGTAGACCACCTTGTCATTAAACATGAGATCCATTACCATATTGAAACCTAGCTAGAGAATCGTTTACTCTCTCAAGCACTCCTCTTGAGTGTGCAAATTAAAGAGATGATCACTTTCTTCAACCTTCCACTCGAAGATTATGCATCATTTATCTTTATGAATAGAGGCTGACCGGCCGTCTGTTTTAGGACACAATCATATATTAAATAAAAACTAGCTTTATAACCCGTGCAAGGCACGGTCATGCTCTAGAATATTACGTATTTTTTCATCAATTTTGATGTATTTTATCAATTATTTGAAAATTTAAGTTATCATTTGTTGTGAGAACTTCCTAGTTCACTGAAAAATTATTGCGTTCCTCACCCCCCGAAATCTCCCCCTTTCTCTCTCTAGTCTCATTCTCTTCCCCTCCTTCGATGGTGGCTGCCTTCTCTTTTCGCTGTCACTGCCCGAAGATCCCTCTCTTATCCTTCTTTTACTGTCTCTTTAGCTTTTCTTTCCATCCTCCCCACCCCCTCCGCCCTTTCTCTTTTCTCCTCGCATCCTTCATCTTTTCTTCTTAACTTTTGTTTTGGATATGTATTTTGATCGGTTCATTGTAATTCTATATCTTCTAGTTGATGTTCGTTCCAGGACGCTGTGGCTGATTACTTGTAGTTTTATTGGCCGAAGATGGATCTCAAGACATGGTACGATTGTAGAATTATTTTAGATCTAACTTAGATATTTGTTAGTTTCCCTAGTAGTTGGTGTTCTTACTTCTCGTGTACCAACCCAGATTTCTATTTTCTAAAAACTACATTACTGCATTATTTCCCTCCCACTTGTGTGTTGGTGATTAATCTCTTCGATTCGATATAATTTTGGATTCTGATATGGTTTAATGCCTCGTGTTGTTATATCCCAGTATTGTGGATCGATTTATCTTTCATGTAATTAATGTCTAAGGAAGTGAATGCAGGAATGTAAAATAAATGCAACAAACACATATCTGTTAGGTCCAAAGTATCGTAGAAGGGGGGGGGGGGGGGTTGAATACGATACTCACAAATAATTCAATTTCGTTCGCGGATTAATCTTTCAGTTCTATAACGAAATCAAACACACCAAACCAAATCAAGTTTCGGGGAATATATCTTTTTATAAATATAAACCTCGAGGGGTGCTACAATTTCTAATCCGTAGATTAACTTCAATGAGTTTAAGGTTACACAAATTCAAAACAATGATCAAATTCTGAGCACTATTAATTCTCTGATAATTTCTCCGGCTCAGTTCTCTCTCTCAGTAATGTCTTTGTGTAGAATGCCTTAACTGAAGAAGACACTATCTTCACTCTGTATTAACTACAGTCTTCAATTGAAAAACCATCGAACCAAACTTGAAGAATCAATCCTGGCCGTTGGATCTTCATCAACCATATAAAACAAAACAAACTTTTCACCTGCTCCTCAATTAGAAAACTATCGAATGGATTAAAAGTATTTTCCATTCGATAGTTTTATAAATAAAACTATCGAATGACAAATACTTAATTATAGTTTTCTTAAAGAATTTCCTTAACCATATTCGATAGATTTCATTTATGAAAAACCATCGAACATTTTCTTTTGTACTTAATCATTTGAAAAACCTTTTGAGTTCCAGGGTGTCTAGTTTTAGACTGTATCAATTTCTTCTGAGACGATAAAACAACTTGATCTTTTTAGTGCCGTCACCTAGTGCAACTGGTCTGGTTCACAGATGAATAACACTTGATCAATTCTTCTTTTATGTCTTCAATTCAATGTTGTTGATAAGTCCTTTGTCATTCTGGTTGCTTCATTTAAATCCCTGGAATTCCGTGGTACTTAACCCTAAATCATTCACATACTTCTGTCATCTTGAAAGTCTTGTTTCTTTTGCTGTCACTGAGGCTTGAACATTTTCATGAACTTCTTTCCGTGACCTGTTTACGGACTTCAAGAATACATAACGTATTTTGATTTTTTGAGTTTACCTTTTCTTCTTTGATTCTGGATTCCTGTGCTTCGGTTAATATTATTGTCTGTCTTGTCCTTTGTTGAGTTATAGTTATCTCTTTTACATCTTATGTTACATTATGTTTTACAATCTCCCCCTATTTGATTGGATAGAGTTCGACAAGAAAATACTTCGAGGATAACTCAACTAACTAAGGAAACATTAAACTAATTAAAGTAAGACAACGTAATAATATTAAATGCATTCTGGATCAGATATATATACATTTCCAGATTTCATAAATCAAAAAACAATTAAACTTTATACAATGAAGTTGCTCCTCTAGTCTGAGCTGATAGTTCCTTTGTTCTTTGCTTCAATCTTCAGTCCATTCCAATCTCACCTTCTTCAATTATTGGATCGGAGTTAGCAGCTTGATAATCAATCACTGATAGATAGTGCAGTGGTTCTCCAGGTTTAAGGATTGCTCCTTGGATGTGTCTTCCAATATATTCAACCTTTTGACCCACTCCAGCCCATAACCATGCAATGTTAACATCTTTCTTGTTTAGCTTTGGCATGTTTGGCAGTCTGGTATGCACTTCCAATCCTCTTTCCACTCTTTTCCTATAGTAAGGAACATTCTCCATTAGAAATCTTCTAAGAGTGTCTGCTGCTTTGTCCTTATCCGTTGATGAGAATCCAGTGGATCTAAGATACTTCTCAACTGAGATTAGATAGATACTTGGGTAGTCCCTCAGTTTGTCCTCAGCCAAATAGCAGATTCTGAACAAGTCATTCGTCATGAATCTAACCATTGGAGGATCTTCAGTAATCTCTGGACCGACTTTCATCAAGATCTCCTTAACATGCTCACAGAGCAGTTCATTCAGCCTTGTCGTCCTTTGAATCTTGATGAGAATAACCTGCAACTCTGTGTATGTCCTCTGTTCTAAAAACTTAGTGGAAATCACAAATGTACCTTTCTCCAAAAAATTGATCAGGATGTTCCAGGCTCCATTTGCTTTAACCCCAGCTTTCAGAAAGATCATAGAGTTTCTCAATGCTTTGAAGTAAGTCTGATCTTCAAGATTGGCACTTCTGATGTCCTTAATGATAACTTCCACCTCAGCATTGTCGTTGACTTCTAATCCGTCTTCAACTCCGCAAAAGGTTTTATAAGCCATCTCCCATTCATTACCTTCTTTCTTTGCCAGATCTATCATCTTCTTCCTCCTCACTTCATTATACACCTTGAATCTCTTCAGTTTTTCACTCCTCAGAATTGCTTGTTGTTTCTCTTTCTCAGCTTGCCTGACATCTACTGCAGCTCTCTGAGCTCTTATTGCTTCCAAGGCAGCTTCTTCTTCAGGTGATAGAGAATTTGCTTCTTCTTCCATATTATCCTCCCAGATTGGATGTTCAATGGGCTCTGGATAATATGGCTCATGCTCCTCTAGAATAGGTTGCTCATGCATGACCTCAAATTCCTCTTCACTCTCCTTCTCTTCTTCTACAAGTTCCTCTATCCAGTAATGTCTGATAGGAACAGCTTCAACTGTCTCCCAAACTCCCCATCCATCCTTAGGCTTCTCTTTCTCCCCTTCTCCAACTTTCTCCCCCTTAGTTGAGGAATCCTCGACGAAAGCATCCTCAGCATAAAAGGTAGTAGAAGGATCAGGTTGCTGATTTGAAGGACCAGGTTGGCCAGTTTGTTGGTTCTTCAGCATAGTCCAAATTGACTGTACTCCATCACTTTGATTTTCCATGAAATCCAATAGATCCTTATTCATCTCTTGCATAGAAGTCAGCTTCAGGTCAATGTCATCCAATCTGGAGTTGGTAGTCTTCTCAATCTTGTCCAATCTCTGGTTCAGCTTAGACTCCACTCTAGAAAGGGTGTTCATTGCATCTTTTACCCTAGCTTGACCATCCCGGATAACCAGAACGTCTTCTCTCAAAGCTTCTTGTCCTTGCGACAAAGCATCTACTTCATTCATGAAACCATCTTTAAGTTCCTTGATGTCCGTCCTCAACTCGATCAGTTCATCCATAGCTTCCTTCTTTAAGGAGTCCACTGCCTGCTTCGTACCTGTTATAGTGCCAGATGCACTGCCAATGACCCTGAATGTTCTTCTTGAATCAGCTGCAGCCAAGTCAACCTTCTCTTGAATAGTCTTTAAAGAAGCATTGGCTTGACTAGAGGAGATCTCTTGGTCAAAGGAAGGTCGCAGTGGAACCTTGAATAATGGATTTCCTTCTTTGTTATGAACTATCATCTCCTTGAGGGAAGATTGAACTTGTAGCTCTCTTTCTGTCGGTAACAACATATCATCAATATTAGGTAGGGTTAGGGTGTCACTCCTCACATTTGGCTCTGGGTGTATACTCAACGTTTCTGTCGGTGTTTGAATCATTTTTCCTTTCCCACTCAGGCCAGGTGTAAGTGTTTTTGTTTCACTCAAATCCTTTGTGTTGATTGTACCTGCAGAAGAAAACACCGTAGCCATCCTTAAGGAGGTCACCGGTGGTGCAATGGGGCTTCACAAGTCCCCGTCCTTGGATAAACCAAGTTGCTGATCATCCGTAGATGATATATCCTTTGAAGGATCTAGAGTTTGAATCTCTAGGGGGTTAGAAACAGGCTGTTAGTCCTTGTGTATTGCAGAAGGGGGGGGGGGATGAATGCAATACTGATAAAATTCAATCTAAATTTCAACAACTAAAATCAAGATTAAACGTTATCAGCAATATATGCAATCACGAACAGTATTCAGTAAGAACAAGATTCACAAAATAAATGTTTTATTTATTTTGCAAAGTGTTGCTACAACCTCAAGAAAGAATTCTCGAGCTTCGGGTTTTCTTCAAAGACACTTGCTTGTCTTCGTTACAATTCTAGAATGAATTGATAGTAGGTATAAGACTAACCCTATCACTATCAGTCACGGGTTTGTGAAGATGCTGTCACTGTCAAGTGGCAGCTTCTTACAGATTGTCTTACCCATGTGACTTTCCTAAATTGCTAACATGTCAGATATACATTACAAAGAAAGCAACCTAGATTCATTCCATTTCCAGCTAAACCAATTCAGCAGATAAAGACTTGACCTTGCTCTTGAATTGATTCGCTTTTGTTTTGCAGTGCTTGAAGCTTCTGTCGTAGTCTTGCAGACTTGGTGCAACTTAGGGATACTGCATCACGCCTGTTTCTTGAACATTTAAACTGTCACGGGATTTGACTGAGAAAGATACCTAGCATAAGGATCTTTATTGAGACAGTTACTTTTGCCGCAAAGCTTGCTGTCACAGGAATGATCTTTTGGTGACAGTATGAGTTCCCCGCATAGAGTGCTGTCGAGGATCCCAAACTTGCTGTCGAGGGCAATAGTTGCTATCGCGTAGTCTTCCGCCAATGTTGCTGTCAGAGTGAATATGCTGTCGTGACTTGCAACATTCTGTCTTCTTGTAATCTTACTGTCACAGCTTTAGGACAGTAACCTTTATTCATGTTGTCATCCAAAAAGCATTCTTTGAGGCTTGAACACATAAGTGAACTTCTTTCAAACAATACAACTAGAATAACATTACATACTGATTACAAGAACATACTTTGGCTATGACAGTATGTTCTACTTAATTTGAAAGATTAAGTACAATCAAAGTTAAGTTATTTCAATGCTATCACCCATAAATCCCAACAATCTCCCCCAATTTGTTTTTATGGAAAATAACAACAAATTTACAATATGTGCTGACAACTTAACTAACAAGATCAGAATTTAAGAATTTTCACTTAGCTTGAGATCTCCTCTTCTGTCTTGCTGCATCCTCTCTTTTGAGAGCTTCTGCCAAGCAGCTTCTTAGACTTTCTACAAGAGAAATTTCAGCAGCAGACACTGCATCATCCTCTACTTCATCAATGATCTTCTTTATGGAAGGGGATATGAGAGAACTAACATCCCTGAGATTTAGCCATTGCTCTATATCATATGGATAGGTTCTGAAATGAAGTTCTTCATTAATGAGCTTGAATCTACTTCCAGGATAAGCATTGAGAGACTTCCTTCTTTGCTTGTCCAGTTTTGAGTCTTCTCCTTTTCTCCCTTCCAATAACTTCTCTATCTCATCAGAACAAATCTGTTCCAAGGGATGAATTGAACCAGCTACCATATACTGTAAATCCTTCAGAGTGGATGTTTTAAGCTTATGCAAGCTGCAAACATAGATTTCTTCTTTTAGGAACTTGACTCTTAGGGGATTTTCCAGCATATATGGTTGATAATTTGGAGCTTCACTTTCTACCTTGTTAGAGGCCTTGTGTTTTTCCAGTAATTCAGCTTCCTTCTTATCAAGTTCTGACTGAGTTTGAGAATATTCAGAAGATTCAGGTTGTTTGCTTGGCTTGGGTTCCCCTTCCTTAGTTGGTTGGGTTTGCCCTTCTTCTGTGGGTAAATCATCAAACTCATAGTACCAGTGGTATGGTATAGGAGAGGCTGGGAGATCAGTAAGAATATCAGCATCATCAAAATCTGCAAAGTTATAGCCAAATTTCTGATAAAATTCAGCATCCCTATCTGCCTGATATTTTAGAACATGTTCCATGACAGCCTTTGAAACATCATCATAGCTCTCCAGCAACTCTACCATTCTTTCCAGGTAGAAGAAATCAATTCTTCTTTTATCTATGGTTGATGTACTTTTCTTGGTTGATGTGGCTACCAGATTGAAGTCCTTGTCAATCTTGGCTGACCTTGATTCTTCCCACCACAGAATGTACTCAGTGGCCTCTTGATTTGCATCCAGCTTAACCTCAACGCTCTTGATTTCTCTTGATTGCATTTGTTGAATCTTGAGACTGTTGGGAGGAATTGATTGAATTGGCTTTTTGAGATTCCTGCCAAATCCAGTGGCCTTTTCCTTTCCTGAGTACTTGTGCTTCCCTGTAGGTTTCTGTCTAGAAAACCATGCCTTAGCTTTAGCTTTCAGTCTTTTGGACTTGACAGTAGCCTTGGCTTCATCCTTGACAGAACCTTCCTTGACAGTACCCTTGTCGACAGCATCTTCCAAGACAGCATCTTCTATGACAGTATCCTTGTCGACAGTACCTTTGGTGACAGCATCTTTTTCAGCATTTATGCAGTCAATAGCACATCTAAGAATGCTTGCCTCCAAAGCTTCCAGTATTCTTGACTCCTCTTCATCTGTTGCACCAGCATCTTTCTTTTCCTGGCTAGGAGTTTCTTCATTGCCTTCATTCTGGGATTGAATACCAGTATTCCCAGAATTACTTCCACCAGCATTTCCAGCATTTCCAGAAGCTTCACCACCTCCATCCTCACCATCTTCATCATCATCATCATCATCATCATGGGGAGGAATGTTATAGAAGCAACTTCCACCTTGATCATTTCTTTTGGCATTGGCTCTAGTGATTAGCTCCTTCATTCTAGCTCCCAGTGCCTTGTCTCTCAACACCAGCATTTTGTAGATTTCTTGAACATCATGAACTCTTCCTAGATTGGCATTTGAACTGAGTATTCCATCTAGTACCTTCAGAATTGACTTGGTTTCCATTCTGGATGGGCTACCCAAATTCATGAAGCTGTTCCTTCTTGTGCCATCCTTAGTTTTGGATCTGTAAAAAACACTTGGTGGATTTGAGTAGACTTCAGGTAGCTTCTGTGTGATCAGGTTCTGGATTTGCATATCCAATATTTCATTGAATGGTGTTTGAGTTGCCCTGATCATTCCCTTCAAAGCACACAACACCTTTGCTGGCAGACTCTGCAATAGCTGCATTGTGATGAAATAAGATATGCCAGAAGTGAGATAAATACTTATAGCCCATCTTTTCTCATCATTCACCATTACACTGACACTAGTAATTTGTTCCTTTAACAGTTTTGTGGTGTTGGTTGGACGGTTGCTAGGAGCATTCATTGCTTCTTCCACCAAACTGCTAAACTTACTGTCATGGTTGTGTAATGTGCTCTCCCTGTAATCCACCATCAAGACATTGGCTTCCTCTTGATCAAATTCAGTGCCATTTGTCCAAATAATTCCACCATGAATGGATTCAGGCAGTTTCCCTTTACCTTTTCCAAGTTTGTTTTGTTCCTCCATTTCTCTCCATTTCTTCTGTAAAGCAGTTTCTTGAGTTTCTGGAGTAGGTTCTCTAATCACCACAGGAGGCAAGATTGGATGTCTAGATGCAGGTCTTCTTTGCAATGCATCTTGAGTTTCCTTTGACATTAACACCCTTTCTCCATCCATTTCCACTTCAACAGGCTTTTCAGCTTTATCCTGTGGTTTTGCACTGCTTGGTTTGACTTGCTCCCCCTTAGACATTGCTTTCCTTTTAGCTCCCCCTCTGGTCTCCACAGCTACAGGCTCCCCCTGAGTTCCACCTGATTCTTGAATAGGCAATGATTCTGATCTTGCTACCTTCTCCCCCTTAGTTGAGTTGGCAGCTACCAGGTCAGTAAGGAACTGAATAGAGAGTTGAGTAGCAGCAAAACCATCAACCACCAGTTGAGAGAGAGAGTCCAGTTTGGAGTCCAAAGTAGCACACTGTCCTTCAAGAGCTGCAATCCTGTTACCAAAAGTAGCAGAGGGGCCACCAGACCTTAACCTTCTTGGAGGGGAAGGAAAAGACAGGGGCCTGGAGGCTATGGGGGTTCTCACACTCTCAGGGTGTTTTTGAGTGATCTCATCACCCCTCACAGTTTGACTCTCAAGGCCTAGTGCCTGAATAGTGTGGGCTCCCTCAATATCTCTCTGGACATGCTCAAGTCCCTCTCCTTTTGCCAGCTCATTTGGCTGCCTCTCATTTTTATGCTCACCTCTCTTTTCTTTTATCTCTCTTTTCTTTTGCACACCCTCACTCAACCTAGATGCATGGGTATGAGCAGTACTAACATGCATGGAAGGAGAAGATTTAGAATGTACCTTTAGGAGTTTGGCAAGAGGTAGGTCATCATCAGAGGCATCCTCAACAAGTACAGCATCAAAATCAGGCTGGGAGGGCTGGACAGCATCTTGAGTAGGAATGGTACTGTCAGTTGGAGTCTGGACAGCAGGTTCTGGCATGACAGCATCTTTGGGAGGTGGAGTGACAGTAGGTTCTGTAGTGACAGTATCTTTCTCTCCACCTTTGACAGTAGCTGTGTCCAGGACAGTAGCATCCCCAGTGTCTTTGACAGCAACAGAGGCTGTGACAGCATCTTCCTGAAGGTAAGATGCTCCTTGGAGATCAGACAAAGTGTTGGCTGTTTCATTTTCTGACAAAATACCACTTTGCCCTAGCTCAGTGTTTGGAGGAGTGGTGTCCATCTCACTTTGAGAAATGGGTTCTTGTGGACCACTAGATGGGGCTCATCCATGATTGGAGATGGATGATCAAAACCTGAAGGGTTGGGACTGTCCCCTTCTCTAGGTTGTGGAGAAGAAACAAAAGAATGTGTAGGGAAGGAAGAAGGTGAAAGTGTAGTAGAGAGTGGGGGCTGATTCACAGATGAAACATGTGAACCATCAATAGGAGTAGAGAAATCCTCACTGTGCCCTAACTCACTGTGTGTTTCTTCAAGTGGGGGTATCTCAGGTTGGGAACCATGAGTTTGTGCAGACTCTGTACAGGGTGCCTTGGGAGACAGGCCAATTTCAATAGATGTCCCTTGTTGAGAAGGCACATCTAGGGAGGAGTTTATTTCCCTGGTTTCCTCTACAGTCTTTTGGGAGACTGCAGGGTGGCTGACAGTGGTTTTGGTCCTCCTAGCTCTCTTCTTCTTAGGCTCAGGGGGAACCACTGTGGGTTCTGTTTAACTACCTTCCTTATTTGCTGCACTAGGTGCAGTGTCTCCCTCTTGACTAACAGAGCTACCACCAACATCAGCTTCTAAGGATCTTTTTCTGGATTCTTGCAAGGCTTCTCTTTGGGCTTTGGGAAGTCTAGAGGGCCTAGGCTGAGTGTATGGTGTTGAATGGGGGTTAACTGAATTTGGGTCTAATTCAGTTTCATTCTCAAGAGAAAAAGAATCATAACCAGAAGGTAATGGATAATCAAGGTTGGACACTTGATCAACCATGTGCTGAGTGAAACAAATTGGAATATGTGCATTGAGATTTTGTGATGATAATAGTGTGTGTGTGTTCTTTTTCAAAACTGAGCAAGCCTCTAAACGAGGAGCAGCATCATTAAAATCAAAGAAAGAATTAATGCACAACATAAGAAAGCGAGGGTAGTGTGATACCTTCTTACCTATGGCAGCTGTGAGTTGTGCCATGAGGAGAGCTCCAACATTCACCTTGTATCCATGGATAAGAGAATGTGTCAGTTTCTTGATGTAGGAGGGTATCCCATTCCAGCATGTGGACTTGGTAGAGAACACCTTGACCATTGCATCAAATATCATGCTCCACTCCTTCCTTAGATACTTCCTGTCCATTTCACCAGACGGGTACCACTTGGTTGTTCCCTCTTCGAGAATAGGGCCTGCATACCCAATCTTCAAGAAGAGCTTCTTCAGAGTGTCATCATTAGCAAGTGGAGCAAAGTTTTGGCCTGCTTCCAGTGTAATTCCAAGAGCAGTATTGATGACCTCAGCTGTGAGAATGTATTGTTGCCCAGAGATTGTGAATTGAATACCAGGGTTCTCACCCTCAGTTTGAGCAACAGCAGTTTGCCAAAACGCCTCAAGTCTGTCTAAGTCGAGAATGGGGGTTGAGGTTATGGCATAACCGAGATAGGACTTGTTCAAGAAAAACACTAGTCCTTTGAAACCTTCACCAGCATCATTTGGGGAAAAGATGCCAGCAAAGTTTGTTTGAGAGAGAGTCTGTTTGGGGGCCATTTAGATTTCAAGAAAAGAAGAAAGTGAGAAAGTAGCTTTTTGCTTGAAGAAAAGTATTTTGCCTTGAGTTTTTTGAGAGTGATATGTCTGAGTAACTGGAGAATAAATATGGGTATCTCAAACGTTTGCTCAAAAAGTGGAGTTAAAGGACATGTCTTAACCCACTCTCTTAACACGTGAGTTACTGCCCGTTATTCACTGTCAATCGTGGGGTGAATATCCAATTACAACGGTCCACTATTGTTGACAGTAACCTGTGCGCTAGAAACAATCTGTCAGTAATAAGTGGTGGTGACAGTAGGTTTTGCGCGACAGCAACTATTGCGCAAAAACATGCTGTCACCGTTAAGCATTTGAGTGACAGTATCCTTTAAAGGTCGTGACAGAAAGTCTTTCCCTGCTGTCAAGAAGGTTGCTGTCAAGAGACACGGGACAGTATCCTTCTTTGTGACAGTAATTTAAATGGGAAATTGTTTCTGTCAGGAACTAATTAGAATGCGTTGCTCATATACTTAACCTAAAATTAACAGAATATGAATTTAGCAATGTAATCTTTCAAACACAGATATTAAGCAAGTTACACAGACAAGTCATAAACTCAGTAACCACATAAACAGGAACTTTTATTATTGTTAATAAAATCATTAATATTGAACATTGAGTACATCATTCTATGATTTTATCAACTAGTTCTAAGACTTCTTCCTTAATCTCTTCTTCAGAGCGGCCTTCTTTTTCAAGAAGTGCCTGAAGCTCCTTCTCTTCTTCCATAGCCTTGGCCTCCTCTTCCTTAGCCTTGGCCTCCTTTTCCTCGTCTATCTCATCCATGGCGTCCAACAGCATTTCAAAGAGCTCATCGATCTCTTCATTGTCGGGTTCACTATCACACTTCTTTAGACCAACTTCGATTCCTACTTTGTTTTCCATTATTTACTTTAAAACTGAGAGCAGACTGGTGAAACCTAAGGTTAATTTATAGGCAAAACCGTCTAAGGATCAAAGTCTAATGGTCAACAGTTAGAGTACCCATACAACTACCACAAAAGTAATTAATGGTCGTGTCCTCCTTTAATCCTACAGATTAATGCAAAAGACTGTGAAAGTCCAATGGAACAGATTTTTAACTCTCAAACTTAACGGATAACCACATTAAAGTCATACACGGTTTAAAAGTATGAGACTGGCACAAAATACTGACATGAAAAGTCAAATCAACACATGCTGTCACATAACAGACATAAACCAAGTAGACAGTAACTTCTCTTGACAGCAGGTTTGAAGTTGCTGTCATGAGCTTCAATAAGAATTGAAAATTTAGAAACCTTAGTAAATTAACATACCAGATTCAGCATTCCCAATTCACTTACCAACCTGTTGAAGGTTGCTTCATCCAATGGCTTAGTGAAGATGTCAGCAAGTTGCTTGTCAGTTGGGACATAAATCAGCTTCACAGTTCCTTGTTCAACATGCTCTCTGATAAAGTGATGTCTTATATCAATGTGCTTTGTCCTAGAGTGTTGAACTGGATTGTCTGAGATGGCTATGGCACTAGTGTTGTCACAGTAAATAGGAATTTCTCTTAACACTAGACCATAATCTAGAAGTTGACTTTTCATCCATAGAATTTGTGCACAGCAACTGCCTGCAGCAATGTACTCAGCTTCTGCAGTTGAGGTAGAAACTGAATGCTGCTTCTTGCTAAACCATGAGACCAATCTTCCACCAAGAAATTGACAGCTACCAGTAGTACTCTTTCTGTCAATCTTGCATCCAGCATAGTCTGAGTCTGAGTAACCAATTAGATCAAATCCAGTATTCTTAGGATACCAAAGGCCTAGGTTAGGAGTGCCTTTTAAGTATCTAAATATTCTCTTGATGGCTACCAAGTGTGACTCCTTTGGATCACTTTGAAACCTTGCACAGAGACATGTAGCAAACATGATGTCAGGTCTGCTAGCAGTTAGGTATAGGAGGGATCCTACCATGCCTCTATAGGTGCTTGAGTCAACTTTCTTTCCTTTAGGATCAAGATCCAGACTAGTTGCTGTGGACATTGGTGTCTTTGCAGGAGATGAATCTTCCAAGTTGAACTTTTTGAGAAGTTCCTTGATATACTTAGCTTGACTTATGAAGATTCCATCAGTTTGTTGAAGAATTTGTAACCCCAGAAAGAATGACAGTTCTCCCATCATGCTCATCTCATATTTGTTGCTCATGAGATGGGAAAACTTCTCACACAGCTTCTCATTTGTAGAACCAAAAATGATGTCATCCACATAGATTTGTACCAGAATGATGTCCTTGCCATGATGTTTGTAGAAAAGTGTCTTGTCCACCACTCCTCTGGTAAACTGGTTTTCCAGAAGAAAGGTGGAAAGTGTGTCATACCATGCCCTGGGTGCTTGCTTTAGTCCATACAAAGCTTTGAAGAGTTTGTACACAAAATTATGCATTTCAGCATCCTCAAACCCTGGTGGCTGTTCCACATACACTTCTTCTTCCAGCTCTCCATTTAGAAAGGCACTTTTGACATCCATCTGAAATACTTTGAAGTTGCAGTGTGCAGCATAAGCTAGAAAGATTCTTATAGCTTCAAGTCTTGCAACAGGAGCAAATGTCTCATCATAATCTATTCCCTCTTGTTGACAGTAACCTTTAGCCACTAGCCTTGCTTTGTTCCTTGTCACCAATCCATTTTCATCAAGTTTGTTTCTGAAAACCCACTTGGTCTCAATAACTGACTTTCCCTTAGGTCTTGGAACCAATTTCCATACATTGTTTCTTTCAAACTGATTTAGCTCTTCCTGCATGGCTATCACCCAGTCAGAATCCAACAATGCTTCATCAATTGTCTTAGGTTCCATCTGAGACAGGAAGCATGAAAACATGCTGTCAGCAGAGACGTTGTTCCTTGTCCTCACTCCAGAATTAGGATCACCAATGATAAGGTCACTTGAGTGATCTTTGTTCCACTTGGTGATTCTGGGCAAGCTACTTGACTGCACAGGAACACTTCCTTCAGTTTGTTGAGTTGAGTGATCACCAATCCCATTGTCTTCACCATGTTCTTCATTGTCTCCAGAGTCACCATTGTCATGAATGTTAGAGGATATGGTCTGTGACTGAGCTGGAGTTTGGTTGACAGTAGTGGCATTGACAGTATCTTTATCAACTTCTACAACTTGAGTGAAGCTAGGTTCTTCATCCACAATCTCCTCAGCTTCCAAGTATCCTTGATTCTCAAATCTGAATGTCTGCATCTTTCCTTCTTCATGCAGTCCTGGAAACTTGGTTTCATCAAATGTGACATTAACACTTTCTTCAATAATCTTGTGTTCCATAACATAAACTCTGTAGGCAGTCCTTTCTGTGCTGTAACCCATGAATAGTCCTTCAAAAGCCTTGGTGTCAAATTTTCCTTTCTTCTCATGGTTGTCTTTCATCATAAAGCATTTGCTCCCAAACACATGAAAATATTTGACAGTAGGTTTCTTTCCAGTTAACAGACAGTAAGGAGTACTTGCATGAGTTTTGTTGATCATGGTTCTGTTCTGAGTATAACAGGCTGTGTTGATAGCTTCAGCCCAGAAATATGTTGGCAGCTTAGCATCATGCAACATAGTTCTAGCTGCTTCAATGAGAGTCTTGTTCTTTCTTTCTACAACTCCATTCTGCTGTGGAGTTCTTGCAGCAGAGAATTGTTGTACAATTCCTTCATCTTTGCAGAAATTTCCAAGTGTGGCATTTCTGAATTCTGTACCATTGTCACTCCTCAAGATTTGAACTTTTGAGTTTGGGGTTCTATCAAGAACTCTGACTTGATCAATAATCACTTGAGCAGCTTCATCTTTGGATTCAAGAAGTTTCACCCAAGTGTACCTTGAGTAATCATCCACCATTACTAAGGCATATCTCTTTCTGGCCATAGATGGTACATTGACTGGTCCAAAGAGATCCATGTGAATTAACTTGAGTGCTTCTGTGTTGGTGTTTACTTGCTTGGACTTGTGCACAGCTCTTCTCAGTTTGCCCATTTGACAATCTTCACACAATCCTTCTTGACAGAATTCCTGTTGGGGCAAACCTCTCACTAACTCTTTCTTCATTAGAATGTTCATTGTTTTGAAGTTGAGATGTGAGAGCTTCCTGTGCCAAAGCATACTGTCACCAACAGTAGCTTTGCTGTAAAAACAGTAAACTTTATCCTTCTTTGTTGAGCTTAGATCAGCAACAAACAGGCTTCCTTTTCTGACCCCTTTTAGAGAGAGGCTTCCATCCTTCTTGTGATAGATGTTGCACACCATCATGTCAAAGTCAACCTTAAATCCTCTGTCACTGAATTGGCTGACACTGAGTAGGTTGTGCTTCAATCCATCCACAAGAGCAATATCTTCAATGACAACATTTCCAATTTCCAGACAGCCATATCCCACTGTGCAACCCTTGCTGTTGTCTCCAAAGGTTATGATTGGGCCAGCTTTCTCTACATAATGTGATAGCAGGGCTTTATCACCTGTCATGTGTCTTGAGCAACCACTGTCAATAATCCACATGACCTGATTTTTCTTCTTACCCTGCAAAACAGAATGTTTCTAAGTTGCATATGGTACCCAATCTTTGTTGGGTCCTGCAGTTTCAGTGTTTCCTGAGTTTCTTTCAGTCACAACATCACAAGCATTATCAAAGACTTCCTGTTTGACTTCTCTTTTCACCCACTTAGGTTTAGAATTGGACTTGGTCCTTTTCTTAGTGGATGAAGCCTTTTTGCTGTTGCCAGAAGGCTCAGAAGTCTCAACAGTGTTTAGGTATGAGCATTTTTCAGTAGAGAGAACAGGTAAGTTAAAGCATGTACTCATGGCAGTGATTTTGCATGGCATACAATCAATGTTATTACAGACACTCATAGTTCTATGCATAAGGGGGGTTCTGTGTAAGTTACCATTGAGTTCAGTAGCATTGATCTTATCCTCAATTGGTTTCTTACAAACATGTGTTAAGTGATGAGTAGATCCACAGTTATTGCACAGTTTCCTAGAAGCACCTCCAACATTAGTGTATCCATTTCCTTTATTGACACCTACCTTACCATTTCTGTTTTTAGACTTGGGAGTTACTGGATTGACAGTATGTTCAGAAGTTGCTGTCGAACTTTCCTTGACAGTATCTTTTATTCCTACTATCTTGACAGAAGGTTTGAAAGTTGCTGTCTTGGAATCATTCTTGACAGTATCTTTGAAAGATTCTGTCTTGCCAACTGTGACAGCATCTTTTGAACTTACTGTCTGATTGCTTGGTAAGTTTACTGTCTTGGGGATTGTGACAGTATCCTTTCCATCCTTGAATGTGCTATCAACTCCTTCATCCTCATCAAGAATTTCTTGTTTGATGAGCATGGCTTCTTCATCAAACTCAATTTCAGCAGCTTTGAAAATAGGAGTTTTAACTTTCTTGAGAATGGTGGGTTTGACAGCAGCATTTCCAGGACAATCTTGAATCACAGTTTCCTTTCCAGGTCTTCTACCATAAGAAAAACCTATACCAACAGACTGATTTTCTGTATGCTTATCATTGTAATCCTGAACTATCTTTGATGAGTTTCTATAGGCCTTAATCTTAAATTCATTTTCAGCAATCTCATTCCTCAGGAATTCCTCAACCTCCTTAGCACATTTTAATTCATTTTTAAGTTTAGCATTCTCTTGAGCTAAAGAGCCTAGTGAACTGGTTTTGAGAACAAGAGAATCATTTTCAGACTGAAGTGTTTCATTTAGCTTACTTAGTCTAGAGATTTCCTCATTAGCAGCAGACAAGCTAGTATAGACATTGAACATTTCAGCACTTAAGTCTTTAATGGTTTTCTTATACTCATCAGTAGACATATCAAGTAAGACAAGTGAAGGTACCTGACTTGAAGGTGTTGATGCTACCTCATCAGTGCTAGCCATGAGAGCTAGGTTGACATATTCTTCCTCTTCTTCATCATCAGAATCATCCCAACACTTTCCTTCAGCCACATAGGCTCTACCTTGATTTTTCTTGGAGTATCCACCAGTTCCTTTCTCATATCTTTGAACCTGTTTGGGTCTTTTGCATTCAGTAGCAAAATGACCAGGTTCTCCACAGTTGTAACATTTGAACTTTGATCTATCCACAAATCCAGTTTTGTATCCTCCTTTGGTTGAACTTCCCACAGCAGCCTTTGATGAGCTTCCTTTGCTGAACTTGGATGCTTGGCCTTGAGGCTTGTATGACCTATCCTTGTTAGGTCCAAAGTATCGTAGAAGGGGGGGTTGAATACGATACTCACAAATAAGTCAGAATGTCCAATCTGTTTTCCTGCACGTCTTCAGTTCCTTCCATTATTAGGTTAATGGTATCCCACATATGTTTCCCGCTTGTACAGTTCATCAACTGATAGCTCATTTCCTTGTCCGCGGAGTCCGCCAATATCAACATTAAACCGGTGTCCAATCGAATCAGTTCTTTGTCAGAATCTGTAAATTCACTTATATCCTTAGGTTGGGTGCCTGAAGGAATCCTGCTACCATCAGGAGCTGTAGATTCACTAATTGGTTTCATTGGTACAAACGGTCCGTTCTCTAATATGCCAATATACAACGGATTAGATGCCTTGATAAATAACAACATCTTCATCTTCCACAAACCGAAATCATCTCTAGTAAACGGGGGAACTTTAATACCAGCGGTTGTCTTTGGAGCACTCATGGTTTCTGAAAATTTCAAATTGTTTAAAATTCAAGAAATTCCAATTAAATGAAAAATTTTGAAAGTTAAAAAATTTGCTTCGAATTTTCACGCTACGTTTGATTTTGGTCTCATTCACCGGATCTGATTTGTATATCAATCAAGTAGCTCTGATACCAATTGTTAGGTCCAAAGTATCGTAGAAGGGGGGGTTGAATACGATACTCACAAATAATTTAATTTCGTTCGCGGATTATTCTTTCAGTTCTATAACGAAATCAAACACACCAAACCAAATCAAGTTTCGGGGAATATATCTTTTTATAAATATAAACCTCGAGGGGTGCTACAATTTCTAATCCGTAGATTAGCGTCAATGAGTTTAAGGTAACACAAATACAAAACAATAATCAAGTTCTGAGCACTATTAATTTCTCTGGTAATTTTCTCCGGCTCTTCTCTCTCTCAGTTATGTGTCTGTGTTGAATACCTTAACTGAAGAAGACACAATCTTCTCTCTGTATTAATTGTAGTCTGTTTTGAAAAACCATCGAATGAGAATTGTAGAAACAATCCTGGCCGTTAGATCTTCATCAACCTTTCAGAAAAGGAATTCTTTTCACCTGCTCCCATAATAAAAAACCATCGAATGAATAAAAATCCATCGAATTAAATAAATTAATTTGTCATTCGATAGTTTTTAAATCAAAACTATCGGATGCCAAACTAATTTACTTTGGTTTTTAATTAATCATTTCAACTACCATTCGATAGTTTTTCAATTAGAAAAACCATCGAATTTCTCTTTCTTGTCTTTAGTCCATAAATGATTCCACTGAGCTTCTGGGTGTTTAAGAAATAGACTGTATCAATTTCTTCTGAGACGATAAAACAACTTGATCTTTTTAGTGCCGTCACCTAGTGCAACTGGTCTGGTTCACAGATGAATAACACTTGATCAATTCTTATTTTATATCTTCAATACAATGCTGCTGATACGTCCCTTGTCCTTCTGGTTGCTTCATCACTGGAATCCCGTGGTACTGAACCCTAAATCATTCACATACTTCTGTCGTCTTGAAAGTCTTGTTTCTTTTGTTGTCACTGAGGCTTGAACATTTTCATGAACTTCTTTCCGTGACCTGTTTACGGACTTCAAGAATACATAACGTATTTTGATTTTTTGTGTTTACCTTTTCTTCTTTGATTCTGGATTCCTGTGCTTCAGTTAATATTATTGTCTGTCTTGTCCTTTGTTGAGTTGTAGTTATCTCTTTTAGATCTTATGTTACATTATGCTTTACAATCTCCCCCTATTTGATTGGATAGAGTTCGACAAGCAAATACTTCGAGGATAACTCAACTAACTAAGGAAACATGAAACTACTTAAAGTAAGACAGCGTAATAATATTAATGCATTCTGGATCAGATATTTATACATTTCTAGATTTCATAATTCAAAAAACAATTAAACTTTATACAATGAAGTTGCTCCTCTAGTCTGAGCTGATAGTTCTCTTGTTCTTTGCTTCATCATTCAGTCCATTCCAATCTCACCTTCTTCAATCATTGGATCGGAGTTAGCAGCTTGATAATCAATCACTGATGGATAGTGCAGTGGTTCTCCAGGTTTAAGGATTGCTCCTCGGATGTGTCTTCCAATATACTCAACCTCTTGACCCACTCCAGCCCACAACCATGCAATGTTAACATCTTTCTTGTTTGGCTTTGGCATGTTTGGCAGTCTGGTATGCACTTCCAATCCTCTTTCCACTCTTTTCCTATAGTAAGGAACATTCTCCATTAGAAATCTTCTAAGAGTGTCTGCTGCTTTGTCCTTCTCCGTTGAAGAGGATCCAGTGGATCTAAGATACTTCTCAACTGAGATTAGATAGTTGCTTGGGTAGTCCCTCAGTTTGTCCTCAGTCAAATAGCAGATTCTGAACAAGTCATTCGTCATGAATCTAACCATTGGAGGATCTTCAGTAATCTCTGGACTGACTTTCATCACGATCTCCTTAACATGCTCTCGGAGCAGTTCATTTAGCCTTGTAGTTCTTTGGATCTTGATGAGTATAGCCTGCAATTCTGTATATGTCCTCTGTTCTAAAAACTTAGTAGAAATCACAAATGTACCTTTCTCCAGAAAACTGATTAATAAGCTCCAGGCACCATTTGCTTTAACCCCAGCATTCAGACAGATTATAGAGCTTCTCAGTGCTTTGAAGTAAGTCTGATCATCAAGATTAGTACTTCTGATGTCCTGAATAATGACTTCCACCTCCGCATTGTCGTTGACTTGTAATCCGTCTTCAACTCCACAAAAGGTTTTATAAGCCATTTCCCATTCAGTACCATCTTTCTTTGCCAGATCTATCATCTTCTTCTTCCTCACTTCATTATACACCTTCATTCTCTTTAGCTTTTCACTTCTCAGAATTGCTTGCTGTTTTTCTTTCTCAGCTTGCCTGGCATCTATTGCAGCTCTCTGAGCTCTTATTGCTTCCAAGGCAGCTTCTTCTTCTGGTGACAGAGAATTTGATTCTTCTTCCATAATATCCTCATCCAAGATAGGATGATCTATTGGTTCAGGATAATATGGTTCATGCTCCTCTTGAATAGGTTGCTCTTGCATGAATTCAAATTCCTCTTCACTCTTCTCTTCCTCCACAAGTTCTTCTATCCAGTACTGCCTGATAGGAATAGCTTCAACTGTTTCCCAAACTCTCCATCCATCCTTAGTTTGCTCCTTCTCCCCTTCTCCAACTTTCTCCCCCTTAGTTGAGGAATCCTCGATAAAAGCATCCTCAGCATAAAAGACATTAGAAGGATCAGGTTGTTGATAGGAGGGGCCAGGTTGTCCAGATTGTTGGTTTTTGAGCATACTCCATATAGACTGTACTCCATCGCCTTGATTCTCCAAGAAATCCATAAGCTGCTTATTAAAGTCATTTATAGAAGCTAACGACAGGTCAATGTTTTCCAATCTTGAGTTGGTATACTTTTCCATATGATCCAGCCTCCTGTTGAGTCTAGACTCCACTCTTGAAAGGTTGTCCATTGCATCCTTCACCCGCGCTTGACCATCCCGGATAACCAGAACGTCCTCTTTTAAAGCTTCATGTCCCTGGGACAGTGCAGTTACTTCATTCATGAATCCATCTTTAAGCTCCCTTACGTCCATCCTCAAATCGACTAGCTCTTCCATAGCTTCCTTCTTTAAGGAGTCCACTGCCTGCTTCGTACCTGTTATAGTGCCAGATGCACTGCCAATGACCCTGAATGTTCTTCTGGAATCAGCTGCAGCCAAGTCAACTTTCTCTTGAATAGACTTTAAAGAAACATTGTCTTGACTGGAGGTGATCCCTTGGTCAAAGGAAGGTCGCAGTGGAACCTTGAATAATGGATTTCCTTCTTTATCATGAACTGTCATCTCCTTGAGGGAAGATTGAACTTGTAGCTCTCTTTCTGTTGGTAACAGCAGATCATCAATATGAGTTAGGGTTTGGGTGTCACTCCTCACGTTTGGCTCTGGGTGTTCACTCACAGTTTCTGTTAGTGTTTCACTCATTTTTCCTTTCCCACTCAGGCCAGGTGTAAGTGTTTGTGTTTCACTCAAATCCATTGTGCTGGTTGTACCTGCAGAAGAAAACACCGTAGCCGTCCTTAAGGAGGTCACCGGTGGTGCAATGGGGCTTCGCAAGTCCCCGTCCTTGGTTAAACCAAGTTGCTGATCATCCTTAGATGATATATCCTTTGTAGGATCTAGAGTTTGAATCTCTAGGGGGTTAGAAACAGGCTCTTTTAACAGCAGAGATCCCGAATCTTCCCCGTGAGTCGGTAAAGACTTCACCTCAATTGACTCCTCAATAGTAATTGATTCACTGTCAACGAGTTGCCGATCTACACCTACGTCAGACCCTTTACCCGCAGGATCCAGATATGTTCCATCTGGGGAGGTAGACAATGACCTTTTAGATTGTGCATTTAGGTCAAAGCCTTCTCTCGACGTCTGTGAAGACCCTTGGTTCAGAGAACCTTCAACCAGTGAACCTGACCGTAATATGGTCGGAACACCAGTTGCTTCCGTCAATTCTTCCTTACTTGATTGAGCTATTGGTTCAGATATTGCTTTCGTTAGCGTAGCCCAATCAGCATCAGAAAAATCAGTAAAGGGCTCTTTGAATGAGAGAAATGAAGTATCAGCAGTTGCCACAGTTTCTGTTCTTCTCCTTTTAGAGGAAGGCAGAGCTGCTGTTGAAGGGTGTATCTCCTTATGTGGTGCTGCTTTGGCACTATCTCCCTCTACACTCAGGGATGTTTCTTTACTGGGTATAGGAGGGGAAGGAGCATCATTTATGTTTTCATTTGGCTCGTTCAAAGGCTCTTCGACCGTGGTTAGAGGTTGTGGGTTTGCAACCTCCTGGTCAGGAATGGCCACTGAGGGCTCTGGATCAACATCCATTGGTTGAGGTTCAGGTGCCAGATCAAGTTCAGGAATGTTACCTTGAATTACCTGTTCCCCTGGGGGTAGAAGAGGTAGGGGCACCGTTCTTAGATATTCTGTGAGAACAGTGGGTACCCCTGGAAGATAGTTGTTCTTCCTTATCAGAGCGGTTATGGCATTGCTCTTCATCTTCGTACACTCCATTGTGTCTTCAGCTTCAAATGTCTCACGTTCATCATCTGTTAAGACATCATTGAGAATTAGCTGTAGGAACCTAGGATAGAAACAGAGCACATCTTCATTTATGCCTGTTCTTTCATCCAGTGGTCCCATGCACATGATGACTTGATCAATCACTATCCGTCCTATGTTAATATGCCTATTGTTCGCAATGGCAAACCCTATCTTTTGAAGGAATAAGGGAATGCCATGCAGATTAGTAAGCTTGGCAGTAAAAACATGGATCAGAGTATGAAAGAAAAAGTTCCATGGCTTTGGCAGGTAATGCTTTAGGAACTCTCCCACCAAGAAGTTAGGTTGTTGACTTCTGATAAGAGTGAAGAAAGCATGTATTTCCTCAGTTGTGGGATCCGGAACAAGGTTTTCTGTTGGAAAATGTAGAATTCTATTGAAGTCATGTTCCGTCACCCTTATTGTTCTGCCCCCTGGCACAACAAAACTGAAGGACCGTATGTTATTCTCAGTTGTATCCATGGCGGTTGTGTACAACGCAGTCAATTGATCAATGCAAAGGACCACGGGAGTACTTACAGCGTATGCCACTAACGAACGTGTATTCAAAAACTCTGCCCATGCACGAATTTGAGGATTCGTTATGGATTGCAGATTTTGAAACGAGACATGATTAGTTTTGGTTACGATAAATTCTCCAGCCATTATGTTTCAAATTTCCAGAAAATTAATTTTTTAAACCAAAACTAATTTACCACTTAAATTTAATTAATTATACTAATTAATCAAATTCTTAACAATAAACCAAAAAAAAACAAAAGCACCCCTTTTGACACTAACACAAAAATTCGAACACTTGTGAACTGTTGAACCCTTGAATAATAGAAATCAATATTCAAATCAAAAAGCCAAGTTCGATGATTTCTTTCTCAGAAAGTCCCAAAAACAAAAAAAACTTCAGTTCTCACGGTTAAAAGTGAATCAACAGTGACAAACAGTAAGTTTTTAAGGTTTTCTTGCTTAATAATGGAGAAAACTATCGAATAGTTCTTGTTTTTGTGTGTATATCTTTGTAAGTATTGAAATCGACAAAAGCTTTTGATAGATCTGTAAAAAGTGAAAAGAAAAAAAGCTAAGGCACGTTTAAATACTCTGAAAACTGACAGGGGTAAAAAGGTCTTTTCAGGTTTCGATAGATTTTAATGTACTCTCGATATTTTTCTGCAAGGGGTAAACCTGTCAACTGGACTTCGATAGATTTTGAAAACTATCGAGGTTTTTGAATTTTGAGAATTTAAAAGGTTTACAGAAAAACTATCGAACTGTGACTTTTGAAAAAACTATCGAGCATAGTTTGTTTGAAAAACTATCGAGGAGTTTAATTATTGATAAATTAAATCCTCCCGATATATTTTTCATTCTGTTTTTTTTTAAAAACTATCTAGGATTTAAATATTTAATTCAGTAAATCCACTTCGATATATTTTTAAAAGAATCTCAAAAACTATCGAGAAATTTTTCGATAGATTTTCTTTTTCCCTTTCAAAAACCATCGAAATTAATTTCGATAGATTTATCATTGTACTTTGAAAAACTATCGAATTTCCTTAAATTCGATATTTTTGCTTCTGTCTTCTTTTTAAAACCTGTTCTTGTTTTAAAAATCAGACTTTTTATTTCCTGTCAAGTTTTAATTTTAATAAATCTGTTAAAATTCATCAAAATCAATTCTTAACAGAAAATTCACAATTTTCTTAGAATAAAATCAATTAAATATCATTGAGTGATATTAACCAATTAAAATCTAATGAATTATGCTGCATTAATTTACAATGTTAAAACAAAGTAAATTAATTCAAATTAAATAGATGCTAAAATATTTAGAACAAATATTAGCACCTAAATAATTTTTAGAATTAATAACTAATTAAATGCCAGAAGATATATCATCCATAATTATGACATAAAATTAGTATAATAATCCTAACTACGAGAATTGCTCCAGAAAATAAACTCACAAGTCCAAAGGATATAGCAATTCTTGAACTCATGTATTTACCAGGACTCTCTGCAGTTACTGACTTCTAATCAAAATAAATTAATCAGAAAGATTTAACATCCCAAGTTCACCAACCAGCTTATTGAAAGTGGATTCATCAAGCGGTTTAGTAAAGATGTCTGCAATTTGATCCTCTGTGGGTACAAAATGTAACTCCACAGTTCCATTCATGACATGCTCTCGGATAAAATGATACCTGATGTCGATGTGCTTCGTCCTCGAGTGTTGCACTGGATTGTTAGAGATTGATATGGCACTTGTGTTGTCACAAAAGATTGGAATCTTTGTCAACAAAAGTCCATAGTCACGGAGTTGGTTTCTCATCCACAATATCTGAGCACAACAGCTACCAGCAGCAATGTATTCAGCCTCAGCTGTTGATGTGGACACTGAATGCTGCTTCTTGCTATGCCAGGAAACCAATCTTCTTCCAAGAAACTGACAGCTTCCTGAAGTACTCTTCCGATCAATCTTACAACCTGCAAAATCAGAGTCTGTGTATCCAATAAGATCAAATCCTGTATCTTTAGGGTACCAAATTCCAAGATTTGGGGTCCCCTTAAGATATCTAAATATTCGCTTAACAGCTATTAGATGAGATTCTTTAGGATCAGACTGAAATCTAGCACACAAGCATGTTGCAAACATTATATCTGGTCTACTTGCAGTGAGATAAAGTAATGAGCCTATCATACCTCTGTAGCCTGTGATGTCAACCTTCTTACCAGTTTCATCCTTATCAAGCTTAGTGGCAGTTGGCATATGAGTCTTTGCTGTAGATGAGTCTTCCAATTGATACTTCTTAAGAAGATCCTTGATGTACTTGGACTGACAAATGAATATACCATCTTGTTTCTGGTATACTTGCAATCCAAGAAAGAATGACAATTCACCCATCATGCTCATTTCATAACGACTCTGCATTAACTTAGCAAATCTCTTGCATAGATCATCATTAGTAGAACCAAATATTATGTCATCAACATATACTTGCACCAATATCAAATCATTTTTATGCTTTTTGACAAAGAGAGTTTTGTCTACAACACCTCTTGTAAAATCATTTTCAAGTAAGAATTCAGAGAGAGTGTCATACCATGTCCTTGGAGCTTGTTTGAGTCCATAGAGAGCTTTGAATAGAAAGTACACAAAGTCTGCCAGTTTTGAATCCTCAAAACCTGGAGGTTGTTCCACATACACTTCTTCTTCTAACTCCCCGTTCAGAAAAGCACTCTTCACATCCATTTGATATACCTTGTAATTGGAATGTGCAGCAAATGCCAGAAACATTCTGATGGCCTCAAGTCTTGCTACTGGTGCATAGGTTTCATCATAATCTATACCCTCTTCTTGAGAGTAACCTTTAGCAACCAGTCTGGCTTTGTTTCTCGTTACAATGCCATCTTCGTCCAACTTATTTCTGAATACCCATCTTGTTCCAATAACAGATTTTCCCTTAGGCCTGGGTACCAGCTTCCAAACTTTCTGCCTTTCAAACTGATTGAGTTCTTCTTGCATAGCAATTACCCAATCTGGATCATCTAGAGCATCTTCAACTTTCTTAGGTTCTGTTTCTGAAAGAAACCCAGAATAGTGACATTCATTTTGTGATGTTCTCCTAGTTCTCACTCCTGTGTCTGGATCACCAATGATCAAGTGAAAGGGATGATCTCTATTCCATACCCTTTGTCTTGGCAGATGCGATCTTGATGATTCTCCTTGTTCTAGATGTTGTGGAGTGTGACTAGTTGATCCTTCTCCTGCTCCCCCTGAGTTGTTGACGGTTTGATCTGTTGATTCTGAAGACTGACTAGTGGATCCTGTATGTTGAGGATTTCCACTTTGGTCACCACTTGGTCCAGAATCATTATCATTATGATTATTATTAATGACTGTAACAACTTCAGGTACTTCTTCATTGTCAGAGAGATCTCCTGATAGATTTTCAAATACCAAGGATTCAGAGTTCTCTCCTGTTTGCAGGCCTGGTCTTTTAGTGTCGTCAAATGTTACATTAAAGCTTTCCAACACCTTCTTATCTTCAATCACATATACCCTGAAAGCCTTAGATTCCAGAGAATAGCCCAGAAAAATGCCTTCATCTGCTTTGGCATCAAACTTGCCAAGATGTTCTCCATCTTTAAGTACAAAGCACTTTGCACCAAACACATGAAAATACTTCAGTGTTGGCTTCTTGTTGGCCATTAACTCATACGGAGTCTTTTCATGATCTTTGTTGATCAGGGTTCGATTCTGAGTGTCGCAAGCTGTATTCACTGCTTCAGCCCAAAAGTAAGTGGGAAGTTTTGATTCACTCAACATGGTCCTTGCTGCTTCAACCAAGGTCCTGTTCTTCCTTTCCACTACTCCATTCTGTTGAGGAGTTCTTGGTGCTGAAAACTGTCTTGATATTCCTTTCTCTGAGCAGAAATCATTTAGAACTGCATTCTTGAATTCAGTTCCATTGTCTGATCTGATTGTCCGCACAGGTAGCTTAGCTTCCACTTCTATCTTCTTGATGTGATCAATGATTAGTTGTGTTGCTTCATCCTTTGTTTGTATGAACAACACCCACGTGTACTTGGAGTAGTCGTCCACCATCACCAATGCATATCTGTTTCTTGAAAGTGACATAACATTAACTGGACCAAATAAATCCATATGAATCAGCTGTAATGGTTCAGTAATACTTGTCATTCCTTTGCTTCCATGTGATGCTTTCTTCGATTTCCCCTTTTCACATGCTTCACATAGTCCCTCCTGATTGAATTCCATCAGGGGCAACCCTCTCACTAACTCTCTCTTTACCAAAGAGTTCATAGTTTTGAAGTTCAGATGTGAGAGCTTCTTGTGCCATAGCCAACTTTGTTCTGAAGATGCCTTTGCATAGAAACATGTAACTTCTCCTTCACTGGTAGAACTTAAGTCGGCTATAAACAAGTTTCCTTTTCTCACTCCCAGTAGAGTAAGCTTCTCATCCTTCCTGTTGGTGATCAAGCACTTGTCCTTTCTGAAATCTACATTGTTGCCTTTATCACAGAACTGACTGATGCTTAGAAGATTGTGCTTTAATCCTTCAACAAGAGAGATGTTTTCAATGATGACATTTCCAGCTTTCAATTTACCATATCCCGTAGTGAATCCTTTGCTGTCATCTCCAAAGGTTACAATCGGGCCGGTCTTCTTAACCACCTCTGTAAAAAGGGACTCTTCACCTGTCATGTGTCTAGAACAGCCACTATCCAGAATCCACACAACCTTTGAGCTTTTAACCTTCCCTGCAATCACAGATTGATTAAGCGGACTTTGGTACCCAAAATTGTTTGGGTCCTGAAGGTTTAGATGATTTAACAGGAGTAACATTTAATTTAGTCTTACCCTGTTTGATATTCATAGTATCTGTGGATTTAACATTACTAGAGCTATTGGTACTATCAGACATCAACTTAAAATAAGCATGCATGATGTTGTACTTACATAGCAAACACTCTTTCTTTCCACAGGGCACATGATTATCAGGCATGTCAGACATGTTATGCATTTCAGAAGTATTAGCAGTTTCTACTTTAACCTTTTTACATGCATGTGTAAGATGTCCAGCAGAATTACAAATAGAACACAACTTCCTAGATGCAATGGGAGAAGATGGAACCAATTCCTGATTAACAATCTTTTTCCTCCCATTCCTGTTCTTTTTAACATTACTATCTAAGGAACCTACTTCAGTTTTAGGTAAATCAGGTTTAGATAATACATTCTTTACTGATTTCCTAGGTAACTTAGTCTTTACCTCTTTTTCCTTCACTAAATCCTCCTCAAGCAATTCTTGAGCTATGAAAAGATCATCCTCATAAAAGAGAGGTGGAAATGGCTTAACAAAAACTGGACAATCAACATTCTTAAGAACATGTGGAGTATTCCTTTTGACAACTGAAGGTGTCACAGGGAATTCCAAAATCTTCTTACCAGCTTTCTTGTTATAGTCAAATCCTATAGCAGTTTTATTCTCTACGGCCTGAGTATCAATGATTTCCTTAGCCACTAGAGCGGAATTCTTAAAAGCATTCAGCTTCTGCTTCCTGAGGATAGTCTCTATCTCATCATTACACTTGACCTTGTTCTCTAAGTACGCATTCTTTTGCTTAAGATCTTCTAATGTTACAGCTACAAGCTCTAGTTCTTCATTTTTAGATTCTAGCTTTTTAATCTTAAGAACTAGTTTAGCATTTTCCATTTCAGATGCTAGCATGCTTGTGTGTACATTAAACAATTCTACACTAAGATCTTGCACAGTTTTCTTGTACTCAGAATTAGACATATCAATTGTAGTTAAGATAGGTACCTGAGATGATTGAGGTGATTCCTCTGAAGAGTCAGCCATTAGAGCAACATTTACATATTCCTCCTCTTCATCCGAATCAGTATCATCCCAGTGCTTTCCCTCTGCTATGTAAGCCTTCCCTTTATGCTTTCCAGAGAATGCCTCCAACTGCTGTTTAAGCTTGGCATTCTCCTTCTTCAACTCATCATAAGAATCCTTCTTTCCATAGACATCTTTCATGTCTCTTGCTTGACGAGGCTTCCGGCATTCAGTGGCGAAATGCCCTAACTCATTGCAGTTATAGCATCTTGATTTGCTTCTATCAATCATGCCAGTCTTGTAGCCTCCCTTAAAGCCTGTACTAGGTGTATAATTGCTCTTCTGGAATCTGTTGGTTGAGCCCTTGAACTTGTACTTAGGGTTTCTCTTGAAACGAATATGACTAAACTTTGCAGCTAAGTACGCCATGGTTTTGTCTTCCATTTGCTCAAGCTCTTCTAGGGTGTAGTAATCACTTTCATCAACACCCAGATTCACAGAGTCCATTTCTGCTTCTATTATCACCTCCTTTCCAGCTCTTTGGGTTTGAACCTGAATCTCAGAAGTTATTGGTTCATCCACTACAAGTGCTGCTGATCTCACAAGTGCATTGTGCTTGCTGTCCACTGTCCCTGATCCGTAGATTATCACCCTTTGTTCCTGTTCCATCTCATAGGTCTTCAACTTTCCATAGATCATCTCTAATGACATCTTTGTGAAGTCAATTCTTTCCCTAATGGATGATGACTTGTGTTCTACATGATGGGGCAGCGTCATCATGAACTTCCTGTTCGATTCTCTCAGTGGATAGGTCTTTCCTTTCATTGCCAATTCATTGAGGAGCTTAGTATATTTCTCAAAGACCTGAGTTATACTTTCTCCTGGCAGTGACCTAAACGCTTCATATTGAGAAGTCAGAATGTCCAATCTGTTTTCCTGCACGTCTTCAGTTCCTTCCATTATTAGGTTAATGGTATCCCACATATGTTTCCCGCTTGTACAGTTCATCAACTGATAGCTCATTTCCTTGTCCGCGGAGTCCGCCAATATCAATATTAAACCGGTGTCCAATCGAATCAGTTCTTTGTCAGAATCTGTAAATTCACTTATATCCTTAGGTTGGGTGCCTGAAGGAATCCTGCTACCATCAGGAGCTGTAGATTCACTAACTGGTTTCATTGGTACAAATGGTCCGTTCTCTAATATGCCAATATACAACGGATTAGATGCCTTGATAAATAACAACATCTTCATCTTCCACAAACCGAAATCATCTCTAGTAAACGGGGGAACTTTAATACCAGCGGTTGTCTTTGGAGCACTCATGGTTTCTGAAAATTTCAAATTGTTTAAAATTCAAGAAATTCCAATTAAATGAAAAATTTTGAAAGTTAAAAAATTTGCTTCGAATTTTCACGCTACGTTTGATTTTGGTCTCATTCACCGGATCTGATTTGTATATCAATCAAGTAGCTCTGATACCAATTGTTAGGTCCAAAGTATCGTAGAAGGGGGGGGGGGGTTGAATACGATACTCACAAATAATTTAATTTCGTTCGCGGATTATTCTTTCAGTTCTATAACGAAATCAAACACACCAAACCAAATCAAGTTTCGGGGAATATATCTTTTTATAAATATAAACCTCAAGGGGTGCTACAATTTCTAATCCGTAGATTAGCGTCAATGAGTTTAAGGTAACACAAATACAAAACAATAATCAAGTTCTGAGCACTATTAATTTCTCTGGTAATTTTCTCCGGCTCTTCTCTCTCTCAGTTATGTGTCTGTGTTGAATACCTTAACTGAAGAAGACACAATCTTCTCTCTGTATTAATTGTAGTCTGTTTTGAAAAACCATCGAATGAGAATTGTAGAAACAATCCTGGCCGTTGGATCTTCATCAACCTTTCAGAAAAGGAATTCTTTTCACCTGCTCCCATAATAAAAAACCATCGAATGAATAAAAATCCATCGAATTAAATAAATTAATTTGTCATTCGATAGTTTTTAAATCAAAACTATCGGATGCCAAACTAATTTACTTTGGTTTTTAATTAATCATTTCAACTACCATTCGATAGTTTTTCAATTAGAAAAACCATCGAATTTCTCTTTCTTGTCTTTAGTCCATAAATGATTCCACTGAGCTTATGGGTGTTTAAGAAATAGACTGTATCAATTTCTTCTGAGACGATAAAACAACTTGATCTTTTTAGTGCCGTCACCTAGTGCAACTGGTCTGGTTCATAGATGAATAACACTTGATCAATTCTTATTTTATATCTTCAATACAATGCTGCTGATACGTCCCTTGTCCTTCTGGTTGCTTCATCACTGGAATCCCGTGGTACTGAACCCTAAATCATTCACATACTTCTGTCGTCTTGAAAGTCTTGTTTCTTTTGTTGTCACTGAGGCTTGAACATTTTCATGAACTTCTTTCCGTGACCTGTTTACGGACTTCAAGAATACATAACGTATTTTGATTTTTTGTGTTTACCTTTTCTTCTTTGATTCTGGATTCCTGTGCTTCAGTTAATATTATTGTTTGTCTTGTCCTTTGTTGAGTTGTAGTTATCTCTTTTAGATCTTATGTTACATTATGCTTTACAATCCTTCTTGAACCTAAAGTTCTTGAACTTTTTGGCCATGTAAGCCATAGTAGGGTTGTCCATGCTTTCTAGTTCCTCCATTGTGTAGAAGTCTTCATCTTCCACATCTTTGAGCTGTAGTACCACTTTCTCATCATCTTCAACCACCTCTTCTATCTTCAAGGTCTGTGTTGGGGTTGATGGTGTGATCTGTAGTACTTCACTTGGCTGTGTGATCCTTGGCACATGTGCTACTAGGGCACTTGACATATTAGCCATCTTGTTCCTTGTTCCACTTTGTATGGCTCTCTTTTGAAAGAGTTCGAGTTCATAAGATTTCAGAATACCATAAAGTGTCTCAAAGGTTATATTGTTGAGATCTCTTCCTTCTCGTATGGCTGTTGTCTTGTGTTCAAGGTGATCAGGCAGTGTGAGCAGGAACTTGACATTTAATTCTTTTCTGTCATAGTACTTGCCATGTATCTGTAATTCAGTTAAGAGCTTACTGAACCTTTCAAACATGGAGGTTAAGTCTTCACCAGGCTTGGCCATGAATGCCTCATATTGAGATATTAGAATTTGCCTTTGGTTGCCCTTAACCTCTTCACTTCCTTCACAGAGTAAGGCTAACCTGATCCACATCTCCTTGGCTGATGTGCAGCTTATCACACTTCCACACATGGCTTTATCCAGCGTGAGAGAATCGAGCAAGATAAGTTGCAAATGATCATCTGGCACCATTTTCTCCTTTTCAGGTTCCAAGATTTCTGAGGGATCTTTGGGAACCCAATGTGCAGGAACAATCTCACCATTCACTGTTGTGGCTTCAATTTCCTTTCTTGGTATGAAAGGACCATTCTCGAGTATACTTGGGTATAGTGGATTTGCAGCTTTGATAAACAACAAGATTTTTCTTTTCCAAATGCTGTAGTTCTCTTTATCAAATGCTGGGATCTTGATACTGTTTGATTTCTGCATTTTCTTCGGGATCTCAGATATGTATGTTAATCTGAAAGCTCTGATACCAGTTGTTAGTCCTTGTGTATTGCAGAAGGGGGGGGGGGTGAATGCAATACTGATAAAATTCAATCTAAATTTCAACAACTAAAATCAAGATTAAACGTTATCAGCAATATATGCAATCACGAACAGTATTCAGTAAGAACAAGATTCACAAAATAAATGTTTTATTTATTTTGCAAAGTGTTGCTACAACCTCAAGAAAGAATTCTCGAGCTTCGGGTTTTCTTCAAAGACACTTGCTTGTCTTCGTTACAATTCTAGAATGAATTGATAGTAGGTATAATACTAACCCTATCACTATCAGTCACGGGTTTGTGAAGCTGCTATCACTGTCAAGTGGCAGCTTCTTACAGATTGTCTTACCCATGTGACTTTCCTAAATTGCTAACATGTCAGATATACATTACAAAGAAAGCAACCTAGATTCATTCCATTTCCAGCTAAACCAATTCAGCAGATAAAGACTTGACCTTGCTCTTGAATTGATTCGCTTTTGTTTTGCAGTGCTTGAAGCTTCTGTCGTAGTCTTGCAGACTTGGTGCAGCTTAGGGATACTGCATCACGCCTGTTTCTTGAACATTTAAACTGTCACGGGATTTGACTGAGAAAGATACCTAGCATAAGGATCTTTATTGAGACAGTTACTTTTGCCGCAAAGCTTGCTGTCACAGGAATGATCTTTTGGTGACAGTATGAGTTCCCCGCATAGAGTGCTGTCGAGGATCCCAAACTTGCTGTCGAGGGCAATAGTTGCTGTCGCGTAGTCTTCCGCCAATGTTGCTGTCAGAGTGAATATGCTGTCGTGACTTGCAACATTCTGTCTTCTTGTAATCTTACTGTCACAGCTTTAGGACAGTAACCTTTATTCATGTTGTCATCCAAAAAGCATTCTTTGAGGCTTGAACACATAAGTGAAGTTCTTTCAAACAATACAACTAGAATAACATTACATACTGATTACAAGAACATACTTTGGCTATGACAGTATGTTCTACTTAATTTGAAAAATTAAGTACAATCAAAGTTAAGTTATTTCAATGCTATCACCCATAAATCCCAACACAGGCTCTTTTAACAGCAGAGATCCCGAATCTTCCCCGATAGTCTGTGAAGACTTTACCTCAGTTGACTCCTCAATAGTAATTGATTCATTGTCAACGAGTTGCCGATCTGCACCTACGTCAGACCCTTTACCCGCAGGATCCAGATATGTTCCATCTATGGAGGTAGACAATGACCCTTTAGATTGTGCATTTAGGTCAAAGCCTTCTCTCGACGTCTGTGAAGACCCTTGGTTCTTAGAACCTTCAACCAGTGAACCTGACCGTAATATGGTCGGAACACCAGTTGCTTCTGTCAATTCTTCCTTACCTGATTGAGCTAATGGTTCAGATATAGCTTTCGTTAGCGTAGCCCAATCAGCATCAGAAAAATCAATAAAGGGCGCTTTGGAAGTTTGAAACAAAGTATCAACAGTTGCCTCGGTTTCTGTTCGTCTCCTTTTAGAGGAAGGCAGAGTTGTTGTTGAAGGGTGTATCTCCTTATGTGGTGCTGCTAAGGCACTATCTCCCTCTACACTCACGGATGTCTGAATATTGGGTATAGGAGGGGAAGGAGGCTCGTTTATTGTTTCATTTGGCTCTTCCAAAGGCTCTTCGACCGTGGTTAGAGGTTGTGGGTTTGCAACCTCCTGGTCAGGAATGGCCACTGAGGGCTCTGGATCAACATCCATTGGCTGTGGTTCAGGAGCCAGTTCAGGTTCAGGAATGTTACCTAGATTTACCTGTTCCCCTGGGGGTAGAAGTGGTAGGGGCACCGTTCTTAGATATTCAGTGAGAACAGTGGGTACCCCTGGAAGATAGTTGTTCTTCCTTATCAGAGCGGTTATGGCATTGCTCTTCATCTTCATACACTCCATGGTCTCCTCTTCGGCGAATGTCTCGCGCTCATCATCTGTTAAGATATCATTGAGAATTAGCTGTAGGAACCTAGGATAGAAACAAAGCACATCGTCATCTACGCTTGTTCTTTCATCCAGTGGTTCCATGCATATGATTACTTGATCAATCAGTAACCGTCCAATGTTAATATGCCTATTGTTGGCAATGGCAAACCCTATCTTTTGAAGGAATAAGGGAATACCATGCAGATTTGTTAGCTTGGCAGTAAAAACATGGATTAAGGTATGAAAGAAAAAGTTCCATGCCTTTGGCAAGTAATGCTTCAGAAACTCTCCCACAAAGAAGTTAGGTTGTTGACTTCTAATGAGAGTGAAGAAAGCATGTATCTCCTCAGTTGTGGGATCCGGAACAAGGTTTTCTGTAGGAAAATGAAGTATTCTATTAAAGTCATGTTCTGTCACCCTTATTGTTCTGCCCCCTGGCACAACAAAACTGAAGGATCTCACATTATTCTCACTTGTATCCGTGGCGGATGTGTACAACGCAGTCAATTGATCAATACAAAGGACCACGGGAGTACTCACAGCATATGCCACTAATGAACGTGTGTTCAGAAATTCTGCCCATGCACGAAACTGTAAGTTCGTTATGGATTGCAAGTTCTGAAACGAGACATGATTAGTCTTGGTTACAATAAATTCTCCGGCCATTTTAAATTTCCAGAAAATTAATTTCTTAAACCAAAACTAATTCCACTTGAATTTAATTAATTATCACTAATTAATCAAACTTAACAAAAATACCCCTTTTTAATCACTTAAGAACACAAACTCAACCCACACAGAACTCAAATTACAACCCTAATTTGTTAAATCTGAATATGCACTCAAATCCAAAGAAATCAATTGATTGACAACTAATTTCTAAAGAACAATCATGATAACACTTCTATAAGGTCAAATGTTCAAGTTCGATAGTTTTCTTTCCTTTTCTTTTACAGAAACACAAAAGGAATCAAACTTCACGGTTAAAAACAATTAACAGTGAAAGAATAGTCTCTTTTTGAGGTTTTACTCGGTTATTCTTGAAGAAAAGTATCGATGGTGATGGTTGTTTGTGTATGTATATATAATGTAAGTATTATGCACGACCTTAGATTCTTTTAGAACTGAAAATGAAGAGAAAACTTCTAAGGCAAAGTATTTATACTTCCTGAAACTGCAGGGGCAATTTTGTCAATTCTTGTTCGATAGTTTTCATTTGTACCTTCGATAGTTTTTTCAGAGGGGTACTAAAGTCAAAAGCACTTCGATAGTTTTTAAAAAAAAAAACTATCGAAGTGTTTAAAATCTGGAATTTAAATAGACTTTCTGAAAAACTATCGAAGCTTTTTTTTTGTTTTAAACCAAAAACTATCGAACTATATTGGAAAAACTATCGAGAATTTTATCATTAAATTAAATCAAATTGACTTCGATGCTTTTCCACCTGAATTCCAAAATCTATCGAGAATTTAAATATTGAATTAAGTAAATTTCTTTCGATATATTTTCAATTCAATTTCAAAAACTATCGAGAAATGTTTTCGATAGATTTTCTTTTCCTTTTCAAAAACTATCAAAAATTAAATTCGATAGATTTATCTATGTACTTGAAAAACTATCGAATTTCCTAAATTCGATATTTTTGCTTCTTTTCCAATTTCTAAAACCTGTTCTTGTTTTTGAAATCAGAAACTTTTATTTCCTGTCCAGTTTTAATTCTAATAAATCTTTTCAAATTTACCAAAATCAATTCTTAACAGAAAATTCACAATTTTCTTAGAATAAAATCAATTAAATATCATTGAGTGATATTAATCAATTAAAATCCAATCAATTATGCTGCATTAATCTACAATGTTAAAAACAAAGCAAATTAATTCAAATTAAATAGATGCTTTAATATTTAGAACAAATATTAGCACCTAAATAATTTTTAGAATTAATAACCAATTAAATGCCAGAAGATATATCATCCATAATTATGACATAAAATTAGTATATTAATCCTAACTACGAGAATTGCTCCAAAAAATAAATTCACGAGTCCTAAAGATATAGAAATTCTTACACTCATGTATTCACTAGGACTCTCTGCAGTTACTGACTTCTAATCAAAATCAATTAGAAAGATTTAACATCCCAAGTTCACCAACCAGCTTATTGAAAGTGGATTCATCAAGCGGTTTAGTAAAGATGTCTGCAATTTGATCCTCTGTGGGTACAAAATGTAACTCCACAGTTCCATTCATGACATGCTCTCGGATAAAATGATACCTGATGTCGATGTGCTTCGTCCTCGAGTGTTGCACTGGGTTGTTTGAGATTGCTATGGCACTTGTGTTGTCGCAAAATATTGGAATCTTTGTCAACAAAAGTCCATAGTCACAGAGTTGGTTTCTCATCCACAAGATCTGAGCACAACAGCTTCCAGCAGCAATGTATTCAGCCTCAGCTGTTGATGTGGAAACTGAATGCTGCTTCTTGCTATACCAGGAAACTAACCTACTTCCAAGAAACTGACAGCTTCCTGAAGTACTCTTCCGATCAATCTTACAACCTGCAAAATCAGAGTCTGTGTATCCAATAAGATCAAATCCTGTATCTTTAGGGTACCAAATTCCAAGATTTGGGGTCCCCTTAAGATATCTAAATATTCGCTTAACAGCTATTAGATGAGATTCTTTAGGATCAGACTGAAACCTAGCACACAAGCATGTTGCAAACATTATATCTGGTCTACTTGCAGTGAGATAAAGTAATGAGCCTATCATACCTCTGTTGCCTGTGATGTCAACCTTCTTACCAGTTTCATATTTATCAAGCTTAGTGGCAGTTGGAATAGGAGTCTTTGCTGTAGATGAGTCTTCTATTTGATACTTCTTCAGAAGATCTTTGATGTACTTGGACTGACAAATGAATATACCATCTTGTTTTTGGTATACTTGCAGTCCAAGAAAGAATGACAATTCACCCATCATGCTCATTTCATAACGACTCTGCATTAACTTAGCAAATCTCTTGCATAGATCATCATTAGTAGAACCAAATATTATGTCATCAACATATACTTGCACCAATATCAAATCATTTTTATGCTTTTTGACAAAGAGAGTTTTGTCTACGACACCTCTTGTAAAATCATTTTCAAGTAAGAATTCAGAGAGAGTGTCATACCATGTCCTTGGAGCTTGTTTGAGTCCGTAGAGAGCTTTGAATAGAAAGTACACAAAGTCTGCCAGTTTTGAATCCTCAAAACCTGGAGGTTGTTCCACATACACTTCTTCTTCTAACTCCCCGTTCAGAAAAGCACTCTTCACATCCATTTGATATACCTTGTAATTGGAATGTGCAGCAAATGCCAGAAACATTCTGATGGCCTCAAGTCTTGCTACTGGTGCATAGGTTTCATCATAATCTATACCCTCTTCTTGAGAGTAACCTTTAGCAACCAGTCTGGCTTTGTTTCTCGTTACAATGCCATCTTCGTCCAACTTATTTCTGAATTCCCATCGTGTTCCAATAACAGATTTTCCCTTAGGCCTGGGTACCAGCTTCCAAACTTTCTGCCTTTCAAACTGATTGAGTTCCTCTTGCATAGCAATCACCCAATCTGGATCATCTAGAGCATCTTCAACTTTCTTAGGTTCTGTTTCTGAAAGAAACCTAGAATAGTGACATTCATTTTGTGATGTTCTCCTAGTTCTCACTCATGTGTCCGAATCACCAATGATCAAGTGAAAGGGATGATCTCTATTCCATACCCTTTGTCTTGGCAGATGCGATCTTGATGATTCTCCTTGTTCTAGATGTTGTGGAGTGTGACTAGTTGATCCTTCTCCTGCTCCCCCTGAGTTGTTGACGGTTTGATCTGTTGATTCTGAAGACTGACTAGTGGATCCTGCAGAATTTTGAGGATCTCCACTTTGGTCACCACTTTGTCCAGAATCATTATCATTATGATTATTATTAATAATTGTAACAACTTCAGGTACTTCTTCATTGTTAGAGAGATCTCCTGATAGATTTTCAAATACCAAGGATTCAGAGTTCTCTCCAGTTTGCAGGCCTGGTCTTTTGGTGTCGTCAAATGTTACATTAAAGATTTCCAACACCTTCTTATCTTCAATCAAATATACCCTGAAAGCCTTAGATTCCAGAGAATAGCCCAGAAAAATGCCTTCATCTGCTTTGGCATCAAACTTGCCAAGATGTTCTCCATCTTTAAGTAGAAAGCACTTTGGACCAAACACATGAAAGTACTTCAGTGTTGGTTTCTTGTTGGCCATTAACTCATACGGAGTCTTTTCATGATCTTTGTTGATCAGGGTTCGATTCTGAGTGTAGCAAGCTGTGTTCACTGCTTCAGCCCAAAAGTAAGTGGGAAGTTTTGATTCACTCAACATGGTCCTTGCTGCTTCAACCAAGGTCCTGTTCTTCCTTTCCACTACTCCATCCTGTTAAGGAGTTCTTGGTGCTGAAAACTGTCTTGATATTCCTTTCTCTGAGCAGAAATCATTAAGAACTGCATTCTTGAATTCAGTTCCATTGTCTGATCTGATTGTCGGCACAGGTAGCTTAGCTTCCACTTCTATCTTCTTGATGTGATCAATGATTAGTTGTGTTGCTTCATCCTTTGTTTGTATGAACAACACCCACGTGTACTTGGAGTAGTCGTCCACCATCACCAATGCATATCTATTTCTTGAAAGTGACATAACATTAACTGGACCAAATAAATCCATATGAATCAGTTGTAATGGTTCAGTAATGCTTGTCATTCCTTTGCTTCCATGTGATGCTTTCTGCGACTTCCTTTTTTCACATGCTTCACATAGTCCCTCCTGATTGAATTCCATCAGGGGCAACCCTCTCACTAACTCTCTCTTTACCAAAGAGTTCATAGTTTTGAAGTTCAGATGTGAGAGCTTCTTGTGCCATAGCCAACTTTGTTCTGAAGATGCCTTTGCATAAAAACATGTAACTTCTCCTTCACTGGTAGAACTTAAGTCAGCTATAAACAAATTTCCTTTTCTCACTCCCAGTAGATTAAGCTTCTCATCCTTCCTGTTGGTGATCAAGCACTTGTCCTTTCTGAAATCTACATTGTAGCCTTTATCACAGAACTGACTGATACTTAGAAGATTGTGCTTTAATCCTTCAACAAGAGAGATGTTTTCAATGATGACATTTCCAGCTTTCAATTTACCATATCCCGTAGTGTATCCTTTGCTGTCATCTCCAAAGGTTACAATCGGGCCGGTCTTCTTAACCACCTCTGTAAGCAGGGACTCTTCACCTGTCATGTGTCTAGAACAGCCACTATCCAGAATCCACACAACCTTTGAGCTTTTAACCTTACCCTGCAATCACAGATTGATTAAGCGGACTTTGGTACCCAAAATTGTTTGGGTCCTGAAGGTTTAGATGATTTAACAGGAGTAACATTCAATTTAGTCTTACCCTGTTTGATATTCATAGTATCTGTGGATTTAACATTAACAGTGATATTGCTACTATCAGACATCAACTTAAAATAAGCATGCATGATGTTGTACTTACATAGCAAACAATCTTTCTTTCCACAGGGTTCATGAAGATCAGGCATGTCAGACATGTTATGCATTTCAGAAGCATTAGCAGTTTCTACTTTAACCTTTTTACATGCATGTGTAAGGTGTCCAGCAGAATTACAAATAGTGCACAACTTCCTAGATGCAATGGGAGAAAATGGAACCATTTCCTGATTAACAATCTTCTTCTTCCCATTCCTGTTCTTTTTAACATTACTAACTACGTTACCTACTTCAGTTTTAGGTAAATCAGGTTTAGGTAATTCTTTTTTTACTGATTTCCTAGGCAACTTAGTCTTTACCTCTTTTTCCTTCAATAAATCCTCCTCAAGCAATTCTTGTCTAATGAAAAGATCATCCTCATGAAAAAGTGGTGGAAACGGCTTAACAAAAACTGGACAATCAACATTCTTAAGAACATGTGGAGTATTCCTTTTGACAACTGAATGTGTCATAGGGAATTCCACAATCTTCTTACCAGCTTTCTTGTTATAGTCAAATCCTATAGCAGTTTTATTCTCTATGGCCTGAGTATCAATGATTTCCTTAGCCACTAGAGCGGAATTCTTAAAAGCATTTAGCTTCAAATCTAGATCTGAAATCTGCTTCCTGAGGATAGTCTTTATCTCAGCATTACACTTGACCTTGTTCTCTAAGTACACATTCTTTTGCTTAAGATCTTCTAATGTTACAGCTACAAGCTCTAGTTCTTCATTTTTAGATTCTAATTTTTTAATCTTAAGAACTAGTTTAGCATTTTCCATTTCTGATGCTAGCATGCTTGTGTGTACATTAAACAATTCTACACTAAGATCTTGCATAGTTTTCTTGTACTCAGAATTAGACATATCAATTGTAGTTATGATAGGTACCTGAGATGATTGTGGTGATTCCTCTGAAGAGTCAGCCATTAGAGCAACATTTACATATTCCTCCTCTTCATCTGAATCAGTATCATCCCAGTGCTTTCCCTTTCCTATATAAGCTTTCCCTTTCTGCTTTCCAGAGAATGCCTCCAATTGCTGTTTAAGCTTGGCATTCTCTTTCTTCAACTCATCATAAGAATCCTTCTTTCCATAGACATCTTTCATGTCTCTCGCTTGACGAGGCTTCCGGCATTCAGTGGCGAAATGCCCTAACTCATTGCAGTTGTAGCATCTTGATTTGCTTCTATCAATCATGCCAGTCTTGTAGCCTCCCTTAAAGCCTGTACTAGGTGTATAATTGCTCTTCTGGAATCTGTTGGTTGAACCCTTGAACTTGTACTTAGGGTTTCTTTTGAAACGAATGTGACTAAACTTTGCAGCTAAGTACGCCATGGTTTTGTCTTCCATTTGCTCAAGCTCTTCTAGGGTGTACTAATCACTTTCATCAACACCCAGATTCACAGAATCCATTTCTGCTTCTATTATCACCTCCTTTCCAGCTCTAGGGGTTTGAACCTGAATCTCAGAAGTTATTGGTTCATCCACTACAAGTGCTGCTGATCTCACAAGTGCATTGTGCTTGTTCTCCACTGTCCCTGATCCGTAGATTATCACCCTTTGTTCCTGTTCCATCTCATAGGTCTTCAACTTGCCATAGATCATCTCTAATGACATCTTAGTGAAGTCAATTATTTCCCTAATGGATGATGACTTGTGTTCTACATGATGGGGCAGCGTCATCATGAACTTCATGTTTGATTCTCTCAGTGGATAGGTCTTTCCTTTCATTGCCAATTCATTGAGAAGCTTAGTATATTTCTCAAAGACCTGAGTTATACTTTCTCCTGGCAGTGACCTAAACGCTTCGTATTGAGAAGTCAGAATGTCCAATCTATTTTCCTGCACGTCTTCAGTTCCTTCCATTATCAAGTTAATGGTATCCCACATATGTTTCCCGCTTGTACAGTTCATCAACTGATAGCTCATTTCCCTGTCTGCGGAGTCCGCCAATATCAACATTAAACCGGTGTCCAATCGAATCAGTTCTTTGTCAGAATCTGTATACTCAGTAATATCCTTAGGTTGGGTGCCTTGAGGAATCCTGCTACCATCAGGAGCTGTAGATTCACTAACTGGTTTCATTGGTACAAACGGTCCGTTCTCTAATATGCCAATATACAACAGATTAGATGCCTTGATAAATAACAGCATCTTCATCTTCCACAAACCGAAATAATCTCTAGTAAACGGGGGAACTTTAATACCAGCGGTTGTCTTTGGAGCACTCATGGTTTCTGAAAATTTCAAATTGTTTAAAATTCAAGAAATTCTAATTAAATGAAAATTTTTGAAAGTTAAAAAATTTGCTTCGAATTTTCACGCTACGTTTGATTTTGGTCTCATTCACTGGATCTGATTTGTATATCAATCAAGTAGCTCTGATACCAATTGTTAGGTCCAAAGTATCGTAGAAGGGGGGGGGGGGGTTGAATACGATACTCACAAATAATTCAATTTCGTTCGCGGATTAATCTTTCAGTTCTATAACGAAATCAAACACACCAAACCAAATCAAGTTTCGGGGAATATATCTTTTTATAAATATAAACCTCGAGGGGTGCTACAATTTCTAATCCGTAGATTAGCTTCAATGAGTTTAAGGTTACACAAATTCAAAACAATGATCAAATTTTGAGCACTATTAATTCTCTGATAATTTCTCCGGCTCAGTTCTCTCTCTCAGCAATGTCTTTGTGTAGAATGCCTTAACTGAAGAAGACACTATCTTCACTCTGTATTAACTACAGTCTTCAATTGAAAAACCATCGAACCAAACTTGAAGAATCAATCCTGGCCGTTGGATCTTCATCAACCATATAAAACAAAACAAACTTTTCACCTGCTCCTCAATTAGAAAACTATCGAATGGATTAAAAGTATTTTCCATTCGATAGTTTTATAAATAAAACTATCGAATGACAAATACTTAATTATAGTTTTCTTAAATAATTTCCTTAACCATATTAGATAGATTTCATTTATGAAAAACTATCGAACATTTTCTTTTGTACTTAATCATTTGAAAAACCTTTTGAGTTCCACGGTGTCTAGTTTTAGACTGTATCAATTTCTTCTGAGACGATAAAACAACTTGATCTTTTTAGTGCCGTCACCTAGTGCAACTGGTCTGGTTCATAGATGAATAACACTTGATCAATTCTTCTTTTATGTCTTCAATTCAATGTTGCTGATAAGTCCTTTGTCGTTCTGGTTGCTTCATTTAAATCACTGGAATCCCGTGGTACTTAACCTTAAATCATTCACATACTTTTGTCATCTTGAAAGTCTTGTTTCTTTTGCTGTCACTGAGGCTTGAACATTTTCATGAACTTCTTTCCGTGACCTGTTTACGGACTTCAAGAATACATAACATATTTTGATTTTTTGAGTTTACCTTTTCTTCTTTGATTCTGGATTCCTGTGCTTCAGTTAATATTATTGTCTGTCTTGTCCTTTGTTGAGTTGTAGTTATCTCTTTTACATCTTATGTTACATTATGCTTTACAATATCTTAAATACATGTAATTTGCAAAAGTTAAGCACATATTTCATTGTAGTCACAGTTCTAGCACAGAGCACATAGGACATGAAAAGTGGCATATTACAGACAAGTACACATAGAATAATGGAATTCTACACAAAGGTAGGGTATCTAGTCTGGCATGCACACAAATCCGGATAGGAAAGCAAGCATGTTACTACATTTATATACCAAACAAAAAATAACATTTAATGCATTTTAAGGAAGTTGTAAACAAAAGACAGCTTTTTCAAAAACTATACATTTATTTTCTACAATCTATCACTTCAGTCCAGCTAATTGGAAAAAAACAAGCACACAAACCATACACGTTTACATAGAGGCATGCATTGTGCACATATAGTCATATTTCAACTCTCAGACCATGTACATACTTACACATACGATCATCAGGTCTAGCAAATAGATGTGCAGATCTAGTAATTAGGATAACCAATTAGTTGTAGAAAATTCTAACCAATTCAGTTCAAGCAACTAAGAGGAATGCATATAAATTAACCAATAGAGATAAGAACAAGCAAGTCCAATGCACTTAGACACAAAACATATAATCTGTAGGTTTAATAAACTATGGCATTTCTATAAACTTAGGATAAACAAATAACTCTAGTACAAGTACTGCAGACTTAGGACTGAGTTCTACAGAATATGCAATTTTTAAAGCTCATCAGTTCCCAAGCGTTCAGATATGACACAAAATTCATTTTAATCCTGTAAATTGCTAAGTGATCACTTAATCAAGCAAATTTCATTTTTAAAGCTCAATACTAAAACTAAGTGATCAAATATACATGAATTCAAGCAATGTAATTTTATTAACCTAGGTATTTCTATGTGATCAGAGTTACAGGGCATAATGCACACAACTATAAATTTTGCAACTCTTATAGAAATACACAGAGATTGGTCACTCTTGTGTATAAGCATGTGCTGTAGTGCAATGTGGTATTTATCTATGGCAAAGTAAAATCTATATCTCTCCACATGATATACTTTATGCCAAAACCAACTAAATACTGTAAACAAGCATGTTAAATAACATACATCATATAGCACATAAAGACTAGCATAAGTCATATAGTCCTAACAGGCAATTGCTAACTAAAGGCAATCAAGTGCTCAGACAAAGATCAAATAAAATGCAGAGAATTATCATACTAGCATTTTACATAGCATATGATCCTAAGTGCTCATGAATAATTCTAACTAAGTGCATAGACAAGCATATAAGCAAGCATTTTTCAAAATAAGCACTTAATCAAATCAGAGAGGCCTATATCAGATAGACACTATCACATAGACATGACATGATCTCAAATCAACATAGTAGAATGCATAGTTGATACATGGCACATAAGCAAATCATTCAAAATATGCTATCTACAATAATCATACACACTTGAAGTTGCAGAAATACAAGTGTAAGGCCATGCATTCTCAAATCAATTCAGAAACATCTCAAATATCACACAAATTGTAGAAGGACATAAATATCATATCATGCATTCTCAAAGCTACCTTAAACACTTATAAATCATCTCAAAGACATCAATTAAACAATATAATCAAAAATTAAATTAGAGAGTTTCAAGAGATGTGCACCTTGGTCATGGTGGTAATACACATGACATTAATCCAAAAATCAAACCTTAAATCAGGTATACATACTCAAGATAGTAGCACATGGATTAATTCTCATCAAGGCATATGGGAGATCACCAAAGCACATCACAGATTATCAGAAAACACAATATCAAATCACAAGTTAAACACAAATCATTAGTGTTAGTCATATAATCAATAAAATCATATAAAATCAAACATGTAATCTGAGATACTTATGATTATCACAACAATCATTAATACATTGAACCATGATCCAAATCAAAGGATATTGGCAATAGATCAATGTCAAGGCATTATGACTTCTATCTCTGTGCTCAGGAATCCTAGATCATGAACCCTAGACTCCTGCTCATAGGATATAAATCAAATTGCAGTGACAATGTTTGAAATACTGGGGCTAAAAGATCATAAGATCAATGTCATAGCAGTATGACTTCTACTTGTGTTCCCAGCAATGATCAAACACACTGGCTTACACCTTGTGAATGGTGATTTCTGAGAACACAATAGAGTCATATTGCATAAATATTGGATGAGTATGAATGTTAGGCTTAAATCATATGATCAATATTATGTCATAACGACTTTTACCTGTGCGCCCAACAATGATGATTCATAAGGCTTACACCTGAGATCATTCACAATTGTGCACACGGTAAAGCCGTTTTGCCTTAATATTGGTTTGATCAACACTCAAATACACACTAATTTACATGATCAATTTCACTAGCTCAGATAAGACTTGGCACTTGCATAGACTCAAGAATTAATCGAAATTGATATATAAGAGTGCCAAACCTGACTGAGCTTGTTAAACAAACCATGTGTATATACAAATCGAATACTCGATTTGCCGAAGGCTCTTTGTTAAAACCCTAACCCTAATTCGATTTTGGGGAAAATCAAATCTGCATTAGAAAGTGCGAAATAGGTATTGGGATATGTGTATTTGAGTGTGTAGAGTGTGAATACATGGTTATTTCTCAGGGAAAAATCAAGACGAGGCAAGAATTTGGGTTACAAATTCTAGGGTTTCGGCCGGATTTTGATCGGTTATGAACTGTTAGGATTTATGGGTGATGGCTAATAGACAACTTGATTAATTATTTTGAATGCTTAATTTTATTAAGTATGAACATATTGTCACAGCCAGAGTATGTTCTTGTAACCAGTGTTTGTTTACTGTTAAATAAGATCTTAGTACATCTTGGTAGAAGATCATTTACTTGTTCAAGCCTCAAGAAGTGCTTAAAGAAGACAGCAAGAATAAATGTTACTGTCATAGCACTCACAGTAAGGTTACAAGAAGACAGCATGTTGCAAGTCATGAGAGTATATCCACTCTGACAAAAACATTGGCGGAAGCCCTGAGACAGCAACTTTACCTTAATCTGACAGCAAGCTTGGAACTCTAGACAACATCTATTGCGGGGATTTCTTACTGTCACAAAAAGCACATTCCTGTGACAACAAGCTTGAAGATCAGGATAGTGTCTCAAAGGGATAATCTTTGTATTGGGGATCTACCTTGTCAAACATGTGACAGTTTGGATGTTCAAGAAACAGGCGTGCTGCAGTATCCCAACACTGCATCAGGTCTACAAGACTACGACTAAAGCTTGAGAGATCACATGACAAAGCTCACCAATTCAAGAGTATGACAAATCAACATCTACTGAATTGTGTTAGCTAAATATAGAATGTATCTAGATTGTTTTTTCCAGTAATGATAAACTTGTTTGTATAGCAATTTAGGTAAGACTCACGGGTAGACAATTTGTAAGAAGCTGCCACATGAAAATGACAGCAGCTTCACAAAACCGTGATGATAGAGATAAGATTAGTTTACTTAGATTATCTCTCAATTCATTCTATGCATCACTCGAGAAATTGAAGCTCAAGAAAACTGATATTTTCTTGAAGTTGTAGCAACAGTTTGAAAAATAAATAAAACATTTATTTTGTGAGAAAAACTACTTGTGTCTACTTGTGTTTGCAATTCTTAAACTGATAAACGTTAATCTTAGTTTTAGTTGTTTAAGCGTAGATTGAGATTTATCAGTATTGCATTCAACCCCCCCCCCTTCTGCAATATTGAAGGACCAACAACTGGTATCAGAGCAGACAGATTGTTCTACAAATCTGAGATCATGACAAGTTTGCAGAAGTCAAGTAGCATTAAGATCCCAGCTTTTGATAAAGAGAATTACAATGTGTGGAAAAGAAAAATCTTGTTGTTTATCAAAGCTGCGAATCCATTATACTTGGGTATCCTCCAAAATGGTCCCTTTGTTCCACAGAAGGAGATTGAAGCCTCGACTGTGGACGGTGTTCTTATTCCAGCACACTGGATTGCTAAATCACCTTCAGAGTTTCTGGAGCCAGAAAAAGAGAAGATGGTCTTGGATGATTACTTGTAACTCATCCTTCTTGATGCTCTCACTTTGGACAAAGCCATGTGTGGGAATGTCATTGGATGCTCATCAGCCAAGGAAATGTGGATTAAGATTGAGTTGTTATGTGAAGGAAGTGAAGAGGTAAAAGACAATCAAAGACAGATTCATATCTCACAGTATGAAGCCTTCATGGCAAAGTCAGGAGAAGATTTAACAACAATGTTTGAGAGGTTCAGTAAACTGCTGACTGAGCTACAGATACATGGCAAGTACTATGAGAAGAAAGAGTTAAATGTTAAGTTCTTACTCACACTTCCTGAGCATCTAGAGCACAGAATCACAGCCATAAGAGAAGGAAGAAATCTAAACAATGTTTCTCTTGAAACATTATATGGTGTGCTTAAATCATATGAGCTTGAATTTTTTCAGGAAAGAGCTATACAAGCTGGATCAAGAGGAAAGATGGCAAATATGTTTGGTGCTCTTGTAGCTCATGTGCCAAGAATCACTCAACCTAGTGAAGGAGTCCAAATCACCCAACCTGCTCAAGTACCTTCACGAAAGATTGAAGAGGTTGTGGATGATGACGAGAAGGTGGTGCTGCAACTAACTGATGTTGAAGATGAAGACTTCTATTCATTAGAAGAAATAGAAAAGATGGACAATCCAACTATGGCTTACATGGCTAAGAAGTTCAAAAACATAAGATTCAAGAGAAACAAGCCATATAAGTCTCAAGGTCAAACATCAAGGTTCAGCAGAGGGAATTCCTCCAAGGTTGAAGGTGGTGCCACAAGAGGTGGTTACAAAACAGGGATGGTGGACATATCCAAATTTAGGTGTTACAACTGCAATGAGGTTGGTCATTTTGCTACTGAATGCAAAAGGCCAAAACAGAATCAAAGGATGGATAAAGGGTCAAGTGGACACTTCAAGAAAGGACAGGGAAAAGCCTATGTGGCTGAAAGAAAATGTTGGGATGATTCTGATGATGAAGAGGAAGAGGAATATGTGAATCTAGCCCTCGTGGCTAAGTCTGATGAGGTCTCCTCTAGCTCTCCAAGTCAGGTACCCTCACTTGTCTTACTTGAAATGTCTAAAGAAGAATACAAACAAACTGTTGAGGAGTTGAGTGCTGAAATGTTTAATGTTCATACTAGTTTAACTGCAACTAATGAAGAGATTGCTAGATTAACTAAACTAATTGAAACACTCACTTCTGAGAATGCCATGCTTTTGTTAAAGACCAGTCGATTAGAGTCTCTAGCACAGGAAAATGCAAAACTTAAAAATGAATTAGTCTGTGCTAAAGAGATAGAAAAGTTTCTAAGGAATGAAATTAGTGAAAATGAATTCAAGATTAAGGCCTATAGAAACTCATCTAAACAACTTTAGGATTATCATGAGAAGCACACAAAGGATCAAAAAGCAGGGATAGGTTTTGAGTATGGTAGAAGACCTGGTAAGGAGATTGTGAATCAGGATTGTTCAACTGATGGTTCTGTCAAACATCATGTTCTCAAAAAGATCAACAAACCAATTTTTAAACTTTTTGAACTTGAGTTTGATGAGGAAGCCATGCTCATCAAACAACAACTTGATGATGAGGATGAGGGTGTTGAAAGTACAACAGTTGATGGAAAAGATACTGTCAAAATCCCCAAGACAGTGACTCTCCCAGACAATCAGACAGAATGTTCTAAAGATGTTGTCAGTATTGGCAAGACAGAAACTTCTAAAGATATTGTCAAGAGAGCTTCGAAGACAGTAACCTCTAAACCTATTGTAACAGACCCAAATCCGGGGTCGGGGATTTAGGGTTGTCACAATCCATGTACTCCTTGCCTTACCTGTATTACTCACACCATTCATAATTCACCTGCTCATGACCCCACAACATATGTCTCACACACACACACAGGTTAGAGTCTCAGAAACGACACAATACAACAACTGCGGAATAAATAATTTTTATTACAATACCCAAATGTCTTTTGAATCTGTTACTGATACAATGTCTAAGTATTGTTACATTACCAACTTAGCCTTCTGATGCTCACAATCCTCTAATACCATTCATGTCTATACATAAGTTGAATACCAAAAGCCGTAACCTGATTCGATGGGTTCGTACTATTCCCGGGATCACTGCTAGAAACTGTGTATGGAAACGCCTTGCGAGGTATGTGCCATCCCATTGGTATCCTGCTTCGCTGCTATATAATATATATAAAATAATAGCAAGAGTGAGCGATTGCTCAGCAAGGTAATGAAAGTATGGCATAATTCTGCTCTTAATTCAACCCAGAAATAAAGCGGTATACGACAAAATTTGTCAAAATATTTTGATACTGAAATCATTTCCTTATCGGAATGTATTCCCAAAAATACCATTGTTGTATTTCAAATATCATCTCTATAATATTCTACAAACTTTCGATATCCATACTATGAACAAGGTTCTAGTATAAATAAAAGATGAAGTAGCAAGATAACTCAGTATATCCTTAATCAGGTTTTATCAGAGTCATAACTCATAAAATAAAATATGAAGTTGTAGGAATTTCCAAATATCATCTTTCATATCAAACATTTATCTCATATCATATCCTGGAAATAAAGACAAGGCAAAATATTTCCAATCCACTTTCTAAACTTGAATAACTTGCATGAACTTGAATAACTTGAATAACTTGAATAGCTTGAATAAACTTTTCTTTTCTGGAATCTTGCTTAAAACATGTTCTTCCTCTGATAACTTGCATAAAACATTTTCTTTCATGGGTGATGAACTATAGACGGAGATTCTGGGCGACAGGGATACCTCTACGATGATCAGTCGTAAGGCAAATCCCCACTGCTGTTTTTCTACGTAGAAGGGAAAATAGGGCAGACGCTAACTGACCTACCTCCCCGCCTTCGGTTGTAGGGGAAAGAGCAGACCCGTTCATAGACTGTCGGTCTGATACTCTTCTCTGGGTGGGAAAAACAGACCCGTTCATAGACCGTCGGTCTACGCGTAATTCCCTCCTCTTACCCTACGGTCGGGCACATACTGATAATCTAAGGGAAAAACAGACTCGTTCATAGACCGTCGGTCTACGCGTAATTCCCTTAGGGGACAGGCGCCACTCAGTCCCTCACATATTCTCCGAGTTCAATTGAATCCACAACTCTGAAACATAAAGTTCCTTTCCCTTTTTCCCCAAGTATACGACTCCACAAAGTAGTCATATCCGGTTGGAAAGGAAAAATTCACCCATATTTCCCCAAGCTGATGCTTGTTCATGGATATAGCTTATTCCACTGATTTTACTCCTCGAGTCTTGAGGAAGTAATCAAAATCATTTTGATGGTAGCGTACAAAGCTGTTAAATGAATAGTTTCAATAAGGTTTAGGACTGGGCAGTCCACTTGGAACAAACATAAAATCTTGAGAAAGGTCCCATGAGTCTTTGTAGTTTGAGCGAACATTTAAGTCTTTCTGAATATAGACTTAAAAGGGAAATAGATTTGGGAACCTTCTCTAATTATGTTTATAATTGTCTGAATAAAACTTTATTAGTTATCTAGGGTTAAAGAATAGTTTTCACAAAATACTTCCTTAAGAAGTAGGGCTTTAAATAATTAATGAAAACTATATTTAATAAAGAATATTTATTTAGAAGTAATTCTCAAATACTCTCTTAACAAAAGAATGGATAAAATAATAATAATATAACCCTAGATAACAACTGATATCATTCATGGTCCGTAGTATAAATACGAAGTATGTACCCCTTACTGAGGGTTCTTCCTAACATATCGGCTTATAAATATTGCCATAACCATTGCTTATAAGTCCAACTTATACTTAGCATCATAAATATCGATTCGAAATCATGAACACATAGCATATATCTCAATATCTTATTTATCACCACATCAGTTTATAGAGGTATAAGTTTGAAAACTTGCATCTATCATATGCATATACTATAATCTCAATAGTTTTAATACTATCACATCTATATACGATGTGAGGTTTGAAAACATGCATCTATCATATCATATGCATCATCAGTATAATGTAATCTGAAATACAGCATGGGATTTAGAAAACTTGCATCTAGTATATGCATACTTCAAAATATGGTTTTAGAAACTTGCACGATACTTGGAACAGAGAATATATATACATAGATATATTTTTGAATCAACAAGTACTAAACATTCGAAAATATGCCCACTCTAACAATAGAGTAAGGGTTAGTAAACTTGCCTGATGCTCGAGAAGTGATAGGGGTTCGCGACGATGCCGGACAATCTAGACAAAGTCAAAGAAAACGCACGATTAATCCCCTGGATAATCCACTTGTACTCAATGCTTAAACACGTAAGCGAAACACAACCAAGGAATTACTAGCTCGTTATAGGCTCATACTAAGTCCATGTTTAATCGACGATTACTTAAGTCGTAGGTTTAGTCCGAAATCGATCCTCGAATACAAGTTGTACTTAACCATTTACAACATTGGTTTCTAAGTCATGTTCTTGGTGGTTTTCACTTGCGCGACCTCGACTAAAACATTTTTATAAAATCGAAACATAATCGTTTTAATCCGAATCATTTTCGTGAGCCTTCCTAACTGTCTCTAGTATTATTCCTCAAAGTTTCACATTTTAATATGGCTTCTAAGTGGTCCAAATATAGCCTCAAAGTGACTGACCAGAGATGGGTTGTTCCTCCGAACGACGTTTACTAAAACTTACTTTTCTCTTAAACCGTAAATCGTAACGACATGATATTTATACACAAACAAACCTTAAAACAAGGCCTACATGTTCATGGTCAGTGTTGCCCAAAAACATTCCAATACCAGTTCGTAATTCTTGCTCAAAACTGCCTTAAATCAAATGGGCATTACGACGGCTATAATCGTAACGTTTCCCGGTTTTTTGTTATGTCAAAACCTCTTAAAACCAAATGAATTCAACAACCCAACAACTTTTACAACATAACCAGTTCATATACTTCAAGAACACATCACCAACATCAACCAACAACAAGTATTCATCAAGAATTAACCATACATACTCCAAATTCCATAAACACGCTTATTCTTAAACATTACTAGAAACTTCACTTAAATCTCAACATAAATCAAATGGGTGGATGAGTGGTATACCTTCCTTGAATCCTTAAACACACCACAAGAGCTTGTAAGCCTTAAGAGAGTCTTTATCCATGGTTATCATCCTTAAACTTGCAAAAGAAAATCAAGAACAAGTTATGAATTCTCGGAGTTACTATACACCGGTATAAAGAACTGGAACAATGAAGGTCTTAACTTGCTCAAATGGAAGCAACTTGTGAAATAGGAAATGTAGGTTATCTCAAGACCTTTCCAACGAGCTATAGATCGCCATTTGCAACCGAGCAATGAAGGAGCTATGATCTTTACAATCCGGCAGTAGGTTTTTGGCCGAAAATGAAGAAATGAATTTGTTTTTCTTTTTGGTTTTTGGCTTTTGACTTGATTAATGATAATGCTGATTTTTGTGTTAAAAGAGTGGTGAGTCATAGCTCTAAGGCTCTCTCCTTGTGACACTTGTCCATCATGCATTGGCTTAGATAAAGTAGCTTTACTGGTTCGCTTTCCTTTCACATGGATGATCCAAATGTTGCATTCCTCGAATTAATCTTGTTACATGTTGCTTCCATGTCTATATTTAATCATGTAAATGTTGCCCTGTTCCTCTTGAAACGATTCGAAATATTTCCTAAAGAGCGAATAAAACTCTACGCGATTTTCGCAGTGAATAGTAACTATTCACTTCAACAATCGAATCCTTAAATCGACTTTAATAAAATAATAAAATTCCAAAATATTAAATCCTCAAATCCTCAATTTTAATATCTCATTTCTTGAATACAATAATAATAAATCACTGTCCGGTCAAATACTACACCAAAATAAAATTTGGAATTTCTGAATTCCAATCGTCTTTGCATTCACTTATTTACTCCGTAGATCACTAATATGACTTCGGAATATCCACACTACGTCTCGTACATAGGTGGCATGAAAAATTTTCTTAACCCTCAAAATCACTATTCATCCACCAATATCACTATTCACTGCTGCACTTAATCATAATAAGAAAAGTTTTAAATTTTTCCAAAAATTCGGGTTATTATAGTCTCCCCTCCTTAAAAGGATTCCGTCCCGGAATCAACTTAGGAATAACTGGGGTACTTCTCTCCCATTGCACTTTCTAACTCCCAGGTGGATTCTTCCACTTCTTGATTTTCCACAAACCTTTCACTAGATTGGCAACCTCGTCTCTTAGCACTAGTTCTTTTCTATCCGTGATTTCCACAGGTTGTTCTTTGTAAGTCAGACCAGTTGTATATCTACCTGCTCATATTCTAACATATGTCGAGCATCTATAGTATACTGACGTAGCATTGACACATAAACCCCGTTATGACCATTCTACAAGTTTGGGGGGGGGGGTAAGGCTGGCTCGTAGGCCACCTTCCTGACGCGTTTTAAAATCTCAGATGGCCCAGTGAATCCCGGGCTCACTTCCCTTTCTTTCCAAATCTCATTAATTCTTTTCATGGATATCTTTTAGCATCACGAATCTCTAACCTCATATTCCCCATCTTGTTTGTACAGTAAATACACCAACATAAACTTGCTTGTCATCCATCAACATGCCATTTAGCTTATCAATAGCAGTACTATCTCTATACTCGCGGGCTTAGTCCGCATACTTTCTCTGTCTGTCTTGGTTGTCACTAGCCGCTTGTTGGTGAAATCTTTTGTCTTCCTAGTTTGTTGGACTAACTTGGGTTTTGTGTAAAATCTCATCCTTTAATTCCCGATCATTCGGAATCCATCTCGGTCTCATTTTAATTAAGGGTATCGGCCACCACATTGGCCTTCCCCGGATGGTAGTGTATCTCACAGTCATAATTCTAGGTCAATTCTAGCCATTTCTCCATCTCATGTTATCTACTATCACGGGTAACTCAAAGCCAATTCATTACATTCCATAAAATTTGTGGGTGCATTAGTCAACCCAAAATAACCTCGCTGAAAACTCGAAGTGTCTATTCCAAGTACGAATCGCAGTCTTGGGTATATCCTCGGATTTAACTTCCAACTGGTGATACCCAGTTCTTAAATAAATTGGAAATACACAGCGTTCTTCCGCTGATCAAACAATCATTTACAAGGGTACCTATTCTCCATGTCGAACTCATACAACTCTCGAGGTTCGATATATAATCTTGTGCTAACATCTTTCTCTCTTACAACAACACTGGGCTCTCCACGGTGGTACACTGGGTCTTATCATACCCTTATACAAAAACTCTTGTAACCGAGTCACTAACTCTTTCATTCCCACTATACCCTGAATACTCGGTATTCATTCTCATGTCATCCAAATCGATATCTGGTAGCTCATTAAAACCTTGTACAATCTCCCAAAACCATTGTAGTTCCCTTTATACTTGGTATCTCTTTTCTTGGCGTCAACCATAAGAGCTAATTAAGCCTCATAGCTCTGGCGTAATAGTTTCTTAGTCTGAACTATATTCAAGAATCTCTGAATCTGTCTCCATTCTTTATTTATTACTCTCTCTCCCTTACAATCATTCTGGGCTCCATTGGGTGTCAACCAACCCATTCTTATTACAATATCAACTTCTCCCAACTTGAAAGAAATCAGGTCTATCAAAAGGGTCGACCTCATATTTCTAGTTCACAACCTGGATGTACCATTCTTATGGGAAAATCCCTCGATTGACTATTTCTACTTGTAATTATTCCCTTAGCAGCTCGGCCTTAAGGTTTAATTGTCATGCAACTTCTTGATGCACAACGATACATTAGCTCTGTCTAAACAGTATAGAAGGGCATCTGCTATTTAAAGGTCCTGACAGTGGGCTGCTTGTTGGAGGTAGCCCTGGTTGAAACCTACTGGCTTTCTTTTCTTCTATGTTCACAAACTCCGGAACAAACCTCGATAACTCGGTCACAGTCATGGTTTCTTGTTTTAACTCTTTAACTTTCATTTTCATCCGGGTCTCCATATATTTCCGAAAATTATTCCTCTAAAACAACACACGCTGCACCTCTCCCAAGTCACAATACCAGCTCCCTCTGACTCCATCGTTAGTACTTATCTTGCTAACCCAGAGGTAGTGTACATTCGTAAACAACTCCTCCAAAATCTCAATTCCACTATAGGGCATCTGTCTAACACCGTTGTCACTGGAGTTCACGGCACATCGCTATTTCTTTCACGTATATCGATTGACACGCTTTCCATTATCATAATATCCTTGGGAGAATAAACCAATTTCATCGATATGTCACTAACATTCTATTCGTCTTAGGGATTCGCTCCTGTCATAGGCGATCTCGTTGCGAATCTAATTTCCATCAGCGAATTTTGACTTATTTGACCTGGTTGGCCTCCCCATAGAATTCAATGAGGATAACAAAAATTATGGGGCCTTGAAAAGACAGCTCCCATATCAAGGAAAACGTCACACACTGGTGATCATAAGGTTATGAGTTTTAAGGTAACCTTATTGGAGGTAAGAGAATTTACCGAGAGATCAACATGATCATAAGAACTCAACGTTGTGTGCCTCGATTGAGACATTACTAAAGGTAATTAGCCTTCTTGTATTTCATAACTTACAAGTGATGGCGTCCCATCAGACTTCTATCACACAGACAGATAGTCCTTGTAGCCCCTATAAATATAGGGTTGTTCGTCTCAGTGGAAGTTGAAAAGTATGAAAGCAATTTGATATCAATTTAATGATTATCGTCATTCGACAATATTTCTTAAAGGAACACCTTGGATTAAAATTGAACAGGTTCCAAAGGTACGATTTACAAGAAAAGGATAGCCATAAAGATACTGGCACTTAATAAACAAGTGGTGAGGTATCACCATAGGGTCATTCATTATTTGAAGAAAAGTGAAAGCTTAAATAACATCATTTGACAGGGCTTCGAAAACCTGAAAGTAGGCATTGTGATAGCCTCTGGCACAATTGAAACTGAATATGGTTTAACACAAGCGTTATAAAATAACTTCGAAGAGGGAATATACCCTTTATCAGAATTCTTTCTTGGAGAGAGGTCAAGATAGATCATAGATTGGGGAGGTACCCCACATAATTTGCAAATGGGGAGGGTATTACCAAGGTCTCTACGGATGCCTTTTACGTCGGCTCCTCTAATGGATAATCGTTCAATTCCAAAGCTTTTCTTCTCCATGCACACCCTAAGGTGCTCGATACTTACGTTATTGCCGACTCATAATAGTCGCTAAGGATTCAACCATCGAACTTTGCAATCGCAGGGAATTCTATTCGACTAGGCGCAAACATCCCAAGTAAGCGTTCTGTTCTATAAGAAGACTTCGATACCGTTGTTGCCCGTAGCAATGACAATTCCACATGTCGACTGGGCGATACTTCGGAAGATCGTTAGAAACTACAAGATTAAATCTGGTCTCTATTTCAATCATCCTTATATCCAATATTCCTTCTCCCATATCAATCCCGTGCGCTACATAAGCTTAACACTTTTGGCACAATAGCCTTTTCATTTAAGTCAATCCCGGAACTTCTCAGTCCGTCTTGGTCCTTAAATATATTTCGCCTTTACCGTCCAATCTCAACTTCATCCTTTTATCTCTACAATCAATTATAGCAATCAGGGTCTGTCCACCAACCCATATAACGGCTATCTTACCCAATCCACAGGGTTCGTTCTAGTTTCCACTCTCTTTGGTGACATCCTCTGGTAATCAGAAAGACAAGGTTTGCCGAAATTTGCTGAATTCCTTTCCAAAATCAGGGAAACTTGATCAATCTATTTACCCAAAATTCTTCTTGAGATAATAAAATCCCTCAATGATGTAATAGACACTATTTCCAGTGGACTCGCTGGTCGTGGGGGGATTGAAACCTCGTAGCCAAAGCAATTCCTTTCACTATTCTTAGGCAACTAAGTACCCTTAATCGTTCGTGAAAATCTGAACACCTTGGTTCTTACGTATGCCGCCTCCTTATGGGCAACTATAATCGACTACGAGTAACGGGTTTCGTTCAATTCGAATCAATCCACTAATACTGGCTATACTGCCTCTACCTCTTCTGCTCTGGAGACTCTACTCCATTTTCTTTGTCGTATCTCTTGGTGAATCATGAACGATCCTCTCTCGTCTCGTCACTTATTTGACCTCCGAAGGTTCGTCCGGTCCTATTGTACGACCTCAAGTAATATACTACATCTTTATCAATCAACACGTCCTCTACAAGATTCTTTCCTTAACCTACTATGGGGTCTTCCTCTAGATCCTCCTTTGGATCCTCCCTTATCGAGTCTCCGTCCATTTCAAGGAACGCATCATCAATTGTCTACTCGAAGGCCTCAGGGTCTGGTATCTCAGAGTCCCATTCATCTATAACTCATACGAATCGAGGTGACTAACCATGAAATCCTAAGTACGGTTTCCCAAAAGAAGTCCCCTCTCGGGCTTCATCATAAACAGTCAGGGTCATGTCCTCTAACCCGACTACGAACTCAATTTGAGCTCTAGATGTTCTTATCATTATTAAGGTATTGTAAGACTCGATCTCCTATCGTTTCTGAGGACTGTAACCTAATGCTCTGATACCATCTCTGCAACAGCCCCAAATCCGGGGTCGGGGATTTAGGGTTGTCACAATCCATGTACTCCTTGCCTTACCTGTATTACTCACACCATTCATAATTCACCTGCTCATGACCCCACAACATATGTCTCACACACACACATAGGTTAGAGTCTCAGAAACGACACAATACAACAACTGCGGAATAAATAATTTTTATTACAATACCCAAATGTCTTTTGAATCTGTTACTGATACAATGTCTAAGTATTGTTACATTACCAACTTAGCCTTCTGATGCTCACAATCCTCTAATACCATTCATGTCTATACATAAGTTGAATACCAAAAGCCGTAACCTGATTCGATGGGTTCGTACTATTCCCGGGATCACTGCTAGAAACTGTGTATGGAAACGCCTTGCGAGGTATGTGCCATCCCATTGGCATCCTGCTTCGCTGCTATATAATATATATAAAATAATAGCAAGAGTGAGCGATAGCTCAGCAAGGTAATGAAAGTATGGCATAATTCTTCCCTTAATTCAACCCAGAAATAAAGCGGTATACGACAAAATTTGTCAAAATATCTTGATACTGAAATCATTTCCTTATCGGAATGTATTCCCAAAAATACCATTGTTGTATTTCAAATATCATCTCTATAATATTCTACAAACTTTCGATATCCATACTATGAACAAGGTTCTAGTATAAATAAAAGATGAAGTAGCAAGATAACTCAGTATATCCTTAATCAGGTTTTATCAGAGTCATAACTCATAAAATAAAAGATGAAGTTGTAGGAATTTCCAAATATCATCTTTCATATCAAACATTTATCTCATATCATATCCTGGAAATAAAGACAAGGCAAAATATTTCCAATCCACTTTCTAAACTTGAATAACTTGCATGAACTTGAATAACTTGAATAGCTTGAATAAACTTTTCTTTTCTGGAATCTTGCTTAAAACATGTTCTTCCTCTGATAACTTGCATAAAACATTTTCTTTCATGGATGATGAACTGTAGACGGAGATTCTGGGCGACAGGGATACCTCTACGATGATCAGTCGTAAAGCAAATCCCCACTGCTGTTTTTCTACGTAGAAGGGAAAATAGGGCAGACGCTAACTGACCTACCTCCCCGCCTTCGGTTGTAGGGGAAAGTGCAGACCCGTTCATAGACTGTCGGTCTGATACTCTTCTCTGGGTGGGAAAAACAGACCCGTTCATAGACCGTCGGTCTACGCGTAATTCCCTCCTCTTACCCTACGGTCGGGCACATACTGATAATCTAAGGGAAAAACAGACACGTTCATAGACCGTCGGTCTACGCGTAATTCCCTTAGGGGACAGGCGCCACTCAGTCCCTCACATATTCTCCGAGTTCAATTGAATCCACAACTCTGAAACATAAAGTTCATTTCCCTTTTTCCCCAAGTATACGACTCCACAAAGTAGTCATATCCGGTTGGAAAGGAAAAATTCACCCATATTTCCCCAAGCTGATGCTTGTTCATGGATATAGCTTATTCCACTGATTTTACTCCTCGAGTCTTGAGGAAGTAATCAAAATCATTTTGATGGTAGCATACAAAGCTGTTAAATGAATAGTTTCAAAAAGGTTTAGGACTGGGCAGTCCACTTGGAACAAACATAAAATCTTGAGAAAGGTCCCATGAGTCTTTGTAGTTTGAGCGAACATTTAAGTCTTTCTGAATATAGACTTAAAAGGGAAATAGATTTGGGAACCTTCTCTAATTATGTTTATAATTGTCTGAATAAAACTTTATTAGTTATCTAGGGTTAAAGAATAGTTTTCACAAAATACTTCCTTAAGAAGTAGGGCTTTAAATAATTAATGAAAACTATATTTAATAAAGAATATTTATTTAGAAGTAATTCTCAAATACTCTCTTAACAAAAGAATGGATAAAATAATAATAATATAACCCTAGATAACAACTGATATCATTCCTGGTCCGTAGTATAAATACGAAGTATATACCCCTTACTGAGGGTTCTTCCTAACATATCGGCTTATAAATATTGCCATAACCATTGCTTATAAGTCCAACTTATACTTAGCATCATAAATATCGATTCGAAATCATGAACACATAGCATATATCTCAATATCTTATTTATCACCACATCAGTTTATAGAGGTATAAGTTTGAAAACTTGCATCTATCATATGCATATACTATAATCTCAATAGTTTTAATACTATCACATCTATATACGATGTGAGGTTTGAAAACATGCATCTATCATATCATATGCATCATCAGTATAATGTAATCTGAAATACAGCATGGGATTTAGAAAACTTGCATCTAGTATATGCATACTTCAAAATATGGTTTTAGAAACTTGCACGATACTTGGAACAGAGAATATATATACATAGATATATTTTTGAATCAACAAGTACTAAACATTCGAAAATATGCCCACTCTAACAATAGAGTAAGGGTTAGTAAACTTGCCTGATGCTCGAGAAGTGATAGGGGTTCGCGACGATGCCGGACAATCTAGACAAAGTCAAAGAAAACGCACGATTAATCCCCTGGATAATCCACTTGTACTCAATGCTTAAACACGTAAGCGAAACACAACCAAGGAATTACTAGCTCGTTATAGGCTCATACTAAGTCCATGTTTAATCGACGATTACTTAAGTCGTAGGTTTAGTCCGAAATCGATCCTCGAATACAAGTTGTACTTAACCATTTACAACATTGGTTTCTAAGTCATGTTCTTGGTGGTTTTCACTTGCGCGACCTCGACTAAAACATTTTTATAAAATCGAAAAATAATCTTTTTAATCCGAATCATTTTTGTGAGCCTTCCTAACTGTCTCTAGTATTATTCCTCAAAGTTTCACATTTTAATATGGCTTCTAAGTGGTCCAAATATAGCCTCAAAGTGACTGACCAGAGATGGGTTGTTCCTCCGAACGACGTTTACTAAAACTTACTTTTCTCTTAAACCGTAAATCATAACGACATGATCTTTATACCAAAACAAACCTTAAAACAAGGCCTACATGTTCATGGTCAGTGTTGCCCAAAAACATTCCAAGACCAGTTCGTAATTCTTGCTCAAAACAGCCTTAAATCAAATGGGCATTACGACGGCTATAATCGTAACGTTTCCCGGTTTTTTGTTATGTCAAAACCTCTTAAAACCAAATGAATTCAACAACCCAACAAATTTTACAACATAACCAGTTCATATAATTCAAGAACACATCACCAACATCAACCAACAACAAGTATTCATCAAGAATTAACCATACATACTCCAAATTCCATAAACACGCTTATTCTTAAACATTACTAGAAACTTCACTTAAATCTCAACATAAATCAAATGGGTGGATGAGTGGTATACCTTCCTTGAATCCTTAAACACACCACAAGAGCTTGTAAGCCTTAAGAGAGTCTTTATCCATGGTTATCATCCTTAAACTTGCAAAAGAAAATCAATAACAAGTTATGAATTCTCAGAGTTACTATACACCGGTTTAAAGAACTGGACAAATGAAGGTCTTACCTTGCTCAAATGGAAGAAACTTGTGAAATAGGAAATGTAGGTTATCTCAAGACCTTTCCAACGAGCTATATATCGCCATTTTCAACCGAGAAATGAAGGAGCTATGGTCTTTACAATCCGGCAGTCGGTTTTTGGCCGAAAATGAAGAAATGAATTTGTTTTTCTTTTTGGGTTTTGGCTTTTGACTTGATTAATGATAATGCTGATTTTTGTGTTAAACGAGTGGTGAGTCATAGCTCTAAGGCTCTCTCCTTGTGACACTTGTCCATCATGCATTGGCTTAGATAAAGTAGCTTTACTGGTTCGCTTTCCTTTCACATGGATGATCCAAATGTTGCATTCCTCGAATTAATCTTGTTACATGTTGCTTCCATGTCTATATTTAATCATGTAAATGTTGCTCTGTTCCTCTTGAAACGATTCGAAATATTTCCTAAAGAGGGAATAAAACTCTACGCGATTTTCGCAGTGAATTGTAACTATTCACTATTCACTTCAACAATCGAATCCTTAAATCGACTTTAATAAAATAATAAAATTCCAAAATATTAAATCCTCAAATCCTCAATTTTAATATCTCATTTCTTGAATACAATAATAATAAATCACTGCCCGGTCAAATACCACACCAAAATAAAATTTGGAATTTCTGAATTCCGATCATCTTTGCATTCACTTATTTACTCCGTAGATCACTAATATGACTTCGGAATATCCACACTACGTCTCGTACATAGGTGGCATGAAAAATGTTCTTAACCCTCAAAATCACTATTCATCCACCAATATCACTATTCACTGCTACACTTAATCATAATAAGAAAAGTTTTAAATTTTTCCAAAAATTCGGGTTATTATACCTATTGTCAAAACAAAGGTGTAAAAGGTACTGTCAAGAAGAGCTCGACAAAAACTTCAGAACATCTCGTTGACACAGTTACTTACAAGTCTAAAAACAGGAATGGTAAGTTAGGAAATGGCAATGCAAATGTTGGTGGTGCTCCCAGAAAACTATGCAATAATTGTGGCTCCTCACATCACTTAACTCATGTTTTTAAGAAATCAAAAGAGGTCAAGAACAATGTGACCAAGATAGATGGTAACTTACATAGAATCCCCATTATGCATAGATCTATGGTAGTCTACAATAAGACTGACTGCATGCCTTGTAAAATAACTGCCATGAGTACTTGTCTCAACCTGCCTTTTTCATATACTGAACAATGTCTCTATATGCAAACTTTTGAGACTTCTGAGCCTACTGGAAACAGTAAGAAGGCTACATCCACTAAGAAGAAGACTAAGTCTAATTCTAAAGCTGAGTGGGTGAAGAAAGAAGTCCAACAGAAGATTCCTGATGTGGTTGTTAAAGTTGAAAATGATGAATACTCTTGTGATACTGAATTAGCGGGACCCAACAAAGTTTGGGTACCATATGCCTCTTAAATACAATTTGTTTTGCAGGGCAAGAATAAGGAGCAGGTCATGTAGATTATTGACAGTGGCTGCTCAAGGCACATGACTGGTGATAAAGCCCTGCTATCACAATTTGTGGAGAAATCTGACCCAATCATAACCTTTAGAGACAACAACAAAGGTTACATAGTGGGATATGGCTGTTTGGAAATTGGGAATGTTGTCATTAATGATATTGCACTTGTTGATGGATTGAAGCACAACTTGCTCAGTGTCAGCCAATTCAGTGACAGAGGATTCAAGGTTGATTTTGACATGATGGTGTGCAATATCTATCACAATAAAGAAGGAAGCCTCTATTTGAAAGGAAGCTTATTTGTTGCTGATCTAAATTCAACAAAGAAGGACAAGATTTACTGTTTTTACAGTAAAGCTACTGTTGGTGACAACATGCTTTGGCATAGGAAACTCTCTCACCTAAACTTCAAAACAATGAATATGCTGATGAAGAAGGAACTAGTAAGAGGACTACCTCAACAGGAATTCTGTCAAGAAGGACTGTGTGAGGACTGTGAAATGGGAAAATTGAGGAGAGTTGTGCATAGGTCAAAGCAAGTCAACACCAACACAGAACCACCCAAGCTAATTCATATGGATCTCTTTGGCCCAGTAAATGTTCCATCTTTAGCCAAGAAGAGATATGCATTAGTTATGGTGGATGATTATTCTAGGTATACTTGGGTGAAGTATCCAAAATCAAAAGATGAAGCTGCTCAAGTCATCATTGATCACTTAAGAGTTCTTGACAGAACTCCAAATGCCAAGGTTCAAATTCTGAGAAGTGACAATGCTACTGAGTTCAGAAATGCCACTCTTGGTAATTTCTGCAAGGATGAAGGAATTGTGCAACAATTTTCTGTTGCAAGAACCCTCATTGAAGCTGCCAGGACTATGCTACATGATGCAAAGTTACCTACGTACTTCTGGGCATAACCTATTAACACAGCCTGTTATACACAGAACAGAACCTTGATTAACAAAACTCATGGGAACACTCCTTACTATTTGCTAACTGAGAAGAAACCTATTGTCAAGTATTTTCATGTGTTTGGTGGCAAATGCTTAATGATGAAGGACAACCATGAAAAGAAAGAAAAATTTGACACCAAAGCTTATGAAGGTATTTTCATGGGTTATGCCATAGAAAGGACTGCCTACAGAGTCTACCTCTTGGAACACATGATTATTGATGAATGTGTAAATGTCACATTTAATGAAACCAAGTTTCCAGGGCTGCATGAGGATGGTCAAATGCAGATTCTTAGATTTGAGAATCAAGGATACTTGGAGGAAGAAGAAATTATTGATGAAGAACCCACCTTTACTCAAACTGTTGATCTTGAAAATGGTGCTGTCATTGAAAATGATGCTAATCAAACTCCAGCTCAGTCACAGACTATTTCAGGGAATCCTCAAGTTGATGGTGACTCTGGAGATATTGAAGAGAATGGTTGAGACAATTGTCCTGGTGAAGATTCAGTTCCCCAAACTGAAGCTACTGTTTCAGATCAAACAAGAAGCTTGCCTAGAACCACAAGGTGGAATAAGGATCACACAAATGACCTAATTATTGGAGATCCTTCTTCTGGGGTAAGAACCAGGAACAATGTTTCTGATGACAGCATGTTTTCCTACTTCCTTTCTCAAGTGGAGCCAAAAGCAATTGATGAAGCATTGTTGGATTCTGATTGGGTGATTGCTATGCAAGAGGAACTCAACCAGTTTGAAAGGAACAATGTATGTAAATTGGTTCCAAGACCAAAGGGAAAATCAGTTATTGAGACAAAGTGGGTATTCAGAAATAAATTGGATGAAAATGGAAATGTGACAAGAAACAAGGCAAGGCTAGTAGCTAAAGGTTACTGTCAACAAGAAGGAATAGATTATGATGAGACATTTGCACCTGTTGCCAGACTTGAAGCTATAAGGATTTTTCTAGCCTTTGTTGCACACTGTAATTTTAAGGTGTTCCAAATGGATGTCAAAAGTGTTTTTTTAAATGGAGAGTTAGAGGAAGAAGTGTATGTTGAACAACCACCAGGTTTCTAAGATGCTGAGTTGTATGATTTTGTGTACAAGCTGTTCAAAGCACTTTATGGATTGAAACAAGCTCCAAGAGCATGGTATGATACCCTCTCTGCCTTTCTATTGGAAAATCAGTTTACAAGAGGTGTAGTAGATAAAACTCTATTCTACAAGCATCATGGCAAAGACATCATTTTGGTTCAAATTTATGTTGATGATATCATCTTTGGATCATCAAATGAGAAGCTGTGTGAAAAGTTTTCATCTCTAATGAGAAACAAGTATGAGATGAGCATGATGGGAGAACTATCATTCTTCCTTGGATTACAAGTTCTTCAGAAAGATGATGGAATCTTCATTTATCAAGCAAAATATGTCAAGGAACTTCTCAAGAAGTTTAACCTAGAAGATTCATCACTTGCCAAGACTCCCATCTCTACATCAACTAGTTTGGATCTAGACTCCAAAGGGAAGAAAGTGGACTCTAGTGCTTATAGAGGCATGGTTGCATCTCTTCTCTACCTAATTGCTAGCAGACCTGACATAATGTTTGCTACATGTCTTTGGGCAAGGTTTCAAGCTGATCCAAAGGAGTCACACTTGGTAGTTGTCAAGAGAATTTTTAGATATCTAAAGGGCACTCCTAATCTAGGCCTTTGGTATCCTAAAAATACTGGATTTGAGCTAGTGGGGTACTCTGATTCAGATTATGCTGGATGTAGAATTGACAGAAAAAGTACAACAGGAAGCTATCAATTTCTTGGTGGAAGATTGGTGTCATGGTTTAGTAAGAAGTAGCATTCAGTTTCCACATCTACTGCAGAAGCTAAATACATTGCAGCTGGAAGTTGCTGTGCACAAATTCCGTGGATGAAGAATCAACTTTTGGATTATGGTCTAGTGCTAAACAATATCCCTATCTACTGTGACAACACTAGTGCCATATCCATCTCAGACAATCCTGTTCAACACTCTAGGACAAAGCACATTGACATTAGACATCATTTCATAAGAGAGCATGTTGAAAGAGTAACTGTGAAGTTGATCTATGTCCCAACAGAAAAGCAACTTGCAGACATCTTCACAAAACCACTGGATGAAGCAACCTTTAACAGGTTGGTAAGTGAATTGGGAATGCTAAATCTGGTATGTTAACTTACTAGTTTTTCCATTTTCTTATTCATATGAAGCTTGTGACAGCAATCCTTAAAAGTTGCTGTCATGAGAAGTTACTGTCTACTTAAGTCACTATATGTTTTTGACAGAATGCTTGCTTTGACTGTGATAAATTGAATTTTGTGCTATTCTTAAACTTGATAGTTAGACGTTGTATGTCATTAACTTGCATGGTTTTTAATGTTGAAATTGGTCAATGAATTTCACTGATTGGTCATTTTTGGTTTGAATGTTGGATTAGTGGTAGACATCACTCTTAATTGCAATCTGTGGTAGTTGTATGGGAACTCTGAACTGTTGACTATTTACCTCCCTTTTACCTAGTATGCCTATAAAATGAACCTTAGGTCATATTAGTGAATCATTCAGAAAAGGTAAAATGGAAAACAAAGTAGGAATCGAATACAGGCCTAAGATTAGCACTGAGTCTCCATATAAAGAAGTAGTTGAAGCTTTGTTTGATGAGATGGAGGACCTTCTCGATGAGGAAAAGGAGAAAGAACTTGCTGCTAAAGCCGCTGAAGAGGCTAAGTGGCAAGAACAGGAAAAGGAGTATCAAGCACTCCTCAAGGAAGAAGGAACCACAGAAGAAGAATAATTGTATCTTTCAATTGTAGAAGTTTAACCGTCTTTTTAATAAAATTTATCCATTTCCTTTCCGTAGTTCCTTATTACCTGTTGTGTGTGTGTGTTGATTAAATGATTGAACTAATGTGCATGAATAATGAATCAGTAATCAATATTGCATATGTTTGTTTGGTGTCTCTTCGGTTAAGATGTTTAATAAAACAGATCAAGTATACAAAGTCTCGACAGTTATTATTTTCCCGCAAGGGTTGTTGTCATCAAGAAAAGTGACTGTCAGTGTATGCCCTGACAGTTAGTCTCTCGACAGCAGTAAACAACTTTCTGTCAAGAATTGTAAAAGATACTGTCATTACAACAATTAACGATGACAGTAAGTTTTTGCGCCAATGTTTCTGTCAAGCAAAACCTACTGTCATCACACCAAAGTTACTGACGCGGTTGTTTTAGCGCATAGGTTACTGTCAAAGTAGTGGACCGTTAAGATTGTACAATCATCCTCCACAAGGAGAGAGAATTAAGCCAGTAACCCACGTGATTGATTACTGGGTTAAGACACGATTTTAATTTTCCACTCTTTCAGTTAAACACTTGAACTTCCCTCTTTATTCATCAGTTATTCAATTGTACCAAAAAGTAAACACAACACTCTTTTCTCTTCTATCCAAGCAATTTCATCTTCATACTTTCTTTCTTCTCTCAACCAGCAAAAATGGCCCCCAAACAATCAATTTCTCAAATTAACTTTGCTGGCATCATCTCTCCTAATGATGCTGGTGAAGATTTCAAAAGGCTTGTTTCTTTTCTGAATAAGTCCTATCTTGGGTATGCAATTACCTCTATTCCTATTCATCCTCAAGGAGATGGTGACAACTCAACCATTCAGTTCAAAATCAAGGAGCACAGTTACACTCTCACTGTTCAGGGCATCAATGCAGCTTTGAGAATTGTGCTAGAACCAGGGAAGACCTACACCGAGCTTGCTAGTGATGAGTCCCTAAAGAAGCTCTTCTTGAAAATTGGGTATTCATGACCCATTCTTGAAGAGGGAACAACTAAGTGGTACCCTTCTGGTGAAATGGACAGGAAGTATCTTCGGAAGGAGTGGAGCATGGTGTTTGATGCAATGGTGAAGGTGTTCTCTACCAAGACCACCGGCTGGAATGGGATTCCCACCTACATCAAGAAGCTCACTCACTCTCTTGTTCATGGGTACAAAGTGGATGTTGGAAAGCTACTCATGGCACATCTCAAGGCTGCCATAGGTAAGAAGGTAAACCTTTATCCTCGCTTTCTCATGTTGTGTATTAATTCCTTATGTGATTTTGATGAAGATGCCCCTCGTTCAGAGGTGTGCAGTGTTTTGAAAAGAAATACACACACAACTCTCACTTCACAGAATTTAAATGCACATATTCCACTCCGCTTCACCAAACAAATGGTTGATCAAGTGCCTAACCTTGATTTTCCATTGCCTTCTGGGTATGACACCTTCACTCTTGAGGATGTGGCTGGATTAGACCCAAATTCAGCTAACCCCCATTCTACACCATACACTCAGCCTAGGTTCTCTAGACTTCCCAAAGTACAGAGACAAGCCTTGCAAGAATCCAGAAAAAGATCCCTAGAAACTGATGTTGGTGGTAGTGCTGAGAGTCAAGAGGGAGTTCCTGCACCCAGTGCAGCAAATAAGGAAGGTAGTCAAATAGAACCCACAGTGGTTCCTCCTGAGCCTAAGAAGAAGAGAGCTAAGAGGGCCAAAACCACTGTCAGCCACCCTGCAGTCTCTCAAAAGACTGTAGAGGAAAATAGGGTAGTAAACACCTCCCTAGATGTTCCTTCTCAACAAGGGACATCTATTGAAATTGGCCTGTCTCCCAAGGCACCTTGTACAGAGTCTGCACAACCTCTTGTTCCAACTCATGAGGAGCCTCCACTTGCAGAAACACATATGGAGTCAGGACACCATGAGGATTTCACTTCCCAAATTGATGCTTCACAAGTTCCATCTGTGGAGCAGCCATTATTCTCTTCTTCACTTTCACCTTCTTCCTTCCCTACTTATTCATTTGTTTCTACTCCACAACCAAGAGAGGGGGACAGTCCCAACCCTTCAGGTTTTGATCATCCATCTCCAATCATGGATGAGCCCCCATCTAGTGGTCCACAAGAACCCATTTCTCAAAGTGAGATGGACACCACTCCTTCAAACACTGAGAAAGAGCAAGGTGCAACTCTGCTAGAAAGTGAAACAACCAGTGCCTTGTTCAATCTCCAAGGAGCATCTTACCTTAGGGAAGATGCTATCACAGCCTCAGTTGTTGTCAAGGACTCTGCAAATATTGATGTCATAGGTGACCCTGCTGTCAAGGACTCAGTAGAACTTGCTGTCATAACCAAACCCGCTGTCCAAGCTGCAGTGGAACCTACTGTCAATCTTTCAGCTGATAGTAACATTACTGGAAAAGCTACTATCACCTCTGCACAACCTGATTTTGATGCTGTAACTGAGGGGTTTCGGGAAGGAAAACGCAACGGAAAAACGCGTAAAACAGAAAAATTAACGAAACCCTACGCAGGATCCATGCAAAAAACGATATTTAATTCGTGAATAGAATCATTTACCTTTTGAAGCTTTACGAACGACTGACTAATGGAGGTCCTTTGATATGATCACCACGTATCCCGCCTTGCGATATACGTCTCTAATTAGTCCACACGAACGCCCGATCATCCAACGATCACCGGAGTTTGGTACTAGCCAAGAAGTAGCCTCGAATCTCTCTCTCTAGTCTCTCCTTAATGTAGAGCGGCTAGGGTTTTTTTTTCTAAAAATTCTGAATATATTAAACCCTAAAAATAATGCATCCTTATGTATTTATAGGGAGAGAAGAGTGGGCTGAACCCTAATCTGATTGGGCTTCCAAAACCCAGTCCGATTATTGGTTGTATTATTATTAAATTCGAATTATTGTTTAATTAATCAAGTCCCACTTAATTAATTCAATAATTCAATATAATAATAATAATTTATTTAAATTCGTAATTTAAATAAAGCTCCATTAAAAACGTTCTATGTGTGTGACCCTTTAGGTTATTATTACGTTGGCAATAATTTTAATATCTAATAATAAAATTATAAACAATGAGCGGCATCTAGTAATACATCATTGCTATTCAAGTAATAATAATAATTGGTGATCCAATTAAACCTTTAATGAATAATGTTCTATGTAATATAATCCTTTTAACCTTATATTATAGATTAAACTCGAGGCATGGTTCATGTCATCCTCTTCAACATTTAATCCCGGTTTACTTGATCGATGAGTATACTATTAAACAAATCACAATTTGAGCATGGCCATGAATTTCATAGTCTCACTCAATCAAGAGGCCAATAATATCACTCCTAAAATAGGAGGGTTAAATCCTATATCTATCATTCATATTTCTCATATGATTCATAATATACCCAATGTCCACCTTTATCATTACCCGGTCAAAGGTAACTTTGAGTAGAATCAAAGTATATTAATTCTCAAATAGAAATATAATGATTTCAAGTCTAAGGATCATTACACCATTATCACTGTGAGAATTGCTTATGACACTTGATAACATTTACCATGAAGAATTCACACGATGGGTCTATCTAGTGCCATGTTCTGCTAACATGCACTTATGTCTTTGACGTTAGTATCAGCATACTTATGACCAATGAGATGTGGTCATCAGTCAACAAACATACTAGTCTTAATGCATTATTATTGTCCTCTAATAATAATACTCGACTAGAGATCTTTTAGGATTATAAACACTACTCATATAATCTCATTTCTAAGTCACATACTTAGAGATATAGAATTCATGCTTATATTCCAAGGACATTTATTATTCTAACATTTATATCGCAGTTAATAAAGATATAATAAAAAATTGAAAGAAAATCCATAGAACATATTTATTAATAATCAAAATGTCTTCCCTAAGAACATTATAGTATTGTCTCTAGGGCACAAGCACTAACAATCTCCCACTTGCACTAGAGCCAATCACCCATGTATCTAATACCCATGGAACTAGTGTGACCTTCGTGCTTCTGCTGCGACAAAGCCTTAGTCAGTGGGTCTGCAACGTTATCATTAGTATGCACTTTACATATATGTATATCTCCCCTCCTTGTAATCTCTCGAAGTAGATGATATCGTCTAAGTATATGCTTTGCTCGGGAATGGGACCTTGGTTCCTTAGCCTGCACAATAGCTCCATTGTTATCGCAATAAAGATCAACTGGATCTGCGATCGATGGAACTACTCCAAGTCCCTCAATAAATTTCCGAAGCCAAACAACATCTTTGGCCGCTTCACAGCTGGCAGCAATATACTCAGCTTCCATTGTAGAATCAGCTACTGTCTCTTGCTTCGAACTCTTCCAGCTTACAGCACCCCTCCATTTAGACAAAACACAAACCCAGATTGAGACACAGTATCGTCTCTGTCTGTTTAGAAACTAGCATTTGTGTAACCTCTTACAACTAGCTTCTCATCTCCTCCATATACCAAGAATGAATCTTTAGTTCTCTTGAGGTACTAAAGAATATTCTTGACTGCCGTCCAGTGACCTTCACCTGGATTAGACTGGTATCTGCTCGTCATGCTCAAAGCATACGAAACATCAGGTCGAGTACATATCATTGCATACATTATTGAACCAATTGCAGAAGCATATGGTACCTTTTTCATAGGGTCCTTATCATCTAATGATTTAGGACAATTTTCTTTTGAGATCACTATCCCATGAGACACAGGGACAAATCCCCTCTTTGCCTCTTGCATCCCAAAACGATGCAATACTTTGTCAATGTATGTACTCTGACTTAAGCCGATTAATCTTCTAGATCTATCTCTATAGATCTTGATCCCTAATATATAGGTAGCATCGCCTAAGTCTTTCATTGAGAAACTTTTTCCCAACCAAGTCTTAACAGCCTGAAGAGAAGGTATGTCATTCCCTATTAGTAATATATCATCAACATGTAATACTAGGAATGCCACTTTGCTCCCACTAACCTTCTTGTATACACAAGGCTCATCTTCATTTTCAATAAAGCCAAACTCTTTGACTGTTATATCAAAACAAATGTTCCAACTCCTTGAGGCATGCTTCAATCCATAAATAGATCGTAGTAGCTTACAGACCATTCTAGAAAATCTCGGATCGACAAAACCTTCTGGTTGTATCATATACACATCCTCTTCTAAGCTCCCATTTAAGAAAGCGGTTTTGACATCCATTTGCCAGATTTCATAGTCATAGTAAGCTGCTATCGCAAGCAAAATCCTGATGGACTTGACCATAGCTACTGGTGAGAAAGTTTCATCATAGTCAATACCATGAATTTGTTTGAAACCTTTCGCCACTAGTCTTGCTTTGTAGGTCATCACATTACCATCCATGTCTGTTTTCTTCTTGAAAACCCATTTGCTCCCAATAGGTTTTACCCCTTCAGGTGGTTCAACCAAAGTCCATACTTTGTTTTCATACATGGAATCCATCTCAGATTTCATAGCTTCCAGCCATCTCTCAGAATCTGGACTATTCATAGCATCCTGATAGGTAAGAGGCTCATCTTCATCCATAAGCATTACATCGCCAGTCTGAGTTAAGAGAAATCCATAATATCTCTCAGGCTCGTGGTGAATCCTACCATATCTACGAACAACCTGTGTTTCTTGAGAAGTAACATTTTCATGTACTTCGTGCTCATGTTCTAACTCTGGTTCAATGTCATTCTGTGGTTCTCGAACTTCATCGAGATCTATCATACTCCCACTGTTTTTCTTGGAGAACAGTTCTCTTTCAAGAAATACAGTAGTTTGAGCAACAAACACTTTGCTCTCAGTACGATTATAGAAATAATACCATTTAGTTTCTTTTGGGTATCCCACAAAATTACATTTGTCTGATTTCGGTCCTGGCTTGTCAGTGACTAAACGTTTCACAAACGCTTCGCATCCCCATACTTTCAAAAAGGACATGCTATGACGTTTCTCAGTCCATATCTCATATGGTGTAGTTTGAACCGATTTAGTAGGAACTCGGTTAAGTGTGTGTGTAGCCGTTTCCAGAGCATAACCCCAGAAACTAATTGGAAGATCCGCTAGACTCATCATCGATCGCACCATGTCCAACAAGGTACGATTTCTCCTCTCAGATACACCATTCCACTGTGGTGTTCCAGGAGGTGTGAGTTGTGATACAATACCACACTCTCTTAAGAAATTCTTAAATTCTAAGCTAAGGTATTCGCCTCCGCGATCAGATCATAGAATTTTAATACTTCCCCTATTTGCTTTTCCACTTCTGCCTTGTACTCTTTGAATTTTTCAAATGATTCGGATTTGTTCTTCAAAAGATACACATATCCGTATCTACTAAACTCATCAGTAAAGGTTATGAAGTAGTAAAAGCCACATCTTGCCATCGTACGCATTGGACCACATACATCACTATGTATGAGTTCTAATCGTTCGGTGGCCCTCTCACCAATTCCAGTAAAAGGAGCTTTAGTCATTTTTCCAATGAAACAAGGTTCACATTCTTCGTATGATTCAAAATCAAACTTATCCAAGTATCCATCCTTATGTAACTTGGAAATGTGTTTCTCAAATAGTGAGAGATATATATTGTGAATTTATATGGAAATGTTTGATTTGAGTCATTAGCCTTAATACGTTTATTATTTACATTATAGACAGGAATATCAAGATCAAGAACATATAAACCATTAAATAAACGTGCAACCCCATAGGTAACATTATTCAAACCAAAGGAACAACTATTGTTCTGAATTGTAAAGGAAAAACATTTCTTGTCCAAACAAGAAACAGAAATAATGTTTCTGCAAATCGCAGGCACGTAAAAATAGTTTTCAAGTTCTAAAATAAGCCCAGTGGGCAACGATAAATTATAAGTCCCTACAGCCAAAGCAGCAACCTTTGCTCCATTGCCAACGCGTAGGTCGACTTCTCCTTTCGCCAAAGTCCTACTCCTTCGCAGTTCCTGCACATTTATACAAATGTGAGAACCACATCCAGTATCCAATACCCATGATGTAGAAGTAGACAAATTGACTTCTATAACATACATACCTGAATCAGAAATCTTCACAGACTTCATACCCTTCAGGTTCTGATCCTCCAAATAAGCTTGACAAGTACGCTTCCAATGACCCGGCTTCTTACAAAAGTGACATACATCACCCTTTGCAGCACCTTTTGCAACACCACCAGTAGGCTTTAAAGCCTTTTTGAAAGCAGGCTTCAGATTAGCAGATTTAGATCCAATCTTCTTCTTGCCTTTCCATTTCCCCTTTCCTTTGGCATTCCCTTTATTCACCATCATTATGGGAGCAGGGTTAGCCTTTGACATATTGGTCTCAACAGTCCTCAATAATGCCAATAATCCGGTAGGTGTTTTGTCTATCTCACTCATAATATAGTTTATAACAAATTGAGTGTAGTTGTTGTTCAAAGACTACAAGATCAAATCTGCTTGGTGTTCCGGTAAAACCGGGTAACCCAAATTCTCAAGGGTTTCCAAATACCCTATCATCTTTAGAACATGCGGTCCAACCGGGTCTCGATCTCCCTGTTTGCATGCATACAACGCTTTTCTTACATCAAACCTCTCTTGACGAGCTTGAACCTCAAACATCCTTTTGAGGTGCTCTATCATGTCATAAGCGTCCATACGCTCATGTTGTTTCTGAAGTCAGGACTCATAGTCGCTAGCATCAAACAACAGACATCCGTAGAATCATCAAGATGCTTCTGATAAGCATTTTGTTGAGCCTCGGTTGCTTCAGCAGCAAGAGGTCCAGGGTGAGGAATATCAAGGACATAAAGCTTTCGCTCCTGCTTGAGGACAATCCTCAAATTCCTTTGCCAATCAAGGAAGTTGGTTCCTGTCAGCTTTTCCTTCTCAAGGACTGATCGCATAGAGAAATTGTTTGAGTTTGCCATTTAGATATCTACAATGTTAAAATGCATAAAATAAGTTAGTTGCAGATTTATTAAATTATGTTCAAGTGATTATCCATATATATTCACAATATATATCTCTCACTATTTTTATCAAATCAATAGCCCTAACTATTCATTCGGAAGGCATTACTCTAAATCCTTCTAGTGAGCCAAGATCCATGTTTCGTCATGCTTAAGGTCAGCTTTGGCTTTACTCCCAAAACATGATTTATTTAGGTAGACAACTCTTGTCAATTATATCATATATAACTCTTGGAAAGTCTGGCAGAACAACATTTGTCCACATTTATCCAATAAATCATACCAAACTCCATGCCTCTAAGTTCATAATCTTATTGTGGTAACTTAGTTAAGTCTAACCCAATGGTCTAACAGTTAAGTATCACATTTACTTCATCGCGCCTTACCACGATAGATTGGAGTGCTTCGCTTTGGCGAACCCACTCTTTCTCGATCTAGGTCTTGACGAGTGTTGCCCATTGGAAGGCATTTAAGTGACTTAATATTTTAAATTTAGGGATTTTATTATTAAAACGACCATGATCCCATCGTCAAGAGATTCCCAATTTTTCCTTGAACTAAGTACTTCAATTCAAAATTCATCAATGGTTTGATTTCCAGTCCGTCGGGGGAGTCACAATGGTCTCACTTAAAACCCGCCTTTCTTACAAGCGCTGCTTGTATTTTTGTCAAAATCGCCCCAACACTGCATCAGGTCTGCAAGACTATGACTGAAGCTTTAGAGATCACATGACAAAGCTCACCAATTCAAGAGTATGACAAATCAACATCTACTGAATTGTGTTAGCTAAATATAGAATGTATCTAGATTGCTTTTTCCAGTAATGATAAACGTGTTTTTATAGTAATATATGTAACAGCCCCAAATCCGGGGTCGGAGATCTGGTCGTTACGGTCATTATTCCATACATCATGCTTGACTTGAATCAATATAAATAAATAACATGCTATGACCCCGCAATCTGAGCTCACATACACACATACAAGTTATAGTCCCAGAGATGAACTTGAAATAAGTAACGCTAACAGGATCCACATACATATCATAAGTGTTTACAAACCCCAAAATATAATTTACAAGTTTATGTTTGTTGCCACTTCTTAAGTCATGTCATACATATAATTAAAAACTGAATCCAAACTACCAGTCTATAACACTAGTAGGTTCTACCTCAGCTATGGCGGCCGTAGTGTCAGGGGAGAGTCCTCTGGGTACCCGCGCCCTCTTGCGCCTGGTGGGTACGGTACGTGCCATCTGGTTTATCTGTTGTTGTGATATAAATAAACAAGCAAGGGTGAGCAACGAGGCCCACCAAAATAATACTGAACTGATAAACAAAATATATATCCAAGTATCATCTTTCATATTAAACATTTATCTCATATCATGATCTGGAAATAAAGACAATGTAAAATATTTCCAATCCATTTTCTAAACTCATCTGATTCCATATATCTTTTTCATAAAATCATATACCTTTTCGTAATTTCATATGCTTTCTTATAAACTCATATACTTGTATAAACTTGAATAAGCTTGCGTAAACTTTCTTTCTCTGAAAACTTGCATAAAACATGTTCTTTCATGGATGATGAACTATAGATGGAGATTTTAGGCGCCGAAGATACCCCTACGATGATCAGTCGCAAGATGTATCCCCCATGGTCTTTTTCTACGTAGAAGGGAAGAATAGACAGTCTCTCACTGACCTATCTCCCCGCCTTCGGTTGTAGGTGGGAAGAACATACCCGTTCAATAGTCCGTCAGTCTGTTACTCTCCTATTACCCTACGGTCGGGAACTTACTTATCATCTAAGGGAAGAACAGACCCGTTCAATAGTCCGTCAGTCTTATTGTAATCCCCTTAGGGGACCGGCGCTACTCAGTCCCTTACATATTCTCCGAGTTCGAGTGAATCCATGACTCTGAAACATAAAGTTCCTTTCCCTTTCTCCCCAAGTATACGACTCCACAAAGTAGTCATATCTGGTTGGAAAGGAAAATTCACCCATATTTCCCAAGCTGATGCTTGTTAATGGATACAACTTATTCCACTAATCTTACTCCTCGAGTCTTGAGAAAGTAATCAAAATCATTTTGATGGTAGCATACAAAGCTGTTAAATTAATAGTTTCAAAAAGATTTAGGACCGGGCAGTCCACTTGGAACAAACATATAATCTTAAGAAAGGTCCCATGAGTCTTTGTAGTTTGAGCGAACCTTTAAGTCTTTCTGAATAAAGACTTAAAAGGGAAATAGATTTGGGAACCTTCTCTAATTATATTTATAATTGGCTGAATAAAACTTTATTAGTTATCTAGGGTTAAAGAATAGTTTTCACAAAATACTTCCTTAAGAAGTAGGGCTTTAAATAATTAATGAAAACTATATTTAATAAAGAATATTTATTTAGAAGTAATTCCCAAATACTTTCTTAACAAAAGAATGGATAATAAATTAATCACCTTATACTTAGGTACATCCTTAGCAGTGTGAACCCAAATAATCTTCAGTTTATAAATCAGTTAACCGGATTAATTATAATAATATAATAATATAATAATATAACCCTAGATAACAACTGATACCATTCCCGGTCCGTAGTATAAATACGGAGTATATACCCCCTACTGAGGGTTTTTCTTAACATATCGGCTTATAAATATTTCCATAACCATAGCTTATAAGTCCAACTTATACTAACAACTTTTACTTAGCATCATAAGTATCGTTTCGAAATCATGAACACATAGTATATATCTCAATATGTTTTATTTATCATAACAACAGTTTATAGAGGCATAGGTTTGAAAACTTGCCTGATCTCTGAGTCCGAGGGTGGTGTCTTGCAGTGGTCCGGTGATCTATCAACAATAAAGATACCTTTTATCAATAACTTATACATAGGAATCAAGCAAACACTATTCTTAAACTTAAACACCACACCAATGCAACTATATGATCATAACCATTGCAATCTCTACTAACATCTTAGAATTAGGTACTTGTTGTTATCAAGGGACATCACCCCAACTTGCTCTTGATCTGACTTGAAGTTATAAATTCTCTAGGGTCAACCTCTTATGATCCATTTCAAGATTTTCGATTCGTTTCTCAGAGTTTTTCTAAAGTTAAATCCAAGTACTTGTTTTAAGGGGTTTCTCGCACTTAACCTTACTTCGAACATTTTTATAAAATCGAAAAACAATCTTTTTCACACAAGGTCTTCTCCCACACTTTCCTTACTGTCTCTAATATTTAATTTTCAAGATTAGCCCCTGCAATGATCGAGTTAAGAAAGCTTAATTTCAGTTACGAACTTTTCTTCTCGTTTTCGAACCACTTTTACTAATTCGGCCATATCTCCTAAACCGTAAGTCGGATAGCTTCGATATTCGCGCCAAAACGATCTACGTTCAAAAATCTATAAGTAAAAGTCATATACTCATCAAGGTCCGAGACCTATCCCAACTGTAATGCTCGGTTTTTAAAGGTTTTAGGAAATTTTGGCATTACGATGGCTATAAATTGGATAATCCCAAAATTCAAACCATTCAACTTGCTCACAAATCACTCCACACAACATATACATCTTATATAACAAAGAACTGAGGCCAAGCAATGCCTTTCCGTTCTTAAAACTCAATATAACTTATAACAAATCCCAATCATAGCTACTAAGATCGTAAACAAGCATTTACACCATTAAAGCTTCAAAAATCACTTAATACATCCAAGGGTTCAAGGTTCATACCTCCTCCAAGCTTGTTTACTCCCAATACACCTATATAAACTTAGATCCTTGCTTGATATAACCTTTTTCAGTCATAGATTCAAGATTAAAACCAAACAAAAACTTGGTTACTATTCATTCATCATCTTCATCCATTTATTTGAAAATGAAAGACTTAAAGAATGGCTATAAGATTCATGGCTCACCTTGTACTACTCACTAGCTTTGTTTTAAGCTCTAGCTTGAAATTGTTGGTGGAAGAAATCTCCAAGTCCCCCCTTTTTTGAAGCTTTTGGCCGAGAGCCTTTAATGGAGTGGTGGTGATGTTTTCTTTTGTTTTAATGACTTTAATACATGTATTAATGTGTATTTATCTTCACTTTGCAGGTGTTAATGCTAGCCATTGGATGAGATTTCTACTTTTGTGTTGGTTTAATCTTGGCCATCCACTTGTTGGCTTGTCACTTGTTGCTTTTACTTTAGCAAATTGTAAACTAGTCCTTCATCTTTGAGTTGACTTACACTTTGGTCACTCTTGAATTTCCTTCTTTCACCAACTAGCTTCTCTTTTATACTTGTAACAAAATAATGTTACACTTGTATGTCACATTTTATTTATTCGTATTTTGTTGATCCGATACTGCTTTGCTTCGTAAATGTTTTCAGTGGTTTCTCTATAATCCCCTTGAAATGTTTTCTCTGAATGTCCTGAGTATCCTAAATAAAATCTTATATTATAATTCCATGTACTCCCTTGTCTAAAATCTTTATTTAATAAGGGATCATAGATTTCCTGAGCTTTCTGGTGGAATTTTTGGAGAAAACTGAAAGTACTCGAATGCTGATTCTGACGACATTTACATACACTTATTTTGATTCGGGATTACTAATCTAACTTCCAAAATTCCATTTGTAGACTCGTATATAGTGTGGTGTGATCCCATTCTCATATTAAGGAATCTACTATTCACCATAATCGTTTGGATCAATATCAGTTCCAATATTCCTGGTTTATTTCCTCTTTATTTCTTGCACTTAGAAAATGTTCTAGTGCTTTCTCGGGCATACGCTATCTTGTTTACGGAGTTGTCGGATGCATACCAGATATCGATTTGGATGACATGAAAATACTTTTCTTCCTTGGGGTGTTATATTCTTACTTTCCAGATAGATTATTCTAATCTAAATGGTCAGCCCATTCTCACTATTCGCAAAATACTTGAAAACTGAAATCCATATTCATTTCATAAACTTGATTCTCAAAATCATTGATACATCGTGGTCACAACCACTATTCATATATACATCAACATATAATAAAAGTTTTAATTCTACCCAAAATCTGGGATCTTACAATTTAGGTAAGACTCACGGGTAGACAATTTGTAAGAAGCTGCCACATGAAAATGACAGCAGCTTCACAAACCCGTGATGATAGAGATAGGATTATTTTACTTAGACTATCTCTCAATTCATTCTATGCATCACTCGAGAAATTGAAGCTCAAGAAAACTGATATTTTCTTGAGGTTGTAGCAACACTTTGCAAAATAAATAAAACATTTATTTTGTGAGAAAAACTAATTGTGTCTACTTGTGTTTGAAATACTTAAACTGATAAACGTTAATCTTAGTTTTAGTTGTTGAAGCGTAGATTGAGATTTATCAGTATTGCATTCAACCCCCCCCCCCCCCCCTCTTCTGCAATATTCAAGGACCAACATGAACAAACCCGAGAGAAATGGACGGGTTTTAATAAAAATAATATATTTTGAAAATATATATTAAAACCATCAACGATCAGGATTGCTTTCAGCAAAAGATCGAACGGCTGAGATCAACTCACGCGTTCCCGATATTGGACCGGCTGACTGTTGATTGTCTCTCTCCATGCACTCATTCTCTACTAGCGCAACAGCTCAAAAATGTTATTTTGATTTTTGTATGATTTACTTTTATCAGAAAAAGTATTTCGAAAAATCATATAAAATCGAAAATAAATCAGAAAAATCCTCTGAAAATTTCCGTGCCACCAGAAAAGTTGCTATTTTATTTTAGAATAATAAAATGCACAAAGTTCTGAATTTTTGAAAATGAATAAATTTTCAAGCATAGAAAATAATAAGGAACTTTATTTAAATTAATTTGAAACTTTTAAACAAAATACACATCACTTTCATTTTAATCGTTTACAACTCACTACGTTGTCGAAGAAATCTGAACCTTAAAAATTATTTAAAGATCGGCTTAAACAACGCCCCAAGTTGTAAAATAATTAAAAAGAGAGTTCATGTATTCCGAATAAAATTAACAAATCAATTCGGGCACTCCATCATTCCTAAATCGAATCGCAATTTAGAGAATCTTTCGGAGCTTAATGGTTTCGTGAAAATATCCGCGATATTTATCTCGATATCTATATGTACCAATTTAATATCACCTTTATTAACATGATCACGAAGAAAATGATGTCGGATATCTATGTGCTTCGATCTCGAATGCAATACCGGATTTTTACTTAAATCAATTGCACTCGTATTATCACATAAAATTGATACCACATCAAATTTAACAAACATATATTTAATAGTATTATCAGTACATATAATATTCCCTTGACTGCGTTTTGTCAAACGTTTCATTACCGGCGGCAATTTTTCTTAATGTTATTCAATAACGACTTATAACAAGTCATATACCGTGAATAACTATTATTAAGATAGCACACGTTCTTCTTAGCAGTAAGGACCTTTACACAAATGATTTAATAAAATTGATTAGCACCCCGTTTGTTTAAGGCTACATTAGGTCTTAAATCATATGGTAGTTGAGAATTGGTATGAACAAATCTAGGCGTAGGATAATTATCACCATTATTGACATGCAAGTTTCTTGATGCTTGATTCCTATTAGAAATGTGATACGGATTTCTCCAAGGCATATATCTATCATTTCTAGGATAAGCATGATAATAATCATTTCTACGATGAGCATTAACATTGTAAGCACGGTAATTATTATCCAAGTTACGTCTATCATGTATGTTGTTATCCATCACATGATGACTTGTTCTATTATTATAATCACTTATATTCCTAGGCATATAAAACACTTGTTCATATTGAATATAAGGATTATTCGAGCTTTGAACAATAAAACTTCTCTTAGGAACATTAGATTTCCTAGTATTTTTAGTACTAGTACTTGCCATATATTTGGTGTTCCTTTGTTGAAATTTAATTGGCTCTTGATGATAGAAGTGCTTCGGTTGCTTTTGAGCACTTTTAACCTAATTACCTTGAGCAATTTTCTTTTCTTTTATTTTATTAAGAAAAGCTCCTTTAGGTATCCACTTGCACTTCCCTTTATTCACACCTTCTTTAGCATTACAATTTAGACTTTCATGTCCACTTGAATTGCAAATTGAACATACATTCGTAGGCGTTTTGGGTTGAGTATCTTGTGTGGGAGTAGAAATATGTGCTTCTCTTTCAAGAGGAATGTTTGCATCATATCCTAAACCTTCTTTGTTAGAAGATAACTTGGAGTTATAAATCATACTTTCAAGTATGGTATTGCTCTTGGTAAATTGTTTCAAGACAGTATCAAGATTGTATTTTTCTCGCATCAAGATATCAATCTTGTTGTTTGATACATTCTCTTGATCTATCATTTCATTCATGAGCTTAAGATTTTCACTTTTAAGCCTTTGACTTTCCAAAATAGTTGGTTTTAATTGTGAAATCAAATGTTTATTTTCATTAACCTGAAGATCGAATCGCTCTTTCAAATTAGCCAATTCAGTATCTTTTTCGGATAATAAAATTTTGTAGTCAAGATCTAAATCTTTTAAGGCTTCTTTAAACTCTTTTTCTTTGTCACTCGTTAAAGATTGTTCAAGTTCTTTTATCCAAGATTTTAGTGTAGCATTTTCATTTTCTAGTGCTTCATTTCGAATTTTTAAATTCAAAATTTCAACGTGAAGCTCACTATTTTTATCGGAAACTTGAATCTTCTCTTTCTCCATTTCTTAGACTTGAATCACAAGAGAAATATTCTCTATTTCGAGATTTTGAGAATTTTGATTCTTCTCATTTATCTCGAGTTTCAAGCGATCATTTTGTAAAGAAATGAAGTCGGAATATTCTCTGTCCTCAACATGAATATCCTTTAAACGAGTTACTTCATTTTGAAGTTCAACATTTGTCTCTCGATATTTATTCCTTTCGGAACTAATCGTAGACAACTTGCAATTTACATCATCAAGACTCGATTTCAACGAGTTGATTAAATGGATTAATTCAGAAGAGTCCAAACTAGAATAATCTATACCAGATGATGCAATATGCAAAGAGGAATTTAAAAATACCTCTTGTTTAGATGAGATCTCCGTTTGTTCATCGGAGAGAGCCATTAAGAAAAGATTAACAATCTCCTCGGTAGGCTCCGTTATTTCCTCATCATCACTCAAATCCCAACCGCTTTCCGCGATGAGACTTCGACCTTTAGCCAACTTCGGACACTCATATTTAAAGTGACCGGGTTGCTTGCATTCGAAACACACTTCAAGTGTTTCATCAATCATAGGCTCTTTAGGCTTAGGTACCGAATAATTTTTCGTATAGTTAGGACTATTAAACGAAACATTATTTCCTTGTGGCATACCTTGTCCTTTAGCATAATTCGTATTAGGAGAATTGTTGTACGAATTAGAGGCGCCTTGATTTTTAGTATAGCTCGTATTTGGAAAATTACTTTTGTAATTTGGCCTTCCTTTCGAATTGAATATTCTTTGTTGATTATTCGATTTAAAAAAGCCTTTTCCGTAACGTTGAGCTTTACTTTGTAAAACACGACGGAGTTGTCTCGTTAACAATGCAATTTCATGCTCATCGAGATTTTCCAACTCTGCATTTAAATCGTCGTCGTTTTCTTCCTCATCGATTAATATAGCTTTCAAAGCCATATTCTTTCGTTTGTCATCCGGTTTAGGGACAACAATATCCAGACTGTTATCCTCTTCGTAAGCACGAAGATTTCCGAATAAACTATCGATGGGATAGTCACTAAGACTATGCATTTCTTTTATTGTGGTAACTTTAACTTTCCAACTCGGAGGCAAGGCTTTTAAAATCCTTCAATTTTTCTCATTAATCGTATAAGCCTTTCCAAGTTGAGATAGTTCATCGATTACACGAGTAAACCGTGTTTCCATATCGATGATGGTTTCACCTTCGAGGAGTTTGAAATTCTCGTATTCATGGATTAAAGTATCCATTCGAGATTCCTTAATATCTTTTGTACCCTCGTATGTGATAACCAATTTGTTCCATATTTCTTGTGCCGACTTGCAATTATTTACTCTTTTGTATTCTTTTTCTGCAAGTGCACTAGTAAGAACCATTTCTGCTTTCACGGCTATGTTCATTCTTAGTTCTTCTTCAGGAGTATATTCACTCACCTTTTTTTCAACGTTTTCTTCTCCTACCACTTTCATAGGGATAGAAACGCAACTTTAACACATTGGGATTAAGCATATATCCTAAATCTTGTTTTCCAAGTTGTAAAATTTGTGCCATCGAATAGTGGAGGTCTCGAACTAGAAAGACCATCACCACAACCGATCGTACTTAAATATGCCATATTTAAGATCTACTTTTGGTTACGTTTTTGAACTTCACAACGTTCAAATAACGAAGTTAAAAGCAACTGCTCTAATACCAACTGATAGGTTCCCGGATAGGGATAGAATAAGCTAGAAGGGAGGTTGAATAGCTTATTACCCTTTTTAAAATTTGAGCTTGGCGGTATAAGAATTCCTTCTCACTTTAAAATAGATTACTTATAAATAAGCAACTTAAAATGCGGAAAGTAAAAGAGAGAAAAATAAAGAGTACGACACAATCGATTTTATCCTGGTTCGCGATGTCACAATCCACTAACGAATTTGAACACCCCTACTCCAGTCCCTGAACTCCTCCCCAGATTCGAGATTTCTTCCACTATAAGTAAAACACTCCTTATAGTAGGCGGAGAAGCCTTTACAATAACTATATATCTATCTTAGAGCCTACTACCCGTTAACTCCTCAAAATAATAAAGTCTACCCCTTGCAAGATTATCTTGGAACATAACTCCCCGTTACTTCCTCAAATACAATACAAGTAACCCCTTACGAGTTTATCTTGGAGCGTAGCTAAACCACTACCTCCTCACAACCACGTAGGTAAACCCTTGCGTAGACTTCGTATCTACACCCTTTTACGATCTTGGATCTTAGATCTTGGGTCTTTTATCCTCCTCGCGGTGCAAAGACACTCAACTTCCCGTTGACGTGTCTAAGACTTGGGTCTTAGAGTGATAATCACCTCACCTCACTTCACCTCACGTTAAAATAATATAATACAAGCACTACGACTTGATAATCCTTTTGTGAAAGATTAAAATGAACTAGTAATACAACTAGAACACAAAGACTAAATATAAATATTAACAAGTCCAACAAGTTAATATAAATAAAATCCAAGTATATTTACTTAAGTAAATATTCGGTCCAACCAAATATAAACAAAGTTAAATATACACTTACTTGTGTTACACAACCACAAGTAAATATGAGATAGAGCAAGTTATAAATATTTCGTAAAATATTAAACAAGCTTCTAAACTCACTTTAATCCGGCCGAATGGATATTAAAGTTTATGGCCGTATGGTTCGAACTGTTTTGGTTTAAAACAAGTTCGAATAGTCTTGTTCTTAAGTCCTTTGAAAGATTATGAATCAATTAAGATTGAAAGGACTTATGTGAATCAAGACAATAAGAAACTCTCTTTTGATACCAACACAAAATGAGTTCTAAACCACTTAAGGCATAAACAAGTTTTTATGCGTTTTAAGCACAAATCAAAAGATAGTTCTTAGCCTTTTAAACCAAATGTTCACCAAGTGGTTACTAAGGACTTAGCGAGATCAAGAAATACTTCATGATACTACTCTTTGTGTGTTAAAACTTATCAAGATACACTTAAAGAATTAACTATAAGAACATGCTTAATGACCTTTTAGCCCTAAAGGTTTACTACCATATACCCATCAGCCCCTGTGTTTTAAAGTTGTACCTTTTAGCCCATGAGGTACTGAAATCATACCTTTCGACCCTTATAATGGTTCGGAATAAAAAAATCGGTATAACTCTGATGGGAAAAACAGTCTTTAAAACATGAAGAGATGCAAGGGGCTGCCTAAGAAGCTTGGCCGAATGGTGTTATACAACAACCAAAATCGAACCAAAAACACCACACAACAAGGCCTATTTGAGCACCACTTGAAGATTATTCAAGAATGTAACAATGATAACTCAAACACTCAATTAAGCGCACTCTTGGAACTATTAAAACCGAGCTAAAGGGCTCCCCAAAGTGGAGTGGCCGAATGGTGTTAAAACCGGCTAGAAATGGATGAAAATCCAAAGCTTTCAAGATGATTAATCTTGGGAGATCAAAGATTTGGCATCCAAATCTCTTGGGAGGTTTTTGGTACTCTAAGAAGTGAGTATTCTAGAGAGAAAACACCAGAACTTCTAGGACACAAAAATCTCCAAGAAATGAGTGAGTTTAGCTTGGTATTTATAGCCAAAAAAATGTGGTTATTAACCAATGGTTAAAACTAAGTAACCAATGTGTAATGCTAGTTGTCAAGTATGTCACTACCATGATTTCACACACATGATGTCACTAAAAGTCCAGCTAATACACATGTGGGAATTAGCCAATAAGATATTCAAGAAGCTTCCATTGGTACGAAAAGGTCGATAAATACGAAACGAAGCGACAAACCCATTTCGTGAGATTTTCTTTAAAAATCTTTTAAAAATATGAGACCAAAGCAAAAAGTCTTCAAATAAAATATAAAACCTTTGGTAAAAATCGACCTAGGGGTTTATAATAATTTGATGCACTTTTTGCGAAGCAGTAATAAAAACCGAGCACTTTTTAGGGGTCCCTGAAAAAGGTCTTCATAAAATCATGAAACTTTTTCTAAAATTCATTTTAGTTATCCTAGTGACATTACCAAATTTTCAAGTCAAAATAACATGTGGAGGTATTCTATTAAAAAATATTTCGATAAATAGTACTTACGCGACTAAATAAAATATGTTAGTCTTTTAGCGGAACTAAACGACTCCAGGACTAAAGTTTTGACTTGAAATATATTCATCCAAAGTATTACTTTTGAAATGATGACTATTAGGTCAAAGGAATCATTAAGATGAATATTTGACGAATTTATCCGTTTGAATAAAACTATTAGGGGCTTTGGGATAAAAACTATTTTCTTACTTTCAGCAAGTCCTAAAATATGGCACTTTGAAAATGATATCTTTGAAGATAATATCAAATATATTTAAGGATAAAACATTTGAAATGAACACTGTTTTAAATAAAACTCTCATTTTGACTCCGTAAAATCAGTGTTCGGGAATATATTGATATTTGTGTCGTTTCTGACTTTGCCTTTGAATGTAACACAAACTCTAGACTAGGATATATCACTTCATAGATATACATTATCGTAAGATAATGATTAGTACGAGAAAACGTTTTGTTAAATTGACTCGTCGTTTGTTTATGTTACTTCGAATAAACCTAAGGGAGGATTTACTAAGTTATCTAGTAATTTCCTATATCTAATTTAATTTTCGTATTACGTTTATGACAAATACCCAAAACCTTAAAGTGAAAGGCTGTCTCACAAAATGATATATGTTTGTTTGTTCTAATTTGCTCCATATTTTTAATTTAAACATTTTATCAATTTTTAATGTAATAACGTATTGGTAATATTTGTTTCAGTCTCGTTATGCATCGATCTTAAACGAGAATGGGGTTGATCAAACCCAACTTGACGGCACATTGGAACCATTTGACTGGTGGTTGCAGGCCACAATATCAGGGCTGAGCAAGCCAAAAAGGAATACGCTGATTGGTTATCCTCGTATTCTGGCTCGTCAACTCCTGCAAGACATGGCACACAATTACCAAAAGCAGATCGCCAATGGCGCGGGCTCTTCGATGGAGTCATCTACCTCTTCTAGACGCAACATCCCAAACGATACTTTCAAGAAGGTTGTCTCCGGGGTGTTCGATATTTTGAAGAACAATCCAGATGCTTACTAGAGAGAGCTCAATGATGAGCAAATTGAGAGACCGACTAAGGCGGCATTGAGTCTTGGCGATCCGGATGGTAGAAGTCAGTTCTCGCAACTAATCTCCCTGGAAGTTGTGCATCTTGTTAAGGACATTGTCACTGACATTTTCAATAAGTATAAACAAGTAGTTTCATTTTATAATCATGTTATCTTTCTAATTTCATCATTCATTCATTTATGCAATGTCAACCCTATGAACTATTTTTTACTTAAATTGTAGGTTGTTGAGGAGGAGGGAGATAGCGAGGCTTCTATGGATGAAGCGGACTACACGGAAGAAAGTGACCAGGATATCGGCGGTGACGAGTGCAATGACGGTAATGAGGCTAATGTTGATGAAGAGAATGCCCAAGAAAACATTGTTGGTGAAGATGAAGATAACGGGCACAATGATGAAGACAACGATGAGGACAACAATGTGGACAACGATGAGGACAATGATGAGGCTGCTTGCCAAGATGAAGGTCAGGGCTCCGACAGTGATCCCGACACCGGTGCTGAATAGTTAAGTCTTTCGTAATGAGAATTATGCTTTTAATTGACTTTTGCTGGTGATAACTATAACTTTATTGGTTTTTGTGGTCGTCTTGGTACATTTTCTTAACGTTTATGGTACTTGAGAGTATTGGTTGGTTGAAGGCGTTGAAGAAGAATTGGTTGTTTTATGTAGTGATAATTTGACAAGGTGGTATAGAAGACAATGTGATATATTATGGTGTGATAAGGATGGTCAAGTCTTTTGATAATATGTTGGTTTAATGTATGGATGTTTACTTTGGCCATGGGCCTTTTATGTAATTGATGGTTGTTGTGGTTATTTAAGTGTTTTTGCTATAAGATGTTGGTGTTCTTGGTATTGAATTTTGTTTTGCTAGTATGAATTGTATAATTATCAGGGGAAACAAAAAACCAAAAAAAATTCTAAAAAAAAAAATCAAGTATTTCCTACCATTTTCATGTTATTTCCTTCCATCCTTACCATTCAAAATTCATCATTTCCTACCAACTATGGGACATTTCCTACCGTATGGTAAGGACGGTAGGAAATGATTGGTAGGAAAAGCTAACAAGGATGGTAGGAAATGCTCGATAGAAATGTCGTTATACATGTCATCTAAAATAATTCCTACCAATTTGTTCAGGGATGCTCGGTAGGAAATGGTCTGTCAGCATTTTTTCAAAATCCACGTGGCATGCCACGTGGCAGCTGACCTGGATGGGACCCATGCCACGTCAGCATCCATGTTGGCACATGGGTCCCCGCCATGTGGCAGTCCACGTCAGCATGTGGGGTCCCCGTTGACCAAGTCAGTAGCATTTCCCACCAATGACATTTCTGACTTAAGCAATTCCTACCAACACGGGTTGGTAGGAAATGACCTATTTCCTATCGATTTCGGGCCTTTTCCTACCGATTCGACGGTAGGAAAAGCCCGTTTTTGGTGTAGTGTTTTGTCGTAATTGAATTCTTACTATCGGATGATTTGGTGCCATGTAATACATATATAGAATAGTATGGTGATTTTCTAATTATTATTCATGTTTGATGTGGTTTCTTGGAGCTAGAGGTGGCCAAACGGGCGGTTCTGACCGGATAACCCGTAACCAGCACGCCGATATGACCCTTTAAACTCGGCTCGTAACAGGGCGAATTGATTCGGCACGAACCGGTTAGAATGCATGGGGCGTACACGGGTTCTAGTTTCTTGACCCGAAACCGGCCCGGCACGGCCGTGGGGATCGCATCAACTCGCCTGAACTGGCACGGCAGGCCCGTGAAACGGCACGACACACCTGAACCGGCACGGCACACGCAACTGCAACAATGGCAACCAACAACCGTGTGTCATTTCTCAGCTTTTTTCCGTTTCCAACAACGGCAACCTGCAAACAACTGCAAACAACTCTCTCTAACGGCCATAATTCCAACGACTCCATTCCCATTCCTATAAATACCTCCATTATCTCTCCAACTCTTCTCTACTGCCCTCACTCTCTTTCTCCCTCACTGCTCTCATTCTCTCTTTCTATTGCCCTCTATTATCTCTCCAACTCTCTTTTCTCTACTGCTCTACTCTCTTTTTCTACTGCCCTCCATCTGTCGAAGGTTCGAAGCTTTAAAAAAAATCAAAAAAAAATTAGTCGAAGCTTTACAAATTTTCCAACAAAGCTTTTAAAAATTCCGGTGAAGATTTAAAAAAAATGGAAGAAGGAAGGGGAACAATATCATCTCAAGGTTCAAGCCAAGCAACCTCGATGTGACCACCTCGATCCGTAGAAGCAGGTATTTATCTTGTTTTTAATTTTATTTTAATTTTATTTCATTTTTAATTTTGTTTTTTGTTTTTTGTTTTTTGTTTTATTCGGTATTTTAAATATTTGGTTTTTAAAAAAACATTCGGATTTTATATTTTTAAAAACATTCATTTTTTATGTTTTTAAAAATATTCGCTTTTTATGTTTTTACTAATATTAACTTTTATGTTTTTGAAAATATTCTATTCGTTTTTTATTTTTAAAAAAGCATTCGGTTTTTATGTTTTGAATTTCATTCGATTTTTATGTTTGTACTAATATTCATTTTTATGTTTTTGAAAATATTCTATTCGGTTTTTATGTTTTTAAAAATATTCGGCTTTTATGTTATTCGTTTTTTATGTTTTTGTTTTTAAAAACATTTGATTTTCATGTTTTTAGATACCTTCGGCTTTTTATGTTTTGAATTTAATCGGTTTTTATTTTATTTTTGTAGGTGGTTCTTCTAGTTCTACTAGACATTCGTCACATGTTTGGAATTATTTTTCGAGAGATCCAACGGATGATCCGGAACGGTTTAAACATCATCATGGAATAACGAAGCAAAGTCATGAAAGTGGAGCGGCACGTGGAGGTGCACAACAAACACAAATTGGTGGTTTTGTGACTTCGTCTCCCGGTGTAGGTATGCCTTTTTCCTATAATAGAGATAGAATGATAGAAGATTTTGCTACTTATATTACTTTAGACGAGTTACCTTTCTCCCACAGTGAGAGTTCGAATTTAGAGCACATGATTAAACATTCACTAAACCCGACATTTAGAAGAATTCCTAGGAACACACTTAAACGTCACACACAAAAACAATATTATGCTCAACGTGCACAATTAATTGAAAGTTTCGCTAATTTTGATGGTATGGTTTCTTTAACTAGTGATTGTTGGAGTTCGGGTCAAAGTGAGCCTTATATTTGTGTTACGGTTCATTGGATTAGTGATTGGAAAATAGAAAAATGAATTATTGCTTTTGATATTATGGATGAGTCACACAACGGTTATAACATAAAACAAAGAATTTTAGATACAACAAAGGAATTTAATTTGTTTAACAAGGTATTTACAATATCTTTAGATAATGTCGCTTCTAATAACAAAGCCATGGATTATATTAAGAACGATATTCCTTTAGTTTTAGATGGAGTATTTTTACACGTTAGATGTTGTGCTCACATAATTAACTTGTCGGCCCAAAGGGGAATTACACAATTAACTCATTTATTACAACCTATTAGGAAAGTAGTTAAGTATCTACGTTTTGCGGGTACATATAGGTCTAAGTATAAAAAATTGTGTAAAGAAAATGGATTAAGGCCGAAAAAGTGGGGTATCGATTGTTCTACGAGATGGAGTTCGACTTATAAATTATTAAATGATGCAATTCAATATAAGACCATTATCACCGAATTATATAATGAATACCCAAACCACCAATACGACGATGGACATATTACCAAACATGATTGGCAATTGGCAGATACCGTACGTGACATACTTGATTGTTTTGCACATGCTACTACTGTTTTTTCTTATGTTTATGAACAACATCATGTTATCATTGAGTGTGTTAATATTGTTACTACTTTAAAATAATATGAACAAAATCCATATTTTAGTGATGTTATTGTTGACATGAAAATTAAGTGGATCAAATACTTTACAAAATTTCCTTATGTTTATGGTATTGCATGTCTTCTTGATCCCGGTGTTAGAAATGAAGGTTTAGAAAACATTTTAGGGCATTATTATGAAGTTTTAAACGTTTCATATGATCATCTTTTATATGTTAATTGTAATATCCCCAAATTTTGTACTTATTTAAAAAAACCCTGATGAATAGTAACTTTTGTCGTTTTAGAAAATTTTCAGACCACCCTATGTACGGGTCAGTACAATGAACTTTCAAAGTCGTATTAGCGTTCTACTATGTAAATGAGTGAATGCAAAAGCTGTCAGAATCAGAAGAATGGTATTTTCTATTTTCTCCGAGATTCCACCAGATACTGAAGGATTAATCATTATGTAAATAAATTGGAGGTTTTTTTTATATTATAAATTCCATGGATATAGATTTAACAAAGGTATTAAAGTATCAAGAACGTTTACGGTAAGCTACTTCGATAGAACACTTAAGAAATCCCTGTGAGCATTCTACGAGATTAAACGGTAACAGAACAACGCGACACTTACTGGATTAAACACAAGCATGGAAGTAACACGTACAAGATTAATTCAAGGAATGCAACATTAGATTCATCCATGTGAAACCAAACAAGGACATCAAGCAAGATACTTCCTTAACCATCTTCTTAGCTTGACATTTATCAAGGATGACACAAGCTACACTACATCATCATTTCTAATGCTTAGAAAATCACTGTAGCCATGTATTTTATCAACAAAATATCAAGTAAATAGGCAAGTACCAAGTTAACCACTCCCCCCCTCCCCCTCTTGAAGAACAAACATTCGGCCCAAAATTTAATCCAAGGATATATTTTTCAAAGATCAACTTCCAAGTTTCCATAAATCATGATGTTGGATTCAAAAGTTTCCCAATTCCTATACTAAGGTATCCTCTAATTCCTAGCTTCATCCATTAAGCGTAACTTGTTTGAAACTTAGATCAAAGATAAGGGTGAATAGTGAAATGGATAATAATGTTGACTCGTAAACACGCAAGTATACGCGATCACAAATAGCAAGTGATAAATAGAATTCGTTCCGCAGAGACAAGGTGTAAATGCCAATTTAATACCTATGCAACAGTGTATGGTTACTTCTTAATGCTTGACCAATTATCAAATTGAGTTGTTGATTATTAACTTGACTAATAAAACACTTATCAATTGAGAGTGAATTAACAAACGAGATTACTTATGCAATAGAAAACATGGAGTTCCAATTTCATTGAATATTTCACTAAAGGTTGACACATAGAATTGATATAGGTGATAAAACTTAATAATTAATCAGATAACACGACAAGAATATGAGCTATCTTTCAATATACTCATATCAAACCACTTAACATCCGCAACAGTTAGAAGTCAAGAAGACACCACATCATGTTCAAATTATATATGTCTATATAATCTGGAAACACAACGGGGTTAAGCACAAGTTATCTATAAGATTACATGGGGCAATATATATTGGTCAAATCATACCACTAATCATGAACCTCAAATTAATTCATGAACCCATGCTAGTATGGCAAAATCTCAATCCTCGAATCCACTTTCGCAATCATCAAGGATTAATAAATTAGATGCTAGCTACACATCTATCAATTAAATCAACCATACTAGATTATTGCAATTAAATCACCCAATAATCAATTACATGTCAAACACAATAATTACGTAAACAAATCCATTAGAACCCCATGATAATGATTTAGTTCATAATTAAACTAATCACCATCATGGGTTCCAAAGAAATCATAGATATAAAAACAATGAATAATGAATAATAAAAGAGAATTTGAGAGAGAAATAAATCCCGAAAAAGAGTAGAGAAGAAATACAAAAGATGAAAATCAACGGGCCTCCTTGCTTGTCACGAGCTTGAAAAACCCTAGAAATTGATTTCGTGTTCCTAAAATAATAATATTCATAGTCCCCTCGAATAACCTCATGATAGATGTTTTTAAAGTCTAAGATAGTACATAATACCAAAGCCAATTGCCCTAACAAATTAAGCCCAAAACATTCTGACCCGGTTTGGAAATAATATTTCCACAAAAGGCATAAAGTTTCGACAAAACCACAGGAGGCAAATAGCGCTCCTGCGCTACACTTATGCGCCGCAGCGCCTAGAACTCCCTGGACCTGCTGTGAACAATGCTCAACCGCGCTCCTGCGCGAGACACGGCGCTCCTGCGCGCTACCTAGCGCTCCTGCGCGAGACACGGCGCTCTTGCGCGAGACCCTGGCGCTCCTGCGCGCTAGACACAGCGCTCTTGCGCTAGACATGGCGCTCCTGCACTAGACAGCTCCTGGAATCAGCCCACAACTCGCCCCTGCCTACATTCCATTTATCCTTCCTTTATATTACTTCACATTCCATCTTTCTCTTAGTTTACGTTTCATCCGTGAACTCCAATCCAAGCTACGATCCACAGAAATCGCCCACCAACACTGAAGATCTACACTCTTGCACAACTAGACGAAAACACATCAATTTACAATGAATTTCAAGAACTTGCAAACGTCTTAAGTCCGAACGGAAGGTAAATAGTGGATAGAAAAATCCACTTATCAAACCCCCAAACTTAAACCGTTGCTTGTCCTCAAGCAATGCAACTTAAACCCTAAAATGATAAATGAATGCAACTAAAAACTAAATGTCATGATAATGCAACAATGTCCTAATGCAATGATCCCACACAAATTACCGAAACCAACTCAACATGCAAACGCCTCAAGGAATGTGACAGCTCCAAACAGAGCTCGACTAAGTCCCCGTATACTAACAATACATGCCCGGAAACGTGGTGTGTGCAATTCTCACTAGATATACTCTCGTAACTAGATCAAGGCATAACCAATTCTTCGCCAAGACAATCACATGTTTATAAACAGAATGAACTCTATACACAAGAAACCACTTAAAGACACCTCAATATCCGCTTGGGTTAGACAGGAATTCATACTTTTATTACAAAACATCTTACTAAACACAATACGCATGCTTATTTGACCGTGCAATGGTTGAGACCCCAAAAGGCTTATACAATAATACCCATGTAGCGAGCTTTAGGTTAGTGGATCCCAGACCGGAAAAAAAATCTTAGGTCACTAGGCACAAAGTCCCCTAGAACTTAATTGCTCGAGTATTAAAGAGCTCAACCTGATCAATTTTGCATAAACAACTAACAAAACATTTTTTTTTTTCTTATTTTCTTTTCTCTTTTTTTTTCTTCTTCTTTTTTTTTTTTTCGGAATGAGTGCGCTTTGCCTTTTTCTCATCCCACCCTAGACTACTCATCTTTTCAATGAGCCGGCTACTAGCCATTTGACGCCTAGCCTCTATTGACAACTAGCATGATATCCCTGTTTTCCCCCAAACTTAGACTTAAGTGCTTCTTTCAATTTCAAGAGAATAGAAAACATTCTAAATATAAATAAGTGATTAAATCTCAACAGCCAAACTAGGTATGACTCGATCTAGCCCAAGAGCAACCAGTGCGACCGTGAAAAGATTGTGTTCCCGACACACGCAAGTCAATTTCATAAGAACTTAATTCAACCCTCACACTCAAATTAACGTCGACTTATCGAGCCAGAAACAACCACTCATATGGAATCATGTGATATGCATGAACAAAATGATATTACAAACCTAAATAATTCTATATGACATGGCATACGAAATGCAACTAAATGACATGGCACAACTAAATGCAAAATTTCTAATCTGAATTTCTAATATGAACTAGCATGAATATGCAACTATATGCAATGCAATGATTCTTGATACCCTAAAATCACCCCCAAACTTATGAATTTCAATGTCCTCATTGAAGGTAAATTATAGGTACAAGAAATACTCCCCTAGTCGTCGGCATCGTCACCCTCCTCAGGTGGTGTGTCTGGTGGTGGATAAACATGATGCGCTCCGAAGACTAGCCAATCCACCTCAATGCCATCAGCTGCTAAGCCATGGTTGAGAGAAACGGTCGCATCCGCGGCTTCTCAGTCCAGAATTTTTTTTTTTTTTTTTTTTTTTTTTTGAAAAAACACACCACTCTAAGAAATGCTGGAAAACATGGGTTGCCTCCCACGAAGCGCTGTCGTTAACGTCATTTAGCCGGACTTGACTAACCAGAATCACGTTATACTGCCACCCTGAGTGGTTGGTGGCCCAAACGGAGGATCCTGATGGTGCTCTCCAAATTCACTTCCTGACAAATTGTTAGCAACAATAACAGGAAAAATAGACGACTGTCCAAAATATGCATACCTCAGATGATTTGATGAAGATTTAAGAACGAGATTAGCAGTTTTTTTAAATGACGGCTTAAGTCGCACCTGAGAGTTCAAGAGCTCTGTCAAACCAAGCGACTCGTTTGGCATATCAAATTTCCTCTTCCAAGGAACTGCATTTAACATCTGAACATGCTCTGCTTTTACCTCCTCAGTACGAGGCTTGCTTAGTACACAGACATCGAATGGATCCGACTTCAACAACTGATCAAACGGTTTATTCTGACCAGTATCAACCCCTTCCACTCTAAAACACTTTTCATTATCTTCCGGAACATTGATGGCCTTAAACACATTAAAGGAGAGAGTCTGATCTTGCACTCTCATTGTGAGCTCTCCTTTTTGGACATCGATCATCGTTTTGCCCGTGGCTAAAAATGGTCTTCCCAAGATGATGGGAATCCTCTTGTCTTCCTCAAATTCTAGAATAACAAAATCAGCAGGAAAGATGAGCTTACCCACTTTTACTAGGACATCTTCCACCACACCTCTTGGATATGTAATTGAACGATCAGCCAGCTGCAATGTCATGTTCGTTGGTTTCGGATCAGGCAGACCAAGCTACTCAAAAACAGATAATGGCATCAAATTTATACTAGCTCCCAAGTCACATAAGCATTTGTCAAAAGACAATTTCCCGATAGTGCAAGGTATTGTAAAGCTCCCAGGATCCTTGAGTTTCGGAGGCAATTTCTGTTGCAGCACAGCACTGCATTCCTCAGTCAACGCCACAGTTTCCAAATCCTCAAACTTCAATTTCCTGGATAAAATACCCTTCATAAACTTGGCATAGCTCGGCATCTGTTCTAGAGCTTCTGCAAAAGGTATATTAATTTGTAACTTCCTGAACACCTCCAGAAACCTGTCCAATTTCTTGTCGATCGCTTGCCTGTAGGCTTTTCTTGGATATGGGGGAGGTGGAAAAATCTGTTCGCTCTCTTTAGTCTGCTCCTGAGAAGATTTCTCAACAGACCTCTTGTTATTGTCCCCTTCTTCAACCAACTGCTCAGCTGCCAGCTTAGGAATTACCTCTTCTTTTTCTGGGGAAGGCACAAGTAGTTGTTCCTGGAAATCTTCGTCTTCCTTGGCTGCTAATGCTGGATTGCTTGTGACTCTACCAGACCTGAGTGTTATGGAATTCACCTGCTCTTTAACTTCCCTCTTGCCTGGATTAACTTCTGGCTCATTAGAAAGAATTCCCTGAGATATTTTCAGCATCGCACTGGTAAGTTGTCCCATCTGATTCTCCACGGTCTTGAGCGAGACCGCCTGACTTTTAACCATCAACCTCAACTCTTCCAATTCAGATTGTTCTTTAAAAATTTGACCAGAATTTCCATGAGCTTGTTGAAATCCTGGTGGCTGAAACTGCTGCTGAAAATTCTGCCCTTGCTGCTGAAAACCTGCAGAGTTGTATGGCCTAGCTTGAAATTAGTGATGCGGTTGTTGTGATTGCTGTATGCCACCATGATTATTGCTCCAACTGAAATTCGGATGATTCCTGTTGCTCGGATGATAAGTATTCGGGGCTGGTTGTTGCTGATTCGGAAAGTTGCTCACAAACTGCACTGATTCATTAGAAATGGCACACTGCTTCGTCTCATGTGCACCTGCACATAGCTCACAAACACTAGCTACCTGACGAATCCCATGATTTGCCAAAGAATCAATCTTCATATTCAATGCCTCTAGCTGAGTTGCTAAAGCTGTAGCTGCACTAACATCAAGAATTCCCGCCACCTTTTGCTGTGGCATTCTCTGCGTTGGACTCTGATATTCATTTTCTGCCATCATCTCAATCAGATCATATGCTTCCTCGTAGCTTTTAGCCCATAGAGCTCCACCTGATGCTGCATCCACCATCGGTCTCGACTGCCACCCCAATCCATTATAAAAACAGTTAATGATCATCCAGTCCGGCATTCCATGATGGGGGCATTTTCTGAGCATCTCTTTATAACGCTCCCAAGCTTCACACAATGACTCACCCTGTGCCTGGGCAAACTGAGCAATAGCATTCCTTATGGCAGCTGTTTTCGCCATAGGAAAGAATTTGGAGAGAAATTTTTGTGCAAGCTCTTCCCAAGTAGTGATAGACCCAGCCGGTAAAGAATGTAACCAGCCTTTAGCCTTGTCCCTCAAAGAGAAGGGAAAGAGTCTCAGCTTCACAGCATCATCTGAAACACCATTGAACTTGAAGGTGTCACAAATTTCGATGAAATTCCTGATATGCATATTAGGGTCCTCAGTTGCACCACCCCCAAACTGGACTGTGTTCTGCACCATTTGGATAGTACCAGGCTTAATCTCAAAGGTATTCGCTGCGATAGCTGGCCTGAAGATACTCGATTGAATATCATTTATCCTTGGTTGCGAATAATCCATGAGTGCTCTTGGCGGTACCTCTGGATTAGGATTAGCATCTCCCATTGTAACAACCGGTTCAACTTCTTCTTCTAGTAAATTTATCTCTTCCTTCCTTTCTAGTTCCGCTTTGGTTTGAGCTCGTGTTCGCATGCACGTTCAACTAACTGAAAACAAAGGGCAGGAAGACCCAAGATAGGTAAGTAACACGAATCAAGTCAGTAATCTATAATGACCACTGCTGACAAGCACATAAATGCCAAATAACACCGAAGTCCCCGGCAGCGACGCCAAAAACTTGTTGACTCGTAAACACGCAAGTATACGCGATCACAAATAGCAAGTGATAAATAGAATTCGTTCCGCAGAGACAAGGTGTAAATGCCAATTTAATACCTATGCAACAGTGTATGGTTACTTCTTAATGCTTGACCAATTATCAAATTGAGTTGTTGATTATTAACTTGACTAATAAAACACTTATCAACTGAGAGTGAATTAACAAACAAGATTACTTATGCAATAGAAAACATGGAGTTCCAATTTCATTGAATATTTCACTAAAGGTTGACACATAGAATTGATATAGGTGATAAAACTTAATAATTAATCAGATAACACGACAAGAATATGAGCTATCTTTCAATATACTCATATCAAACCACTTAACATCCACAACAGTTAGAAGTCAAGAAGACACCACATCATGTTCAAATTATATATGTCTATATAATCTGGAAACACAACTGGGTTAAGCACAAGTTATCTATAAGATTACATGGGGCAATATATATTGGTCAAATCATACCACTAATCATGAACCTCAAATTAATTCATGAACCCATGCTAGTATGGCAAAATCTCAATCCTCGAATCCACTTTCGCAATCATCAAGGATTAATAAATTAGATGCTAGCTACACATCTATCAATTAAATCAACCATACTAGATTATTGCAATTAAATCACCCAATAATCAATTACATGTCAAACACAATAATTACGAAAACAAATCCATTAGAACCCCATGATAATGATTTAGTTCATAATTAAACTAATCACCATCATGGGTTCCAAAGAAATCATAGATATAAAAACAATGAATAATGAATAATAAAAGAGAATTTGAGAGAGAAATAAATCCCGAAAAAGAGTAGAGAAGAAATACAAAAGATGAAAATCAACGGGCCTCCTTGCTTGTCACGAGCTTGAAAAACCCTAGAAATTGATTTCGTGTTCCTAAAATAATAATATTCATAGTCCCCTCGAATAACCTCATGATAGATGTTTTTAAAGTCTAAGATAGTACATAATACCAAAGCCACTTGCCCTAACAAATTAAGCCCAAAACATTCTGACCCGGTTTGGAAATAATATTTCCACAAAAGGCATAAAGTTTCGACAAAACCACAGGAGGCAAATAGCACTCCTGCGCTACACTTATGCGCCGCAGCGCCTAGAACTCCCTGGACCTGCTGTGAACAATGCTCAACCGCGCTCCTGCGCGAGACACGGCGCTCCTGCGCGCTACCTAGCGCTCCTGCGCGAGACACGGCGCTCTTGCGCGAGACCCTGGCGCTCCTGCGCGCTAGACACAGCGCTCTTGCGCTAGACATGGTGCTCCTGCACTAGACAGCTCCTGGAATCAGCCCACAACTCGCCCCTGCCTACATTCCATTTATCCTTCCTTTATATTACTTCACATTCCATCTTTCTCTTAGTTTACGCTTCATCCGTGAACTCCAATCCAAGCTACGATCCACAGAAATCGCCCACCAACACTGAAGATCTACACTCTTGCACAACTAGACGAAAACACATCAATTTACAATGAATTTCAAGAACTTGCAAACGTCTTAAGTCCGAACGGAAGGTAAATAGTGGATAGAAAAATCCACTTATCAAATAATAATTTATGTTCTTAAAGATTAAGCTTATTAAGGTTAGTTCAAAGCTCAAGAAAGGATTGTAAGCTATTGTGAGTGTGTTTGAAGCATCAAGGAAGGTATAAACTCTTTGAACCTTTAGTTATGAATTGATTTATATGGTTAGTTTTGAGTATAGTTATGTTAGTTTTGATATAAGGATGAATGGTTGATTTTGGTGAATGCATGGTGTTGTTTTGATGATGAATAAGTAGATGTTGGTTTTGACTATGGTTGATGATGTTTATGGCTTAGTTAAGATGTTGAATAAGTGAGTTTGATGATATGGTTGGTTGATCATGTAATGGTTAAAGTTAAAACTTTGGAATCGTTAAAACATAGCCGTTGTAATGCCCAATTTTCCTTAACCTAGTTTTTCTTTAAATTTTAGAACCTAGTCACCCCTTCCCAAGGACCACCACTGCCAGGTTAGTGTAGATATTGTTTCAAGGTTCGTTTTGGCGTGAGAATCATGTTAATACAATTTACGGTTTAGGATAAACTCGTGTTTTAGTAAATGATGTTTCGAGAAACCAAACTACACCACTTAGCCAACTTTGAGGCAATGATCGAACCACTTAAGTGCCATAATGGAAAGTGAAACTTCGTGTTAACATGCTAGGTACGTTTAGGAAGACCCTCAAAAAAATTTCGTGTTAAAAGAATTAAATTTCAATTTTATAAAAAATGCGTGAGCGAGCATGCGTGAGTAGAAGTTCTTAAGGAGTTAACTTGAAAGTGAACTTTGTACTTGAGTTAGTATATACTTAGTATGATGAAAGAGTTTAAGTTATTAATCTTGAACCTTGTGTTAATACATAGATCACCGGAACAACCCGAGATTTACCACTACTTCGGGATTTCCTGGCAAGTTTTCGAAGCCTATGACTTACTACTGTTGTTGTGATGAAAAGTGTTTTCAGATATATTTTTCAAATATAGTATTGTTGTTATATTTGAATCTTTCAATTGTAATTTGTTTATAAGCTATATGTTATGATAGTTATAAGCCGGGTTTTATAAAGGCTCTTAGAGTAGAGCATGTGAATCATATTTTGAACTTAGACAGGGAGTCGATATATTTTCTTTAGACCGTTGAGGTTTATCTTCCGCTAGTATTTTTGAATAAATATATTCAATTGTTTTATTATTTAAGGGAATATTAATTTAAATATTCACTTAGTTTTTATTATTAAATATTTCTTGAGCCTATTATTATTAATTAATCATTTATTATTTATTGGATATTATTTGAATAATTATTATATTCTTTTAATCAATTTAAAAATGAATTATATTATTTAAAAGTTATCTTTGACCTTCAATAATTATGAAGAATATTTTTGACCTTTATAAAATTTATTTTAATTAAAGTAGGGATTCCCAAATACTATTTTAATTTAAATCTATCTTAAGAGATGATTTTAATATTTGCTGACCACTCAAACGGGCTGGGAATACCCTTAAATATTTCCAAACAGTTTGACTCCCTGGTCGTAATCTTTTAAAGAGAAATCTTATCCGAACAAAAGTCTGTTGACTAAGGTCAATCCACATGGGGACTTACTTCCTCCAAGATTTTGGAAGTAAGGAGGCCAAGAAAGTTTTTAAAAAAACTTGACAAGTATCACGTACTTGGGGAAGCAGGATTAACTTCTGTTTCCCGTTTCATTGATGTTGCCCAGTAATAAACAATTGTAGAAGGGGGGTTGAATACAATTGTTTAAGATTCTCGACTTAATAAGATATGAATCACAAATATGAAAAAATGATAACAGTTTTATTAAATCTGATATAAAACTGTTACAAACTCTCTCAAGAAATTCTGTGTTCTTGAGAGCTGCTAGATTACAAAAACTCTCTCAAGAAATTCTGATGTTCTTGAGAGCTTCTAATACAAAAATACTCGAGTGTTTTATCGATTATGTTCACCCTCTCTATCTCACATAAATCGAAACCTAAACTGTGTTTATATACTACACAACTTCTCTATCAATGATAAGTCCTAATCAATTACAAAGATTGAAACCTATCCTTAATCGATAGCTACAAAACTACAAACCACGAACCGACAGAATAATCTTCCTTATTTAACTAGACTCCAAATATAACTCGAAGTAGGAATCCTGATCAGCTTCCAGTCCTGATGATCAAACTGATCCCAGTCCTGATATTCATTCTGATCCTGACGACCATGCAATCCTGATGATGTCAGCAATCCTGATCAGTTGAAGTCTAGATCTTGACGATCATTAAATCCTGATCTAACAATCTCCCCCAATCTCATACTTTGTGAAATAAAGTATAGATTCCTAAGATTCAATGATGTCAAAAACATATTTACAAAATGTACAAGTATCTTCAGTAGCAACTTATCTGTTTAAATTCTTTGATAGAACAGATTCATCTTCAAGAAGTTGGATAACAAATTTTCTTCTTTTTCTTCAAGTATTTGAATCAGTCTTTCCTTAAGATTTCTGAGTTCTTCATCTTCCTCATTAATCTGGTAAATAGCTGCTCTGAGATTCTGTATGGAGCTTCTTTGTAGATTGTGCTCTTCAAGCAAAAGATAAGCAATTTCCTTCCCATCAGGATTGAGAGTAAGTTGAGTCATGCCAAAAGTCACTTCTTTAACAGCAGTGCCCCTTTGCATTTCCCCATCTTGACCTCTTTGATTAAAGTACATGGGAGTATAATTACCATTGAAATTTTTGTTTCCATCCAGTCTTCTTCTTATTGTTGACAAGATCATGTCACTCCATTCTTTGCACACTTTATTCTTCTGTTAGGCCGAATACACAATATAATCAAGTATGTATGAGAATAACAATCAAGAACACAAGTTTGTAAATCAACAAACTTTAATTATATTAACAGCTTCTCTCTTTATGATGTTAATGAATCACAAAGAGCTACTAGGTTACAAGAATAATAATCAATTATCGCATCCCTTCTAGAGATAACCTATCTGTGTTTATATAGTACACAGTTACAATCAATCTCTAATTGATACTCCTACAAATTAGCTATACAATTTGTAATCAATTAGAATTGCTTCAGTCCTCTGTCCAGTCTCCTTAGCTGTATCAATATATTCTGCTTCTTTCCATTTTCAGAATATATTGCTTCTAGAATCTTCATGATATGCACCGACAGCTAAATCAACTTTCACCCTGTCAGACTTTAACAAACTCTGACCGGCTTCCATGTAAACTCTGATAAGTACTTCAGACTAAACTCTGAACAGTACCTGTTACTTAAACACTGATTAAACAAACATCAGTAATTATATCTAACAATCTCCCCCAACTTGTGCATAATAAAAATGTACAAGTTAAACAGATAATTGATGATGTCAAAACATATAACAAATGCAGTGTTTAATCATAACAGAGTTTAATTTTAACTTAGAACAGAAAACTTTAAAAACTTACAGTCATACTTTATTTGATTTCTTGAATATCAGGCACTGTCCTGAGATAGTCTGTAAGTAATCTTCTCTCAGCTCTTTCCAGTTCAGCAATCATATTTTCCTTCAGCTCCTTAAGTTCTGGATCTCCTTCACCAGTTTGATATATGGCAGCTCTCAGAGAATAGATACTGTTTTTCCTCATTTCATTTCCAAGTTTTATATAGAAAGGCTTGTCAGACTCTAGATTAAATTCTAGAACTTTCATTTCCAGTGCAGTCCTGAACCTAGCACTATTCCTCTTCATCTCCACAATTTTTCCATAAGCATCTCTGTACTTAGGAATATATGCACTCGAGACTCCTCCTCCAAGCATTATCTTTGATCTAAGCATCCTTTCTCTAATAACTAAAGCAGCATCATGAGTACTTCTATTCTTGACTTTTAACAAATATAGAACATACTCCAATTCTTCATAAGATTTGAGATTGATGTCAGACTCTGCAACCTTGTAAACTCTTCCATCAGCCATGAAATACAACAAAAACTCTTTCTTTAATACTTTATGAAATATCATCTGAACAGATTCTAGCATATCAAGACTCTCTTGAGTAATAATACCAGATACTGCCAGTGATGATTGATCTCCAGGTCTATTGTTTATTCTCTTCTCCCTATGTGAACCTAAACCAGACTTATCAAAAGATTCTTTTCCAAGTACAGTCCTGGTTTGAGAAAAGTCCACAGGTTGAAGTGTGAGAGTTTCAGAGAGTACAGGTCTTCTAAAAGTGCTTTGGAGTTGAGGTGCTAGTTGAGTTTGTACAACTTGAGCCTTGTCAGAGGTTGTCACAATTTTAGTAGAAACATCAACTTGAGCAGCGTCAGAGGTTGATCTAGCTTCAAAAACTTCAACTTGAGCTTTGTCAGAGGTTGAAAAATTCTTCATAGGTAACTATCCTTCTTCTACCAGTTTACCCTTGCCTTTGTCATTCTTTGTTATCATAGGCTTCCTTGAGTCTTGTATACTGTAAGAACCCTGATTTTTGGTAAAATTTTAAAAAAAATATTATGGAAAACTTTTGAGATCACAGTATATGAATGATGGAATATTTGTATTTTTGAGAACGTAGTATTATTGTACAAAGGAATTAAGAGAATGCAAAAGTCGTCAGAATGCGAAGATTTTCACTTCCACTGAACATTTATAAAAACGTGGGACATTGAGGATAATGAAAGCCCTAGGTTAAATTAAATCTCACGGCAAGGAAATTATGGAATTTAAAGGGATTATCAAAATCAAGTGCTTGAGAATGATGATAGAAATCTCTACGCGACGAAACGCGTTTGTAGAAAAATTATCAAACTTGCATAAAAGATTAAGTGACAAGCATTGGATGATAAGTAATATACATGCAAGATGCCATGCAAGATTCCATGCAAACTAGCTAGTTAGAAATCAAACTACAAGTCCAAAAAGTAACCAAACTAGAGTGAATAGTAAAGGGGGCAAGATTCCATGTTTTAAGGAGGGATCAAGGATAAAGATTTGTACTCCCTTGGACCAAAGACATGGCTGAGAATTAGTAGGAATATATAGCCATATATCTCATTTTAACACAAAACAAAAACCAAGAAAAGCTAGAAAAGCTCTCTCTCCCATTTCCAGCATTCTGCTCAGCAAGAACAGAGGAGAGAAATAAATTCATAACTAAATATCTACTCATCCTAAAATCGCCAAAATTTTACCAGAGCTTCCTCAATCCATAGACAAGGTATGTTCAAAATTTCACAGCAATCCAAGTAGTGTAACATATTCAAATATTGGGTCAAAGTTGAGGCAGAATAGTAAATCCGGGAATACTAATTTTTGTTCTTGATTTCTTTTGTGAGTTTGAGGATGTTAAGCATAGATCAAGGCTTCCTTAAGGCTTACAAGCTCTTGTTAGTATGTTAAGAGTTCAAGAAAGGTATGAACACCATCCACCCTTTTGATTTAATTTGAGTTTTAAGCTTGAGTTCAAGTTATGTTTAAGTATGAGTTGTTCTTGGAAGTTTGGTGCTTAGATGATGAAATCTTGATGATTTATGGTTGTGACTTGATTTTGGATGTATATTATTGATGGATTCTTGATGTTTATAAACTGACCTAGAGTGTAAGATGAGGTGTTGGTGATTTAAGAATTGTTGAATGGAGTATCTTGGCTAGGGATGAAAGTTAAGTTTTGTATGAGCAAGTTTGTGACTCTTGAGATTAGTACTGTCTTGTAACAAGCATTCCGGACGAAAATATCTGTAACCTCGGAAACCACTGACCATACTTGTCAAGATCTTGGTTTGTAGTTTGTATACATATAAAGTTCATATTGAGAGGATTTATGGTTTAAAAGTTATGGTGATTTTAGTGTAAGTGATTCAAGAACAAAAGCTGCTACAAAACACTGGATGGTAAATTGAATTCGGACCCCTTAAAAGATTGATAAAATTCTGAAACTTTGGTGACAGAAGGTTTTGACAGTAAGGAAAATGACCCAAAACGAATCAAGTGAAAATATGAAATTTTCGATTTTAGAGAAATGTTTGAGTGAAGAGTGCACAAGTGAAAATCCCCGTAAGTGAATGTTTGGTTATAACTTAGAATTCGTTTAAGTAAATTGATAAGCGTAAACCATTACGAACCAAGTTTTGTACGAAATGATTAAGGAACATTATGGGCTTATAACGAACCAAGAATGTGTTGCTTAAAAGGTCGTTATAGAATTCATTGTTGTGCGTGAATATTGTGGTTTAATTGGATCGTATAAAGGACTAACCGGACGTTAATGATTAAATTATAGATCACCATTCCACGTCCCGAGTCCCGACTACATCGACCACCCGAGGCAAGTTTTCTCATTCCATGCTATGTTTTCCATTACTTATACTAATGATGCATATGATATGATATTATGCATGTTTTCAAACCTTACATCGTACATAGATGTAATGTTATTAAAAATGTTGAGACGTAATATATGCATATGATAGATGCATGCAAGTTTTCGAAACCCAATGCTTAAGTATTTAGCATGATTTGTATACTGTTGTGGTTGTGATATAATTACTGTTGAATTATACGAACGGTTTTAATCATAATGCCTGATGCTTACGATGTTTTACGATGTAAAATTTTGTGACACCTTATATAAGTGTATATGTATAAGGACTCTCGGGAAGAGTGTATATTCGTATTTTAAACGTAATTCGGGAGTCGGAGATATTTTACGAACGCTGTCATAAAAACCCGGAGATTTGCCGGAGACAGATTAATTCTTTTATATTTATTTAAAATATTCCAATAAATATAATTTGGATATTTTAAATATTATTGATTATTTATTTAATCAATTGAATATTATTTTGAATATTCATTTAAACAGGATTTATTTAATTGTTTATTATTTAATAAATATTATTTGAATATTTATTAAATATTCCAAGTGACTTAATTATTTAATAAATATTATTTAAATATTTATTAAATATTCTAAAATGATTTAAAAATCATAAAACCTTATTTAAAAATTATTTAAGGCCTTCATTAATTATTTAAAATATTTTCTGGCCTTCAGAAAAATCTTTTAAAAATAGTAGGGGTTCCCAAATATTATTTTGAGTTTATTAAGACTCTTAAATACGATTAAATATTTCCCAACTCATCAAAAATTGGGAATCCAGTTTAAGGAGCGACCAATGATTTTATTCTTCCAATTCCTCGAAAGACTTTATCTTTTGGGATCACTGCCCTATCCTAACGAATTTCAAATCAAAGCATCTCAGAAAACTCCGACTACTCCCAAGTCGAAATTTTGCGAAGCGAATCCTTCTCGGTGATTACTCTGGTTGACTCAAGTCAACTTCCCTTGTGACTTACTTCCCCAAATAATCAGGGAGTAAGGTGATCAGTAAAAATGAACAGTTTTGACAAGTATCTTATACTTGGGGAATCAGGACTAAACCTCGATTCCGGTTTTATTGAATATTCATCCGGGACTAGGAGGAAACGTGTAAGAGGCTGTGGGACAGTCCATCAAATTATATAGCGTAAGAGGCTGCGGGGCAGTCCAGCATGTATCTCGCGTAGGAGGCTGTGGGACAGTCCAGCAGATACACAGCCCGTATGCGGCTGGGGTGGTAATCGTGTTAGGATATCATCCATCTACTAGTAGAAAAGTGTGTGTTCGATACAACGACTGATCATCGTGTATCGTGGTGTGCTCCAGATAGTCCCATCTTCCAATTGGAATTGTACTGTGACATTGTAACGAAAGCCTAGGTGCTGAGTTACCGATAATGTTGACAGTGGTTGAAAAGTATACTTCTTCTACAGTATCTTGAACTGCATGGCATGTTTTGACGAAAAGAATATTTCAATATATCATTCTGTATACGAATGAAGTTTTAAAAGTTTTCAATTATGGTATCAACTTACACATACGATTATGCTGCTATATATTATTGCTGAGCTATAGTGCTCATTCTTGCTTCTTTTATATATCACAACACAACAGAGTCAAAAAAAAAAGGTGTTCATTACGAATATTTTACAGTGTTTTGAACAGTATGAGATATCTAAATATATATGCATACATATATATTGAGAAAGTATTTATGATATACAGTATATTGAACTGTATAGTATTTCGAAGCAATGATTAGGCTTTAGGCCTTGATTCTAATATTTAACATCTATTTTAAAAGATGTGTTTTGAAACTTGGTTTCTTATATGGATACCAAGGATTTCTAAATGAATTACAAAAGCATTGAGCTATGTTTATAAGTTATACAGTATATTGAACTGTATACTATTTTGGGTCAAACCCTAGTAGATTTAAAACTTTGATCCTATATGGGTTATTTACCTTAGAGGTTTAAAAAGGATTTAAACTGGGATAGATTTCTTGCTGAGCGCTATTAGCTCATTCTTGCTTTATTAAAACTTTCAGCATGAAGAAAACATTGCCGATTCACCCCGTATTACGAGATCAATGGAATGGAGAGACCACCCTTTGAGTTAGTTCAGCAGGATGGATATTGCCGGAATTAGCAATACAATTGCAGAATGACATAGTGAGAAGTATTTTCAAGTAGGTTTGTATCAGTAAACCTTGTATAGATTTGTGAGATCTATTATTGTAACTTCAGGTAGAGGTTGTAAATAATAGATGAGATCCTGGATAGTATATCTGGTTTGTATTAACTAATGTTACTGTGTAACGTTTCTAAGGCTATAACTTGTGTGAGTAAGAGATTGGGGTCTTTGGTGTTGTTTTGTTGGATCATTGAGGTAATGCAGGTATTATATGATCGGATGATGGCGTGACAACCTAGATTCCTGACCCCGAATCTGGGGGTGTTACAGAAATGGTATCAGAGCATAAGTTATAGTACTTAGAGACTGGAGTGTTAAGAGTTATGTCTAAGTAAGAGAGTAACGTGAGAGCTCATATAGAGTTCGTTATTGGACTACCGGATGTAGTACCATTGAGTAAGCTAAGAGTGGAATATTTACTTGAGGTCTTATGGTATGACCGATAGAATCTTTGGAGACCATCATGATAATGAGGAAAGCGGCTAGAAACGTACATGATTTGTCAGGACATTGTTATAGAGCGCGAAACAGAGTCTCAAGAGTAGTTGAGCTAGAGGCGGTATTGCCAGTAATATTGGATGATTGGACAGGCGCGGGCCTTGTTACTCGTAGCCTTCATAATTGCCACAAGGGGGCAGCAAGTGTGGGGACCAAGGCGTTTAAAATTCTTTACGCGATTAAGGTTACTTAGAGACCTGGACTATCTAAAGACGTTGTTTTGTCTATGAGGTTTCAATACCCCAAGAACAGCGATTCCATAAGAGATAGTCTCTACTAGACCATTGGGGGTTATCATTGCCCTCGAGGAAGCTTTTGCGTATGTGTATTACGAGAACGTTATCGTAAGACGAGCGCGGTAGACGACGTCATGCGTATGCTTCATACCGTAAGACGAGATAGCTCAAATAAGAGGTCGGGAACATTGTGAATAGATGGCATGACTTTGATGCAGATTGCGTACAATTACAACAAGCGATACGGCGATCTCAGAACCCACCGGAAAGGAGGTAAGCGTATATGGGGTTGAACCCTTTTGATACAAATCTTGTCAGAGACAACGTATTTGATAACTAGTAGACCTCCATCTTTTGTTTGGTATAATTTTGAGGAACTATTTAGTTAGTATCCTGTGTTATGAAAGTGTAAAGATGAGATCATCCTCGTACCGCTGATGTTAGAACTTACGGATGATCATTGACTTGCTTTGGTATCTACTTGCTGGTGCATTACTCAATCTAAAATTGTTCACGTCTTGTGTTACCTTGAATAGTTATGTCAGGTAACCCTTTTTACTTCCTACTTCAACTTGGGAAGTAATCAACAACTGAATTAGTCTTTTATTTCTTTTATTTCTTTCATTCTTCTCCTCTTATTACCTTTAAGGTGGAGTATGTGTATTTAAGTTGTCATTACTTGTCAGAGTGCCTTGTTCGTGCTCCAAGATGACCAGAAGAGGAAATTATTATTAGTCTAGCCTTCCAAATCCATATTTTAATTCCTATGAATGCAAATTCTGAACCTTTGTCTTTGCTTCTACTTTTGATTCATAAAGGTTCCATTGTGTCATATTTTAAAGATAAACTTGATACTCGTATTGCTTGGTGTTCTTTCACTTTTATTTGTTATCAACCTTCGTGTTGACTCAAGGATTGGAGAACACATCTTTGTTTTCATGTCTCGAGGTACATCATTCGTACTCGAGAGGCAACCGATATGTAGTTGATTCTAACCGCCTTCGGCTTTTACGCCACTTTTATTCAAGGAATGGTTATTTCTAATAATTCTATTCATTCAAGGAATATTCAATTAATTTATCTTTAATTATTTGACGAATATTCTTCGATGATTATTCAATATTCGATTCCTTCCTTCATACTTGGACTCCTCACTCGAGTTCATAAATATTCAACTATTCGTTAAAGCATGGATGATCTATTGTTCGGAGAATCCTTGTTAATTTATTTCTTCTATTCAAGATGAGATTTGTACTTCAGACGTCGAAATCATCGAAAGGATATCAATTTGATATTGGTATTCTAAATTCAATTCTATTAAAGAATTTATAAAGTATATGTACGGAGACCCCTTTGGGTGGACCGTTGCACTCCTGACAAATATTTGATGAGAGGTTATCGCTTGTTCCGATACCAAGAGCATTTATTTACTCCCTTCAACTTGTTATCCGAGTAGCCCAAAGTTTCCTTCAGTGGCTACGTTGTTGGGATTGTACACTAGCAGCTTGAAACTGACTAGTGTATTATGTCATTCTGAACGACTAGCAATTGTTCTGACTAGTTGAAATTTTAACGCCATGATGAAAGCCTAGCTAATTGTCCTAGCTAGTTGTTATGTCCTAAATGAATTGAGCTGTCAAATTTTGTTTAGCTAATTGCTAAATCACCTGAATTCCTGTGAAGTTCCTTTATGGACTTTCTGTTGCTCAAAATATTTTTAGTACCATGCAAGTATTTTAATTAGCATTTACAGAAGAGATAATGTTGAGGTTTTAGAGCTAAATAGAAAGAGATGAGTACGACAAATTATAAATCGAAGTTACGAAAACTATCGAGGTTTGTTCCATATGTGGAGAATTCAGAACGACGAAGTGTCCGAGATGACTGATTATATTACAATGGTTCGTGACGCGAACATAATAGTAATAGAAGCAAATGGAAGAGAAAATAATGGATATGCAGAAACGAGAGTTTGAAGGCTATTGAGGAGACCACAAATATTGAAATCGTAGGGAACCTTAACAACATGAATAACGAAAATCATTTTGGTAAATCATGTTGACCGCAACGTGAAATTGAGGTTTGAGGGCATAAGCTATATTTGGATTTGATTCCTTTCAAGAGAGAGAATTCGATGTAAATCTAGGAAATGAATGGATTGATCAAAGACGATGAGCAAATTGATTGAAGGGGTAAGAATGAAAATTTGGGTTACCAGTAAAGGAGAGTTGCCCTTTAAGGATGGGAGCAAATACGAAGTTACTACGGTAATACAAGCAAAGAGACTGTTGTGGAAAGGATGTGAACCATGTTAACACATGTGATTGGATACAATTAGGGAGGTACCAAATATAAAGGATACCCTAGTATTAAATAAATATGTGGATGTAATGTTTATGATCTGCATGAGCTACCACCTGATCGAGGTAGGAGACTTTCCATTGACTTAGTAGTAGGGGAATGCGTTAGCACTAAAGACCAGGATCCATCTACACCTGTTGAATAAAAAGAGTTAGCTACCTAATTTCAAGGAACGAGACCCATCGTGTCACCTTGAGTATACCCCCTTGTTTCTAAAAGAGAAGAATGGTAGCATGAGACTGAACCTATTTGAGGATAGAGTATCACCAATTTAAGATCAACCTCGATGATTTGCCAGAGTAGGCACTTCACGCCCGATATAGACATTACAAGTTTTGATGATGTCACCGGATTAACAAATGCGCCAGGAGCCCTCGTGGACTTTATGACTAGAGTTTAAAGATTGAAGCAAAAGTTAGTAAAAACCCTGTTGTTGGAGATACATGATGATAAAGGTGACTTTATGAATTATAGTGATGTGACGAAGCAACTTAAGAGGTATGAGATAGGATACCCTACACCTGAAATTTGAGATTTGTTGCGATAGTGTTCGTACTGAAAATTTAAAGACTTCAATTTAAGGAGAAAAGGGTAAATATTTTATTTTCAGGCCACAAGAGCCTTAGGCATATCTTCAAACGGAGAAAGCTAAATATGAGGCATAGAATATGGTTGGAACTGATTTAGAATCATGATTGTGATATCCATTACCACCCAGGAAAGGCCAATATTGTGGCCGACACTATAAGTAGTAAAGAGAGATTAAAGATGCTAAGTTGTCGAACAACTGATATAAGAATTAGAAGGGATGGAGCTTCAAGTGATTATCTTCAAGAAAAGAACTAGAGGACTTAATTGGAATTAGGATTCAGTCAGAATTGACTGAAATGACAAAATTACATTAAGGAAAGAATATTAGAAGAGGAAAATGATTTAAGGACGAGGAAAAATAAAGGAATATGAGAGATGAGAAAGGAATGTGAGAATATGCCCATCAAGTACGGATCCCCAACTTTTAAGAATTTAAAGATGAGATCGTGAAAGGAGCCCGTACTATAGAAATCGCATTCACTCGATTGTACGACAACGAATAGAAAATTAAGGAATTATTATTGGGGACTGAGTGTGAAGAGTTATATTGGTAGTTATTAAGTAAGTGCTTGACACGCGGAAAATGGAAGCAGAACCGCAGAAACCTAATAGGCTACTACAGCCGTAGAGATTACTAAATGAGAATATGGGTTATGACAATGAAGTTCGTGGAAGGATTACCGAAGATCAAGTCAAACGATGGCGATTATTTGGGGTTATAATCGATAGACTAACCAAGTCAACTTATCAATGAGAGATCTCCGATTAGAAAGTTATTCATGTGTATACGAACGATATAGCGATGCACGTGGAGTTGTCGTAACGATTACGTCATATAGAGACCCAAGATTGAATCCCAGATGCTGGAAGAGTTTTCAATAATGTGGACGAAGAGATCAAGCACGAACACTAATTACGGCCGCAGTCTAGCGAATCGAGGAAGCGAATGCCTAGACAATTAAAGTTATATTACGCGTCTGTGTGTCGAATTACCCGGAGCAGCTGAAGCGACTACTTATCGCCGATAGAACTTTCATCGAAAGGTAATTACCATACGAACATAGGGATGTCGACCTATGGAGCTTATCAAGAAGAGAAGAATATTGGGAACCGCGCGAGTTCAACGAACAAAGAAGACGACGGTGTTACCTCCGAATTCGAACGTGTCCATAATGTATTTCACGTGTCTATGATACGAAGATTCAACATGATGTTGAGAGTGCGATAGAATATGAACGTGTAGTAATGCGACTGTAATTGTCTTACATTGAACAACTGGTAGAGATAATAGACCAGAAAGAGAACGTGTTGGAAGAATATAATGTAGCACTAGTAGAAGTGCTGTGAGAGAACCAGAGGGTTGGAGAGTCAACCTGGGAACTAGAGATTATGATCTCAGAAAGATACCGCAGTTATTTCTTTAGATTCCGGGACGGAATCCTTTTAAGGAGGGGAGACTGTAAGAACCCTGATTTTTGGTAAAATTTTAAAAAAAATATTATGGAAAACTTTTGAGATCACAGTATATGAATGATGGAATATTTGTATTTTTGAGAACGTAGTATTATTGTACAAAGGAATTAAGAGAATGCAAAAGTCGTCAGAATGCGAAGATTTTCACTTCCACTGAACATTTATAAAAACGTGGGACATTGAGGATAATGAAAGCCCTAGGTTAAATTAAATCTCACGGCAAGGAAATTATGGAATTTAAAGGGATTATCAAAATCAAGTGCTTGAGAATGATGATAGAAATCTCTACGCGACGAAACGCGTTTGTAGAAAAATTATCAAACTTGCATAAAAGATTAAGTGACAAGCATTGGATGATAAGTAATATACATGCAAGATGCCATGCAAGATTCCATGCAAACTAGCTAGTTAGAAATCAAACTACAAGTCCAAAAAGTAACCAAACTAGAGTGAATAGTAAAGGGGGCAAGATTCCATGTTTTAAGGAGGGATCAAGGATAAAGATTTGTACTCCCTTGGACCAAAGACATGGCTGAGAATTAGTAGGAATATATAGCCATATATCTCATTTTAACACAAAACAAAAACCAAGAAAAGCTAGAAAAGCTCTCTCTCCCATTTCCAGCATTCTGCTCAGCAAGAACAGAGGAGAGAAATAAATTCATAACTAAATATCTACTCATCCTAAAATCGCCAAAATTTTACCAGAGCTTCCTCAATCCATAGACAAGGTATGTTCAAAATTTCACAGCAATCCAAGTAGTGTAACATATTCAAATATTGGGTCAAAGTTGAGGCAGAATAGTAAATCCGGGAATACTAATTTTTGTTCTTGATTTCTTTTGTGAGTTTGAGGATGTTAAGCATAGATCAAGGCTTCCTTAAGGCTTACAAGCTCTTGTTAGTATGTTAAGAGTTCAAGAAAGGTATGAACACCATCCACCCTTTTGATTTAATTTGAGTTTTAAGCTTGAGTTCAAGTTATGTTTAAGTATGAGTTGTTCTTGGAAGTTTGGTGCTTAGATGATGAAATCTTGATGATTTATGGTTGTGACTTGATTTTGGATGTATATTATTGATGGATTCTTGATGTTTATAAACTGACCTAGAGTGTAAGATGAGGTGTTGGTGATTTAAGAATTGTTGAATGGAGTATCTTGGCTAGGGATGAAAGTTAAGTTTTGTATGAGCAAGTTTGTGACTCTTGAGATTAGTACTGTCTTGTAACAAGCATTCCGGACGAAAATATCTGTAACCTCGGAAACCACTGACCATACTTGTCAAGATCTTGGTTTGTAGTTTGTATACATATAAAGTTCATATTGAGAGGATTTATGGTTTAAAAGTTATGGTGATTTTAGTGTAAGTGATTCAAGAACAAAAGCTGCTACAAAACACTGGATGGTAAATTGAATTCGGACCCCTTAAAAGATTGATAAAATTCTGAAACTTTGGTGACAGAAGGTTTTGACAGTAAGGAAAATGACCCAAAACGAATCAAGTGAAAATATGAAATTTTCGATTTTAGAGAAATGTTTGAGTGAAGAGTGCACAAGTGAAAATCCCCGTAAGTGAATGTTTGGTTATAACTTAGAATTCGTTTAAGTAAATTGATAAGCGTAAACCATTACGAACCAAGTTTTGTACGAAATGATTAAGGAACATTATGGGCTTATAACGAACCAAGAATGTGTTGCTTAAAAGGTCGTTATAGAATTCATTGTTGTGCGTGAATATTGTGGTTTAATTGGATCGTATAAAGGACTAACCGGACGTTAATGATTAAATTATAGATCACCATTCCACGTCCCGAGTCCCGACTACATCGACCACCCGAGGCAAGTTTTCTCATTCCATGCTATGTTTTCCATTACTTATACTAATGATGCATATGATATGATATTATGCATGTTTTCAAACCTTACATCGTACATAGATGTAATGTTATTAAAAATGTTGAGACGTAATATATGCATATGATAGATGCATGCAAGTTTTCGAAACCCAATGCTTAAGTATTTAGCATGATTTGTATACTGTTGTGGTTGTGATATAATTACTGTTGAATTATACGAACGGTTTTAATCATAATGCCTGATGCTTACGATGTTTTACGATGTAAAATTTTGTGACACCTTATATAAGTGTATATGTATAAGGACTCTCGGGAAGAGTGTATATTCGTATTTTAAACGTAATTCGGGAGTCGGAGATATTTTACGAACGCTGTCATAAAAACCCGGAGATTTGCCGGAGACAGATTAATTCTTTTATATTTATTTAAAATATTCCAATAAATATAATTTGGATATTTTAAATATTATTGATTATTTATTTAATCAATTGAATATTATTTTGAATATTCATTTAAACAGGATTTATTTAATTGTTTATTATTTAATAAATATTATTTGAATATTTATTAAATATTCCAAGTGACTTAATTATTTAATAAATATTATTTAAATATTTATTAAATATTCTAAAATGATTTAAAAATCATAAAACCTTATTTAAAAATTATTTAAGGCCTTCATTAATTATTTAAAATATTTTCTGGCCTTCAGAAAAATCTTTTAAAAATAGTAGGGGTTCCCAAATATTATTTTGAGTTTATTAAGACTCTTAAATACGATTAAATATTTCCCAACTCATCAAAAATTGGGAATCCAGTTTAAGGAGCGACCAATGATTTTATTCTTCCAATTCCTCGAAAGACTTTATCTTTTGGGATCACTGCCCTATCCTAACGAATTTCAAATCAAAGCATCTCAGAAAACTCCGACTACTCCCAAGTCGAAATTTTGCGAAGCGAATCCTTCTCGGTGATTACTCTGGTTGACTCAAGTCAACTTCCCTTGTGACTTACTTCCCCAAATAATCAGGGAGTAAGGTGATCAGTAAAAATGAACAGTTTTGACAAGTATCTTATACTTGGGGAATCAGGACTAAACCTCGATTCCGGTTTTATTGAATATTCATCCGGGACTAGGAGGAAACGTGTAAGAGGCTGTGGGACAGTCCATCAAATTATATAGCGTAAGAGGCTGCGGGGCAGTCCAGCATGTATCTCGCGTAGGAGGCTGTGGGACAGTCCAGCAGATACACAGCCCGTATGCGGCTGGGGTGGTAATCGTGTTAGGATATCATCCATCTACTAGTAGAAAAGTGTGTGTTCGATACAACGACTGATCATCGTGTATCGTGGTGTGCTCCAGATAGTCCCATCTTCCAATTGGAATTGTACTGTGACATTGTAACGAAAGCCTAGGTGCTGAGTTACCGATAATGTTGACAGTGGTTGAAAAGTATACTTCTTCTACAGTATCTTGAACTGCATGGCATGTTTTGACGAAAAGAATATTTCAATATATCATTCTGTATACGAATGAAGTTTTAAAAGTTTTCAATTATGGTATCAACTTACACATACGATTATGCTGCTATATATTATTGCTGAGCTATAGTGCTCATTCTTGCTTCTTTTATATATCACAACACAACAGAGTCAAAAAAAAAAGGTGTTCATTACGAATATTTTACAGTGTTTTGAACAGTATGAGATATCTAAATATATATGCATACATATATATTGAGAAAGTATTTATGATATACAGTATATTGAACTGTATAGTATTTCGAAGCAATGATTAGGCTTTAGGCCTTGATTCTAATATTTAACATCTATTTTAAAAGATGTGTTTTGAAACTTGGTTTCTTATATGGATACCAAGGATTTCTAAATGAATTACAAAAGCATTGAGCTATGTTTATAAGTTATACAGTATATTGAACTGTATACTATTTTGGGTCAAACCCTAGTAGATTTAAAACTTTGATCCTATATGGGTTATTTACCTTAGAGGTTTAAAAAGGATTTAAACTGGGATAGATTTCTTGCTGAGCGCTATTAGCTCATTCTTGCTTTATTAAAACTTTCAGCATGAAGAAAACATTGCCGATTCACCCCGTATTACGAGATCAATGGAATGGAGAGACCACCCTTTGAGTTAGTTCAGCAGGATGGATATTGCCGGAATTAGCAATACAATTGCAGAATGACATAGTGAGAAGTATTTTCAAGTAGGTTTGTATCAGTAAACCTTGTATAGATTTGTGAGATCTATTATTGTAACTTCAGGTAGAGGTTGTAAATAATAGATGAGATCCTGGATAGTATATCTGGTTTGTATTAACTAATGTTACTGTGTAACGTTTCTAAGGCTATAACTTGTGTGAGTAAGAGATTGGGGTCTTTGGTGTTGTTTTGTTGGATCATTGAGGTAATGCAGGTATTATATGATCGGATGATGGCGTGACAACCTAGATTCCTGACCCCGAATCTGGGGGTGTTACATATACTCTGTTGAGAAATTTCCTTGATGAAAATACCCTTTTCTTTCCTTCTAGGAACCTTGACAGCTTTCTTTTTGTAAGTACCATCCTTCAATTTCTTCTCATGCTCTTCAGCAAGACTCAGCATTTTAGCTTCCATGTCTTCAACTGTAGCTTCATTTCCATGTTCTTCTAGAAATATTTTTGTAGCAATTTCTTCATCAGTAGATGGATTCGCTGAAATAATTAAACTCTTAAGTCTTGAACCACTGGCAGAGTTTGAGATTCCTTTACCAGAGTTTCTCAACCTGTCAGAATTTAATCTTGATCTTCTTTGCCCTTGCTCAGAAATTTGCTTCCTCTCACTTTCCTTGCTTCCACCATCAGCAGAATCATCCCTCTGTCTCAGAGATTGAGTGTCTTTGCATTTGTCATTTGGTACACTCTCCCCCTTTTTGACATCATCAGAAAGTAATACTGATGTCAGCAATTCGATAGCAGTAGAAATAGAATTCAATTGAGCAGACATTGCAGTCTGATTCTCCTCAACTTTCCCAAGCCTCTTCTTAATGTCATCAGAATCCTTGGCTTGCTGCTTGAACATGGCCGAATAATAAGACCTATCAGTCTTTAATGTAAGATCCCTTAGACCAACTTCATTCCTAAGATTTGTGACCATCTGTTGATTCTCATCAAATCTATTATTAAGAGATTTGACTTGAACAACAGTTGCTTTTAAACTGGTAAGAACATCAGAGTTTGAAATCTGCTTTACAGAATCATTAAGAAAATCAGCAGCCCTCTGTGCAGAAAAGATACAATCTGCAGCTGCCCATCTTTTGTAGTACATATCCTGAAAATGCTCAGCAGTGGCTCGATTGACCTCTCTTTCCTCATCAGAGTTTACTCGAATATCAGATAACTCCTCTTGTGAATGAGCAGAACTATCATCATCATTATCATTCTCTGCTGTATTCTCTGCAGGAACATTCTCAGCAGTAGTTTCAAAATTACTCTGTGCAGCTTCATCAATAACTTTCTCTGCAACAGGTTCTGGAATCTCAGAGTTTGCAGTTTGCATTAACTCTGTTTCTTTTGTTACAACCTCAACAACAGATTGTTGTAAAGCTTCAAGAATAATATCCTCAGAGATTAGCTTGTCAGCAGCCTCTTATACATTCTCTGCTACATCCTCCAAACTCTGATCAACTTCCTCACCTTGTTCAGAATTAGCATTATTTACTGAAAGAACCTCTGTGTGAGAACCCACAGAGTCTTCAATCACTAAGGTGGCTTGATCAGCTGCCACATCCTCAGTATCACAAATACTGATACTAGGATGTGCAACTTGAATATCTTCATCAACAATGAAATCCATTGCCTCAGCTTCATGTTCAAAAACTCTGCTGTCAGAATAATCAGCAGCTTCCTCAGCTACATCATCAGCCTTTGATGTAGGAGCTTCTATAGACACTCTGTCCACATTGACAGCTTCATCCTCCTGAGACTCAACTTCAGGAGCTTCAATTATAAGATCAGGTGTATGTGCCTGTGTCCACTTTCTTGCTGTTGGTAAGTGGTTTCTTGCATCATTATTGAATCCTCCCCCTTGATCCATGCTCTCCTAATTCATATGTTGACTTTCTGCAGCATCTAAGGCTCCCCCTGAATTGGATGGCTCAGAGTTTGAACTGTCAGTGTTTGAATCAGTTTCCTCAACTGACTCACTTGCTGTGTCTTGTTGAGCTTCTTCACGCTCCCACTCAACTGGTTCTCTATTTTGTTCAATTTGAGAATTTCCAGTTTCTCTAGTATTTACCAGTAGAGGTTCAGAGTATGCTTCGTCAGAGTTTGTCAGAACCGCTTTATCAGAGTTTACATCATCAGAGAATAAATCTTCATTTTCAAAGCGCAGTTGATCATATTTATCTAGGTCATCAAGTCCAGTTATTTTCTTGTCATCAAATGACACATGTATAGACTCCATGATCACCTTTGTTCTCAGATTGTATACTCTGAACGCTTTTGTTGACAATGGATAGCCAACAAAAATTCCTTCATCAGCTTTTAACTCGAACTTGGTCAACTGTTCAGGATGAGTCTTCAACACAAAGCATTTGCATCCAAATATATGAAAATATTTCAAATTTGGCTTCTTATTTTTCACCATCTCATATGGTGTTTTCCCATGCTTGTTGATCAGTGTAGCATTCTGAGTAAAACAAGCAGTTTGAACAGCTTCTGCCCAGAAATAGGTTGGTAACTTTGCTTCATCAAGCATTGTTCTGGCTGCTTCAATTAAAGTTCTGTTCTTTCTTTCAACTACACCATTTTGTTGTGGAGTTCCAGGTACAGAAAATTCTTGTTTCACTCCTCTTTCCTTGCAGAAAGCTTCCATGATTGAGTTTCTGAATTTAGTTCCATTATCACTCCTTATTATTTTGACTTTGTACTGTGATCCTTTGTCCAGTAGATTTACATGATCCATCAGAGTTTGAGCAGTTTCATCCTTCTTTGATAAGAAATACACCCATGTATATCTAGTATATTCATCAACAATTACTAGAGCGTATTTCTTTCTGCCCATAGACATCACATTCACTGGTCCAAAGAGATCAACATGTAGAAGATGATAAGGTTCCACTACTGAAGATTCAGATTTGCTCTTGAAAGATGACTTCCTTTGCTTAGCCTTTTGACAAGAATCACATAGGCCATCTAGACTGAGTATTGATTTTGGAAGTCCCCTTACAAGATCCTTTCTTATTAGCTCATTGATGTTGTTCAAATTGAGATGAGAGAGCTTCTTATGCCAATTCCAACTCTCTTCATTTGACATTCTTGCAGTCAGACACACTGTTTTTCCATCAGAGTTTGTTACCAAACTTGCTTCATAAATGTTGTTGCGCCTGTGTCCAACTAGAACAACTTTTCCAGTAGATTTACTGATTACTTCACAGTGTTCAGTATGAAAATCTACATGGTTTCCTCTGTCACAGATTTGACTCACAGATAGCAGATTGTGCTTGAGTCCTGAGACTAGAGCTACATTTGTGATGATGACACTTCCAAGATTGATATTGCCATATCCCATAGTACGTCCTATGTTGCCATCTCCATAGGAAACCTTTGGGCCAGCCTTCTCCTCAAAATCTGATAGCAGGGCTTTATTTCCAGTCATGTGTCCTGAGCATCCACTGTCCAAGATAAGGGTGCTCTCTTTTATGCCCTGTAATCACAAACAAACACTAAGTGTTAGTTTTAAGGACCCAGACTTGCTTGGATCCTTTGTCTTTCTTAACAGTGTTAGCTTTTGCAGCGGAATCACTATCAACAGAGTTTAAACTAACATTGTCAGACTTTACACTTGCAAAGTTTGCCCTAACCCATTTTACATTGGGTTTTAGCTCATAATAGTTATGATAAATAGCATGATAACTCTTACAAGTATAAATAGAATGCCAAGTGCTCCCACAATGTGTGCATAAAGTCTGTGGTTTAACCCTTACATAATCATTCTTTACTCCTGATGTAGAAGGTAAAGAGTTAATATCTTTGTTCTTATTGCAAAATCTAGCAAGATGGTTAGAACTACCACAATTATAACATGTTTTCCTTGGAGCAGCAGCAGTAGGCAAATAATTATTTCTTTTATTTATGCCTATCTTTCCATTCCTATTCTTCTTGGACCCTTTTGGTTTCATGGCAGACTTTACCTCTTTGAGCTTATGATTGAACTGTTTTCCTGTCATCAAGCCAACATTAACCTGTTTTTCACAAGTTTTTACTGGCTTTCTAACAGCTTCTGTATCCATAAGATTTTCTGTTATAATATTTTCCTGTCTTTCACAGGTTTCATCTGATTCCATATCAGCTTCTCTTACTACAACAGATTTTAACTTAGTGGACTCTGGAACAAATTTCACAGGTTTAAGTTGTGGTTTAACCTTAACCTTGTCTTTAAACCTAAGTTCATCATTTTCACAATAGCCTAAACCTACAGAATCTGTCTGAAACACTTGATGAGTGTCTCTTCCAGAGTTTGTCCAAGTCTTGATTATTTTTCTTTCTTTTTCTAGATCAGATTCTAGTTGCCTATATCTTTTGAGCAACTCCTGTTCAACATAAACAGCATCATCTCTTTCTTTTTGAATCTTCTTCATATTTTCAAGTTCTCCTTCAAGAAACTTGTTTCTATCTTTAAGGCTAAGATTCTCATATTTAATTCTCTCATTCTCTAAAGTCTGATCCCTATAACTAACATGTACGCTTTTCAGATATACTCTTAATTCAGATATATTATCAGTATCATAAGCATAAGTAGTTAGGGGTACCTTATTTTCAGATGATTCAGTCTCATCTTTGACAGTTGCCATAAGAGCATAATTTACTCCATCATCAGAGTCTGAAGTATCTGCCCAGTCTTTGCCTTTAGAGATGAGTGCTTTCTCAGATTTGCCTTTCTTGCACTCTGGGGCATAGTGACCCATCTCCTTACACTTGTAGCACTGGATTTCAGATTTATCCTTCTTGCCAGACTTGGTCTCCCTTCCATCAGACTTTCTAAAACTTTTCCTTTCAGAGTTTGAATCTTTCCTTGAGAATCTCTTTCCTTTCTTGAAGTTCTTGAATCCCATCTTCTTGAAGGTCTTCACCATCAATGCAGCCATTTGCATCATCTGTTCTTCATCATCCTCAGAGTCAGAAGCTTCATTAGAGTTTGAGTCATCATCAGAGTTTGATGACTCGCTTTCAGATTTAATGACTAAAGCCTTTCCCTTGGCTCTCTTCCTTGATGATTCCTTCTTGATAGGCTTCTCCTCAACTTTGAGAGCAACAGATTTTGTCTCCTTGCTTGATCTTCTGTTTCTTTGTTCTATTTCCAATTCATGAGTTTTCAGTAACCCATAAATCTCATCAAGTTCAGTTTCAGCAAGTTTGTAATTATCTCTTATAGTTGTTGTCTTCAAATCCCATCTTTCAGGTAAAGATAAGAGAAATTTGAGATTTGATTCTTCAAGATCATATTCTTTATCAACTAGAGATAAATCATTCAGCAGTTTACAGAATCTGTCATATGTCTCAGTCAAGGTTTCATTGGCTCTTGAATCAAAGTGCTCATACTCCTGAGTGAGTATTGTTTTCCTGTTCTTCTTTATAGCAGTGGTTCCTTGACACCTGACTTCCAAAGCATCCCAGATTTCTTTTGCAGTTTTGCAACCAATTACTCTGTTAGACATAACATTATCTAAAGCACTGTGGAGAAGATGTCTAACCTTTGCATCTTTTGCAATTGATGAGATGTCCTCAGGAGTCATATCTTTCTTTTCCTTTGGAACAGTCTTTTGTTCTTGACCATCAACAACAAGAGACAATTTAGTCGGCATATGAGGACCATCATAGATTCTGTCAAGATATTCTGGATCTGTAGCCTCCAGAAACATGGTCATCTTCACCTTCCAAATTGGATACTCCACTGGCCTGAGAATTGGAACCCTGATTGTTTCATACCGACTCACAGAATTAGGTTTAACCTGTTCAACCTTGGGAGGAGCTTGATTTTCTTCAGACATGATTATTACTGTGTTTGAATCGAAAAACTGTATATATTAAACAGCCTAGGCTCTGATACCAATTGTTAGGCCGAATACACAATATAATCAAGTATGGATGAGAATAACAATCAAGAACACAAGTTTGTAAATCAACAAACTTTAATTATATTAACAGCTTCTCTCTTTATGATGTTAATGAATCACAAAGAGCTACTAGGTTACAAGAATAATAATCAATTATCGCATCCCTTCTAGGGATAACCTATCTGTGTTTATATAGTACACAGTTACAATCAATCTCTAATTGATACTCCTACAAATTAGCTATACAATTTGTAATCAATTAGAATTGCTTCAGTCCTCTGTCCAGTCTCCTTAGCTGTATCAATATATTCTGCTTCTTTCCATTTTCAGAATATATTGCTTCTAGAATCTTCATGATATGCACCGACAGCTAAATCAACTTTCACCCTGTCAGACTTTAACAAACTCTGACCGGCTTCCATGTAAACTCTGATAAGTACTTCAGACTAAACTCTGAACAGTACCTGTTACTTAAACACTGATTAAACAAACATCAGTAATTATATCTAACATCTTCCATCTTAACAGATAATGAACATATTTCAGTTCCTGTGTAGTTTTCATCAGCAGATCTTGAATGCGCAGAATCTTCACACTACCATCTTTCATGAAGTACAGAAGCTTTTCTTTCTTTTCAATACCATCATGACAATCTATAATATATCAACAGCTAATAAATTGTTCAGGTTTTCAGAAGTTAAAGTACCTCCAATTTCAGTCAAGGAGTAAGGATCAACATATGACATATTCAGATATTCAGCATCCCTGTGTTCAATACCTCCTCTTGAATTATTTGACAATTGCTTCAGATTTGAAAACATTCGTAGCCAGAGTGCTTTTGATCTAATCATATCAGACAAATCAGCAATACTTGACGCACTTGTTATAATTCCTCCATTCTGAAAATTGATAGGCATGTTACACCTCAGTGTACTTATGTGTTTCCACTTCTTATCTTTCTCTTTTTCAAAAGCATAGCTTCTTTCTAGTAAAGATTCTTGTCTGCTTGAATTTCTCCATAATCTTCTGTTTGAGAGTTTAAGCCTTTGTACATAGAGATTGAAATCTCTATTTGTTCTTCTTGTGATTTCTCTTCTTCTGGCTTCTTCTTCTTCATCCACTTCCTTGTTGTGAGAATCAACCACAATAGATAAGATTAACAAATCAATCTCTTGCAGAATTTCAGATTCATCGGGATCTTGAACAGTATCAGGATTAGAATCTTCAATTTGATTTGTATTGCAGAGAATTAATTGTCTTGGCTTTCTTCTCAATTCAGGTTCTTCTTCAACATTTCCATCATCACCAAAAGTAGACCTGTCAGGAACTACTAAAGTTTGAGTAGGTTCAGGAATTTCTTCTATTAATAAACCTCTAGACCTTGTCTGTCTAGGCATTGTTTGAGTTGGAGAACCTCTTCTACCTCCTCTCCTACCTCTGTCTCCTCTTCCTCTAGCAGGAGCAGGGTTATTAAATCTTTCCATCATTTCTCTCTGTTGTCTTAAGAATTCTTCATATGAGAGATCAGGATATTCTTCACTTGCTGTAGAGAGTGCTTTTCTTGCAAATATTTTGTTGAACTTCTGGAATAGATTTTATGCATCTTCAGGATTATCAATAATCACATCTTCATAACCTTCAGGAATTGTAGCAAGAGTTTGTCCATGACCAGATGTCAGGATTTGTTCTTCCGTCAGGATCTGAGATTGCACCATTGTTCTTACTGTCTTTACTCCAGAATCAGAAACATGAGTTGACTGCGTTGTTTGACTTTGAGAAGTTTGAATTGTCTTCATAACAGCAGCATCAGAAGTTTCTCCTTGTAGAATCTTGTCATCACCATCATTTCCAGTATGATCATCATCATCATTATTTCTCAATACTAGATCAGGAGTACATTTTGTCTGACTTACCTTCTCCCCCTTTTTGACATCAGTATTTGACAATATATTCAAAATTAAGGCAAGGGAGGTTTGAATGTCAGTTACCTTTGTATCAAGAGAATCAATCCTTCTGTTGATGGAGGTTTGTTCAGAAATAACAGATTTCACTTGGGATTCCACTATCCTTAGTTGAAAAGTAGTGGGCACCTTTGTAAAACTCATAGAAATATCTTCCCTCACCAACTCAGTTGCAGCTTTGACAGAATCAATCTCATGTTTCAGGCTTTTAGATAAAAGATCTGTAGCCTTCAGATGATTCTTCAAATCTGGATTCTCTATCATTTTCACTGCATCATACGCATGATCCAAGGCATATGGATAGCTGACAGATTCATCAAACTATACCATTCGTTTTCCCATTGTTGCCTTCTCAGCTTTTCAGCAGTATTGATTTCAGAAGGAATAGAAAAATATTGGCTGAGATCTTTTCCTGTAGAAGTCTTGCCAGTCGAAGTCTTGCCAGTCATGAAAGTGCTTGACGAACCATAATTAGTTCCAAGACTAGACTTTAGAACTCTGGCAAGCTGTTCCTTCTCGTCATTATTATCACCATCACTATAATCAAAATCATCATCATCATGAGTAACATCAGGATCAGGAATAGCTACACCTTTCAGTTTATCCTGTGAATCTGTGATAGGATGGTCCATTGGTCGTGATCTTAGTGGTTGTATCAAAATTGGCTCAGCATCAGGAGCACCACTATTATCAGGATGAACACCGTCAGGATTTGATATGCTTGCATCAGTATCTGTTACCAATGGTTCTTGTGTAGCATGAGGTTCTGAAGCTGCTTCAACACTTTGAGTTGGAGGTTCTTGTGTGCTTCCCTCATTGATAGTGTCCTTGACCAATCTTTCACCAGAAGCTGTAGCTTTGCCTGCATCTTCACTTTGAGAAGATGGTTCTTGTGTGGCTGGAATGTTGATGTCTTCACTCTCCCTTTGAGAAAATGGTTCTTGTGGGACCATTCCAATAGCTAAGACTTCACCCAAACTTTGATTGAGTGGTTCTTGTGTGGCAGGATCTTCAGTTTGAGCTGCTGAATCACTTTGAGATCCAGGTTCTTGTGGGCTTGATCCTTTCAACTTCTTTTGTCTCTTGAAAACTATCTCTGTTGCTTTCCTTTTCTTCTCCAATGGATGTGAAAATCCAAGCTTTGAAGCAGTCTCAGCAACCTTCTCCCATGAAATTTCAACAATCTTTGCAGATGGAGAGGCCTTTGCTGGAGAGTCTGAGATAGAGACAACTTTCGTTTGTGCATCAGGAATACCAACATCAGGATTTTCTAGAGCATCAAGAGTAGATGACTCATCAGGATTTGATGTCTGAATATTGGTATCCTTCATTTGCACCTTCAAAGGAATATGATACCTGCTTTTCGATAATGTCCTTTTCTTTTGTGGCTTCGATGAAGGTGCCACAGCTTCAATAGCAGTATCAACAACTTCCTTATTCACATTCATTATAGAAGATATAGGTAAATCATCTTCTGAATTAGTCTCATCCCTGAGCACTAACTTCCTTTTAACAGAAACAGCCTAACACCCTTAGTAGCTTTCTTCACCAGGACCCCTTGTACACCCCCTTGTAATTTCTTTTTAGTGAGTGGTGTAGAGGAAAAATCCTTTGAACCTGATTGCCTTCCAGACACATCAGTTCTAGCTGATTTCTTTGATTTTTACAACTAAAGTCTTTTGAGAGACATTAGAGGTGGCTGTTGACTGTTTGGACTGTTTAGGTGGTATATTGAGGTCAAGAACAAGGTGTGATTGGCCTTGCCCCATAGCATGTGAAAGTAATCCATAACAAGTAGGTATTTTTTGAAGTAAGAAAAACCTAACCTCATCAGGAATAAAAGCATTTCCAATAAAACCATTTGCCTTATCACTGTTGACTAAGGACTTAATATTATTTTCAGTAATTCTACAGATTGGTAGAACTACATCATTCTCAAAAACAACATTAGGACATAAGTGATTAAATATCAACTGTAAAAATCTAAGAAAACAGACAGAACCTAACTTATCTGATTTCCTATCACTTAAAACTTTTAAGATAAAAGATCCATAATCAAACACTGTAGAATGTATAAGAGAGTACCCAATTTTGAGAGATCCTGATGGAAGAGCATCAAAATTTGATGTCTTGTTCAGGAAACAGCGACTGATTCTATCAAAGAAGAAATTCCATTCCTTCTTAAGCTTCGTCCTGAAAAGATTTCCATATCTCTTTTCTTCACCATTGTAGCCCAACTTTGTAACAAACTCAAAGAGAGTAGAGTCTGAAACATTATCAGGAACAGCGTCACCAAGAATAGGTAAATGCAGTGCATCCTTCACAATTGCAGGAGTCACATAGTGAGTAATCCCATCATATTCAAAACTCATCAAGATTGAGTCAGAATGCCCTTTGTCAAAAGTAACTGAGTTCCACACCTGCATTACTGACTTAAAAGAAACACTTGCAGGTTCTGTTAAAGCAAACTTCAATGGGCTTGAAGTTAGAAAATCCTGAATTATGTGAAACTCATTGGGTAATTCCTGATGGTCTATAATAGCTACAAAATTATTAGTGGCAAACGTAACACCACTAACCATAGTCTGTTTGTTTATGAATGATGAAGACGCCATTAAAAAAGTATCAAAAACTTGAGAATTGAGATTTAGAAATTAGGGTTCTTGAACACAGAGAGAGAAATAAGATGAAAAACTGATGAAGAGAGAGTAATCAGAAATTTAGCAAATCAAATGTATTTTGTTAAAACAAAATATTACTCTCAATGACAGGTGGCAAATTATGATTTGTGCTAAAATGATTAGTGGACAAATTACGTGCATAATTAAACATAACTGCACCGCTTTTTATGTGTATCTATATGTATATATCTATCAGTGTGACACACGCGCGCATACAGTTGTCCAAAACTCAAACGTTTCTCATCAGAAACTGACGAAAAATCAGGCACAAATTAAGCAATGAAATACTGACCTGTACATCAGGATTGACCAGTTGACTTCCTGTCAGGAAGAGTCCTATCAAGATTTGATCAAAAATACATACCTTTCTGAATGACCATCAGGATTTGATAGTCATCAAGATTTCTTCTCTGTAGCTTTTCTCAGAAATTCTCAAAGTTCATCATTCCAAGTTCATTCACCAACTTATTGAATGTAGCTTCAGGCAGTGGCTTGGTGAATATATCAGCTAGTTGTTGATCAGTAGGAACAAAGTGAAGTTCAATTGTTTCTTCCAGAACATGTTCTCTTATGAAATGATATCTTATACTGATGTGTTTAGTAAGAGAATGTTGAACTGGATTTCCTGTCATTGCAATAGCACTTTGGTTATCACAATAAATAGGGATTTTTGAGTATGACAGGCCATAATCTAACAACTGATTTCTCATCCACATTATCTGAGCACAACAGCTTCCTGCAGCAATGTACTCAGCTTCTGCTGTTGAATTTGAGATAGACTTTTGCTTTTTACTAAACCATGAAACTAGTCTACCACCCAAAAACTGACAGCTTCCTGAAGTACTTTTCCTGTCTATTTTGCATCCTACAAAATCAGCATCTGAATAACCACACAAACCAAAATCTGATTCCCTTGCATACCAAAGGCCAAGCGAAGGAGTGCCTTTGAGATATCTGAAAATTCTTTTAACTGCAATCAGATGAGGTTCCCCTAGGTTTTTCTTGAAATCTTGCACACAAACAGGTTGCAAACATGATATCCGGTCTACTTGCAGTGAGATACAATAAAGAGCCAATCATTCCTCTTTAGTGAGTTACATCTACCTTAGTTCCTTGATCAGGATCAAGTTTGGTAGCTGTAGCAATGGGAGTACTTGCAGTAGTATAGTCTTCCATGTTAAACCTTTTCAGTAAATTCCTTGTATATTTAGACTGATTGGTAAAAATGCCATCATCAGTCTGTTTAACTTGAAGACCAAGAAAATAACTCATTTCTCCCATCATGCTCATTTGATATCTTGATTGCATAAGCTTAGAAAACTTTTCACACGGCTTATTGTTTGTTGACCCAAATATGATATCATCAACATAAATCTGAACTAAAAGCAAATCCTTGCCATGATTCAAATAAAATAGAGTTTTATCAATAGTACCTCTTTTGAATCCACTTTCCAGTAAGAATTGAGCTAAGGTTTCATACCATGCTCTTGGAGCTTGCTTTAGTCCATAAAGTGCCTTATCCAATCTGTAAACATGATTTGGATATTTTGGATCAATGAAGCCAGGAGGTTGTTCAACATAGACTTCTTCCTCCAGTTCACCATTTAATAAAGCACTTTTCACATCCATCTGGAAAACCTTGAATTTCTTATGAGCTGCATATTCCAGAAAGATCATGATGGCCTCTAGTCTTGCAACAGGAGCAAAAGTTTCATCATAGTCAATTCCTTCTAGTTGAAAATACCCCTTTGCAACTAGCCTTGCTTTGTTTCTGATAATTACACCATCTGAATCAGTCTTATTCTTGAAAATCCACTTTGTACCAACAATTGACCTGTTCTTTGGTCTTGGCACCAGTTTCCAGACTTCATTCCTTTCAAATTCATTCAATTCTTCTTGCATTGTAGTAACCCAATCAGCATCTTTAAGTGCATCTTCAACTTTCTTTGGCTCCTCCTTTGACAGAAAGTTATTATACAGACATTCATTTTGAGTTGCACTTCTTGTCTAAACACCTGCATCAGGATCTCCAATTATCAAATCAGGAGTATAACTTGCAGTCCATTTCCTTGTTGATGGTAAGTCATTCCTTGATGTAGATGCTCCTCCTGAATTGGTGTTATCTTGATTAGAAGAATTTGATTCATTAGAAGCTCCCCCTGAAGTATTACTATCTCCTCCTGATGAATTATCAGGATCATCATTTGAATCAGTATCTGAAGATTTCTGTCCTGATGATTGAGTTGACTCTGAACTTGTAGTAGAATGTTGTTGCTCCCCCTCAACATTAGCACTACTAGTTGTATTACTATTGTTTGCATCATCAGAATTAACATTTGAAGTATCATCAGGATTTGATGTGTCATCAATATTTGATGACCCATCAGGATCTGATGAACTGACAGGATCTGATTCATTTTCTTCAGGTTCCTTGGAAACTTCATTTTCAAAAATCAGTTTATCATGTGAGTCTTCATTCAATCCAATTATCTTCTTATCATCAAAATATACATGTATTGACTCCATGACAGCTCTTGTTCTCAAGTTAAAAACTCTAAAGGCTCTTGATGCAGGATAACCTATGAAAATTCCTTCATCAACCTTTGTTTCAAACTTTCCTAGCTGTTCAGGATGAGTTCTGAGAACAAAACATTTACAGCCAAACACATGCAGATGCTTCAAACTTGGTTTCTTCTCCTTGAGTGATTGATAAGGAGTAACACCATGTCTGTTTATCAATGTGAGATTTTGAGTATAGAATGCCGTATTTGTAGAACTCTTCCATCTTTGAATTCTTGAATTCAGTACCATTATCACTCAGTATCTTGACTTTGTACTTTGTGGTTGTCTCAATCATTCTCATATAATCCAACAGTATTTCAGGAGTTTCATCTTTTCTGTGCATAAAGTACACCCAGGTGAATCTAGAATATTTATCAACAATTACAAGAGTATATCTTTTCTTACTGATGGACATAATGTTGACTGGTCCAAATAGATCAAGATGCAGCATGTGATATGGTTCTTCAATAGAGGATTCTGATTTACTCTGGAATGATGTCCTTCTTTGTTTAGCCTTTTGACAAGCATCACAGAGTCCATCAGGAGTATATAATACTTTTGGCAATCCTCTAACTAAATCTTTCTTAACCAACTCATTGATATTGCTGAAGTTGAGATGAGAAAGCTTCTTGTGCCAATTCCAACTTTCATCTACTGATGCTTTACTGATTTGACAAGTAGGGGAGTCATCAGTATTTGAGAGAATGTTGGCTTCATAAATGTTACCATGCCTGTAGCCAGTCAGTGCTATCTTTCCTGTTTCTTTGTTGACTACTTCACAATGTGTGGAATAGAAGTTGACAGGATAACCTCTGTCAGTGATTTGACTAATACTCAACAGATTATGTTTTAGTCCCTTCACTAGAGCTACTTTCTCAATGATGACATTTCCAATGATTATATTGTCATATCCCAAAGTTTGTCCAATGTTGCCATCTCCATAAGACACAGTTGGGCCAGCTTTTTCCTCATATTCTGATAACAGGGCTTTGTTTCCAGTCATGTGCACAGAACATCCACTATCCATGACTAACACATTTTTCCTTTTTCCCTGCAATCAGAATAGAAACACACTAGTTAGAACATTTAGGAACCCATACTTGTTGGGTTCCTTTTCCATGCAATTTATTAATTTTAGCAGCAGAAGACTTTATGACTTTAGCAGTCCTGACAGGATTAACTCCATCAGGATTTGCTTTGTCAGTATAAGTATTAACAAAAACATGCTTCACTATGACATTATCAACTCTATCAGACTTTGTACTATTATCAACCTTAACACTGGTATAACTTCGATGTGAAGTATACCAGGCAAAACTAAATTTATACAATATTATATTTACTAGAAATCAACTCTATACAATACCCTTACACTAGGTCCACATGCTCTGCATCAACTCATCTTCCCAACGTCATCTTGAATCATCTCGTTCCATAGTTATGCAATTAAATACGGGCAATCTACCTTTTCACTGGAGGGTTAAGAGGTAAAACAAGCAAGAGTGAGCAAAAGAAGCTCAACAAGTATATAGTACTGCACAAGATCAAATAATGATGCAATAATAACAATATGTATAAAATGAACTCAGCTGGCCAAGAAAATGGCAACATATGAAAAGAAATAACTTAGCTGGCAACAATGAACAATAATGATAATCAATATCAACTATAAGTTAGAATTGGATTTTTACTGACGCAATGAGTTATAGTGGATGATCAGGCACACTAAAACTCCGGACCATACCCACAGTATGTCCAAATACTGAACTGGATCCAAGGCCACTTTGGCCTACATAATACTGATACTCTGACTGGCGTCTGCAGTCCTTAAAAACATTTCATTTTAATTAAAACTTCCAATTCAAACTTAATACTGGGAGTTAGGTGTCGGAACAATCGACTACCTCGATAATTTAAACTATTACTTTCAACTGTTTGCTTAACCTTATCAACTGGATTATGCTAAAACAAATACATAAGAATTAGATTTCCAATCACAAGGAAATCAAGGTAAAATCTGACAATACAAGGTGCTGCAAGGTATAAGTTATGAAATGAAATAGAATTTGTCAAATAAAGAACAAGGGGTTGTCTCAACCTCATGATAATAAAAGAATCTGGTTATGAAACAATAATTAAATTAAGAATCGAAAACAGAAATCTTGATACTATACTCTGAACAAAAGAGTACAAGTTAGTAAACTTGCCTTTGGTCCTTCGCTATTACGTAAAGCCGAAGTACTATGATTCTCGTCTTCTTCTATCTTATGTCATCACAATTCTCTATTCGGATAACTCTTGGTTCCGGCGCGTATGTGGTTGCTACGAGTCTGCACTACCGAGATCGTGCCCGCCCAACTATTCACTAGTTAAATATAACATATACTTTAGCCTTCGTACTTTAACTACTATATAATATATAAATTCTTATAACTTAAGCGCATGTATATTCTACAGAAAATTGGGCATGACTTATTCGTAAAGTGGACATGGCCCTGCTTTAAAACACCAAAACTTTCTAACTCAATCATTCACAAATTAATCCACAATTTATTTAATACTCAAACAATCTGCCTCGACTTGCAGTAAACATATAAGAAAATAATTTTGCTTCAACTTTCAGAAAACATATAAGAACATAATCATGTCTTGACTTGCAATAGCTCTATTTAGAAATAAGCAATCACGTTCACATTTATCACATAGCACGTCCATCATCTAATTCACATGATTTCTATACTTCACGTAACACATAGTACATGGATAGACTGACAACTCCTATAACTATACAAATCACTAGCTGCACATTTAACACCTAAACACATTTCATTCACGTACGCATTTGAACTAGCTTATCATATCATACGATTTAACTTAATCAACTTAAACTCACAACTATAATTAACATATTCAACTCAATACAACATCTAAACACATAGCACTTATCAGTTCAATGCCACTATACAATACCAAATTCATTATCAGAAAGTAACATTTACTTCTGAGATAATCATTAAAATCCAATTAAATTCAACTCTAGGTATCAACCTAAATTCACAATTATAAATAACATACTCAACTCAGTATATCATCTAAACACATTCACGACTCCACAACAATTCACTTAAACCATGTGACACGTACTAAAATCGAAAATCTTTTTTGGAAAATATTTGGTCTTCCTTTTATAAAGATTTGAATATAACAATCTATGGATTGAAAAACAATCATTATACTTTAAATCTGATTATCACTCGATTAATTAAAATCAATCAAGTCAAACAGATAATGAATAAATAAATACTAAAATAATAAAATAGTTTGAAAATAATAATCAAATTTGATTTATAAATAATCAAAATTAAATAATAACCAATTAATAAAATTCACCAATTAACTCTTAACTTAATTGGTCAATTAAATTAATTTCATTATTATCTAGAATTGATTAAAAATAATCAAATTCAATTACTCTTTAACTCTAAGGGTTTTAAAACAATTAATAAAATAAATACTTAGATTTTACGAAATTTCGGCATGACCCGTTCGTAAACAGGACTAGCCAGAAATTTTGCATGTACTATGTTGCGTGCCCAATCATAGGACGGATCACATAGTACAACACAACAATAACCTTTATAATCAATAGAAAATAACCACACTATCACTTTAACCAATTATAATAATTTCCCCAAGCTGGGAATCCACCATACTAATTCCTCAAACTGGGAATTAAACCAAATATCAAAATTACTAACCCAACTAATTTACAACTCAAACTAACTTCAAATTACAACTAAGCTTTAACTATTACAATTTACAATATACGACTGCAATTTCTTGAAATACTCATGAGTTAGGAAAACATAACTCAAAATCCGACTCGACGTACAAAATGAATTATTTAAAAAGAAATACACTACTAACAACCTAAATCCATTCAATAGTCACTAAAATTATATAAAATATATAAACTCCGCATCACACTCTCTTTTATTAAAACAGAACCTGCACAATCAATAAAATATTAGATACTACCCAAAAACAATCAAACACTAAAATTTACATATATACCAACTAAAAAGACTTTCTGTCAAAACAATCCCTCTAAATACCTACACAATTCAATAAGTACCAATTTATAACAAAATAACAGGTTTATACACTAACCTCAACAAACATGGATTTCAAATCCATTTACTAAACAAAACATACTATTAAAGTCATCAATCCTTAATCCAAAACGAACTATAAACAAGTAATTACTACAACAGATTTCCAAATAACACTTGCATCATATACTTCTAATTACTACAAAATACGAATCGTAGTTATCATAAATTATCAATTAAAACGAAACATTACTTAACTACTAAAGGAGGTGATTTCATTCTTAATACGAATTATAACAATTATTAATACCTCATATGACTTAAATCAAATTATTAGTTAATTATTATCAACAACAAATTGATATATAATTATTACAAAATCGAATTTATACCCACATGATCAAAACGAATCCACACTATTGTTTCTTATAAACAAAACAAAGTATCACAAATTATGCATAACTACTTATCATAATTAAAACATAAAACGAATTATTAAATCTCCACATCAACAAAAATCGAATTTTAACTATCTCACTTTAATCACAAAAACGAGTTTATATCTACACATATACATACATTAAAAAAACGACCTAAACTACCTCCTATATGCAGAAAACGAATTAACACACCAATTAATAAACAAACAATTAAATTAGAGTTCGATTTATACCCAAAACTACGAACTCTGATTGGAGATTTGTCCATGATGGTTGCGGCCGGAATTCGACAGGAAAAAGGGGGGCAGTTGCGCGGCTTTCAACGCCGGAAAGAACAGAAGTGGTGGCCGGATTCTTGGCCGGAAAATGGCTGAGAACGGCGGCTGGAACTGGCGGCGGCGGCCACTGACCCTCGGCTGCGCGCGAACGGAAGGAAGGGAGGGGTGATGCGCACGGTGGAGGGAGAACTGAAATGAAGGTGGCGCGTGCGATTTGGACGGGGGGAGCAACTGCTCTCTGTTTTCTCCCGAGTACTGTGTGTGTGAGTTTGTGTGGATGTGTATGTATTATAATTAGATTAGGTAGAATAGATAAGGATAACGACTACTACTCTTTTATTAGCCCACTAACTGAAATTTAGCGGAACTAATACGATACTGAAAGCATAAAATTTTAAATGAAATATTTCTAAAATAATGAAATCCAACTAATAAAATTTATTTATATACTAAAATCATTCTAAAAATATTTAAATGCACAAAATTCATAATTAAATAAATTTTGAACTAATTCACTTAGAACAAATATTTCGGGCTCAAATTTACTAATAATTGTCAAAATTAATTTTTTAACACATAATACCACCTCACATATCCACATAATATTATTTAAACATTTCATCGCACAATGCAGCAAATTTTTAATTTACTCAAAATAAATAAATATTACTATTTTTATTACTCAAATAAATAGGAAATTCGCACCTAATTTCCCAGATACATAACCAGCTTTCACAAACATTTTTAAATAAAATACACACACATAATTTCGTTCCTCCTCTTTGAGAAAAAAACAATAAAATATTTAAATAATAAAATTAATAAACCCTGAAAATTAGGGTTACTACACAGAGTCTGTCCAGGTTCTGATTTTCTCATTAGCATACTCAAGTTCCTTTTCAAGAGCAGTACATTTAAGTTTCATCTCTAAGTACATGTGTTTATCATTATCACATTCTATCTGTACTTTTTGCATAAGAGAAAATTCAACTTCTAAATGCTCATTCCTTTTCCTAAGTTCAGACATCTCAGATAAGATCCTAGTATTCTCAGCAGTTTGACTTCTAAAGCTAATATGCAATGACTTTAGAAAACGTCTTAACTCAGAAGCATTATCAGTATCAAAATCAAAATCAAAGACAATATTAAGTACCTTATCATCAGGAATAACAGTATCATCAGTATTGGCCAGTAGTGCATAGTTCACCACCTCAGTATCAGATTCTGAGGAAGAGTCCATCCAATCCTTGCTTGATGTAATGAGTGCCTTTGTCTTCTTGCACTCACTAGCAAAGTGACCCATACCATTACACTTGTAGAATCTAACCTTTGACTTGTCAAATTTGCTACCCTTGCTGTCCTTTTTGATATTCTTGTCTTTGTCTGTATTGAAGGTCCTTTTCTGGAAGTTGCCTTGTCTCCTAGCCTTCCTGAACTTCATCTTTTTGAAGCTTCTGACTATCATATCAACCATCTCTTCAATGTCTGAGTTAGAAGAGTCATCATCAATATTGGCATCAGGATTGCCATCAGTATCTGATGATGAGTCATCAGGATCTGACTCAACTATTCTTGATTTCCTTCTAGAAACCTCCATAGCTTTTCCTTTTGATTTAGCCTCTGCTTTCAAAGCAATAGATTTTGCCTTGCTGCCTTTCTTATTCTTTCTCTGTTGAACTTCAAGATCATTAGTTCTTAACATTTCATAGACTTCATAAAGAGACACAGTGTTGAGATCATACTGATGTCTAATGATCGAGGTCTGAGTATCCCATTCTTCAGGTATAGCTCTTAGAAACCTGGTGTTTGAATCTTCAGTTTCATACTCCTTGTCAACTAGAGATAAACTGTTCAGAAGTGTCAGAAATCTATCATATAAATCAGTTAGGCTCTCATCAGGTCTAGCATCGAATTGTTCATATTCTTGAATCAAAAGAGCCCTTCTGTTCTTCTTGACAGATGCAGATCCCTGACACTGAGTTTCCAAGGTATCCCAGATTTCTTTTGCAGACTTGCATGCAATCACTCTGTTGGAGATGACAGCATCAAGACTACTGTGCAGAATATTCTTTATCTTTGGTTCTCTGAGTACATGAGCTTTTTCTTCTGGAGTCCAGTCACTCTTGGCCTTGACCACATAATGTTCCAGTACAGTGTCTGTTCGTTCTACAATCCTTGTAGGAATATATGGTCCATCACGAATTCTGTCCAGATAGTCAGGATCCATAGCCTCCAGGTACATTAACATCTTTACCTTCCATGTTGGATATTCTGATTTCTTCAGGATGGGAATTTTCATGCTTTCATACTTTGTTGTCGACATCTTAGATCGTATCTGATTCAAATTAAATCAGTTTGCTCTGATACCAATTGTTGCCCAGTAATAAACAATTGTAGAAGGGGGGTTGAATACAATTGTTTAAGATTCTCGACTTAATAAGATATGAATCACAAAATATGAAAGAATGATAACAGCTTTATTAAATCTGATATAAAACTGTTACAAACTCTCTCAAGAAATTCTGTGTTCTTGAGAGCTGCTAGATTACAAAAACTCTCTCAAGAAATTCTGAAGTTCTTGAGAGCTTCTAATACAAAAAATACTCGAGTGTTTTATCGATTATGTTCACCCTCTCTGTCTCACATAAATCGAAACCTAAACTGTGTTTATATACTACACAGCTTCTCTATCAATGATAAGTCCTAATCAATTACAAAGATTGAAACCTGTCCTTTATCGATAGCTACAAAACTACAAACCAGGAACCGACAGAATAATCTTTCTTATTTAACTAGACTCCAAATATAACTCGAAGTAGGAATCCTGATCAGCTTCCAGTCCTGATGATCAAACTGATCCCAGTCCTGATATTCATTCTGATCCTGACGACCATGCAATCCTGATGATGTCAGCAATCCTGATCAGTTGAAGTCTAGATCCTGACGATCATTGAATCCTGATCTAACAATTGATTTTCATCAGGGGACTGGAATTTAATTCATACTCGGAAATGAAAGAGGTGCCCGAATAGTATGACTCTATGCTCGACAATGAAATAGGTGCCCGAGTAGCATAAAGGACCCGAATGCGGCCATGGTGATAACCAAATAGGAAATCGTCCTTCTACGAGTAGAGAAAGTGTTATTTTGCAATACAACGACTGATCATCGTGTATCGCGGTTTTCCGGTAAAGCCCCCATCTTCCAATTGGAATTTTGTCTGCAACATTGTAACAAAGGCCTAGGGGCTCAGTTACCGATAATGTTGGCAGTTATGTTTCAAAATCTGGTTTATGTTATAGTAAAGAATTTCCAATATCTTACAAATATTTAAAATGGTTATGATCTAGTACAGATTTTATTACAGATTATATTGTGGGGCTTTATTGCTCACTCTTGCTTTATTTTATAAAAAAATCACACAACAACAGCTAGGAGAGATGGCCAGACCGAGGCACACTATTCGCAAGAGAGTGGGAAACGCCCGGCGGTTCCACGCTCAGATGTTAGCCGCCATTACTGAGGTGGGGATAACCAGTTGGATAGGTTATTAGCTTTTGTGTATCAGACTTATTTATATGTATGACTTAAGTAAGGCTATGACCAGAAACAATTAACTTATTCGGTAATCAATTTGGGTTGTAATAACTTTTATCTTGTGGATTAAATGACTCGATACTTATTTCAATTTTCATATCTGAGACTATAATTAGTGTTGTGTATTGTATTGTGGGGGTCACAACATGTTGTTTATTATTATTGTGATTCAAGTTCAAGTGTGATTGATGGGATTTGAGAGCGTGACAATCCGGATCTCCGACCCCGGATCTGGGGGTGTTACAGAAATGGTAATCAGAGCTTAGGGTAATAGATCTCAGAGATGATAGCGCGTTAGGAATAATAAATCCAGATATAATTATATAATAGTAATAATAATAAGAACTTCTGACAAAGTTCATAGTCGGGCTACCTAATATAGCACTAACAACTAAAACCCTCAAGGGGACTTTTAACTTCATGATTAATAACATAGCTTCCGTTTACTTTGTAGATTCCGGATATCCCAGACCCTGAGATGTATCAGCAGCAGCATGATGTTGCATTGCTATAGGCTGTAGACCCTATTGAGTATGCCATTGAGGACCCGGAAGAGGACCCGGAGGAGGACCCGGAGGAGGACCCAGAGGAGGACCCCGAGGAGGACCCGGAGGAGGACCCCATTGAGGATACGGAGGAGCCTATTGATGATGATGTGGACTACACAGACATCCACATGCACCCACTCCCTGCTGTCAGACCCCCTACCCCTGAGCCCTTTGGACGACGATGACTATGAGGATCTTACCCCTATTGAGTATGAGATAGAGGATGCTCCTGCAGTTGACCCCGACACACCACCGACTCCAGTAATCGGAGTACCATCATTCATCAATGATTGGATAGTAGGCCGCATGACCGCAGACTTGGCAGAGGCTGAGACTAGGTTGGATGAATCGAGGAGACAGTTGGCTGCTGAGAGAGAGGCCCGGTATGCACACCGTGGCGGGATGAGATTCACGACCCCTCGAGCGGCTAGGAGGGAGATGATGAGGATAAAGATGAGGGCACATATTCAGATTCGGGTATTACCAGTTGATGAGGATGGTAGAGTATCCAGGGCGGATACTGAGGAGATCTTCAGAGGTGCTATGGCGAGGGTGAAGGACTTGACCCGCCCCGCTGACTAACTATTGATGATGGGATGTGTTAGCCTAGTCTTCTAGTTGTAGATGGCCATAGTAGAGTGCCATTTTTCCGGGATAGTTTCATTGTATAACAGTATCCCTTTTCTGACTAGGTAGATAGGCATGATGTTTAACTTTTGGCTAGTGAGGTGATGGACTTGACTCACTTTTGACTTGTTGCAGTTGTTGACTTCGGAATATGTGACTTGTTGGTACCATGTATATATTTGTTTCCTTTCGGTTCAGTTCCGTATCATTTTGATACGATTGACAGTTGTTGTCCATACTATTATTTACACTGTTTTACGATCCATTTTTCATAGTATATAATCATTGTGGAACCCTCTTATGTAGAGAGTATAATTATTGTGAGAAAGAAAAAGGTATAAAAATGTACAAGATCTAATGTAAATTTTTTGTAATCCTCAGTATTATGCCACCAATAAGAATGGGAACTAGGGAAAACCCCCGTGACTCCGAGGGGCGGGGAAGCCATAATATGAGAGAGAGAGAGAGACCATGACCGTGAGGAAGAAGAGGATGAGGATTATATCGAGCAAGACGATTCAGATTTCGGAAATGATGATGAGAGTTATGATGGGCATGAGTTCGAAGAGGAAGGGACTGAGGCTGAATAAGAGAGAGAACATCCTAACAGGAATCCCATGAGGCAGTTTATGCAACTACTTAGACAGAATCTCAACCAACAACCCCATCAGCAACCCCAGGGCAGTAACAACGCGGTGGCGAATTCCTTTAGGGCTTTCAATGTTGGAACGGATGATTACTGTTCTGCGTTTTACTATATGATTGATTACGAGTTCGAAAAGAAAACTTTACCTTAATCGATACGATTCTGATCCACGTCTTCTACTGAATTCCTTGATTCCCTTCGAGCGAAGTGTGGCCTTCGATCTCCCGAAGTTTCCTCTCCTTAAAGCCTCGAAATCCCAAAACCCTAGCTCCTTGCGGCTGCCCTAGGTTTTAATCTCGAATTATGAAAAACCGAAAAAACGTTTTCAGCCTTTAGGAGAACAAGAATATTTATAGGCTCCAGTAGGGATCATGGACAATTAGGTCGGGCCTCCCAATGACATTCTGGGTCAAGCCCAATGTCATTAAATATTAATTCTATCCACTAACGAATTAATATCTGCACTGCCTTTCCTAATACCGTAATTGCTTTATTATTAAATTCGGCTCCTATATTATTTGCTTATTAAATTCCCCATGTTTAAGATATCGTATGTCCATTAATTAAATTAATTTCTGATAATTAATTTAATTAATATCTTTTTATCCTTGATCATCCACTCAACCTTATAATTATGCAAGAACAAATCTGCCTGCAGGACTAAAGCATAATTATCTTTTTGAGCTTTCAAGAGGACATCATCAACCCGAATATTATCAGGACATGGTTTCCTTATGTAATTAATATCCCACTCTGCATGCAATGTCATTGCTCAATACATAATATTGTAATTAACAATTAATTACATCACATATGAATCAAAGCATGTGCATTGCATACAAGTGTCAATCACTACACTTGGATTGAGAACCTAAGCATTAATAATATCATAGAATCTTAGTTCTTCTTTATTGTCAGAATAGAAGAACAATTCTAATATTTCGATCCTGTTCAATATACACAAAGTATACAAGTATTATTTAATAGTCAAGATAAACTATTCCAAATAATACTTCAGTTATTCCAGTGGTTTGTCTAATTCCACTTAAACTGTGAACCCTTTATATTATATATAGACACTGATAATTTAATCTTCTGTTATCCCATTTGATACTAAATTATCCACAATATATAATAAACAGACAATGTAAAAATATGCAATCAAGATTCTCAATAAAATGGACAATGTTTATATACTACTAATGAATAGTTTAGTATAAAACCCAACAATCTCCCACTTATACTCAAGCTATTCTTTGAGTATATCAGTGTTTATTAATATAATCCGCTACCAGTTTAAATAACTATTCCGTGACCAGACATCTGACTCCTATCGCCTCCACGTGTTCTTCAAAAACCTTAGCTGGTAAACTCTTCGTGAAAGGATCAGCACGGTTGTCCTTTGATGCTATATCAGTCACAATAATATCTCCTCGCTTAACGAACTGTCGTATGAGGTGATACTTACGCTCAATGTGTTTTGCTGCCTTATGTTCTCGTGGTTCCTTTGTATTTGCAACAGCACCAGTATTATCACAATAAATTGTGATTTGCCGTGGCAAATTAGGAACTACATTCAAATCCAGCAGGAAATTCCGGAACCATATAGCCTCCTTGGCTGCCTCAGAGGCTGCCACATATTCAGCTTCCATGGTTGAGTCTGCGATGCATTTCTGCTTCACACTCCTCCATATTACAGCTCCACCTCCTAAAGTAAAAACACACCCCGAGGTTGACTTCCTCTTATCCCTATCTGTCTGGAAATCTGAATCGGTATATCCTACAGGAAACATGTCTGAAGCCTTGTAAATTAACATATACTTCTTAGTCCTTCGCAGGTACTTAAGTATCGTTTTTACTGCACTCCAATGCTCCTGACCTGGATTGGACTGATATCTACTGACCATGCCTACGGCAAAGCAAATATCAGGTCTCGTGCATAACATGACATACATTAAGCTTCCACATGCTGAAGCATAAGGAACTGCTTTCATGTTCTCTATCTCCTTAGGTGTTTTAGGACACTGCTCCTTTGATAGAGAGACTCCATTTCTAAAAGGTAAATTACCCTTCTTAGAGTCCTGCATGTTAAAACGAGCCAATACCTCATCAATGTACGGTTCTTGAGATAAAGCCAACGTTCTTTTCTTGCGATCTCTTATAACTTTGATCCCAAGAATGTATGCGGCTTCACCTAAGTCTTTCATTTCAAATTGTTTGAACAACCATGCCTTAATAGATGACAACATCTCTACATTGTTTCCAATGAGCAAAATGTCATCTACATATAGTACTAGAAAAACCACTGCATTTCCTTCACTTTTCCTATACACACATGCTTCGCTTGGAGTCTGATCATAACCATTTGTCTGGACGGCCTGATCAAAACGAATGTTCCACTCCCTGGAAGCTTGTTTCAGTCCATAAATGGACTTCTTAAGCTTACACACTAGATGCTCTTGGCCCTCTTTGATGAATCCCTCTGGTTGCTGCATATGGATGTTTTCATCAAGACTTCCATTTAGGAAAGCTGTCTTGACATCCATTTGCCAAATCTCATAATCGAGATGAGCTGCTATAGATAAAAGAATCCGGATTGACTTAAGCATGACTACCGGAGAAAAGGTTTCCTCATAATCAATTCCTTGTTTCTGAGTATACCCTTTCGCAACAAGTCTTGCTTTCCAGGCTTTCACCTTTTTGTCAGATCCTCTTTTTCTTTTGTAGATCCACTTGCATCCAATGGGTTTTACACCATTGGGTGGTTCCACGAGATCCCAGACTTGATTGGAATACATAGATTCCATCTCAGATTGCATAGCCTTTTGCCAAAGATCTGCATCCTTATCTTGCATTGCTTCTTCGTATGTCCTGGGATCCTCATCATGTTCACCAGAGACTAAGTCCGAAGACTCTCCCAAAAACATGAACCTCTCAGGTTGTTTAACAACCCTCCCACTACGACGAAGCATTGGAGTGGTATTAGTGATAGGTTGTTCATTTACTTGTGGTTGTTCTACTTGTATCGGTGGCATATTAGAATTATCTTGTCCTCCCACTAGTTCTTCTAAAACAACAGTACTCATGGGTTTGTGATTCATTATATAGTCTTCCTCTAAGAATCTAGCATTGGTGCTTACAATGATATCCCGATCCTTAGGACTATAAAACAAATACCCTTTTGTTCCCTTGGGATAACCCACAAACAGCCTTACTTCTGTACGAGAATCTAACTTAGTCACGTTCTTGTTCAGCACATGTGCTGGACAACCCCAAATCCGAATGTGTTTCAAACTAGGTTTGGTACTAGTCCACAATTCTTTTGGAGTTTTTGGAACTGACTTAGAAGGTACCAAGTTTAGAAGATAAGCCGCTGTTTCTAGAGCATGTCCCCAAAACGACTTGGGTAAATTCGAATAACTCATCATCGATCTAACACTCTCTAAAAGAGTCCGGTTCCTTCTTTCTGCTACACCATTCTGCTGAGGTGTGCCAGGTGCAGTCAACTGGGATGAAATCCCATGTTCTGATAAATATTCTCTAAATTCTCCAAGCAGGTATTCGCCCCCACGATCTGATCGTAGTGACTTGATACATTTTCCTGAATGTCGCTTCTCCGCACTTGCTTTGTACTCTTTGAATTTTTCAAAGCACTCAGACTTGCGGTGCAACAGATAAATGTATCCATATCTCGAATAATCATCAATGAAAGTGACAAAATATTCATACCCACCTCTCGCTTGGATATTCATAGGTCCACATAAATCAGTATGAACCAATTCTAACACATCTTTGGCTCTATTTCCTTTTGCCTTAAAAGGTCTACTGGTCATTTTTCCTTCCAAGCAAGATTCACAGACTGGAAATGGCTCCACTGCCAACGAGCCTAAAGGCCCATCTACTACCAATCTTTGAATCCTCCTCAAGTTAATATGACCTAATCTCAAGTGCCAAAGATATGTTTGGTTCAATCCAGAAGGTTCCTTTCTTTTACTAGAGGTGGAAAATGTATTATTAATTTCACTTGGTTGCAGCATTGGTTCTATAGGATCAATAATATATAAATTGTCTTTCAATGTACCAGAACATATAACTCGTTTATTCATCATAATGGAAACATTACGATCCAAACAAACATTATAACCATCCATAGCAAGTTTAGAAACCGAAATTAAATTCCTTCTAAATGAAGGTACATAAAGACAATTATTCAAAACCAAAATCCTATCATAACCAAAAGATAAAGAAATAACTCCAACTGCAACCACTGCTACTTTCGTAGCATCTCCCATGAACACATATATCTCGCCATCTCTAAGCAGCCTGGTTTTCTGGAACCCCTGCATGGAATTACAAACATGATCAGTGGCTCCTGTGTCTACACACCAAGTGCTCGTAGACATAGCCGCTATATATGTTTCCGTAACAAGAGAAAGAGACATACCAGTATTGTTCTTCTTAGAAAGAGGACAATCCTTTTTCCAGTGACCCGACTGCTTGCACTTGAAGCACTTGCCCTTAGGCTTCTTCACTGAATTCTGAACTCCCAATGGTTTCACAACTTTCTGTGTCTGAACCTTCTTCTTCTTCTTTCCTTTCGGCTTTGAAGAAGAAACTTTCTCAGCCACATTTACCTGAACATGCTGCTGAAATAATGATTCCGCTGCCTGAAGCTCTGTCAGAAGTTCCGCAAGACTATACAACTTCTTGTTCATGTTGTAATTCAAGCGAAACGGCTCAAAGCTTTTGGGCAAACTCATAAGTATGATATCGACCTGCGTTTCCGCATCAATATCAGCACCAAGGACCTCTAGTTCATTTATATGAGACATCATCAGAAGAACATGGTCCCTTACAGGTGTTTTTTCAGCCATCTGAGTGTTCATTAGAGACTTCATTGCTACTTGCCTAGCAGCCCTATTCTGATCTCCGAAAAGCTCCTTGAGATTAAAGAGCATATCTGCAGCAGTGGTCATGGCCTGATGCTGATGTTGCAAAACACCCGACATTGCTGCCAGAATGTAACATCGCGACATCTCATCTGCCTTAGTCCACTTCTTAAAATACTCTTTTTCCTCATCCGGAGCATCGGCAGCAGGCTGGTCCGGTTGGGGTTCAACAGTACAAAATTTGAACTCTTCAGCAGTCAACACTATGTCCAAATTGCGTTTCCATTCAATATAGTTAGGTCCGGTAAGTTTGTTATCCTTAAGTATGGTGAAAAGTGGATTAAAGCCCATTCTATCCTGAGAATCATGCATATAACACTTAATCAGAAAATTGCATATATCTTAAAACCTATTGGTTTCCTCTAACAATTAATTAAAATTAATGCACTAATATTTAAATTCCATAAATATCTGGTACGCCATGATGGATGACATATATACCATTTAAATTTAAATATTACTTCGGTCCTACTACTAAATAATACGCCACGTTAGGGTGGACTATATATTATCTTTCATAGCTAAGTGTATACCATTATTTAGATCTTAAGTTGCCTTTAGTCAGACCCATCCGTTCGATGTATCAATGGATAAATCCCAGGTGTTTTCGGTGAAGTCACAGACGGACTCGCTTAAGAACACAACTCCGTAGACAGAAATATCCATTATCAACATCAATCAAGGAATGTCCAACTTTTTTCTCGAATTCTATGAAACTTGGTTTGTCACGATGGGGTGAGCTTACCTTTCAATATTCGTGATTAACTTAAGAAGATTGTCCTAGTAATATCCTTAACACTACCCAGACGTCATAAATCATACGCCACGATGGGTGACATATATCCAATTCATAATCGTCCTAGTGTTAAATTACATACAACCAATAATGGATGACCATGGGATCTAATATCAAATTAATTCCCTCTCCCACTTAGTATTTTACTTTGAGGATTTTTTTATATCTACATGCATCGTCCTATGTTAATTCTTCGAGGTCCACATGTTATCATAATAACAAGACAAAGAACACATAACATAGTAGAACATGGCATGACGATCAACATAATTAAAGCATAACATATAACCCTATGTCCATGTCGTTCTAGCATACTAAGGTTAGTATTGCATGGCATGATAATCACGTAAGGCATATAAAATTGCAATAATTAAAATAAATAGCAGAAATTATGTAAAACATAATAAAACACATCCACTATTATGGCCCCAGAAAATTAGCTTCGAATTCCTTCGTTGAAAATTTCCCGAAATCTTCAGGAGCCCGTTTGGAGGCCTAAACAGCGTCAGAATGGGTCGAAAAATCGGGGAATGGTTCTTTAGATACATTCCAGCCTGTTCGTCTCGTTCTGCCGTTTCCGAAAAGTGCTTATTCGCCCAAATCGGACATCGTATGCAAAATCTGCAGCCAAAACAGCGAAGCTCCCACGAAAACAGTATGGCGCAGCGGAAGAACTCTGTTTCTCGTATCTCCGATGTTTAAACGATTACATACAACATAATACAGCAAAACAAACCTATTCTATTACATACATCTGATCATAATCTTAACTATCACGATAAACCCTCGTGATTTACAACAATCAAACATCCACGATAAACCACGTGGGATCCAATCACATAATCAAATAAAACATGACCATAATAGTGGATTACAACCTGCATCACAAAATCAATACAAGCAACCACCATATACATGCATATATAATTACGACATGGACATCATATCATAAAACGCAGAACTGCATAACCAGGCTCTGATACCAATTGTTGGAACGGATGATTACTGTTCTGCGTTTTACTATATGATTGATTACGAGTTCGAAAAGAAAACTTTACCTTAATCGATACGATTCTGATCCACGTCTTCTACTGAATTCCTTGATTCCCTTCGAGCGAAGTGTGGCCTTCGATCTCCCGAAGTTTCCTCTCCTTAAAGCCTCGAAATCCCAAAACCCTAGCTCCTTGCGGCTGCCCTAGGTTTTAATCTCGAATTATGAAAAACCGAAAAAACGTTTTCAGCCTTTAGGAGAACAAGAATATTTATAGGCTCCAGTAGGGATCATGGACAATTAGGTCGGGCCTCCCAATGACATTCTGGGTCAAGCCCAATGTCATTAAATATTAATTCTATCCACTAACGAATTAATATCTGCACTGCCTTTCCTAATACCGTAATTGCTTTATTATTAAATTCGGCTCCTATATTATTTGCTTATTAAATTCCCCATGTTTAAGATATCGTATGTCCATTAATTAAATTAATTTCTGATAATTAATTTAATTAATATCTTTTTATCCTTGATCATCCACTCAACCTTATAATTATGCAAGAACAAATCTGCCTGCAGGACTAAAGCATAATTATCTTTTTGAGCTTTCAAGAGGACATCATCAACCCGAATATTATCAGGACATGGTTTCCTTATGTAATTAATATCCCACTCTGCATGCAATGTCATTGCTCAATACATAATATTGTAATTAACAATTAATTACATCACATATGAATCAAAGCATGTGCATTGCATACAAGTGTCAATCACTACACTTGGATTGAGAACCTAAGCATTAATAATATCATAGAATCTTAGTTCTTCTTTATTGTCAGAATAGAAGAACAATTCTAATATTTCGATCCTGTTCAATATACACAAAGTATACAAGTATTATTTAATAGTCAAGATAAACTATTCCAAATAATACTTCAGTTATTCCAGTGGTTTGTCTAATTCCACTTAAACTGTGAACCCTTTATATTATATATAGACACTGATAATTTAATCTTCTGTTATCCCATTTGATACTAAATTATCCACAATATATAATAAACAGACAATGTAAAAATATGCAATCAAGATTCTCAATAAAATGGACAATGTTTATATACTACTAATGAATAGTTTAGTATAAAACCCAACATTCAAATCACTAAAGCCCCCAGAATTTCAGGGATCAACCGACCCATTGGAAGCCAGAGCGTGGCTAAAAGAAATGGAAAAGTCTTTCGAGATTTTGAGTATTGACGAAGCACAGAAAACAGTCTTCGCCACCTACCTTCTGAAAGGAGAAGCAAACTATTGGTGGGAAGCTAAGAAGAACATGGAAACAGACGCGATAGTAACCTGGGAGAGATTCAGCAGATTGTTTTTGGACAAGTATTTCCCAAGGTTCATGGAAAACCAGATGGAGCTCAAGTTTCTGGATCTAAAGCAGAATAATTTGACAGTGGCAGAATATGAGGCTAAGTTTACCGATCTGTCAATGTTTGTACCAGAGTTTGTAAACACGGAAGAGAAGAAAGCTAGAAGGTTTCAACAAGGGTTAAAGCAGTGGATTAAGAATCGAGTGGCCATATTCGAGATCACGGATTATGCCACCTTGGTGCAAAAGGCATCGATTGTGGAGGCAGGAAGCGACCAGATGCAAAAAGATAGAGAAGGAAAGAAGAGGAAGAGTGTAAGCCAAGGAGGAGGTTTTGCGAGCGGGAACTTCCAAACAAGTTTAACAGGGGGCAGCATCTCTGCCCGAAAGGAATTTAGGATTCAAGCGAGCTGTAAGCGCAAATGTGAGCCAAGACGACAGGCAATCAGGGGTGTCCTACTCCAACCAATCTCGACCCAACCAATCTCGATTCAACTAATCTCGACCCCCGCTGCCGGAATGCATGACATGTGGGAGGAGGCATTCTGGTATGTGCGAACAGAGGACCGTAACCTGTTATAAGTGTGGAAAGTTGGGTCACTATTCTAATGTGTGTCCCCGACCCGACCTCACCTGCTTTCAGTGCGGACAGTTAGATCACGTGAAGAAAGATTGTAGGACGTTGATACCCGCCGCGTCAGGAGCAAGTAGAGCTGCCTCCAACAGACCACCAACCGCTAGGACTTTTAACATGACAGTGCAGGATGTCGTGAGGGACACGGATGTGATAGCAGGTACCCTTTTACTCAACTCAGTCAATGCCAATGTTTTATTTGATTCTAGAGCGACTAAATCTTTTATATCATGAGATTTTGCGTATAAATTGAACCTTAAGGCTAAACCATTAAAATATTCACTACAAGTAGAAATAGCCAACCAAGGGGTAGTCCCAGTTACACAGGTCCATCCCGATTGCGAACTAGAAATAGGGGAGCAACATTTTAATGTAGATTTAATTCCTTTTAAACTTAGGGAGTTTGATGTTATATTAGGGATGGATTGGTTGTCAAGCCACAATGCTCAGATAGTCTGTAAAGGGAAAAAGGTTAAGCTGAAAGTACCAGGAAAGAAGGAATTGGTGTTCAAAGGGAAACAACAAACCCAGAAGTTTTTAACCATGGCCCAGACCAAAAGGTTATTGCGTAAAGGAAATGAGGCATACTTGGCCTATGTTACAGACACCTAAAGGGAGGTGCCCAAGTTACAGGATATCCCGGTAGTTAATGAATTTGAGGACGTGTTCCCAATAGATCTTCCAGGATTACCACCCGACAAGGAAATCGAATTTGCAATTGAGTTAGCCCCAGGAACAACACCAGTTTCAAAGGCCCCGTACCGGCTAGCCCCAGTAGAAATGAAAGAATTAGCTACCCAGTTACAAGAACTGTTGGAGAAAGGAATGATAAGACCCAGTGTGTCACCATGGGGTTCACCAGTGCTATTTGTAAAGAAGAAAGACGGTAGTATGAGGTTGTGCATAGACTACCGAGAGCTAAACAAGCTGACAATAAAGAAGAGATACCCATTACCCAGAATTGATGATTTGTTCGACCAACTGAAGGACGCCGTGTACTTTTCAAAGATTAACTTGAGAACCGGATATCACCAACTGAAGATTAAACCAGAAGATATCCCAAAGACGGATTTCCGTACCAGATATGGACATTATGAGTCTTGGTGATGTCATTTGGATTAACAAACGCTCCGACCGCTTTCATGGACTTGATGAATAGAGTTTTCAAAGAGTATTTGGACAAGTGAGTCATAGTTTTTATCGATGATATTTTGGTCTACTCAAAGACAGAAGAAGAACACGCAGAACATTTGAGGATAGTCTTGGAGGTACTAAGAAGGGAAAGGTTGTACGCCAAATTCCCGAAATGCAAATTTTGGTTAAAGAAAGTTTAGTTCTTAGGACATGTGATCAGTAGTGAGGGAGTGTTAGTCGACCCCGCTAAAATAGAAGCAGTTTCAAATTGGGAGAGGCCAACCACCCCGACATAAGTGAGAAGTTTTGTAGGATTGGCTGGATATTACCGAAGATTTGTTCAAAACTTTGCTAAGATCGCAGCCCCATTAACTAGACTTACCCGTAAAACTGAGAAGTTTGAATGGACTGAGAAATGTGAAAATAGCTTCCAAGAGTTGAAGAAAAGGTTAGTGACAGCTCCTGTGCTAGCACTACCTGTGACGCCCTCCAAACCCGGGGTACAGATTTGAGGAGTCATCCGACCAACGGAACACTATTTAACACATGCATAATATATATAAAGACACAATTACCCCTTGACCAAGACCGCATCCAGATTATGGCAATGAACACAAGCTACTACAATCTTTTATTATTACAATACCAGTTTTATCAGAGTTATTACATCACAACTAAAGTTCAAATCTAGACATTAATCTAGAAAAGCAAAACAACAACTACCCTGCCAATAACAATGACTCGAGGGGCTCTCCTGGCTGCTGGTGAACTATCGGTCACGCTATGCCAACTCATACTCTCGCTTCACTGGAATAGGGTTAGAAATCAACAAGCAAGAGTGAGCCAAAAATTGCTCAGCAAACATCAACGAATCATTTTTATCACAGTTGTAAGGATATGAATTTATGATATCAGAATCAACAATATTTAGCTAACACATGCTTTGTATCAATAATGATTGAAGTAAAGAATTAGAATTTGGCTTATACATTTTATTCAAATCAAAGGTTGTGCTGCTGGCCAGCCACGCATCAACCCCGGACTAGCTCATGTCATAGTCCTCTACTGGATCCCAGGCCAATCTGGGCCTTAAGTTATTCCGACCATAAATATGGCCCGACCAATTACTGGTCCATTTTTAAAAACACATGCCAAATCTATAATAGGGTATAAACAATAACATGCTCAATAAGATAAACTGAATGTATAGTAATTGCAAAAGAGCTTCAACTGTTCAGTATCAACGAAGATCGAGAAAGAATCATGGAGTAATTTCAATGGTACAGTGTACTCATTCAATAAGGAAATCAATATTGGTAATCGTTAATCAATGACCGTAATCAGTAGTCAAGATGGAAGTCAAATAATCAATGGTTGTCAATGATAATCAAAGGATGATAAATAACAACAATAGGTGGTAAACAATAATCAAGTGAATTGGAAATAAGGGTTTCCGATGCAGATCAAATCAAAGAATCAAGAATCTCTAAGGAAATGGAATCAGTTGTCCAAATGCGGTTAAAAGATTGATAATTTGAATTGTTCTGGGGATAACGGTATTCAAGTAATCAAGACAATAATAAATTTTATCACAAGTAAGGGCACAGATACTTGTCTGGTCTAAGCTGCTGTCGGATCGACTCTGCTCACTCTACTTTCCCCTTTCCCTTGCTCCGGGAACTCGATTCTATAATTAAACAACTCATCACAATAAGTCTAACTATTCTCGTTCTACTCTCGACACTTATTCAACCAATAATCACATTTAAACAAGTAACCGGTTACGTATCGGACGTCCGGTCTAGTTTACGATATTTAAAACTCGGATATTTGCCCTAGTACGGGCATATACAGACTATAAAACACAACACACAATTAATATGAACCATATAGCACTTATAAACATTTTTAAAACATCATACGGAACTTATTCGAATTTTAATAAGTCATTACTAATTTTTAAATCAAAAATCGGATTTTTAAATCCAACATAAACATTTAAATGAAAATAAATCAATTAATAAAATTAATTGACACTCTTTAAATACTCAAGCTATTTTTAAATAATTAAATAGGCTTGAAAATAATTAAACTGAATTTTTAATTAATTAAATCTAATTAATAATTAATTTTTAAGAATTAATTGATTAAAAGAATTAACCAATTAATTAATAAATTAATTATTAATTAAAAATAATTAAAATAATTAAGTTTAATCAATTTTCGGATTTAAAATAATAAATATAATTTATCAGAATTTTTCTGATATTAAAATATATTTTTAAAATAGAAATATGAATTTTTAAAGTTTTTAAACTATTTTCGAATTAAATTTAAAAATAAAATTCAAAAACAGTTTTCTGAAAATGAATTAGGGTTTTGAAGATTGAAACCGGGTCGAAAAATCGGGTAAACGGGTCGGGAAGAACAATTCCGGGTCGCCAAGAACAACCCACCGGATTCTGGGTTTTCCAGAATCCGGCCGGTCTCCGGCCGCCGGAATTCTTCGATTCCGTCCAAACACAAATCAAACCAGAGGGCTTTTGTTCGCCTTTTCAAGCCAAACAAAACCCACACATCAAAACATCTGTCCCTAGCCGGAATCGTGCCCAGAATCCGTTCAAAGAATTCTCCGGCAACGACCTCGGCCGGAAACCCGATCTACCTATTCCGTACATGAAACTCAAAGATTAATATACCAAAATGAAGCTTATAACTCATACAATAAAAGCCCTTTATCAAAAACAATGTCAGATCAATATCAAGAACGTACGAATCGAAAGAAGAAATCGGGTCAAAACCCGAAATCAAAACCCGACTAAATTGAACATAAACATGAAATTAAAGCATGGATTCTTGCTAATTAGAACCCTAGGAACATGTTAGAAGCAACCAATTGAACGGAGAATCAACAGAATGAAAATCCCCAAATCGAATCAAGAACCCTAGTTATAATTCGAAACTTGTAAAATCAATATAAAATCGAATACTTACCAGATGATGATGAGGTTGGAAGATTCTGAAACTAGATTTTTGGAGCTTTGATTTGAGTATAAGAACTTCAAATTTGGACTTCAATAACACTTAGAACGAATTGATTGAAGATCAAGAACACAAAAATAATTTTTGGGAATTTCGGATTTTTTGAGTAATTGCTGAAGATTTGCTATGAGTTATGAAGTCTGATTTGTCTTTTTATATTTCTGGAAAAATAATACCCCAAATAACATTTTTGGATCGATATTGATTCGTTAGATCGTTTAAAAACCCTAATTAGGTCAAAAACACGTTTTACGAAAAATAAGGGGTTAAAAAGGTTGATGATTATCCAAATTGATATATATCATTATATAACTAATGCTCAAGAATACTAGGGCTATAACAACTTCAATATTGATATAGAACGATAAATCCGTCCCCTTAAGCAATTAGGGTTCGGAACGATTTTTCCTTTTTCGGATCAAAAATTGAAATTGATTTGCAGAATCAAATAGGTAGGGTTAAATAGAATCCCATAACCCTTTCGATAACGATTCGAATACGAAAGACGAAGAATTAAAAATGAATGTACGAAATTTCAACGGGGCCTTGAATTATCAAAACGGCTCAAATTTGAAGAAAATTCCAAATGACGAAATTTTTGAAAGGGGCTTCTGACTCACCATTTAGCACATAATCACACACTAAATATCATATAATAATATTCCAATATTCCAAAATAAATATTTTAGATTAAATATATCATTTAATCAAATAATAAAATTCACGGATATTACATCCTTCCCCCCTTAATAGGATTCTGTCCTCAGAATCAGATCAAGGAAACAACTGGGGATACTTCTCTAACATCTCACTCTCTAACTCCCAGGTAGACTCTTCTACTTTAGGATTCCTCCACAAAACTCTCACTAACGCTACTGTCTTATTCCTTAGTACTTTCTCCTTACGATCCAATATCTGAATCGGTCGTTCTACATATGATAAATCTGCCTGGACCTCTATGGGTTCATACTCTATTACATGATTCGAATCTGGTCGATACTTCTTAAGCATAGATACATGAAATACATTATGAACGTGCTGCATATGCGGTGGCAATGCCAACTCGTAAGCTACTTCGCCCACTTTCTTCAAAATCTCAAACGGCCCAACATATCTCGGACTCAACTTCCCTTTCTTTCCAAACCTAACTAATCCTTTCCATGGTGAAACTTTTAGTAACACTTGCTCTCCTTCTTCGAATCCCACCTCCTTTCTGGCTAGATCCGCATACTTTTTCTGTCGGTCTTGAGCTGTTATCAATCTTCTCTGAATCAATTGAACCACTTCTTTTGTTCGTTGTACTAGTTCTGGTCCTATCATTTTCCGTTCACCAACTTCTTCCCAATATACCGGAGATCGACACTTTCGTCCATACAGAGCTTCGTAAGGTGGCATTCCGATGCTCGCGTGAAAACTATTATTATATGAAAATTCCACCAAGGGTAGATGATCGTCCCAACTGCCTTCAAAGTCAAGTGCACATGTCCTAAGCATATCTTCAATAGTCTGAATTGTCCTTTCGCTTTGACCGTCCGTCTGTGGATGATAAGCCGTACTCATTCTCAACTCGGTGCCTAAACACTCTTGAAAACTCCTCCAAAATCTTGAATTGAATCGAGGGTCTCTATCAAACACTATCGATACTGGAACTCCATGTCGTACTACGATTTCTTTTATGTAAATATGAACTAACTTATCCAGCCAGAATCTCTCGTTAATCGGAAGAAAATGCGCAGATTTCGTCAATCGATCCACGATAACCCAGATGGCATCATGGTTAGCTTTTGTTCTAGGCAATCCTACTACAAAGTCCATCGCAATGTGTTCCCACTTCCATTCGGGAATTTCCAATGGTTGAAGTAATCCACTTGGTCTCTGATGTTCCGCCTTAACTCTTTGACACGTAAAGCATTTACTTACCCATTCCGCAATCTCTCTCTTCATATCTGGCCACCAAAAGTTCGTCTTAAGATCTCGATACATTTTCGTACTCCCTGGATGAATTGAATACTTCGAGTTATGTGCTTCGTGCAAAATCTCACTTTTCAGTTCCGTTACGTTAGGTATCCATATCCGAGAAGCAAATCTCAAGATCCCTTTGTCGTCCGGTTGGCTACATATTTCCTCACCTGTCATTTCACTCACATCATCATTCATAACTCGCTCTTGGCACTTCCGTATCTTCTCCAACAATTCAGGTTGAAACGCCATGGTATAAATCATTTCCGTCGCGTCCTTCGGATTAATTACTTCGATTTCTAACTTCTCAAATTCCTTGTATAACTCTTTGGTCATCATTAGTGTATTTAATCTCTCTTTTCTGCTCAATGCATCTGCTACCACATTTGCCTTGCCGGGATGATAGTTGATAGAAACGTCGTAGTCCTTGATTAGTTCTAACCATCTTCGTTGCCTCATGTTCAGCTCTTTCTGAGTAAAGATATACTTCAAACTTTTGTGATCGGTGTAAATTTCACATCTCTCTCCATACAAGTAGTGTCTCCATATCTTCAAAGCAAACACAATAGCTGCTAACTCCAAATCGTGTGTAGGGTACTTCTGTTCGTGGGGTCTCAACTGTCTTGACGCATAAGCAATCACCTTGTCATGTTGCATAAGTACGCATCCTAATCCTTTGTACGACGCATCACTATAGATTACGAAATGACCTTGATCGTCTGGTAACATCAATACCGGTGCCGTAGTTAGTCTTTTCTTTAACTCTTGGAAGCCTTCTTCACATTTATCGTTCCATATGAATTGCTCGCTTTTCCTTGTCAGCTTGGTCATTGGAGTAGCTATCTTCGCAAAATCTTGCACAAATCTCCGGTAGTATCCGGCTAATCCCAAGAAACTTCTGACTTCAGTCGGTGTCCTTGGTCTCTCCCAATCTTTCACTGCCTCTATCTTTGCTGGGTCCACTTTGATGCCTTCGCTGCTCACCACGTGTCCTAAGAAATGAACTTCTTTCAACCAGAATTCACACTTGGAAAACTTCGCGTATAGTCTTTCTTGTCTTAACGTTTTTAACACAATTCGCAACTGGTCTGCATGCTCTTCTTCTGTCCTTGAGTATATCAAGATGTCGTCGATGAATACCACTACAAACTTGTCCAAATATCTCTTGAAAATCCTGTTCATTAGGTCCATAAAAGCTACGGGTGCATTCGTTAGTCCAAACGCCATTACTAAGAATTCATAGTGCCCATACCTTGTTCGAAAGGCTGTCTTCGGTATGTCGTCTGGTCTAATCTTCAATTGGTGATATCCTGACCGTAGGTCGATCTTTGAAAAATGTACCGCTCCCTTCAGCTGGTCAAACAGATCATCTATTCGAGGTAACGGATACTTGTTCTTAATGGTCAGCTTGTTCAACTCCCGATAGTCTATACACAATCTCATGCTTCCATCCTTTTTCTTGACAAACAGTACTGGTGCTCCCCACGGTGAAACGCTGGGTCTAATAATTCCTTTTTCTAGCAAATCTTGCAGTTGATCAGCCAATTCCTTCATCTCCACTGGTGCCATTCTGTAAGGGGCCTTAGATACTGGCTCCGCGCCTGGTACTAAGTCTATCGCAAATTCAATCTCTCTATCTGGAGGTAAACCTGGTAATTCTTCCGGAAAAACATCTGGAAACTCATTTACGACTGGAATATCTTCTAACTTAGAAACTTCCTTATCTATATCTATCACATAAGCTAGATACGCCTCACAACCTTGCCTTAATAACCTCTTAGCCTGAATCATCGTCAGGAACCTCTTTCTTTGTTTCTCTCCTCTAAATATTATCTCTTTCTTTTCTAGGGTAATCAAAGTAACCCTCTTATTCTTATAATCAATACTTGCATCATGCTCAGTCAACCAATCCATCCCTAATATCACATCAAATTCACCTAACTTAAAAGGTAACAAGTCAACATAAAAACGATTTCCCAAAATCTCTATCTCACAACGGGGATAATATGAACTGACCGCGATACGATCCTGATTAGCTATCTCTATAGTCAACACTCCACTTAAAGGTTTCATTACGCAATTCAATCTACGAGCAAACGTTTCAGAAATAAAAGACTTCGTCGCTCCCGAATCTATTAACACTTGTGCAAGAATAGAATTTACTAGAAGTGTACCTGCCACCACGTCGGAATCTCTCACTGCTTCTCCCATTGACATATTGTAGGTCCTGGCTAACGGCTGGACGTTAACAACTGGGGGTGCTTCAATTGCCCGAATCATATTGTTCACGGTTGCTGGTGCTCTGCAGTCCTTAATCATGTGACCTGGTTTCTTACACCGATGACACACGATGCCTATCTTGCAATCCCGGGAATAATGTCCCTTCTGATTGCATTTAAAGCATGTGACATTCAATCGATGGCATATCCCTAGATGTTGCTTCCCGCATGTCTTGCATTCTGGTAGTGGGGGTCTAGAAAGTCCCTGCTGACTGCCGGTTAGTAGACGGTTATCTTGTCCTACGTTTCCGGTGTCTGGTTTCCTAAAACTTGTATTCCTTCCGTGCTGAAATCCCAGTTTCTTATTTGCTTGCCCTTGAAAACTTCCCTGCTGCTGTCCCTTATCGGGTATCCCTGCTTTCCTTTTCTTGTTCTCCCTCTCTTTCATGTAAGAATCACTCTCTGTCTCCGCAATCATTGCCTTTTGGACCACCGCTGCATAGGTGTCCAACTCCAATACAGCTAACTTACTACGAATCCAAGACCTCAGTCCCTGCTGGAACCTCTTGGCCTTCTTCTTTTCCGTATCCACATAGGTTGGAACAAACCTTGACAACTCCGTAAACCTTGTTTCATATTGGGGCACTGTCATGCTTCCCTGCTTTAATTCCAAAAACTTCAATTCCATCTGATCTCTCATATAGTCCGGAAAATACCTTTCCAAAAACAACTCTGTAAATCTTGCCCACGTAATTAATCCTTCGGGCTCCATAGCCCTACTCGTTTCCCACCAATAACTAGCCTCATTCTTCAGAAAATAGCTTGCATATTCTGTCTTCTTATCCTCTGTGACCTCTATCAAGGTAAAAGCCTTTTCCATCTCTTTCAACCATGCCTTAGCCTCTACAGGGTCTGCTGATCCTTTAAATTCCGGAGGTTTTGCTGCCTGGAAAGATTTGAACGTAACTGCCGGTGCTGCTTGCTGGTGCTGTTGTTGATGCTGCTGATGCTGATGTTGCTGATGCTGTTGCTGCTGTTCTAAGAGCTGTTGCTGAAATGCACGTTGCTGCTGTGCTAATGCGGCAGTCTGTTGAGTAAGGGTATTTAACAACTGGATTACCATCGGGTCCACGCGGCCCGTGGGAGGTGTATTTTGTTGACCTTCTTGGTCAGAGGTATCAGTTGAACGAGTTTGTCGTCTAGGAGCCATATCGCTGATGAATAATCAATAATTGGCTTAATCAAACAGTTCATATAAGAGAAGGAAGGATCACAATTGATATCTCGAAGGTTTACAGATCTTCTCAACGGTGTATGGATACACTCGTTGCAATAAGTAGAATAACGGTTATGATGCTGGAAATGAATGACAGGGGAATAAATATAGTTCTATAAAAGAGGTTTATCATATATATATAGATAGAGTTGGTACAAGCGTAGAACGCTTCAAAAGAAAATATATCATGGCTGAACCATAACTGCCGACCAGCAATACAACAACAAAAATGCAACAACAACCCGAGGCGTTCCTATAAGCCCGGTGCACTGCTGATTCTACAATATGCATCTATATACTAACTATCTAGAAACCATATATCCATGTCACATCTGTCTGATACTAATACCTGCTCACAGATCACCTGCTCCTGCCGGCCATAACGGGGGTCCTGAAATCTCTGCAATCTCACTCATCGCATAATCCAAAATCTGTCTCATCCCTGCTACTGTCTCTCCCTCTCGACTAGAAGCTAATCCGTGCAATCGAGTCTCAACCAAAGTCCTCGTAACCCTAAACCTCATCTGAATGTCTCTCATCTGATATCTAAGTCTGTCTCTCTCTTTGACAGCGGCTGCCTCGATCGAACGAATCCTACCCATCTCCATAACCTGTCCATAAATGTACTCCTTCTCTCTACTCACCCTCTGATACACATGATGTGGAACTGGTGGCTCACATAACTGATACAAAGGCCCACAAACTGATGCCTGAGACACTGGTGCTGGGGCTACTTGTCGGAGTGGAATAGGACAAGGTATCTGATCTCTCCTGACTACTGGGTCCTGATGCATAGGCTGATATCGCACTGGCTGAGACGGTCCTGCTCTCTCAACGGGTGTAGGTATCTCTGCTATCGTATCCTCGGAAGGGTCTGAGTCTGAACTAGAACTAGGGGGCTGCAATTATAACCACATTTAATTACTACGCGTAATATCCCTAGTTGACCTCCTAATATCCTTACGTGAATTCCTAACTCTCTATGTTATCCTGGACCCTAAGTCCTAACTTGTTTAAAATGCCATAACCTGTTGCTCTGATACCAACTGTGACGCCCTCCAAACCCGGGGTACAGATTTGAGGAGTCATCCGACCAACGGAACACTATTTAACACATGTATAATATATATAAAGACACAATTACCCCTTGACCAAGACCGCATCCAGATTATGGCAATGAACACAAGCTACTACAATCTTTTATTATTACAATACCAGTTTTATCAGAGTTATTACATCACAACTAAAGTTCAAATCTAGACATTAATCTAGAAAAGCAAAACAACAACTACCCTGCCAATAACAATGACTCGAGGGGCTCTCCTGGCTGCTGGTGAACTATCGGTCACGCTATGCCAACTCATACTCTCGCTTCACTGGAATAGGGTTAGAAATCAACAAGCAAGAGTGAGCCAAAAATTGCTCAGCAAACATCAACGAATCATTTCTATCACAGTTGTAAGGATATGAATTTATGATATCAGAATCAACAATATTTAGCTAACACATGCTTTGTATCAATAATGATTGAAGTAAAGAATTAGAATTTGGCTTATACATTTTATTCAAATCAAAGGTTGTGCTGCTGGCCAGCCACGCATCAACCCCGGACTAGCTCATGTCATAGTCCTCTACTGGATCCCAGGCCAATCTGGGCCTTAAGTTATTCCGACCATAAATATGGCCCGACCAATTACTGGTCCATTTTTAAAAACACATGCCAAATCTATAATAGGGTATAAACAATAACATGCTCAATAAGATAAACTGAATGTATAGTAATTGCAAAAGAGCTTCAACTGTTCAGTATCAACGAAGATCGAGAAAGAATCATGGAGTAATTTCAATGGTACAGTGTACTCATTCAATAAGGAAATCAATATTGGTAATCGTTAATCAATGACCGTAATCAGTAGTCAAGATGGAAGTCAAATAATCAATGGTTGTCAATGATAATCAAAGGATGATAAATAACAACAATAGGTGGTAAACAATAATCAAGTGAATTGGAAATAAGGGTTTCCGATGCAGATCAAATCAAAGAATCAAGAATCTCTAAGGAAATGGAATCAGTTGTCCAAATGCGGTTAAAAGATTGATAATTTGAATTGTTCTGGGGATAACGGTATTCAAGTAATCAAGACAATAATAAATTTTATCACAAGTAAGGGCACAGATACTTGCCTGGTCTAAGCTGCTGTCGGATCGACTCTGCTCACTCTACTTTCCCCTTTCCCTTGCTCCGGGAACTCGATTCTATAATTAAACAACTCATCACAATAAGTCTAACTATTCTCGTTCTACTCTCGACACTTATTCAACCAATAATCACATTTAAACAAGTAACCGGTTACGTATCGGACGTCCGGTCTAGTTTACGATATTTAAAACTCAGATATTTGCCCTAGTACGGGCATATACAGACTATAAAACACAACACACAATTAATATGAACCATATAGCACTTATAAACATTTTTAAAACATCATACGGAACTTATTCGAATTTTAATAAGTCATTACTAATTTTTAAATCAAAAATCGGATTTTTAAATCCAACATAAACATTTAAATGAAAATAAATCAATTAATAAAATTAATTGACACTCTTTAAATACTCAAGCTATTTTTAAATAATTAAATAGGCTTGAAAATAATTAAACTGAATTTTTAATTAATTAAATCTAATTAATAATTAATTTTTAAGAATTAATTGATTAAAAGAATTAACCAATTAATTAATAAATAAATTATTAATTAAAAATAATTAAAATAATTAAGTTTAATCAATTTTCGGATTTAAAATAATAAATATAATTTATCAGAATTTTTCTGATATTAAAATATATTTTTAAAATAGAAATATGAATTTTTAAAGTTTTTAAACTATTTTCGAATTAAATTTAAAAATAAAATTCAAAAACAGTTTTCTGAAAATGAATTAGGGTTTTGAAGATTGAAACCGGGTCGAAAAATCGGGTAAACGGGTCGGGAAGAACAATTCCGGGTCGCCAAGAACAACCCACCGGATTCTGGGTTTTCCAGAATCCGGCCGGTCTCCGGCCGCCGGAATTCTTCGATTCCGTCCAAACACAAATCAAACCAGAGGGCTTTTGTTCGCCTTTTCAAGCCAAACAAAACCCACACATCAAAACATCTGTCCCTAGCCGGAATCGTGCCCAGAATCCGTTCAAAGAATTCTCCGGCAACGACCTCGGCCGGAAACCCGATCTACCTATTCCGTACATGAAACTCAAAGATTAATATACCAAAATGAAGCTTATAACTCATACAATCAAAGCCCTTTATCAAAAACAATGTCAGATCAATATCAAGAACGTACGAATCGAAAGAAGAAATCGGGTCAAAACCCGAAATCAAAACCCGACTAAATTGAACATAAACATGAAATTAAAGCATGGATTCTTGCTAATTAGAACCCTAGGAACATGTTAGAAGCAACCAATTGAACGGAGAATCAACAGAATGAAAATCCCCAAATCGAATCAAGAACCCTAGTTATAATTCGAAACTTGTAAAATCAATATAAAATCGAATACTTACCAGATGATGATGAGGTTGGAAGATTCTGAAACTAGATTTTTGGAGCTTTGATTTGAGTATAAGAACTTCAAATTTGGACTTCAATAACACTTAGAACGAATTGATTGAAGATCAAGAACACAAAAATAATTTTTGGGAATTTCGGATTTTTTGAGTAATTGCTGAAGATTTGCTATGAGTTATGAAGTCTGATTTGTCTTTTTATATTTCTGGAAAAATAATACCCCAAATAACATTTTTGGATCGATATTGATTCGTTAGATCGTTTAAAAACCCTAATTAGGTCAAAAACACGTTTTACGAAAAATAAGGGGTTAAAAAGGTTGATGATTATCCAAATTGATATATATCATTATATAACTAATGCTCAAGAATACTAGGGCTATAACAACTTCAATATTGATATAGAACGATAAATCCGTCCCCTTAAGCAATTAGGGTTCGGAACGATTTTTCCTTTTTCGGATCAAAAATTGAAATTGATTTGCAGAATCAAATAGGTAGGGTTAAATAGAATCCCATAACCCTTTCGATAACGATTCGAATACGAAAGACGAAGAATTAAAAATGAATGTACGAAATTTCAACGGGGCCTTGAATTATCAAAACGGCTCAAATTTGAAGAAAATTCCAAATGACGAAATTTTTGAAAGGGGCTTCTGACTCACCATTTAGCACATAATCACACACTAAATATCATATAATAATATTCCAATATTCCAAAATAAATATTTTAGATTAAATATATCATTTAATCAAATAATAAAATTCACGGATATTACACTACCGATGGAAAAGGAGATTTTGTGATCTATAGCGACGCATCGCATAAGGGATTAGGTTGTGTGTTGATGCAGCATAAAAAGGTGATTGCATATGCATCCAGGCAACTGAAGGAATACGAGCTTAGGTACCCTACCCATGACTTAGAACTGGCAGTGATATTTTTCGCTTTGAAGATTTGGAGGCACTACTTGTATGGAGAGAAGTGCGAGATTTACACAGACCATAAGAGCCTTAAATACATTTTCACCTAGAAAGAGCTTAACATGAGACAGAGACGATGGCTAGAGTTAATCAAGTATTATGACTGTGAGATTCTTGATCACCCAGGGAAGGCCAATGTGGTGGCTGATGCCCTTAGTAGGAAAGAGAAACTTAAAATGATAGCATCGTCAGAGGAATTAATCAGAGAGTTGGAGAAGCTGGAAATTGAAGTTAAGGTAACAGGTAATGGTACCGAGAAATTGTTTGAGATTGTAAAGCAACCAGAGTTGTTACAAAAGATCAAGCTGTGCCAAGAGCGAATGATGAGTGAGGGAAGAGAGTTAATGACGGGAGATGAAATAAAGACTGAGAAAGACGACAAAGGGATAATGAGGTATTCTTACCGAATTTGGGTTCCTAATGTTCAAGAATTAAAAGACGAGATTTTGTACGAGAGCCATAACTCAAGGTATTCAATTCACCCGGGAGGCACCAAGATGTATAGAGATTTAAAAGAATACTATTGGTGGCCTAACATGAAAAACGATGTAGCAGAGTGGGTAAGCAAGTGCTTGACCTGCCAAAGAGTAAAAGTAGAGAATTAGAGACCCAACGGACTTTTACAACCCCTAGAGATTCCAGAATGGAAATGGGAACATATAGGCATGGATTTCGTAGTAGGTTTACCAAGGACCAAAGCTAACCACGACGCCATATGGGTAGTCATAGACCGATTAACGAAGTCAGCCTACTACGACCTACTACGACTGACCACCTAAGGCTAACGCCTACTACTGCTTGGGCCGACACCGCTCCTACACTTGCAATAGGAATAGAGCCCACCTATCGGCCGAAGAAAAATTATGCATCCGCCAAACAGGAACTTACAGCAGATAGTCCTGCCTCACGCCCACAATCACGAAAGACAACAGCGCCTACGTCTTGAACTACCATGCTGGGGTACGGTAGCCCACTTTCTCCCGATCAACGAGAGATACACTGTCGACATACTGGTGGATATTTACATGAAAGAGATTGTTGTGCGACATGGAGTCCCCGTCGCCGTTGTGTTCGACCGAGACCCCAGATTTAACTCCAGATTTTGGAGGAGCTTCCAGGAATGTGTGGGAACTAAACTAAACATGAGTACAACCTACCATCCCCAAACTGACGGCCAAAGTGAAAGGACCATCCAAACGTTAGAGGATATGCTAAGAGTCTATGCCGTGGACTTTAAAGGAAGTTGGGATGATCACTTACCACTGATCGAGTTTTCCTACAATAACAGTTTTCACGCAAGCATATGCCCCCGTATGAAGACCTTTATGGAAGAAGATGTCGCTCTCCCTTGTATTAGGATGAAGTTGGCGAGCGAAAGATGCTCGGGCCCGAAGTGGTCCAACGGACTAAGGAAACAGTAGATCTTATCCGAGGAAGGTTAGTAGCAGCCCAAGACAGACAGACAGAAGAAGTATGCAGATTTGGCACGAAAAGATAGAGAATATGAAGCAGGGGACCTTGTGTTGTTAAAGGTATCCCCGTGGAAAGGATTGATGAGGTTCGGCAAGAAAGGGAAGTTAAGTTCCAGGTATATTGGACCATTTGAGATCTTAAGACGTATCGGGGAAGTAGCTTACGAGCTAGCCTTGCCCCCAAACCTGCAACAGGTTCACAATGTGTTCCACGTATCCATGTTAAGGAAATACAATCCGTACGCCAGGCACGTGGTAGAATACGAACAAGTAAACATACAACCAGACCTATTGTGACGCCCTCCAAACCCGGGGAACAGGTCTGGGGAGTCACTCGATCAACGAAACACAATAAACCTGGATATAACACATGCATAATAATATAATAACATAAAAAACCCCTTAACCAAGACCGCGTTCAGATTATGGCATTGAACAAGCTTCTAAGTTATTACAAACCAGTTTTCAGAGTTATTAATATTACACAACTTAAAGTTCAAAGCTAGAAGTCTAGTCTAACAAACAAAATAGACAACTACCATGCCAATGACAACCACTCGAGGTGGTCTCCTAGCTGATGGAGAACTATCGCTCGCGTTGTGTCTGCTCATATTCTCGCTTCACTGGAATAGAGTTAAAAACAAAAAAAGTATGAGCCACAAGTGCTCAGCAAGCATAATATATATATCAATCACGGTTCCATAATGAAAGGAAGATCACAATTATCTGAATCAACAAGGTTTAAGCCAAACATAAGCTTTTTAACAATCTCAAAGCAAGTAAAAGGGATTAGAATTGGGCTTCTACATTTTTCAAATCAAAAGGTTGAGCTGCTGATCAGTCACGCATCAACCCCGGACTTGCTTATAGCAAAGTCCTCCACTAGGATCCATGGCCATCTTGGCCTTAAATTATTCCGACCATTATTGGTCCCATTTTTAAAAACATGCCAATTCTATCGCAGAGTATAAGCAATAACATGCATCACAAGATAAGTATACAATGACAAGGTATAATAGTTGCAAAAGAGCTTCGACTGCTCAATATCAAATGAAGTCCGAGAAATAGATTCATAATGGTTTCAATAGTAGAACGTACTCATGAAAAGGTATAATAGTTGCAAAAGAGCTTCAACTGCTCAACATCAAATGAAGTCTGGGAAATAGATTCGGAATGGTTTCAATAGTAGAACGTACTCATGAAAAGGTATAATAGTTGCAAAAGATCTTCAACTGCTCAATATCAAATGAAGTCCGAGAAATATATTCGGTATGGTTTCAATAGTAGAACGTACTCATTTAAGAAAGTCAACAATGGTTATCATCAATATAACTGAATTGGAGGTGAAGGTTTCTGATATCCAACATGATTGTGGATTAATCAACGAATTAGGAATATTCAAGAAAATAGCATCAGTTGCTCAAATACGGGTAAGGATTGAATAATTTGAATTGTTCTGATGGTAACATGCATAATTATTGGAAACAATATCAATATAATCAACAAGTAATCGCACAGATACTTGCCTGGTCTACGTAGCTGACTTCGGTCTATCTCGCTTACTCTACCTTCTCCTTTCCCTTGCTTCGGGAACTCGATTCTATAATAAACAACTCATAATAATAAGTCTAACTATCCTCGTTCTACTTCGACATATACTCATAACCATTTTTAAGTCTAAACAAGTAATCGGGTAATTAACAGCATTTATCGGACGCTCGTTCTATTTTACGAAAATAAAAACTCGGACACTAGCCCTTATACGAAGCATTTACGGACAATAAAACACATTACTCAACTCATATAAACCATATAGCACTTATAAACATTTTTAAAACAATATTCGATGCTCATTTGAATTTAAATAAGTCACAAATAATTTTTAAATCAAAAATCGGATTATTAATCCCAATATAAGTATTTAAAAACAATTTAATCAATTAATATAAAATTAATTGACAATTTCCAAACACTCAAACTATTTTTAAATAATTAAATCAAGCTAGGAAATAATTAAACTTAATTTAAATTAATTAAATCTAATTAATAATTAATTAATAAGAATTAACTGATTAATAACTAAATCAAATAATCAAATAAATTAATTATTAATCAAATATAATTAAAATAATTAAATTTAATCAGTTTTCGAATTTAAATAAATACATATAATTTTTCAAAATGTTCTGAATTTAAAAATGTATTTTTAAAATAAAAATATGATTTTTATAAATACTTAAACTATTTTCAAATTATTTTTAAAAATAAAATCCAAAAACAGTTTTCTGAAAATGAATTAGGGTTTCGAAGATTGAAACCGGGTCAGAAATCGGGTCAACGGGTCGGGAAGAACAAAAACGGGTCGGGAAGAACAACCTGGAATTTTTCCAGAATCCAGCGACAATTCCAGATTTCGGCGAGCCAAAAACACATCAGAATTTGGGGATTTTTGTACCAAAACACTCCTTATTAACTCAACAGTACATTCCGACCAAAACAAACCAAAAACACAGCCGGAATCCCAATCCCAATCAAAATCCGGCGACCTCAAGCAAATTTTCCGATCTCACTAAGTCGTACATGAAACTCTACGTTCTTTATGTTAAAATGAAGCTAAGAACACATACAACAAAAGCCCTCTATCAAAAACAATGTCAGATCATTCATATGAACGGACTATTCAAAAGAAAAATCGGGCAAAAACCCTAAATTCGAAAATCTCAAAATCGAACATAAACATGAAATTAAAGCATGAATTCCTACTCATTAGAACCCTAGGAACATGTTAGAAGCAATCAATTGAACGGAGAATCAACAGAATGAAAATCCCCAAATTTCATATGAACCCTAATTTAATTCGAATATTGAAAAATTCATAATAAATCGAAAAATTACCAGATCATGATATGGTTTGAAGATTCTGAAACTAGAGATCAAGAGATTTAATTTGAGTATTTGAACTTGAGATTTGGATTTCAATAACACCTTCAAAATTGATTTTGATTTTCGAGAACACGAAGAACACGGTTCGGGAATTTTTATATTTTTGTAAATATGAAATACGGATTATACGAAGGATAATGTACGATTTGTCTTTTTATACTTAGTGGAAAATAATACCCCAAACGATATTTTTGGATCGATATCGATCCACTGGATCGCTTTAAACCTTTAATAAAGTAAAGTTCACGTTTTACGAGGTGATAACTATCCACAAAGACTGATAGTTATCCATATCAATACATATCATTTATATAACGAATGCTCAAGAATACTGGGGCTATAACAGATGTATTATTGATATGAACGATATATCAATCGCCCTAAACAATTAGGGTTCGGAATAATTTTTCTTTCTTTGAATAAAAAAAATACTATTGATAGTATCGGGTAATAAGGAATATAATGATGCGAAGAAATCTTCCAATAATGATTCGGATACGAAAGATGAAGGAATAATAATGTTGTACAAAATTTCCACGGGGCCCTTGAATTCTCAAAACGGGACTCACAACTGAAGATATTTCTAAACGAAAAGATATTTGAAAGGGGATTTTGACACATCAATTAACATACTATTTCTCAATAACCTTAATCATTAAGACTCCAAGTACTCCACATAAATTATTTTACTCATAAAATATAATTTATATTATTAATAAAGTTCACGGATATTACATCCTTCCCCCCTTAATAGGATTCTGTCCTCGGAATCAGATCAAGGAAACAACTGGGGATACCTCTCTAACATATCACTTTCTCACTCCCAGGTAGACTCTTCCACCTTAGGATTCCTCCACAAAACTCTTACTAATGCTACGGTCTTATTCCTTAACACTTTCTCTCTACGATCCGATATCTGAATTGGTTGTTCTACATAAGACAAATCTGACTGGACCTCTATGGGTTCATATTCCACTACATGGTTCGAATCTAGTCGATACTTCTTAAGCATTGATACGTGAAACACATTATGAACGTGCTGCATGTACGGGGGTAAGGCCAACTCGTAAGCTACTTCCCAACTTGAAAGGTAATAGATCAGCGTAAATTAGCACTAATAGAGTTTACTAGAAGTGTACCTGCCACCACATCGGTGTCTCTAACTGCTTCCCTCGTTGACATATTATAGGTTCTGGCTAGTAGCTGAACATCAACAGCTAGAGGTGCCTCTATAGCTCAAATCATGTTGTTCACGGGTGCTGGTGCTCTGCAATCCTTAATCATATGACCTGGTTCCTTGCATCGGTGACACACCATACCTATCTTGCAATCTCTGGCATAATGACCCTTCTGGTTACATTTAGAACATGTGACACTCAATCGATTGCATACTCCTGGATGTCTTTTCCCGCATGTCTTACATTCTGGTAGTGGGCGTCTAGAAACTCCCTGCTGATTGTTGGCTGGTAAACGATTGTCTTGTCATGTATTCCCGGTATCTGGTTCCTTAAAACTTGAACTCATGTCGGGCTGGAATCCTGGTTTCTTATTCGACTGACCTTGTGAACTTCCCTGTTGCTGTCCCTTATCAGATGTTCATATCTTCCTTTTCTTATTCTCTTTCTCTCTCATGTTTGTATCACTCTCTGCTTCCGCAATCATTGCCTTCTGAACCACTGCTACATAGGTGTCCAACTCCAGAATGGCTAACTTACTACGAATCCATGACCTCAGTCCCTGTTGGAACCTCTTGGCCTTCTTCTTCTCCGTGTCAACGTATGTCGGAACGAACCTAGACAATTCAGTAAACTTGGTCTCGTACTGAGGAACGGTCATACTACCTTGTTTTAACTCTAAAAATTTCAACTCCATCTGGTCGCGCATATAATCAGGAAAATACCTTTCTAAAAACAACTCTGTAAACATGTCCCACATAATTAATCCCTCAGGTTCCATAGCCCTACTCGTTTCCCACCAATAACTTGCTTCACTCTTCAGAAAATAACTAGCGTACTCTGTTTTCTTTTCTTCCGTTACCTCTATTAAGGTAAAAGCTTTCTCTATTTCCTTTAACCATGCCTTTGCCTCGACTGGGTCTGCAGATCCTTTAAATTCCGGAGGTTTCGCTGCTTGAAATGCTTTAAACGTAACTACTGGTGCTACTTGCTGGTACTGCTGTTGTTGCTGATGCTGCTGCTGCTGAAGTAGCTGTTGTTGAATCTGTTGTTGTTGTTGTGCTAGGGCAGCGGTTTGTTGAGTAAGAGTATTCAAAAGCTGTATTACAATCGGATCTATGTGACCCGTTGGAGGTGAATTCTGTTGACCTTCTTGGTCACAGGAATCATTTGCACGGGTACTTCGTCTAGGAGGCATATTACTGATAAATAAACAATAATTGGTTTAATCAAATAATTCATAAGTAGAAGAAAAGAGAAAACAATTTGATAGAACCAAGGTTTACAAATTTTCAACGGCGTAAAAATACCCTCGTTGTATCAAGTAGGATGACAATTATAGTGCTGAAAATGAATAACAAGAGAATAATAATAGTTCTGCAAAAGGTGATTATCATATATATATATATATATATATATATATATATATATATATATATATATATATATATATATATATATATATATATATACACACACACATCTGATACAAGCGTAGAACGCTTTCAAAAGTAAAGTATGTCATAGTTGAACTACAACTGCCGATCAACAGTACAACAATCAAAATTACAACAACAACCCAAGGCGATACTATAAGCCTGATGCACTGATGGTACTATACTATGCATCTATATACTATCCACTGGAAATCCATACATCCACATAACATCCAACTTTATATAATCCTTCTCACGGATCATCATCTCTAGTCCTCCATAACGCTGGTCCGGCAGCCTCTCCAATCTCCCTCACCGCATAGTCCAATATCTCTCTCAACCCTACCACAGTCTATCCCTCTCGGCTAGAAGCTAGTTCCTGCAACCTCGTCTCTACTAATGTCCTCGTAACCCTAAGTCTCATCTGAATCTCTCCTATCTGGCCTCTGAGTCTGTCTCTCTCTTGTGCTACGGCTACTTCTGACGAACAAGTCCCTCTCATCTCCATTACCTGTCTATAGAAATACTCCCTTTCTCCTCTCACCCTCTGATACTCATGATGTGGAACTGGTGGCTGAGAAAGCTGGTACAAAGGTCTGGAAACTGATGCCTGAGACACTGGTGCTGGTGCTACGCGTCGAAGTGGAACGGGACAAAGTATATGATCTCTCCTGACTTCAGCATGTCCAGGCTGGGGTCGTATCGGCCGCGACGGTCCTGATCTCTCTCCTGGTACATGTCTCTCCTCTATCGCACGCTCTGACGGGTCTGAATCTGAACTAGAGCTAGGGAGCTGCAATTATATAACCACATTCAATTACCACGCATAATATTCCTAATTGACCTTCTATAGTCTTTAAGTGAATTCCTAACTCTCTACGTTATCCTGGACCCTAAGTCCTAACTTGTTTCAAATGCCATAACCTGTCGCTCTAATACCAACCTGTGACGCCCTCCAAACCCGGGGCACAGGTCTGGGGAGTCACTCGATCAACGAAACACAATAAACCTGGATATAACACATGCATAATAATATATAACATAAAACACCCCTTAACCAAGACCGCGTTCAGATTATGGCATTGAACAAGCTTCTAAGTTATTACAAACCAGTTTTCAGAGTTATTAATATTACACAACTTAAAGTTCAAAATTAGACGTCTAGTCTAACTAACAAAATAGACAACTACCCTGCCAATGACAACCACTCCAGGTGGTCTCCTAGCTGCTGGAGAACTATCGCTCGCGCTGTGTCTGCTCATATTCTCGCTTCACTGGAATATGGTTAAAAACAAAACAAGTATGAGCCACAAGTGCTCAGTAAGCATAATATATAAATCAATCACAGTTCCATAATGAAAGGAAGATCACAATTATCTGAATCAACAAGGTTTAAGCCAAACATAAGCTTTTTAATAATCTCAATGGAAATAAAAGGGATTAGAATTGGGCTTCTACATTTTTCAAATCAAAAGGTTGAGCTGCTGATCAGTCACGCATCAACCCCGGACTTGCTTCTAGCAAAGTCCTCCACTAGGATCCATGGCCATCTTGGCCTTAAATTATTCCGACCATTATTGGTCCCATTTTTAAAAACATGCCAATTCTATCACAGAGTATAAGCAATAACATGCATCACAAAATAAGTATACAATGACAAGGTATAATAGTTGCAAAAGAGTTTCGACTGCTCAATATCAAATGAAGTTCGAGAAATAGATTCAGAATGGTTTCAATAGTAGAACGTACTCATGAAAAGGTATAATAGTTGCAAAAGAGCTTCAACTGCTCAATATCAAATGAAGTCCGAGAAATAGATTCGGAATGGTTTCAATTGTAGAACGTACTCATGAAAAGGTATAATAGTTGCAAAAGAGCTTCAACTGCTCAATATCAAATGAAGTCCGAGAAATAGATTCGGAATGGTTTCAATAGTAGAACGTAATCATTTAAGAAAGTCAACAATGGTTATCATCAATATAAACTGAATTGGAGGTGAAGGTTTCTCATATCCAACATGATTGTGGATTAATCAACGAATTAGGAATATTCAAGAAAATAGCATCAGTTGCTCAAATACAGGTAAGGATTGAATAATTTGAATTGTTCTGATGGTAACATGCATAATTATTGGAAACAATATCAATATAATCAACAAGTAATCGCACAGATACTTGCCTGGTCTACGTAGCTGACTTCGGTCTATCTCGCTTACTCTACCTTCTCCTTTCCCTTGCTTCGGGAACTCGATTCTATAATAAACAACTCATAATAATAAGTCTAACTATCCTCGTTCTACTTCGACATATACTCATAACCATTTTTAAGTCTAAACAAGTAATCGGGTACTTAACAGCATTTATCAGACGCTCGTTCTATTTTACGAAAATAAAAACTCGGACACTAGCCCTTATACGAAGCATTTACGGACAATAAAACACATTACTCAACTCATATAAACTATATAGCACATATAAACAGTTTTAAAACAATATTCGATGCTCATTTGAATTTAAATAAGTCACAAATAATTTTTAATTCAAAAATCGGATTATTAATCCCAATATAAGTATTTAAAAACAATTTAATCAATTAATATCAAATTAATTGACAATTTCCAAACACTCAAACTATTTTTAAATAATTAAATCAAGCTAGGAAATAATTAAACTTAATTTAAATTAATTAAATCTAATTAATAATTAATTAATAAGAATTAACAGATTACTAACTAAATCAAATAATCAAATAAATTAATTATAAATAAAAAATAATTAAAATATTTAAATTTAATCAGTTTTCGAATTTAAATAAATACAAATAATTTTTCAGAATTTTCTGAATTTAAAAATGTATTTTTAAAATAAAAATATGACTTTTATAAATATTTAAACTATTTTCGAATTATTTTTAAAAATAAAATTCAAAAACAGTTTTCTGAAAATGAATTAGGGTTTCGAAGATTGAAACCGGGTCAGAAATCGGGTCAACGGGTCGGGAAGAACAAAAACGGGTCGGGAAGAACAACCCGGAATTTTTCCAGAATCCGGCGACAATTCCAGATTCCGGCGAGCCAAAAACACATCAGAATTTGGGGCTTTTTGTACCAAAACACTCCTTATTAACTCAGCAATACATTCCGACCAAAACAAACCAAAAACACAGCCGAAATCCCAATCCCGTTCAAAATCCGGCGACCTCAAGAAAATTTTCCGATCTCACTAAATTGTACATGAAACTCTACGTTTTTTATGTTAAAATGAAGCTAAGAACACATACAACAAAATCCATCTATCAAAAACAATGTCAGATCATTCATATGAACGGACTATTCAAAAGAAAAATCGGGCAAAAACCCTAAAATCGAAAATCTCAAAATCGAACATAAACATGAAATTAAAGCATGGATTCCTACTCATTAGAACCCTAGGAACATGTTAGAAGCAATCAATTGAACGGAGAATCAACAGAATGAAAATCCTCAAATTTCATATGAAACCTAATTTAATTCGAATATTGAAAAATTCATAATAAATCGAAATATTACCAGATGATGATATGGTTTGAAGATTCTGAAACTAGAGATCAAGAGCTTTGATTTGAGTACTTGAACTTGAGATTTGGATTTCAATAACACCTTCAAAATTGATTTTGATTTTCGAGAACACGAAGAACACGGTTCGGGAATTTTTATATTTTTGTAAATATGAAATACGGATTATACGAAGGATAATGTACGATTTGTCTTTTTATACTTAGTGGAAAATAATACCCCAAACGATATTTTTGGATCGATATCGATCCACTGAATCGCTTTAAACCTTTAATTAAGTAAAGTTCACGTTTTACGAGGTGATAACTATCCACAAAGACTGATAGTTATCCATATCAATACATATCATTTATATAACGAATGCTCAAGAATACTGGAGCTATAACAGATGTATTATCGATATGAACGATATATCAATCGCCCTAAACAATTAGGGTTCAGAATAATTTTTCTTTCTTTGAATAAAACAAATACTATTGATAGTATCGGGTATTATGTTAGTATTAGTGCCCTAGAGACAATACAATTGTACTTCTGGGAAACACTATTTTGTTATTTAATAATGAATATGTTCTATTGATTATTCAACAACAATTATAATGTCTTTATTTACTGCGATATTAATGTTAGAGTAATAAATGTCCTTGGAATATCGAACACGTATTCTATATTTTTAAGTCACATACTTAAAGATATAGAATACGTGTTCGATATTCCAAGGACATTTATTACTCTAACATTAATATCGCAGTAAATAAAGACATAATAATTGTTGTTGAATAATCAATAGAACATATTCATTATTAAATAACAAAATAGTGTTTCCCAGAAGTACAATTGTATTGTCTCTAGGGCACTAATACTAACAATCTCCCACTTGCACTAGAGCCAATCACCCATGTATCTAATACCCATGGAACTAGTGTGACAATCGTGCTTCTGCTGCGACAAAGCCTTAGTCAGTGGGTCCGCAACGTTATCATTAGTATGCACTTTACATATATGTATATCCCCTCTATTATTTATTTCTCTAATGAGGTGATATCTCCTTAGTATATGCTTTGCCTTGGAATGGGATCTTGGTTCCTTAGCCTGCGCAATGGCTCCATTATTATCGCAATATAGATCAATAGGGTCTGCGATCGATGGAACCACTCCAAGTCCCGTAATAAAATTCCGAATCCAAACAGCCTCTTTGGCTGCTTCACTGGCTGCAATATACTCAACTTCCATTGTAGAATCAGCTACTGTTTCTTGTTTTGAACTCTTCCAGCTTACAGCACCTCCATTTAGGCAAAACACAAATCCAGACTGAGACACAGTGTCGTCCTTATCTGTCTGGAAACTAGCATCAGTGTAACCTCTTACAACTAGTTTCTCATCTCCTCCATATATCAAGAAAGAATCTTTAGTCCTCTTAAGGTACTTAAGAATGTTCTTGACAGCTGTCCAGTGACTTTCACCTGGATTAGACTGGTATCTACTCGTCATGCTCAAAGCATACGAGACATCGGGACGAGTACATATCATTGCATACATTATAGAACCAATTGCCGAAGCATATGGTACTTTATTCATACGGTCCTTCTCATCTGATGATTTAAGACAGTTTTCTTTTGAGATCGTTATCCCATGAGACATTGGGACATAGCCCCTTTTAGCCTCTTGCATCCCGAAACGATGCAATATCTTGTCAATGTATGTACTCTGACTTAAGCCGATCATTCTTCTGGGTCTATCTCTATAGATCCTGATCCCTAATATATAGGATGCATCGCCTAAGTCTTTCATCGAGAAATTATTTCCCAACCAAGTCTTCACAGCCTGTAGAGAAGTAATGTCATTCCCTATTAGCAATATGTCATCTACATATAATACTAGGAATGCCACATGGCTCCCACTAACCTTCTTGTAAACACACGGTTCATCCTCATTTTGTATGAAACCAAACTCTTTGACTGTTTCATCAAAACGAATGTTCCATCTCCTCGAGGCCTGCTTCAACCCATAAATGGATCGTAGTAACTTACAGACCATCCTAGCAAATTTTGGATCGACAAAACCCTCAGGTTGTGTCATGTACACATCCTCTTCTAAGCTCCCATTTAAGAAAGCAGTCTTGACATCCATTTGCCAGATTTCATAGTCATAATAAGCTGCTATTGCAAGCAAAATCCTGATGGATTTGACCATAGCCACCGGTGAGAAAGTTTCATCATAGTCAATACCATGAATTTGCTTGAAACCTTTCGCCACTAGTCTAGCTTTGTAGGTCTGTAAATTACCATCCATGTCAGTTTTCTTCTTGAAAACCCACTTGCACTCGATGGGTTTTACCCCTTCAGGTGGTTCAACCAAAGTCCATACTTTGTTTTCATACATGGAATCCATCTCAGATTTCATGGCCTCCAGCCATCTCTCAGAATCTGGACTATTCATAGCATCTTTGTAGGTAAGAGGCTCATCATTATCTACAAGCATTACATCGCCATTTTGAGTCAGCAGAAATCCATAATATCTCTCTGGCTCATGACGAATCCTACTAGATCTACGAACGACCTGTGTTTCTTGAGCAATGTTGTCCTCAACATTTTCAGTCACATTCTGCTCATGTTCCAACTCTGGTTCAACATTAATCTGTGGTTCTCGATCCTCATCGAGATCTATTGTCCTCCCACTATTTTTCTTAGAAAGTAATTCTCTTTCAAGAAACACAGCTGTTCGAGCAACAAACACTTTGTTCTCTGAAGGATTATAGAAGTAATACCCTTTGGTTTCATTTGGATATCCCACAAAATTACATTTATCTGATTTTTGTCCTAGCTTGTCTGAGGTTAAACGTTTCACAAACGCTTCGCATCCCCAAATTTTCATAAATGACACGCTATGACGTTTTTCAGTCCATATCTCATATGGTGTCTTTTGAACCGTTTTTGAAGGAACTCGGTTTAGTGTTTGTGCAGCCGTCTCTAGGGCGTAGCCCCAGAAACTAATTGGAAGATCCGCTAGACTCATCATCGATCGCACCATGTCCAATAAGGTACGATTTCTCCTTTCAAATACATCGTTCCACTGTGGTGTACCAGGAGGTGTGAGTTGTGATACAATACCACACTCCTTTAAGAAATTCTTAAATTCTAAGCTTAGGTACTCACCTCCACGATCAGATCGTAGGGTTTTAATATTTCCGCCTATTTGCTTTTCCACTTCTGCCTTATACTCTTTGAATTTTTCAAATGATTCGGACTTGTTCTTCAAAAGATACACATATCCGTATCTACTAAAATCATCAGTAAAGGTTATGAAGTAGTAAAAACCACCTCTTGCCATCGTACGCATTGGACCACATACATCACTATGTATAAGCTCTAATCGTTCGGTGGCCCTTTCACCAATTCCGGTAAAAGGAGCTTTAGTCATTTTTTCAATGAGACAAGGTTCGCATTCTTCGTATGATTCAAAATCAAACTTATCCAAGTATCCATCCTTATGTAACTTGGAAATGCGTTTCTCATTTATATGTCCTAAAAGACAATGCCAAAGGTATGTTTGATTTGAGTCATTAGCCTTAATACGTTTATTATTTATATTATAGACAGGAGTATCTAGATCTAGAACATATAAACCATTAAATAAACGTGCAACCCCATAGGTAACATTATTCAAACCAAAGGAACAACTATTGTTCTGAATTGTACAGGAAAAACCTTTCTTGTCCAAACAAGAAACAGAAATAATGTTTCTGCAAATCGCAGGCACGTAAAAACAGTTCTCAAGTTCTAAAATAAGCCCTGTGGGCAATGATAAATTATAAGTCCCTACAGCCAAAGCAGCAACCTTTGCTCCATTGCCAACGCGTAGGTCGACTTCTCCTTTTGCCAATGTCCTACTCCTTCGAAGTTCCTGCACATTTATACAAATGTGAGAACGACATCCAGTATCTAATACCCATGATGTAGAAGTAGACAAATTGACTTCTATAACATAAATACCTGAATCTGAAATCTTCACAGAATTCATTTTCTTCAAATCCTCCAAATAAGCATGACAGTTTCTCTTCCAATGACCTGGTTTATTACAATAGTGACAATCACCTTTTGCAGCACCTTTTGCAGCACCTTTTGCAACACCTCCTGTAGGCTTTAAAGCCTTTTTAAAAGCAGGTTTTGGATTAGCAGATTTAGATCCAATCTTCTTCTTGCCTTTCCTTTTACCCTGTTCTTTGGCATTCCCTTTATTGACCATCATAATGGCGTTAGAGGATGCCTTCTGAATATTGGTCTCAGCAGTTTTCAACATTGCCAACAATTCGGTAGGTGTCTTGTCTATCTCATTCATGATGTAATTCATTACAAACTGAGCATAGCTGTCGTTCAAAGATTGCAAGATTAGATCTATCTGGGTTTCCGTACCGATGGTGGAACCCAGAGTAGCAAGGTACTCCATATATCCAATCATCTTTAGAACATGCGGTGCAACTGGATCACGATCACCCTGTTTGCATGCATACAAGGCTTTGCTTGTATCAAACCTCTCCTGACGAGCCTGTCCTTCAAACATACGTTTAAGGTGCTCAATCATCACATAAGCATCCATATGCTCATGTTGTTTCTGAAGCTCGGGACTCATAGTCGCAAGCATAAGACAGGTAACATCTGTGTCATCATCGATATGTTTCTGATAAACATTCTGTTGATCAACCGATGCACCTTCTTGCAGAGGTTCAGGGCGAGGAATATCAATGACATGGAGCTTTCGCTCTTGCCTGAGGACAATCCTCAAATTCCTTTGCCAGTCTAGGAAGTTTGTTCCTGTCAGCTTGTCCTTCTCAAGGATTGATCGTACAGAGAAGTTATTTGAGTTATGTGCCATTAAAAATCTACAATGTTAAAAATGCATAAAATAAGTTAGTCTGCGGATTATATAGATAATGTTCAAGTGATTATTCATATATATATATTCATAATATATATCACCCACTATTTTATCAAATTAATAGCCCTATCTATCAATTCGAAAAGTTTCTTTAAACCTTTCTAGCGAGCCAAGATCCATATTTCATCATGCTTAAGGTCAGCTTTGGCTTTACTCCAAAAACACAATTATTTAGGTAGACAACTTTTGTCAATTATATCTTATATAACTCTTGGATAGTTTGGTAGAACAACAATTGTACGTATTTATCCAATAAATCTTACCAAACTCCATGCCTCTAAGTTCACAATCCTATTGTGGTAACTTAGTTAAGTCTAGCCCAATGGTCTAACAAATAAGTATCACATTTACTTCATCACGTCTTAGCACGATAGATTGGAGTGCTTCGCTTTGGCGAACCCACTATTATCGATCTAGGTCTTGACGAGTGTTGCCCATTGGAAGGCATCTAAGTGACTTAATATTTTAAATTTAGGGATTTTATTATTAAAACGACCATGATCCCATCATCAAGAGATTCCCAATTTTTCCTTGAACTAAGTACTTCAATTCAAAATTCATCAATGGTTTGATTTCCAGTCCAGCGGAGGAGTCACAGTGGTCTCACTTAAAATCCACCTTTCTTACAAGCGCTGCTTGTATTTTTGTCAAAATCGCCCCATATCAAAAAATTGAAAATTCGCACTTATTTCCGTGTTTCATAAACACAGGAATCTCATGTTCGTTTTGTTTAATTTTAAAATCTTGAATCGTTACAGATTTTATCTTGTTTAGCAGGCATGGCATGGGTGATGTATCTAATACATACATTAATACATGATTAATCTAATTAAAGCATGCATCTCATTGTATCCTACACATGCAATCATACATCAATATGTAAAGTGCAGTATGTAAACGTGCTTGGTTATGGCATTTATCCTATATGATCCTTTCAAGCTAATGAAAGGATCAAGGTCAATCTATGGTGGAAAAACATAAATACAATTACATGTCTTCATTCTCCTTGTTCCCTTGAATGCACCTCATCTTGGATCGTCCTTCAATCTTCAAGTACAATACATTGAACAATTGAATCCAACCTATACTAATGTACTTACATAATAAAACTCGATTTACATTCGAGGTTAAACAATTACAAGAATGAAGAAAACGACATGCAAGTCGTATTTATAAAACCAAAACCATAAACCATTAAAATACGGGTCTTAAGGCCATAACCAGCACCATGCTCATATACACAATTACGAACACAAAAATAATACAGCGGGTGTCCGGGGGCGGCAGCCCCTGGGCGGGGGTCAGGGGGCGGCAGCCCCCTGGCAGGGTCCAAGGGGCGGCAGCCCCTGGCAGGGTTCAACATTAATCTTGAACCTTGTGTTAATTCGTAGATCACCGGAACAACCCAAGATTTACCACTACTTCGGGATTTCCAGGCAAGTTTTCGAAACCTATGACTTACTACTGTTGTTGTGATGAAAAGTGTTTTCAGATATATTTTGCAAATAAAGTATTGTTGTTATACTTGAATCTTTCAATTGTGATTGGTTTATAAGCTATATGTTATGATAGTTATAAACCGGGTTTTATAAAGGCTCTTAGAGTAGAGCATGTGAATCATATTTTGAACTTAGACCGGGAGTTGATATATTTTCTTTAGACCGTTGAGGTTTATCTTCCGCTAGTATTATTGAATAAATATAGTCAATTGTTTTATTATTTAAGGGAATATTAATTTAAATATTCACTTAGTTTTGATTATTAAATATTTCTTGAGCCTATGATTATTAATTAATCATTTATTATTTTATTGGATATTATTTGAATAATTATTATATTCTTTTAATCAATTTAAAAATGAATTATATTATTTAAAAGTTATCTTTGACCTTCAATAATTATGAAGAATATTTTTGACCTTTATAAAATTTATTTTAATTAAAGTAGGGATTCCCAAATACTATTTTAATTCAAATCTATCTTAAGAGATGATTTAAATATTTACTAACCACTCAAACGGGCTGGGAATACCCTTAAAGATTTCCAAACAGTTTGACTCCCTGGTCGTAATCTTTTAAAGAGAAATCTTATCCGAACAAAAGTCTGTTGACTAAAGTCAATCCACATGGGGACTTACTTCCTCCAAGATTTTGGAAGTAAGGAGGTCAATAAATGTTTTAAAAAAACTTGACAAGTATCACATACTTGGGGAAGCAGGATTAATTTTCGTTTCCCGTTTCATTGATTTTCATCAGGGGACTGGAATTTAATTCATACTTGGCAATGAAATAGGTGCCCGAATAGTATGACTCTATGCTCGACAATGAAATAGGTGCCCGAATAGCATAAAGGGCTCGAATGCGGCCAGGGTGATAACTAAATATGAAATCGTCCTTCTACTAGTAGAGAAAGTGTTATTTTGCAATACAACGACTGATCATCGTGTATCGCGGTTGTCCGATATTGCCCTCATCTTCCAATTGGAATTTTGTCTGCAACATTGTAACAAAGGCCTAGGGGCTCAGTTACCGATAATGTTGGCATTATTTTGAGAAATATTCAAAAGTGGTATTTTTCAATAAGCTATCTGATTTAGCTTGATACAAAAGTTATGTTTCAAAATCTGGTTTATGTTATAGTAAAGAATTTCCAATATTTGCAAATATTTAAAATGGTTATGATCTAGTACATATTTCATTATAGATTATATTGTGGGGCTTTATTGCTCACTCTTGCTTTGTTTTATAAAAAAATCACACAACAACAGCTAGGAGAGATGGCCAGACCGAGGCACACTATTCGCAAGCGAGTGGGAAACGCCCGGTGGTTCTACGCTCAGATGTTAGCCGCCATTACTGAGGCGGGGTTAAGCAGTTGGATAGGTTATCAGCTTTTGTGTATCAGACTTATTTATATGCATGACTTAAGTAAGGCTATGACCAGAAACAATTAACTTATTCGGTAATCATTTTGGGTTGCAATAACTTTTATCTTGTGGATTAAATGACTCGATACTTATTTCAATTTCATCTCTGAGACTATAATTAGTGTTGTTGATTGTATTGTGGGGTCACAACATGTTGTTTATTATTATTGTGATTCAAGTTCAAGTGTTATTGATGGGATTTGAGAGTGTGACAACCCAGATCTCCGACCCCGGATCTGGGGGTGTTACATTAATCAATGTTTAGACTTGTTGTATCGTCTTGTAGATATTTTTGCTCCAAAAGTTCAAAGTTCTATACCACCTAAGAGTAGTAGTAGTAGTGTTAGTAGGTTTAATAATACTATTTCATCTATACTAACCAAAAAACAAAAATGTAGAATTTCCACTTCATCATCTCCCGTACCTTCTTCTTCTTATAGTATGATTAGAGAATTTTTTTCTTATAGTTACGAGTTAAATTAAGATTTTGAAATACTAACATGGTGGAAAAATCATAAGTTACAATTTCCGGTTTTAGCAAAAATTGTAAGGGATATTTTAGTAGTCCCCGCTTCTACAATTACGTCCGAGTCCGCTTTTAGTGCAGGTAGAAGAGTGTTAGATGAGAAGAGAACAAGTCTTGCGCCGAACGTAGTAAAAATTTGTGTTTGTAAAAAAGATTGGGATCAAGCCGCGAAAAGACAACAAGGGAAAAAAGAAGATAACTCAGACGGCGAAGACGATCCGTGGATGACAATGGATACTTCGGATTCTGACGCCTCAACTACCAATGAACAAAAATAATCAAATAGTGAATATGATTTTTTTGTTTTGTATTTTTAAAATTTGTTTGGTTTGTATTTGTTTTAATATGTTAATGCGATTTGTTCCGTTTTTTTAGAGAGGAGTCCTCTCAAATTAATTGTAAAATATTTTTTTAATTAATAAAACTTATAGAGGTATTGTCCTCTTTTATTTCAAAAATGTTCATATAAAAAAAAATTGAACGGCAAAACCCGCACAACTCGCCCGCCAACTCGGCCGAGCCGTGCACGAGTTAGTATTCCCCAGAACCGCCCCGCCCCGTCATCACAGACGTGCCGTTCCCGTCCTCTTCCTTCAGCAACTCGACCCGTTCAAAAACCGGCACGGCCCGGCACGACCGCCCGTTTGACCCGTTTGACCAGTGGAGCAGTAGTTGTGAATAAATATGTCACAAAATATCCGTATAAATTGATTGGGTGCATGCTTTGAAGAACTCGGAGAGAAAGCTATAATTTTAAGTCACCATTGAAAACACCACATGAAAAAGATTGTTTGATATAATTATATTTCACTTGATTCAAAACTAAATCGTGCAATTTCAAAGTGCAACAGTGCAGCTCATTTCAAGTAGGTTGATCGACATGACATTATTGAAACAATTGCATGTATAAGTAATTAATACTGCCTGCAACTGTGAAATTCCCTCGGCAAGAAGCTACTCCAAGCCATATCAGATGCATGCACGCAACACATAAATACTAGATATATTTTAGGCTGTAGCTCGATCTCTCCTGTTTCGGAAGTAACAGGAAAACTCAACTACCAATATTTTTTTAGTTGTCAGACAAGACACGCGCGCACAAACACCCATACAGGAGCCAGAAAATTTGGTAAGAGTCAAATTTCAATTGTGATCTTTTAGAGGCCAAATGAAATTTGTTAATAGGTAATTTTTTTTTAATACTATTAGTGATTCGGAGCCACTAATAGTAATTAACTGTGTGTGAAAAATGTGAATAATTAACCTAGTAATTTGATTTTGGGTTTTTTTGCGTATATCTGACCTATTGATTATAAAGCAGTGCCAATGTCACTCAAATTGGAGCGTAGAGTATTTTTTGGTAATTATAGAATAATCTTCAACGTTAAATCTAGTTGTAACACTTTCAAATGATCAATAATTTGTTTTTATTCCTAAGCCAGCGGAGCAAGGTTTTCAAGCATTCATGGACATACAGATTTGTAGTGGTTGAAGATGTTAGATCCTATAGATCAATAACTAGCTAATAAGGCGTTCCGGACCACTTATAAATCGTGTTGCGGAGCTAGGTACGTGGGCGTTTTTCTCATCCCATATGATATTGATATGAGAGAGTTTAAGGCAGACTATATATATGAAGAAAAAATCAAAATTTTAAAGGTTTACACATGTTATTATCAGCGGGGTAGGTTTTCTGGAATAAGAGATAACCAAACAAATGAAAGATGATATGGTTAAACCTCGATAGCCTTGGACCTTGCAGAGAATTTGTCCATTTAATTGAGTTTGATAATTCATTGTCTATATTATATTAGTATCAAAAAATATATTCATTTATCAAGATTGAGGTAGATTATATTACAAACACTAGCATATACTCCCTCCGTCCAAAAAGAACGACCTACTTTCCTTTTTTGGATGTCTAAAATATAATGAATCTAGTATTCTTATTATTTTTAAAAAGTAACTTTAACAATATAAAAGTACTAAAATGTACTTTCACTAATTAGCAAAAAAAAAAATGTACTTTCACTGAACCATAATAATGTGGCACAGGAGATTTGCATATAGGATTGTCAAACGGATAATTCGGATACGAATCTGCTTGTATTCGAATTCGAATCTGAAAATCTGAATTTGTATCTGGATCCGTATCTGAATTCGAAAATATTTAAATTAAAATATCTGAATCCGAATCCATCGGATACTATCCGGATACGGATAATATCCGAATCCGAATTTCAGTTAGAATTTTTTAGTTTTTATATTAAATTTTAATTCAATAAAATTGAAAAAAAAAAATAAAAATTTAATTTTTTTTTTAAAAAAAAAGTAAACTATCCTAGTGGCGGAACCAAAATAATTGGTTTCATAACACGATTTAGGGGTTCAAGGAAATTGCAATGTGATATGTCGAGCTGTGTAACTGCCACGTACCACATGTGGCTAGGAGTCCAGGACCCTAGCCATCTGCCTTGTATGAATGGATAAAGAATGAGAACCAAGAAAGAATAACAACATGATGATTGTTAAAGCCACCTTTTTTGTTCGCATCTCCCATCATACATAACTGCCTAGCTCGCTCTACTCAAACTTGAAGATGAAGAAAGTTAAGTCTCCACTTCATCACCATTTTTTTCTTATTGCTTAAAGCATGATCTATGTGTCTATATGTAAAATCTTGCAGATTTTATTGGAGTTACAAACTATATCTCACAAACAGCTGGTAGAAGAAGCTGGGATGTATACACATATACATCAAACTACTAATACATACCTTGTGCTGCTTGTTAAACAGCAAAAGTAAATTTATATGTATGGTTTAACCATATTTATGTAACGATCGGTGACAAATGATTGTTTGTAACATATTATCCGCATTTATTATTGTATCGCGCGCGTTTATTGTTATACTTATTAAAAATGGACATTCAAAAATTATTAGCGTTTATCATATGTGCTCAGTGTTGTAAAAAGCGGGAATCAGAGTTAATCGGTGAAGACACCGTCTAGGGATTAATCGGGTAATCGGGGATTAATCGGAATGATTAATCGGGTCATTAATCGGAATAAATTTAATAATATTTTTTATATACAATTATATTCATATATACAATTGTTTCGTTATTTCAACTAAACATATGTTATTATCATATATTTATGAAAATATGTTAAAAATATTATATAATTTTAATAAATAAAATTTTGAAGGTTTAACTTTTTAATTAGAGATCAATTTAAGAGGAAAAATTAAGAGAATTTGCGATTTTGGAATCTAAAATTATAATTACATCATTTAATCAAGTTTCTACATTTTAAATTTCTAATTATTTTAAAAAAATTTAAATTTTTTTTAATAATTAACCCGATTTTTGATCGATTAATCCGATTTTTAACCGTTTTTCTGAAAAAACGATTAATTTATCGATTTTCGCTTAATCAGTTCGGTGACCCACCGTCTAGCGATTAATCGGCGATTAATCCCAATTAATCACCGATTTTTAGAACACTGTCTGTGCTTACTAAAAACGGACATGGGGAAATTCAATCAATAATTTATTTCATGCGTGGTTAGGGTTAGTGGACCCGCATTTGCATGAAAATTTCTCATATCAGTTCTGTTTGCTATGAATAATACATATAATATATCGTAACAATAATTTGTCAAGGATTCGAACTCGCATAGGTACAAAGTTGAGGCAAGTACTAATGTACGCAATAGCAGGGGAAAAAGGACAAAACTTTATAACAAAACAAACGGAGATGAACAAAAGAAAACAAAAATCAAGGAGAATGACGGGGCTTTTAGGCGGGTTTTCGTGAAAACTTTATATGTAAATCTTATTGTTCGTAACGTAAACTCTCATCACTTAAGCTTATCGTCTCCCACGCTTTCTTGCTGAAGTATAAACGCTTATAATTCTTTTTAATATAAATCTATATATAACGTATATACTTTTCACAGATGCTACTTACTCAGGCCTCGTCCATATATACTGGTGCTTGCCTCCAATATTTGGATTTCAATATATTGTTTAATCTACAAAAATACTGTAATTGATTGTTAGCTTATAGTTTGATATTGATAACAACAAGATCAAAAAAATGATATTGCAGCAAAAGGGACCATTGCATTATAGATTGTTAGTACAATATATAATAAAGGGTAGAGCCGTTTATACTATATAATTATTGAGTATTATATTTTTGAGCAAGTTTAGAGAGTAATATCCATTTTCAAATAATTTTGATGATGAACGAGAATCGGACGCAGATTCCGGGACTCTTGTCTACTTAAATTTCTTGTAATTAACCGTACTGAAAAAACGTCATAAAGAGTAAAATATACGCGAGAAAGGCACGTGAGAAAGGGGTAATAAAAGTATGGGGTAGAATAGTTTGGTGAATGGTTAAATCAGACATGTCATGCAGCAGGGATGATGTGTTCAATTCCGAATTTCCGATACTCTCCTTCAAATTGAATTAAATTATACATGAGTTGAATTAGCTACACGGCATATAAATTGTGAGCCTACAAACATCTCCTTATAAAACGGCCCTACTCCCTTCATTACTTCCCTTCATCTGCATAATCAGCTTCATTAATTCTGTTAGCAGAAACTAGAAGAACTTTCTAGCCTGGGTTCTTGATTCAGGCCCGAGCTTCTTCAGTTTTGACACTTGTGTCCATATATAATTTACATAGAAATCGACCTAGCTAGCTAGCTAGCCAGCTTCATAGATATGGCTTTGTTTCATCTTCACAATCCTTGGGTCTTCACTGCTGGTATCTTAGGTATATATATACTTCAATTACTAGCTACTCTATACTACTACTTTGGTGCCACCATGCATGGATCTTCACCCTAAACTCTGATTACTTTTTTTAACAAACATGGTTATTCATTACAACTCCCTCATGCTTAGCTCAGTTTAATTTAACGCTCTCTCTCACACACACACACACACTTCATCCATTTTTGTTTTAGTGAGTTCGCAGTTGATGTACTTCTAACATAGGAGTAACTTATTAGAACTGTGCATGTTTTCGATGAGGCTTGATCATACAAATGAATCCCCCCCTTACAACAGATACTACTGCTGTTTAATCTGCATGATCTACCAATTTATATTTACCCTTTTTTTAATGAACAGCATGATCTACCTACCTATGTTTTTTTTAATTATGGACGTAATTAAGTATTAAACACAACAAACGCCAACTGTATGATTAATTAAAATTAACCAAACCCGAACGAACAATTAGTAATTACGTATGTCTACTGTGCAATGCAGATACCCTTTAGCGTTTATCAATAAACTCTTAAATCTATCTATTTTATGTTTCAGGTAACTTTGTGTCGATATTGGTGTATTTTGCTCCACTGTAAGTTCATTCGCTTCTCCTTTTCTTATATATTTTTAACATATTAACTGATACATACGCACCCACAAATATTACGAAGAGCTATATAATGCATGTAATTAATATTTGGTTTTCATATCATGTAACAGGCCAACATTTATCCAGATTTATAAGAGAAAATCAACACTGGAGTTTCAGTCTCTTCCTTATACAGTAGCTTTATTCAGTGCTATGCTCTGGATATATTACGCGTTTCTGAAAAAGAATGCAATCCTTCTCATCTCTGTAAACTCCGTTGGAATTGTTATAGAAACAGTTTACATTCTCATTTTCCTCTTCTATGCATCAAAGCAAGCTAGGGTAAGTATTTAGTATATTTCTTTTAACTTTGTACTAGCTTAAAACCCTGCACAGATTATTTTAAAATAGTTGTTATTTTATTATTTACGTTTTAATATTTTATTAAGTGTGTTAAACTTTTTTTAAAGAATTAAAAGTATTAAAATAGATTTTAAAATAAATAAGTAACGGTTTACCTACGATATTAAGGAAACGTGACATGTTTTAGTTGAAAAAGACAATTATCCTGAATTTGTTTAAAAAACTAAGTTATATGTTAAAATAGGTAAATTTTTTATAGAATTTAAAATATTAAAATCAGTTTTAAAATAAATAAGTAAGGTTTTGCCGTGATATTTTTGAAAAATGAGAGATTTTTATAAGGTAAAATAGAAAAAATAACATGTTTTAGTTAAAAAGTAATTTCTCATGATATTTTTGGAATGAGTTTAATAATATAGTATAAAAAATAGATGTTATTATTTAATAATATTTTTTATAGATAAGTAAGGCCTAAAATCCTAATTACCAAAAAACACGTACATACCAAATTTCGTGAGATGCAAGTCAAAATTAAATACTCCATATATAAAGAGTACTATGATACTAATCGTATATTACTGTGCATGCTTGTGTTTTGCCATTACAGAAAGAGACAATGAAAGTACTAGTGTTTCTGAACGTGGTGCTGTATGCTGTAATATTTGGGGGCACAACGTTGTGGTTTCAAGGACACCATCGTGTTATAGTTGTTGGATGGATTTGCGTTACCTTCTCCATTAGCGTTTTTGCCGCGCCTTTATATATCGTGGTAAAAAATCATTTGTCTTGTAATTACTGAATTTATCATATATACTTGAAATTCTTTCTTCATGTAGTGTCGATAACAACTTGATTATCATTTCATTTTTAACTTGAATTGCTTGTTGCATGCATACCTGCAGTTTCAGGTTGTAAGAACACGGAGCGTCGAGTTCATGCCATTTTCCTTGTCATTTTTCCTCACACTGAGCGCTACTGTTTGGTTTGCATACGGCTTGTTGCTTAGGGATCCCTGTGTTGCTGTAAGTATATAGTAACACTTAAAATATTACAAAATATATTTAATTCCGCTTATGTTTGTGTTAACTTATTCACCATTAATGTTGATTAATTGATATGTTGCAGCTTCCAAACATTCTGGGTTTTATATTGGGAGTGCTTCAGATGTTGTTGTACGGAATATATAAAAACTCTAATGCAAACAAGGGGGAATTGAAGCTGACAGATGAGAAAAAACAGGTGGCGGAAGTTCACATAAATATCATAGACATTGTGAAAAATGTACCTGGAGCTGTTGATCAAGTTCATCCCCTGGATTCTCAAACAAGTAGTTGTAGTAGCAGTAATGGTATTAGCAGCGACGACGATGAACACAAGGATGCAGACCACTCTAAACCAACTGATCAAGATAGAGCTCCTGTTTCTGGCGGAGAAAAGTAATTCGACAAAGGGGAAACATTGTTGAAAGAGAGTACGTGTTGTTCCAATCGTCGCTTCGACAGTGCTGCTGCTACAGCCTATGGAATCACAACTACCTCCTGATGATCTAGGCTTTTGCGCACCACAATAACTAGTCGTCATTGAAAAGCATCATTATATGCAGGGCTTTTCGTATATTATTTAATTTTGGGGCTTTTGTTTACTCATTTCTTCTTCCATGCTGTTTATGCAACGTTTGTTTACGCATTCACTATTAAGCTTTTCTTTCCTCCTCCTACAATGTTATGTTGAAATTTAAAGTATTGTGTGGGTCTCTCTCTAATGGCCCCAAAGCTTCAAGTTTACTATGGATCTCACTTAATAAAAATATATACACAAAATATAAAATGCCATCCCTGCTGTGTTTTTTGAGCTTGCAATACAGACAAAATGAGTTTTTTAAATCAACATATGTTGACGAAATATTAGCTTTTGAGATCACACGTCTTTGGTACAAACACGAGTATAAGCATGAATTCTATGACGAAAAAAGGATTTAATCTGCCTAAAATAGAATTAAATTAATGGTATAAGCTTTTCAAAGGCTAACTAGGCAAATGGTAAACCACGTAGTATTAAACTTCTTTCAATGCAATAACAAGCAGTGCTGCAAGTACAAGACTACAACTCACAACTGTTTTTGTTCTTTTCTGCAGAATAAATACTCTGCCCGAGCTTAGCACAAAGTTCTTAAATAAGTCAGTTCTGGGCTTCTGCTTGCATTAGTCTCATCTTCAATAGTAAATCTATTCAGAGCAGCTGCTCTGCGCTGCTTCTCTGTGTGCGGTTGAAGACAAAATATAGAAGGGAAGAATAAGAAGAGAGGGCTGGCCTCTATGTTCTGTTTATAAAACCAAGTTCGAAAGCTCTACTTCCGGGGTGTTCTCCATCTCCCCTGTTTTACAAAGAAAATAAAAACAAAAATTACAACTCATTGTACAACCGATTACTACCCGTTATTAGCATCAAAACTGCCTTGTGCCCTTCTTTTGTCTCTCAAATTCTCTCCCCACATTTTTGCCTCTGCGACAGCTCGTTCTCTTACTAAGTCCCGATTTAGCATCCGGGCAGTTTCTTTTGGCGAGTCATCCTTCTCAGAACCTTCTAAGTCCCATTTGCGGCCTGATCCTCCCCCAACATCATTCCTCAAAAATCTTCCACTACCTCTGTTATTTTTCTCATCTTTATCGCCATTTAACCTATAGCCATTTCCAGGAGCTGAGCTAGGGTCATATGCCTGGTTCGCAAGATAAGATAAAGCAGTTACCACATCCCCAATTAAAGGACGGGCAGCAGCCTGTTCCTGGATACACATGGATGCCACAGCTAGAGCCTGGTATAGCCCTCGCATTGGATACTGACCTTGCAGCCTTGGGTCGGCCAATTTCGCAAACTTTCTGCGGTCATTGAATAGCGGTCTTGCCTGCAATCACATAACATCATTATATAATATACATCTTTATACCAACACAAAGAGCACTACAAAAGGTTATACTCGAAGCCTGGATAATGTGAATTACCCATGTGACAAGGTTCTGCTGTCCTTGTGGTTGAGTACTGTCAATGGCTTTACGTCCAGTTATAAGCTCCAAGAATACTACACCAAAACTGTAGACATCAGATTTTACTGTCAATTGTCCAGTCATGGCATACTCAGGAGCACAGTAACCGTAAGTTCCCATAACCCTGGTGGAAACATGAGACTTATCTCCAGTAGGGCCAAGTTTTGCAAGTCCGAAGTCAGAAAGCTTAGGGTGAAATTCTTCCTCCAATAATATGTTGGACGATTTGAAGTCCCTATAGATAACTGGAGGACTTGCCTTATCATGGAGAAACTCTAACCCTCTGGCTGCACCTGCTGCAATCTTCATCCGTGTGTTCCAGTCCAGAGATTCTTTATCTGGTGGAAGATCTGCACATGAAATTTAGGAACTCCAGGTGAAGATTTCGTAATAATACATAGCAAGCGGTTTTTTTTACATATTCTGTAATGAAATTATCAGTTCAGACAGAGATGTCACAACTCGGTAAAGTCTTTAATCAAAAAGTATATGCAAAACAATATATGTCTACGTCCACCCCGTTCTATTTTTGGGCTGCAGAACAGGAAAGGGCAGTATTTCATCCTGTATATGCGGGATCTTCATTAATGTTTTATAGAAGTCATAGGTACATGTAATGAGCAGTGAGGAGGCAAAGATTTGGAAGTGCGTTTATTTTCTCCTTTCTTTTATTTTTTAGAAATTGATACATCGCACAAAATCTTCCACGATACATGGATTTGTAAAACAGAAAATAATGTTCGTAAGATTCTTGCTCAGCAGACAACTAAAAACCAGCTGACTATAAGTACTGCAAAGAGGTAATATATATGGACTACCACAAGATAAACAGTCACGACTCACGTGTCTACTTACAAACAATAATTAGCTGCACAATGACTTTGAACATTCCAAATGCATATGCTTTTTACCATTGGAATATACGTGTTGGGCCTTTTTGTAAAAATTTGTAGTTATAATGCTGAGAATATCACTCTTTTAAAGAATGGCTCAGTTGCACAGATGGAACACCTGTAGCACTTGTGTTATGATTGGTCAAGTTAATATTTTTCTATGTAAGAAGAAAAAAACTACAGAAATGAGTTTAGGCCAAAATGCATCACAAGATTACAGTACACCACATTTAATATTTATGAAAACACATTACATAGTTAGACTTCTATTCCCCATCCGTTTCCACACCTCCCCAGTCCCCTCACAAACACTTGCACATATCTGAAATATATCGGCTTATGTGCCATTCTCTCACTAAATTGATCTTCTACACTTACTTTACATAGTCTCTCTTCAATCATTGCTTCCCTAATTCTCTTTTCTTCTCAATTTTCATTCACTTTTATGAATAAATTTCAAATCTTATATTTAATTAATATCTATAACTAAAAATATTTAGAATTTGTGTAATGCTATTTATTAGAGCCCGTTTGGCTGGGCTTAAATGGCCCGACTTAAAGTCATTTTTGACTTTAAGTTATAAAATGTCTGTTTGTGTTAAAAGTTAGAAAAACTTCAAGTTTCAAAAACAGTTTAAAGTCAAAAGTTGGTAAGATGTACTTTTCCGAACAACTTACTTTATTTTGTGGATTTTAATAAAAGTTAATATCATTAGTAAAGTGGACAATTTATCATTTTTTTATTTTTTTATTTTTAATAACTTATAAATTAGCGAAACAGATATTGACTTATAATTTTCACTTTTTACTCATCAATTTAAGCAACATAGGTAATAAGTAATTATTTTAAACTCTCTTATTTGTTGATTTAAACATCTTATATTACATATTTGAAATTGTATGTTGACTTAAAATCTAAATTAATCCATTTGAAGAAATATGAAGTACATCCATAAAAACATTTACAATTAATGATGTTGAATTAAAATGATAACTAATAATTGTGAAAGATAGATATTTTCTAATATAGATGTATATAAGAAATTATAATTATTACATCTTAACATTAAATAGAATATATATCATTAATACATATTCAAAATATCATTTATACTAAATTCAAATATCATTTTTAAAAACCAAAATATAACATAACTGGGCCTCACCCGCGAACTAATCTAGTATAATATATAATTGCATATAGATGGACCAGGTACAATATGTGGAGGTTGCTTTAACTCTCTATCTTTTCTATCCCTCTCTGTCTCTCTCTTCCCCATCCCCTCCTGGTTCAATGAAGTCATTTATTCATCATGCATGCACTGAAACTCCTAACCGAATATATAAAATGGGGTCGTGAGAAAGAACAGATAATATTAATTTCAACAGCAAATCAAATCAAATCCTCACTTTTAGTTTTGAAAGTTGAAGACATGTCTGATTTGAGTCAAATCTAAGTCAGGCGACACCATCTAATTTTCAATCTCGATGGTCTATTTGACTCTTGTCCATAGACTCATGTGAAAAAGTGGAGGTTGTAAACTTCAAGTAGAACAAGAGAGCAGTTTTAAATAAAGGAAAACACATATGCAATATGCGTAAGAGGTGTGCTAAAAGGGGCCAACTGTTGTTAAAGTGTCATTTTGAGCGAGCAGCTATCCACCTCTATTTTTGTACCAATTTGGGCTGTTTCCCTGGAATATCTTATCCTAATTACATGTATCACCTTTCACATACTTGGGCTCCATACTGCAGAACAAAAAGTATGAATGTACATATTTCCAAAATGAATTTTGACAATGGTAAGCAGCGTCTTGTTGAGTATACATGTTTGACAGTTGCCTGAATCAATAGCTGCCCGTATTATTTGTAAGAGTCTGGTCCGAGCGCCCGGAACCTTGACAGGCTCTCTCTTCTCGGGGTTTCCAGGGCGAGTGCCCTGGAGGGATATTTACTCGCTTAGGAAGTTTAGTCCAGTTTCTTCTTCTATAGATATTCTCTTTTGAAACCTTAAGATTATTTTCAATAAACTTCTGCGCTTAGTGGAGCGCAGCTACACTGATTCATGTCAAATTGTTGTTTTGTTTAAATGTCATTTATTTTTTCCCGTTCCTCTTTGAATTTGTTTTCACTGTTATAGTCCACACAGGTCAAGCATATATTATTCTGTCCAGCCATCTAATGCAGGAAAATTAGAATGAACAAATTATAATACTTTCAAGTTTTACCATGAAGGTGGTCTTCCAATGATCCTAGTGGCATAAACTCATACACAAGAAGCCGTTGATCCCCGTCAGCACAGTATCCAATCAGATTGACAAGGTTTGGGTGGTGCAGAAGACTTAGCATCAGCACTTCAACAAGGAATTCCCTGTTACCCTGAAGCCCATTTCTATCCAACTGCTTCACAGCTACAACCTGTTAAGGAGAACCACATTTCTCTGAGTAATAATCAATATTAAGATACAACAATTGAATTGCGCGCACCTTAATGATCAAAATAAATTCGATCCATCGGGATTTTAACAGCTTTATAAAAAAGTTAAGGGATAGAGTTATAAGCGAGTCATTAAAATTTTAGTGTAGAGTTAAGTATCAGTAGTAGAGTAATTACTACAGTATAATTACTGCAGTAAGAATCATATGTGGAGGCGGTTATTTCTATTCTAGCAGTAAATTTATAAAGCAATCACTACTTTAGCAGTAAGTTGTATTTTTCATAATGAGGCACAGCCTCATTGTTCTAATCAAGTAAGCAGTTAGTAGTAGTTGTTCTAATCATATATATATATGCTTTTGCTGCCTCTATTGCCTTCTTCAATGATTTCATCTTTTATTTGTATCATTATCTATATATAAGTATAATTTGTGACATGTGTACAAATCCTGGCTATGATAATTAGTAAAAAAGAAATAAATTCTGGCGATGCAAGTTATAGTTATCCAAACTATTATGGATATGCAGTGTAAAGAACTGATAACAGTTCCCATGTCCTTATTTAGTAACATACCAACAGCAGATGTTTTAATATCAGATGAAGCACAGTGCACAAGAACAGATAATGCACAAATAGTTGCACTTGTGTAGTTGTGTTAATTTTTCGTTTGTTTGACAATAGTTTTGAAGCCTAAGAAGTTAAGCAATTTACAGATCGCTACTGATCAATGTGAAAACAAGTTATTGTATAATCCACATGAGAAAGGAGCAATAATACTACATATAATGAAGGTCTGACATATAAATGCAGAAAACAATCATACAAATACCAATTACAAAAATAGACTTGTGCATTACAATTAGAATAGTGAATGCTGTAGTTTCTCTTTACATAAAGAATATTGTATTTAAATATCATCTTTTGAGAAATAATTACATGATAACTAAGCATCTCAAACTGAGGGTGGTTTCCTACCAATTTGCTCAAGTCAATTCACACAAAGTTTAAACATTAAAGCTTTTCAAAATGTATAACATTTTTTATACCCTCAGATAAAATCTCCTAAACATCACAGGGTACCTTCTTATTATTGTAACTGAAATTAAAATAAAAGTAAGAAAGCATACACAACTAATGAAGTAGACGATCCTTATCATTTACGACTAAATAAATTGTACAATGGAAAATACTCAAAGTAAGTGTAACAGGCAATACAAGATTGGCATCAAGTATTAGAGGAAATAAATTGGAACAAGAAGACAAAACTATCTTTGAAGTGAGTGATCTTCAAAAAAAGAGATTTCAGGGTTCTGTTTTACAAGTGATAACTAAAATTATTACAATACACACAAATGACCGACTTAAAAAGGAGGGGTTTACCTGACCCGTGCTTTGAAGTCTTCCTTTATAGACACGGCCAAATCCTCCTTCCCCAATAAAGGACTCAGGTCTAAAATTGCTTGTTGCAGCTGCAAGCTCGCGAAAAGTAAATGTTTGTGCTGCAATTTGAGCATCAGCTAGTTCTTTAAGACCATTTTGTTCCCTCTTTGCAGCAACATTACTTCTAGACTTGAGCCTATCGGCTCCTGAAAATTCCAACAGATTAAGAAGTAAAAATCCAATTAGCAATATAATTGAGATGGTGGGTAAAATAGGCACACCACTAGGAGCTTGAAATCAACAGTAAACGAATGGAGGCCTTAAGAATCTAAAATGATGATCCATGGCATACAACTTAAATAAAATCCTACAGGAGAATAGTCAACAGCAGATCAGATGAATCAACAGAATATAGACAAAACACAATCAGAAAATGAAAACTGACCAGAAGCTAATCTAGAAATATTGGTGGGAGCATTTGGATGCTGCTGTTTTTGAAGATTCAATGTTTCCTCTTCCTTGGAATCAAAACACGGAAAACAACCCATCCTTCCCAACTAACTTATCTTTGTATGTATGTGTTATCTCCCAGATTCTTGAAATTTAACAAACAACCGCTATTATCACCTCTTTACAACAACAACTCGTACTAGTAAATTACTGAGACTCAATGATAAAAGATCATGGGGGATGACCAATAACACAATTGCAATATTTATTAGATTTAAGTTACAAGAGAGCTGCTGCCGGCTTGCCTTTGCTTTGCTTTCTACTCTCTATACATACATTTAATAATTCTTTATATAAATATTATTCCTATCCTTCCTTTCCCAATTTGGTACTAAATTTAATCTTCTATATTAACCAAATTTTCAAATCCAAATTTTCAACTATAACAAAATATTATTATTAGCTCCAACTGTATTTCCAACAATATAATTTCTTACTTTAATTAGATACTAGCTTCAAAATCGCACACATTCTTTTTAATTATTGTTATTTTATTATTTATATTTTATTAATTGTATATGTTAAAAAAATAGACATGTTAAAATAGCTAATCTTTTTAAATAATTAAAAGTATTAAAATAAGTTTTAAAATAAATAAGTAGTAAGAGTTTTCACGTGATATTTTTGGAAAATGAGGGATTTTAGTAAAAAAAATAGAAAAGTTAACATGTGTTAGTTAAAAACGATAATTGTCCGTGATATTTTAGGAATGCGGGGATTTTGTTAGAAAAAATAATGTGTTTTAGCTGAAAAAATGTCATTGATTATAAATGGAAACATGCTTCAGTTAAAAAGGTAATTACCCATGATATTTTTGGAAAATGAGGGAATTTTTTTAGGAAAATATAGAAAAAGTAATATATCTTACTTGAAAAAGATAATTGATTATAAATAAGTAATGTTATTATTTAATTTACATATGTCATAGATAAGTAAAGGTAATCATCAATATCTTTATATATATCTTTATATATATAAAGGAAAATCCCCAGGAGCTCTAGAATCGTCCGAAAGCTATTTATCTATTATTTTAGGCCTCCTGAATTTTAATTCAATGAAATTAAATTTCCTTATTGGAGTTCGAATTTATAGGATATAAAAAATATCAATTGTCTTTTAAACTTTTACTAATAGAGAAACTAAATATACAATATTAAAATTCTTTCCTTTCCTTATTTAAGTTCGAATTTATAGAACAGAAAAAATATCAATTTCCTTTTAAATTTGTACTAAGAGAGAAAACTAAATATACAATTTTATAATTTTTTTCCTTTTTCAATTTTAATACAGTAAAATTAAAATTTTTTATTTACATTCAAATTTGTAGGAAACACAATCAATATACTTATCTTTATATCTTTTTTATATATATAAAGGAAAACACCTGGGAGCTCTCAGATCGTCCCAAAGATATTTATCTATTTTTCTAGAGTTCCTGAATTTTAATTCAATAAAATTAAATTTCCTTATTTAAATTCGAATTTATAGGATAGAAAAATATCAACTGCCTTTTTAATCTTTACTAATGGAGGAAACATATATACAATTCTATGATTCTTTCCTTTCTCAATTTTGATTCAATAAAATGAAAGTTTCTTATTTAAATTTAAATTTATATGATAGAAAAAATCTCAATTGCCTTTTAAATCTTTACTAATGAAGGAAACTAAATATAACTATTTATTTATTTTTCTAGACCTCTTGAATTTTAATTTAATATAAATAAATTTACTTATTTAAATTCAAATTTATAGAATAGAGATAATATCGGTTGCCTTTTAAATTTTAACTAATGGAGGAAATATAATATACAATTTTAATATTATTTCCTTTCTCAATTCTAATTCAATAAATTAAAGTTCTTTAATTAAATTTGAATTTATAGGATAGAAAAAATCTCAATTTTCTTTTAAATCTTTGTTAATGGAAGAAACTAAATATACAATTTTAATTCAATAAAATTAAATTTCCTTATTTAAATTAGAATTTATAGGATAGAAAAATATCAAATACTTTTTAAATCTTTACTATTGGAGAAAACTGATATACAATTTTAAGATTCTTTCCTTTCTCGATTTTTATTCAATAAAATGAAAGTTCCTTATATAAATTTGAATTTATAGGTGATATGGATAGAAAAGTAATTATAGAAATATAATTGCTGATTCTTTGGAAATGCCAAGTATTTAAGGCCCAAAACCCAGATTATTTATTAATTTCGTAATTAATAAATATGGAAAATATACAACTCATAAAAAGAGTCCAAAATATGGTAAATTCATTAAAGAAGGATCCAGAATCCCTATTAAAGGCAATTAATGAGTCATAGCCTTTATCAACAAGGAAACGAATTCTCCAGCAAGAAATATAATGTTTATCCATTATCAATAAGGAGACTTATTCGCTAAGACTCCTAAACATACCATAAATACTAGGCTCTAGACGCCTATATAAGGACGCTGATCCTACAATCAGAACTACGTTTTGGACACAGCTCCATACGTCATCTACTATGTTTTGGACACAGCTTCATACGTCATCTACTATGTTTTGGACACAGCTCCATACGTCATCTACAACGTTTTAGACTTCATCCTCGAATAAGGACATACAAGTCACTACGTCCTTGGTGTGCCCCTGACACCATAGCCCGAGGGCAACACCAAGAACTACGTCTTTGGCTTGATTCTCAGCATTAATTGAGATACGTAGGCATCTTGTGAGGACCGATTTAGTCTCGAAACACAAGTGCAGCCATTAAAGCTCGAAAGCTCATAAATCCTAGCAATTAATATACAAGCACAATTTTTAATCCATAACATTTGGCGCCGTCTGTGGGAAGACAACATCAACCATGGCAAACACACGAAGAACAATTCGCGATCCTCAAATTTCTGATGGACTCCCAATTACCTCTGCAACAGAGACTCAAGGGAGCCAACCCCCGCCAATCACTGGCACTAAAGGGGCAGATGCCCCCATCACCACCACTCAAGGAACGGAAATCCCAATTTCGGTTGAAGGGACGAATCCCCTGCAGATGGTCATTCATGGATCTAATCCACAAGAGACCGTTCATCAGCAACCAATCTCGACTTCTCCACTCATCATGAATGCACCGAGAAGCCTTCAACTCCATACTACTGATCTCCCTCAATACGCGAATCAGACTTTGGGGATGACAAGCTATGGCATGCCCTCTCGACCCATGGCGGTCGGTAGTGGAACTAATCCAATCTACCATGAGGCATATGTGCCCCCTTATATTCAAGGTCTGGGACCCCAAAATCAACAAACTCGCCATATCCCTTTCGTTCAAGATTACTCGGGCCCATACACCGAGGATGAGAGTTATACAACTGGGGAGGATGTCGCCCCAAGAAGGAGACGTTCTTCCCAGACAAATCGGGATCAACCCCAAACTAATAAGGAGAAAATTGCAGCCCATGAGGCAGAGACTGCAAGGCTCAAGAAACTACTTGCTGAGGAGGAGGCCGCTCAATCTCGGGGCCGAACGACTGAAGGGATCCCGATAATCAAATTGGATCCACCGGCAAGAAGAACCAAGAGGGCCGAAGCCCCAAGGGGTGATCCTAGTATTCTGTTGCCCCTAGGAGATCCTGATGATCCTACACCATCGTTTACTCAAGACATCATGAAAACGGCTATATCCAGAAAATTCAAGATGCCTTCGATCAAAGCCTATGATGGAACGGGAGATCCCGCAAATCATGTAAGGACCTTCTCCAATGCACTGCTGTTGCAGCCAACCAACGATGCGGTCAAGTGTAGGGCGTTTCCACAAACCTTGGCAGGCATGGCCCAACACTGGTATAGCTGTCTTCCTCCCAAATCAATTGGGTCTTTCAAGGAACTAAGCAAAGCTTTTATCAATCAGTTCATTAGCGGAAGGGTGCATGAGAAAAGCTCTGCGTCACTAATGGCAATCCAGCAAGGAAAGAATGAAGCCCTAAGGGACTACATCAATCGATTCACTCGAGAGACTTTGAAAGTCCCGGACTTAGAGGACAGAGTGGCTATGATAGCCCTGCAACAAGGAACTACTGATGACCACTTCAAAAGGTCGTTGGCTAAACATCCACCCGATAGCATGCTGAAGCTCCAAGATAGAGTCGGAAAGTATATCAAGGCTGAAGAAAGCATAAGAAAGTATGAACCCACTGCTGGCGGTAGTGGAAACTCAAAGAAAAGAAAGGATGTTCGGGAGTACGACGTCAAGGAAAAGTTTCCCAGAACGTCAAAGGACTCCGATTCTCCACCCAAGAGAAACAATTTTGGGCCAAAGTTTACGGAGTATGCAAGATTGAACACTCCCAGGAGTCAAATTCTGATGGAGATAGCTAAGGAAGGAGATCTCAAATGGCCGAAGCCAATGAGGGATGACATGTCCAAACGGAACCAAAATTAGTTCTGTCGGTTCCACAAAGAAGTCGGTCACGACACCGACGATTGTAGGCAATTGAAAGATGAGATCGAATTTCTGATACGAAGAGGAAAACTCAGCAAATTCACCAAGGATGGAAATCAAGGGAGTCAAAGAGGAAACTATGAAAGGAAGGATTACGACAGAAGGGACAACGACCAAGATCATAACCCTAAGCCCCGAGGGCCAGTCATCAACATGATATTCGGAGGGCCAACTGCTGCTGGGTCCTCCCGAAATTCAAGAAAGGCTTATGCTCGAGAAGTAATGACCGTGGTTGGAGAAGCACCGAAGCGTGCCAGAACAGAAGTGTCAATAGGTTTTGATGATTCAGACTTGGAAGGGGTGAAGTTCCCCCACGATGACCCTCTAGTCATCATACCTGTGATTGGCAATTCCGAAACAAAGAGAGTCCTAGTCGACAATGGAGCCTCAGTGGACATCTTGTTCCATGATGCTTTCATCAAGATGGGCTACACTGACTCTCAGTTGACACCCTCGAATATGCCCATATATGAATTCAATGGAGTGGAGTCAAAGGTGGAAGGCACTATCCAACTCCCAATGACCATGGGGCAAGGGATGAATACGTCTACTCAAATGCTGAATTTCATAGTTATAAAGGCAACTTCAACCTACAATAAAATCCTGGGAAGGACTGGTCTTCATTCGTTCAAGGCCGTTGCCTCATCTTATCATCTGAAAATCAAGTTCCCAACGAGGAATGGGATTGGTGAAGAACGAGGAGACCAAAAGATGGCTAGAAGTTGTTATGTAGCCGCGTTAAGGCCTGATGGAATCGGGGGGCAAGTTCTCCCAATTGAAGACATGGATACTGGCGACAATGAGGACCAAAGAGGGAAACCAGCTGAGGATTTAATCCCCATTCCCTTAGTCCCTGGTGAACCAGAGAAGGTGACTTACGTTGGGGCACTACTGCCCGAACCATTGAAAAGCAAACTCATATCTTTTCTTCAAGAGAACAATGACATTTTTGATTGGACAGCGGCCGACATACCAGGGATCGATCTCCAATTGATAACTCACAAATTGAATGTGGATCCAGAAAGGAAGACGGTGAAACAAAAGAAGAGAAGTTTTGCTCCAGAGAGGCCTGAAGCCATAAAACAAGAAGTTGAAAAGCTTTTAGAAGCCGGGTTCATTGAGGAAATTCAATTCCCAGAATGGTTGGCTAACTCGGTGATGGTCAAAAAAGCTAATGGAAAGTGGAGGATGTGCGTCGAGTTCACCGATTTGAATGATGCATGTCCTAAGGATTGTTTTCCCTTACCAAGGATTGATGCACTAATAGATGCAACAGCTGGGCACGAGATGCTAAGTTTCATGGATGACTTTAGTGGATACAACCAAATCAAGATGCACAAAGATGACATCTCCAAGGTATCATTCATCACTGACTTTGGTGTTTTCTGTTACTTAGTCATGGCATTTGGACTTAAGAATGCAGGGGCAACCTACCAAAGATTGGTGAACAAAATTTTTGAACACCTAATTGGAAAAACCATGGAGGTCTACGTAGATGACATGCTAGTCAAGAGCCTCGATAAGGCCGATCACATTGAGCACCTCCGAGAGGCATTTGAAGTGCTAAGGCACCACAAGATGATGTTAAATCCAGCTAAGTGTGCCTTTGGTGTAGGCTCGGGAAAGTTTTTAGGCCTGATGGTTTCCAAGAGAGGGATTGAGGCCAATCCCGACAAAATCAAAGCAATTCTAGATATGGAACCTCCACGGACTATCAAAGAAGTCCAGAAACTAACGGAAAGAGTGGCAGCGCTGGGAAGATTCATCTCCAAGTCAGGAGAAAAGTGCTTAACTTTCTTCAAAGCACTTAAGAAGGTGAATTTTTTTGAATGAACAACTGAAAGCCAAGAGGCCTTTGAAGCATTGAAGAAATACATGGCTGAACCACCACTATTGGCCAAACCAAAACCAGGAGAGGTTCTTTATCTGTACTTCGCAGTATCCAACACTGCCCTTGGAGATGTTTTGGTAAAAGAAGGGTTGAAGGTTCAGAAACCCATCTACTACGTGAGCAAGATCCTACATGGGGCAGAAATAAACTACTCTGCAATAGAGAAGTTTGCCTTAGCCTTGATTATGGCCTCAAGAAAACTACGTCCATACTTCTAGGCACACAAGATAGAGGTTTTGACCAATCAACCTCTAAGAAACATCTTGCACAGCCCTCAAGTAAGTGGAAGATTGATTAAATGGACCATTGAACTAGGGGAATCTGACATCAAATACAAGCCTCGAACGACCATAAAAGCTCAAGCATTCGCTGACTTCATGGTTGAATGTACCATCGACAACCAAGAAGTCGGGGGGCAGGAAGTGACAGTGGAAGACAAGGAATTTGAAGAAATAGTCTCCAAAGAATGTTGGGTGCTCTATTTTGATGGAGCATCAAAAACAAAATCAAGTGGAGCCGGTTTAGTGCTACAAAGTCCTGATGGATTCCTCATAGAGTACGCACTAAAATTGGACTTCCCAACGACAAACAACGAAGCTGAATATGAAGCTCTGATAGCTGGCTTAGGGCTGGCTGGAGCCTTGAGAGTCAAAACTCTGAAAGTATGTGGAGACTCGAGGCTAGTGGTTTCCCAAGTAAATGGGGAGTTTGAAGCCAGAGATGAAATCATGGCCAAGTACTTAAAGCTTGTCAAAGTAATCATGACTCAATTTGACAAATGCTATGTAGAGCACATTCCAAGGGAAGAAAACATGAAGGCTGATGCCTTGTCTAAGTTTGCTTCTTCAGAAATTGAAAACAATGCAGGGAGTGTATACTTCTAAGTCTTAAAGACCCCAAGCATCAACGGAAAGTTGGTAGCACCCATTGATGTTGCTAGTTGTTGGATGGATCCCATCAAAGCTCATCTGGAAACTGGGTGGCTACCCAACGACACTTCAGAAGCAAGAAAGCTATATGTGAGAGCACTAAGGTATGCCTTGATTGAGGGAATTCTATACAAGAAGTCTTTCATCATTCCTTATCTGAAATGCTTGAGACCTCAAGAGGCAGAATTGGCCCTAAAGGAAGTACATGAAGGAATTTGTGGGCAGCACTTGGGGGGCAGAGCCCTTGCCCATAAAATCTCTCGTCTAGGTTTCTACTGGCCAAGCATACTTGCTGATGCTAAAAGCTACGTGAAGAAATGTGAAAGGTGCCAGAAGCATGCACCGGTGGTTAGGCAACCACCAGAGATGTTGACATCCATAAACTCACCGATTCCATTTGCTATGTGGGGAATGGATATACTTGGACCTTTTCCAATGGCAAGTGCACAACGAAAATTCTTAATAGTAGCAATCGACTACTTCACCAAGTGGATTGAGGCTAAACCATTAGCCAAGATAACCACCAAACAAGTGATGCACTTCTTCTGGGAAAGTATAATTTGCAGATATGGAATCCCACGAATCCTGGTTACGGACAATGGAACTCAGTTTAACAATGATGAGTTCAAGAAATATTGTGAAGAAAATGATATCCAACTGCGCTTCACCTCTGTTGCTCATCCTCAAGCAAATGGGCAAGCTGAGGTTGTAAATCGAATTATCATAGATGGACTAAAGAAAAGAGTTGAACGCTCCAGAAATAATTGGGTAGACGAATTGCTCCCCATACTTTGGGCATATCGTACTACCTGCAAAGTCACCACTGGAGCAACCCCATTTCTGCTGGCATATGGAGCAGAGGCAGTGGTTCTAGTGGAGATTACTCACACGTCTCCAAGAGTTGAGGCTTATGAACCAGAAACAAATGAAGAAGGCTTGAGGCTAGCTTTGGACCTAATTGACGAAGTTAGAGATGAGGCAAACGCCAAGATAGTCAAACATCAAAAGAAGGCATCTTTCTACTACAACCTAAGGGTTAAAGAAAGGTTCTTTCGACAAGGAGACTTGGTTCTTCGAAAGATTGAGGCATCCGGAGTCGGACAAAAAGGCAAGCTGGCCCCAAATTGGGAAGGACCATATCGCGTTAAAAACGTATTTGGTCGAGGCTCATACAAGCTAGAAACCCTCGAGGGGCATGAGGTGCCAAGGACTTGGCATGCTGCAAACTTAAAAGTTTACTATGTTTAAAGTGTTTCCTGAATGGATTCACTACTAGAAATAAGGTTTGATAAAACCAATCCAAGTTTTTAAACTTGAATATTATGTAAGGGTTGAAACCCCATAAACCTAAGACATTCAGTCCAAACTCCATCATTCGATATGAAAGGCTTGAAGCCAAAACAAGATGGTATAAGACGTAAGAGGCTTATGAAAATGACAAGTTAGCCTCGAATAAGGCAAAATCGTCGTAAATGTGTAGGTCACTCCACACTTTACACCAAAACGATACTCGAAAAACACTAGTGTATATTAAAATCCCCAAAAAAGGGTGGTAAGTCCCAGGTAAGGGATAAAAAGACCCCAAGTCTCGAAAAAGACCGGTATAACTTCTATGAAATCCTAGTGCATTATCATAGACGTTGGGAAGCGCGATCAGCCATTTTAAACCCAGAAAAAGCCCAAATAATTCGAGGCTCAGGCGAATTCAAAGCCTAAACAAGTTAAGGCCCAATAAGGCCCAAAGCTGAAAGTATGAAGTGAAGAATAAAGTGGAAATTCCACTCTTTTATAATCAAAGTGACTGGAAACCCAACCGGTTAAGGAAGGGCAACCGTCTATAGCCAGTTAAGGCCCACAAATCCATTTATGGATTATAGAAATTGAAGCCCAAATAATTTGGGTCTTAGGCGAATTCGAAGCCCAAACAATAAGGCCCAATAAGGCCCAAGGCTGGAATAATTTAAGTCCAATTAAAAATTGGGCTAGTTAAGGCCCAAGAAAGAATGAAATTTGGAATGAAACCAAGGCAAAAACAAGGATAAAAGATTTAAGGTCGAAAAGACATTAAATCGAAATCGTACGACCGAGGTCGAAAACATATGGGAAAACGAGGCCGATTCCAACGACCTCGCTCCCAAATAAAGTCGAAAAATAATGAAAACGAGGTCGAAAAAACCTTAAAACGACATCGAAGGCTCGAAGTCGAAAATATACGAGGAATTAAGGTCGTTTCCATCGACTTCGCACCAAAAATCCAGTCAAAAAATTGAAAATTCGAGGTCGAAAAGACCCTAGATCGAAGTCGATTGATTGAGATCGAAAATACACTATAAATCGAGCTCGAACCCCTCGACCTTACACCCAAGTGAGGTCGAAAACAGAAGGATTCGAGGTCAAAAGAATGAGGTCGAAAATGGCTTGTTAATCGAGGTCGAAAGCTTCGACCTCACAACCAATTGAGGTCGAAAAAGCTCGACTTCGAGGTTGAATACTCGAGATCGAAGACTCGAGATCGAAGATACATTGGGATCGAGGTCGAACGACCGAGGTCGAAAAAGACTTAAGAATCGAGGTCGAAACCTTCTACCTCACTCCAGTCGAGGTCGAAATCCAGGTCGAATTTCAGGTCGAAAATGACCTGTTTTCTGGTCGAAAAGGAGGTCAAAAATGACCTGTTTTCTGGTCGAAAAGGAGGTCAAAAATGACCTAATTTGAGGTCGAAAATGCCCTTAAAATGGAAAATTTTGAGGAAAAACACGTTATAACTTCTACGAAAACCCCAAGAAGATTTTACTAGAAGTTGGGGGGCAAATGATATGGATAGAAAACTAATTATAGAAATATAATTGCTGATTCTTTGGAAAGGCCAAGTATTTAAGGCCGGCCCAAAACCCAGATTATTTATTAATTTCATAATTAATAAATAGGGAAAATATACAGCTCATAAAAAGAGTCCAAAATATGGTAAATTCATTAAAGAAGGATCCAGAATCCCTATTAAAGGCAATTAATGAGTCATAGCCTTTATCAACAAGGAAACGAATTCTCCAGCAAGAAATACAATGTTTATCCATTATCAATAAGGAGACTTATTCGCTAAGACTCCTAAACATACCATAAATACTAGGCTCTAGACGCCTATATAAGGACCCTGATCCTACAATCAGAACTACGTTTTGGACACAGCTCCATACGTCATCTACTATGTTTTGGACACAGCTCCATACGTCATCTACTATGTTTTGGACACAGCTCCATACGTCATCTACAACGTTTTAGACTTCATCCTCGAATAAGGACATACAAGTCACTACGTCCTTGGTGTGCCCCTGACACCATAGCCCGAGGGCAACACCAAGAACTACGTCTTTGGCTTGATTCTCAGCATTAATTGAGATACGTAGGCATCTTGTGAGGACCGATTTAGTCTCGAAACACAAGTGCAGCCATTAAAGCTCGAAAGCTCATAAATCCTAGCAATTAATATACAAGCACAGTTTTTAATCCATAACAATAGGATAGAAAAAATCTCAATTTTCTTTTAAATATTTATTAATAGAGGAAACATAATATAGAATTTTAATATTCTTTCTTTTATCAATTTTAATTCAATAAAATTAAAGTTCCTTATTTAAATTTGAATTTATAGGATAGAAAAAATCTCAATTGTCTTTTAAATCTTTGATAATGGAGGAAACTAAATATACAATTTTAATTCAATAAAATTAAATTTTCTAATTTAAATTGGAATTTATAGGATAGAAAAATATCAAATACCTTTTAAATCTTTCTAATTTTATTCAAGCTAAATTCTCAAGAAATTTTAATGCCTTTGAAATGTCCAAATTGCCCTTGTGTTTACTATTTTTAAAAAAATTGTTGTTGAGAGGATTCGAACTTGGGTCTATGCAATAATTTACACCTCCTCTTGCCACCACACCACTCAATTATATGTGTTGTCAATTACACACATCATATGTGTGTGCGTCGTGTGAGTAAATAAATATTTGGTATTATTATTATTATTATTATTATTATTATTATTATTATTATTATTATTATTATTATTATTATTATTATTATATATCTATTTTATTATAGCCCAATAAAAGCAATGATACATGATACATTTAATCTAATCTAAATTGGTGAGATATTTTATTTAATTTAAAATATCTAAATTTCCCTTGTGTTTACTCTTTTTTCTAAAAACAAATTGTTAATGAATGGAATCGAACTTGGGTTTATGCACTAATTTGCCCATCTTCCTACCATAGCACTACTCAGTCATACATGTTCTATATCAAACACATTATATGTATATGTGTGTGTCGCGTGAGTAGAGGGGTATTTGGTATCTATTATTATATCGATTAACATAATCTTATAATTGGTGAGATAATTTAACTATGAGATATTTTGTGCATGATTTGAACTGACTAACTTTCCCCTGTGTTTATTATTTATTAGAAAAAGTTGTTTGTAGAAATTGAACTTGAGTTTATCTATTAACTGAAACATCTTTATATCACTAGACTATAAAATCACATATTGTTAGAACTTCACGCGAAATATGTGAGTGTCATTTGATAGAAGACATTTTATTTAAATTCAAAATATATAAAAATAATTATGTAGCTAAATTGAACTTAGGTTATATCTTTAACTTGTACATTTTCATACCACTAAGCACAAAGGCACATATGTTGTGAATCATACACATATGTGTGCAGGGGCAAACCTACATTCAGACCGGACGTGGCCTTGACCGCCCCCAACTTGTCGGGTTATGTTTTATGTAATGTCAACAACATCAAGAGTCAAGGTCACATAATACAATGAAAAGGCCATTTTAATCACCCTTAGTTAAGTAGAGATGAAAATATACATAAAAAACGAAGTTGCATTGAGTAAGAGGTAAAAAAGATAATCGTGTATATACAATATATAACCCCGTGTATATAGGATGTACAGGGAAGATAAGAAGTCGTTGAATCATGGATGATAAGACTGTAGTATTCTACTATTTTGTACTTATTTGTAAAATTATATGAAAAAATTTGTTAAAAAAATATAAAAGGTACTCTATATAATATTTTTAGTTATAAAAAATATAAAAGGTACTCTATATAATATTTTTAGGATTTTATCTAACGGTTCTAATTGATTTCTATTTTGTCCTAATTTGTAAAACTTATATGAAAAAAATTAGTTGAAAAAATATAAAAGGTACTATATATAATATTTTTAGTTATACACAATATAAAGGGTACTCTATATAATATTTTTAGTATTTTATCTAACGGTTCTCATTGATTTGATTGGAAATAGCTAACGGTTGTGGAATGAGTGAACAAACCATGGGGGACCAGACTATCAACCAAACTTTTATTATTCCGTCTATTATATAATAGTATAGATAAATAATGTTGTTAGAAAAGAGAAATTTTAGTTATAAAAAAATATAAAAGGTACTCTATATAAAATTTGTAGTATTTTATTTAACGGTTCCCATTGATTTGATTGGAAATATATAACGACTGTGGATCTAACGATTCTCATTGATTTGATGGGAAAGGTACTTAATTCACGTGAACATACTAGAAAATTCATTATATATTAAATTTTAATATTATGCATGTACACATTCTACAATGCAAATTACATTTCACAAATAAGAAAATGTTTCATTGTACACATTCTACAATAAAAATTACATTTCACAAACAAGAAAATTTATCATTCGCTCAATAAGTTAAATTAGTAAAATCGTGCAGGTTAATGTCTTGTATGTAAGATAATCATATTTTGACATAGATCTTACACATAACAAATATCATAAGTATGGAATTTACTCATTTCTTAACTCAAAAACACTTCAACCAAGGATACTTTTCAACGCTAACTATCTCACTACAGTGATCAACTCCAGCTTTTGTACCCACAATGAGACGTCTGTCAAACGATGTATAAATTATCATAAACACCAAACTACTTAGAAATTAAAATAATTATGCTAGATAGTGACCCGTGCCTTGCACGGGTTTTCATGCTAGTATTTACTAATGGAGGAAACTGATATACAATTTTAAAATTCTTTCCTTTCTCAATTTTTATTCAATAAAATGAAAGTTCCTTATATAAATTTGAATTTATAGGATAGAAAAAAAATCTCAATTTCCTTTTAAATCTTTACTAATGGGGGAAACAGAATATAAAATTTTAATATTCTTTCCTTCCTCAGTTTTAATTCAATAAAATTAAAGTTCCTTATTTAAATTTGAATTTATAGGATAGAAAAAATCGCAATTGTCTTTTTAATATTTGTTAATGGGGGAAACTAAATATACAATTTTAAATATTCTTTCCATTAAAATTTTTAATAATGGAGGAAAGTAAATATACCATTTTAATATTCGATATCTTTATCTTTTTATCTTTTCCATCTTTATCTTCTTTTTCCTTTTATTTATCTTCTTCTTTTTATATACTAGCTTAAAACCCGTGCAATGCACGGATTGTTTTTAATTATTGTTATTTCAATATTGATATTTTAATATTTTATTAATTGTATTTATTAAAAAAATTAAATATGTATGTTAAAATAGGTAAACCTTTTTAATAATTAAAAGTATTAAAATAGGTTTAAACATATTTTGGACATCTATATCTTTTTATTAATATTCAACATCTTTACCATTTTAGCTTATCAATCTTTATCTTATTTCTTTTTTATTTATCTTCTTATTTATATATATAAGGAACTGAATATATAATTTTAATATTCTTCTTGATTAAAAGATATCTCATTTGTTTTTTCAAATCTTTCCTAATGAAGGAAACTTAATATACAATTTTAATATTTTTGCCTTTGAAATCTTGACTAATGGATATTCTTCTAAAACTTTTTTCCCAAATTTTAAAATTGAAAAATACTTTTACTAATACTTTCCTAAATTTCTTTTCGGCACAAATTTGAAACTTATTACAAAAATTTACCTTAATTATTCAATAACACGAGAAAGCATTATTGAGAGAAAACATGCTTAACGAGCTGACCCAATAAATTTAACGAGAGAGCGTGTTATTGAGAAAAAAACATGTTTAACATGATATAATTTTAGGAGACATTCCTTATTTACACTCAAATTTTTAGGGAAGCCAATAAATATATAAAAATCCAATCCTATTTAAAATTTAATCAAACAAATATTACCTTTTTTTCTCAACTAACTTAGATCATATTTAAGTTTTAATCAATTTTTCTAGAGTTTCACTATTTTAATTTAATTCAAATTTTTGGCGAAGACAATAATATATAAAATTCAATTTTATTTAAAATTTAATTAAACAAAAATATTTTTTTTCTCAACTAAATTAAATCCTATTTAATTTTTAATCTAATTTTCTAGAGTTTCTCTATTTTAATTCAATAAAATTAAATTATCTTACTTAGATTTGAATTTATAGGAAATACAATAAATATATAAAAATCAATTTTTTTAGAATTTAATCTTTATTATAACGTTATATTACAATCATGTTTACGATTTAATCTTTATTAGAACTTTATATTATAATTCTATTTATAATTTAATCTTTATTATATCTTAAATTGCCAATAAAATCATGGCATACTGATTATTTTTTCTCACGTCACAAATTTGAGGATTTTATGATAACCCGTATGCATTAATAACATTGCATATTAATGATAATTGTTTGTATATTTTAATTTCTAAAACGTTTTATTATGATGTCTAAGAATATTAAAGAAATTTGTAATTTTGTGATAATACAAATAGTTTTACGTCACAAATTTGAGGATTTTATGATAACCAGTGTGCATTAATAACATTGCATATCAATCATAACTATTTGTATATTTTAATTTCTAAAAAGTTTTATTATGACGTCTAAGAATATTTAAGAAATTTACAATTTTGTGATAATACAAATAGTTGAATTTTGAAGCGGTGGTTAGTACTTCAAGTTTTATTATTGCTTAATTTTAATATTTTTAATTTATATGTATTTAGTGCGGGGCGTCGGCTCAAGAAAGTATGACACAAAATCGGCATATAAAGTTTAGGGATATTTAAGAAAGATTTTGATGCATTTTGGTGCCAAAGTTTGCACCGAGTTCCAAAATGGTGGCTAAAGTTTGAAAATTGTAAATCGATGGCCAAAGTTTTTACCAAGTTTCAAAATAGTGGCTGTACTTTCAGATTTACAAATCGGTAGCCATACTTTATACCGTATTCCAAAAAGGTGATCGTGCTTTAATAATTTAACAAATAAAAAAAATAAAAAAACGAAAATATTATTGAAAAATAATTAATTTAAAATTTTTAAAAATAATATTGATTCAACAGGAACACCAAAATATTCATCCGAAGTTTTAAAAAAAGATCATCGAGTCTAAATAATTCTCAAAAAGGAGTTATATGTATTTATTCAACGAGCGTCGGCTCAAGAAACATGACACAAAATCGGCATATACAGTCTAGGGGATATAAAGATAATTTTTTGATAATACAAACGATTGAAGAATTAAATGGTGGTTAATACTTAAATTTATATTACTACATATATTTAGTATTTTTTTTTATATGTATTTAGTGTAACGTGTGTCGCCTCAAGAAAATATGATACAAAATCGACATAAAAATATGTTAGTAGTTTATTTTATTGTTTATGTATGTTATTTTGTAAAATATTGTGTTCGCTATTTATATATACTAACATATAGCCGTACCATGTACGAGTTTTTTAATATATTTTATTAATTAATTAAACAATTAAAAGATATATTTGGATGTATTGATCAATTATATATATTATTAACTATTGAAAGATTTCGTGTAAGATATTAATGAAAGTGTATTAATGATTGAAAGATATTGTACAATTGGTATCTTTAGGTGTGGTTTGGAAAGGTAATATTGTTAATAAAAAGATAACATATTAATTTAAAAAGTTAACATTAATGATTGAAAGATATAATCTAATTACTATTTTTAGATTTGTTTATAAAAAAGATAGTATGTTTTAATTAAAAGGTAACATGTTTTTAATGATTGAAAAATATAACATAATTAGTATTTTTAAGTGTGCTTATAAAAGATAGTGCTTTTTTAACTAAAAAGTAATATGTTTTGGTTAGAAAAGGCAATATCATATTATTTATAAATTAAAATGACTGAAAACATGAAAACCAAAATTTTCAATGAAATGGTTATTATATAATAGTATACATTATATATATTTTTTCTTAAATAATTAATATTTTAAAATTTTACAAAACATTTATAAGGCCGCTGCGAAGCGCGGCTTAGTCGACTAGTACTTATATAAAGGAGAAGACAGGGGCGGTGAGGTAGCGCCTCTAGAATCGCTCCGTTCTATTTTTCTAATTTTCTCAATTTTTTACAATTTTTAATTTTAATAATTACAACTTCCTTTATTATTTTCGATTTTGTAGGAAGGAAATTACTTCCTTATTATTTTCGAATTTGTAGGCTTGATAGAAATTTCTTTTATTATTTTCAAACTTAATAGATTTTTCTCAAATCTATCAAGTTGTAATCGCTTCTCAAATCGTTTCGATCTATTTTTCTAATTTTCTCAAATTTTTGAATAATTAATGTTAAAGATTTGAAAATATCTCAATTGACTTTAAAATTTTTACTAATGGAGGAAACTAAATATACAATTATAATATTCTTGCCTTCAAAATCTTTATTAATGGAGAAAACTAAATATACAATTTTAATATTCTTGACTTTAAAATCTTTACTAATAGAAGAAACTAAATTTACAATTTTAATAGTCTCCTAAATTATTTTATTAGAAAATATCTTAATTGCCTTTTAAATTTTTACAAATCGATGAAAGTAAATATACAATTTTAATATTTTTGCTTTTATAATATTAGATAAATCCTTAATTTCTTTCTTAATATTTTCTAACGGAGGAAAGTAAATATAGTATGTTAATATTCTCATATACGCCCTGATCCAATCAATCAATATCTTTATTATATATATAAAGGAAAACCTCAGAAGCTACAGAATCGCCCGATTCATATTTATCTAATTTTTTAGAGCTCCTCTATTTTAAAACATAAAATTAAAACTCCCTTCTTTAAGTCTTATTTTAGGAAAAAAAATCGAAATCTTTTTAAAATTGTATAAAAAATTCATAACCTTTTTAAATTGTATAAATGAAACAATTGTATAAAAGGTAAGTCTACCTCTAATCTTTATTATATATTTTAAGGAAAATTTCCAGTCGCTCTTAAATTGTATCAGAAATACTTATCTTTTTCTCTAAAGCTTATCGGTTTTAATTCAATAAAATTAAATTTCCTTATTTACATTCAACTTTACAGGAAAGACCATAAATATATTAAAGTCAATCATATTTAAAATTTAATTAAACATATATTTTCTTCTTTCCCAACTAACTTAAATTTGCGTTCAAACTCTTTTTTGAGCCTATATATACCTAAACAAAGATTCACAATTTTATCAATTTAATTAGATATCATTGATATTTGAATTCATGTCATAAAAGATGCACATTATAGCTTTTTTTTAATTGACTTTTTGTGTGAATGGATACATATTATGTTTATTCTGTGAATTTGTTTTTTTTAAATAACTAAAATATTAAAATATGTTTTAAAATAAATAAGTAATATTTTGCCTGTGATATTTTTGAAAAAAGAGGGGGGTTTTGTAAGAAAAATAGAAAAAGTAACATATTTTAGTTGAAAAACGATAATTACCTTGCATTTGTTAAAAAAAATAAGTACAGATGTTAAAATTGGTAATTTTTTTAAATAATTTAAAGTATTAAAATAGATTTTAAAATAAATACAGCAAGTAAGTAAGGGTTTGCGCATGATATTTGTGGGAAAAGAGGGCTTTTAGAAAGAAAAAATATAAAAAGTAAACTATTTTAGTTGAAAAATGTAATTGTCCGTGATATTTTTGGAAAAAGGAGGGGATTTTGTTTGAAAAATAGAAAAAATAACATATTTTATCTGAATAATTTAATTGTTTATAAATAAAAATAAATAAGTAATAGTTTATTCGTGATATTTTTGGAAAATTAGGGGGTTTTGTAAGAAAATGTTACATGTTTTAGTTGAAAAAGATAATTGTCTTGCATTTGCTAAAAAATAAGTATACATGTTAAAATAGGTGAATGTTTTCAAATAATTAACAATGTTAAAATAGATTTTAAAATAAATACAGTAAGTAAGTAAGGGTTTGTTCATGATATTTTTAAAAAAAGAGGAGTTTTAATAAGAAAAATGTAAAAAGTAAAATGTTATAGTTGAAAAAGGTAATTATCCATGATATTTTTAGAAAAGTAGAAAATTTTTGTTAGAAAAATAGAAAAAAGTAATATATTTTAGCTGAAGAAGATAATTGATTATAAATAAGTAATGTTATTATTTAATAATATTTTTTAATTGATAAGTTGGGGTAATTAAGTAAAATCAAAAAGTACCATACCCACCAAGATGCACAGATTGTTTTTAATAATTGTTATTTTATTATTTATAGTTTAACACGTTTATTAATTGAATTTGTTAAGAAAAATAGGCTCTTAAAATAGGTAAACTGTTTTTTATATAATTAAAATTATTAACATAAGTTTTAAAATAAATAAGTAAAGGTTTGTCCGTGATATTTCTGGAAAAAAAGAGATTTTAGTAAGGAAAAATAAAAAAGAGGACATTTATTTGTTGAAAAAGATGATTGTCCGTGATTTTTTTGGAAAAGGAGGGGATTTTGTTAGAAAAAAATAGAAAAAGTAATGTATTTTATGTGAAAAAGGTAATTGCCCGTAATTAAAAGTAATAAAATAGTTTTTAAAATAAATAAGTAAAGTAGCCGTGATATTTTTGGAAAAGGAGTGGTTTTAGTAAGGAGAAATAGAACAAATAACATGTTTTAGTTGAAAAGGGTAATTTTCCGTGAATTTTTTAGAAAATAGAGGGGAATTGTTAGAAAAAATAGAAAAGTAATGTATTTTAGCTGAAAAGATAATTGGTTATAAATAATGTTATTATTAATAATATTTTTTCAAAAAATAAGTAAGGGTAAATAAGTAAAATCATGCGACCGACAAACTTTTATTGTTTTGTCTATTCTTAGATAGTTTAAACTTTTTAAAATAATTAAAATGGGTTTTAAAATATTTAAGTAACGATAATTGTCTGTGATTTTATTGATTTCATATTTTTTTTCTTAAATAGTTAATATTTAAAATTTTACAAAAATATAACAGGGCTGCTGCGAAGCGCGGCTTAGTCGACTAGTTCAGTAAAATCACGAAGTACCAAAAAATAGGTACCGCACCGACCAAAATTTTAATGTTTCGTCTTTAATAATAATAGCTTAAAACCCGTGTGATGCACATATTGTTTTTAATAGTTGTTATTTAATTATTTACGTTATATTATTTTATTAATTGCATTTGTTAAAAAAATAAGTAAACATGTTAAAATAGGTAAACTTTTTAAGAAATTAAAAGCATTAAAATAGGTTTTAAAATAAATAATTAAGGGTTTACCGTGATATTTTTGGAAAGATAGGGGTTTTATTAAGTAAAAATAGAAAAGGTAACATGTTTTAGTTAAAAAAAGGTAATTGTTCATGATATTTTTAGAAAAGGAGGAGATTTTGTTAAAAAAATAGAAAAAATAATGTGTTTTAGCTAAAAAAAGGTAATCGATTATAAATATGATATTTTCGGAAAAAGGAGAGGTTTAGTAAGTAAATATAGAATTCATTATAGATTTTAAATAAATAATTAAGGGTTTACACGTTAAATTTTGGAAAATGAGGGGTTTTAGTAAGTAAAATAGAAAAAATAACATGTTTTAGTTAAAAAGGTAATTATTTGTGATATTTTTGGAAAATGAGAGATTTGATTAGAAAAAATAGAAAAGTTAATGTATTTTAGCTGAAAAAAGTAATCGGTTATAAATATGTCTTATTAGTTAATAGTATTTTTTATAGATTAGTAAGGTAATTAAGTAAAATCACGAAGTACCAAAAAACATGTACTAAAAAACAGGTACCGTATCGACCAAACTTTAATGTTTCGTCTTTAATAATACTATCTTATAACCCGTACGATATACGGGTTTTTTTATAAATATTTTTTAAATAATTGAAAAATATAGTATATGATAATTCGGGGTGTGTATTAATGAATAAGGATTAAAATATATAATATCTGATATTTTTGGGGGTGTATTAATGATTAAAAAATATAATATAATTAATATTTTTAGGTGTGTTTTTAAAAGGTAAAATAGTTTAATTAAAAGGTATTGTGGTTTAATTAGTAATAATCAAAAAATATAGTGTATGGTAATTCGGGGTGTGTATTGATAAGTAATAATTAAAATATATAATGTATGATATATTTGGGGGTGTATTAGATTAAAAGATATACTATAATTGATATTTTTAGGTGTGTTTATAAAAGGTAAGATGGTTTAATTAAAAGATAATGTGTTTTAATTAGAAAAGACAATAATTCAATATTAATGATTGAAAAATATAACATACTCCGATTGGTATTTTTAGGTGTGTTTTATAAAAGGTAATATGTGTTAATTAAAAGATAATGTGTTTTAATCAGAAATGGCAATCAGCTAATTACTATTATTTTATTATTTATTAATTAGAATTAAGGATCGAAAATCGAAAACTAAAATTTTCAATGTTTCGACTATTATATTATAGTACAGATTTAATAATTAATATTTTTATTATTTATGTTTTAATATTTTATTAATTGCATTTTTTTTAAAAGTAGGCGTGTTAAGCTTTTTAAAATAATTAAAAGTATTAAAATAGATTTTAAAATAAATAAGTAACCGTTTGCCCGTGATATTTTTGGAAAATGAATGGTTTAGTAAGAAAAAATAAAAAAAGTAACATGTTTGAGTTGGAAAGGTTAATTGCCCGTAATTAAAAGTATTAAAATCGGTTTTAAAATAAATAAGTAAGGGTTTTCCGTGATATTTTTGGAAAGGAGGTGTTTTTGTAAGGGAAAATAGAAAAAGGTTTTAGTTAAAAAAGGTAAGTCAATGATTGTTTTTAGAATAAAAAGAGGATTTTGTTAAAAAAAGATAGAAAAAGTAATGTATTTTAGCTGAAAATGAAATTGGTTATAAATAATGTTATTATTTAATAATATTAATTGTTATTCTTATTATTTACGTTTTAATATTTTATTAATTGCATTTGTTTAAAAAAAGTAGGCATGTTAAAATAGGTAAACTTTTTAAAAAATCAAAAATTTGTTTTAAAAACAAATAAGTAGGCATGTTAAAATAGGTAAACTTTTTAAAAAATTAAAAGTATAAAAATGGATTTTAAAATAGGTACACTTTTAAAATGGATTTTATCCGACAAGCAATTCTACAAACCACCTTTTCTCTCTTAAGCTTGCACAACGAATCCCAACATAGCTACCATAGCGAGCCGTCCTACGTTGTGAAAAACTAATCAGGCAGTTGACAACAAACTTGCACTAAATACTAAAACATAGCAACATAATAGCTAGCATGAAAATTCTCATCCATAAGCCTAACAATTTAAAAAAAAAAATTATTTGCGGACTGATTTAGTAAAAAAACACTTGGTGAGGGCCTTAGAATTTGTGTAAATAAAATTTAGAAAGGAGTTTATACTGGAACCGAAACTAAATGCAACTCAAACTCTGCGACAATAGCTAATGTACCCCAGGTCCATCTTGTCCATATTTTTTACAGTAGAATAAAACGTTGTACAAGTTTTTATAGCGAAAGGTTGATGATCAATTTTAATATTTTTAAGAAAGAAGTAGATTTTGTTAGAAAAATTAGAAAATGTAATGTGTTTTAGCTGAAAAATGTAATTGATTATAAATATGTCATATTATTTAATAATTTTTTTATTGATAAGTAAGGCTAATTAAGTAAAATCACGAAGTACCAAAAAACAGGTACCGTACTGACCAAACTTTTAATGTTTCATCTGTTAGGTCCTGATATGTTTGTAGAAGGGGGGTTGAATACAAACAATATCGTTTAATCGAAATTTGTCCTTTGAATAATTTAACAATTAAGAACAAATTAGTGCGGAATAAAACTGAAACAATATTCAAGTTAAATAAAACTCTATTAAACTTGAAGGGTGTTACAATTCTGATCACTGATTACAATGAACTTGATAAAACAAATCTAGAATAAATTCGACATGAATTTATCTATTTTTGTAATAAAAAGGATCGAATACTAAAAAGTAGTTCGATATAAAATCTAGGGATTATGATCCGCTAGAAAGCTAAAGCAGTACAAGTGAAATGATTCTTATGGATTAAATGCTAAGAACAATTCAAGAATAAATTCACTTGAGAATTGAATGCTTTTCTGTTGAGAAGTTAAGAAGACAGTTGAGAGAAATATGATGTTGAATGTTTCTGTCTTTTTTTTCTGTTGTTGTAATGGAATGATACTTTGTCTTCTGTCTGCTTTTTCTATTTAAACAAACTGCATTGCTTTTCTTTAGTCCACGTGCAAGCCACTAACTCAGAATAGAATTAAGCCTTGGAAGACTTGCAGGAAAACAATGAAATTGGCCTTGGAAGACTTTCGGGAAGACAAAGAATGCATTAGGAAGACAATCGGGAAGACAAGGATTTACACTAGGAAGACAATCGGGAAGACTCACTTGTGAGTCTTCCTAGTTTAAAAAACAGAGTCTTCCTAGTTTAAATCTAAGTCTTCCTAGTTCATTTTTATTCTAATTTAAATAATCAACTAAATATATTATGTATTAAATTAATTCTTTACAGAATTAATTTAATAAATAATTTACTTAATAGTATTAATTATTTATAAGAGAATAAATAGAATTAATTGACTTCTCAATTAATTCCTGAATCACTTAAAACTTAGATAAAGAATAAACAGAATAGTACGTTGACACCCGATGCACTGTCTCGTTCATGAGTGACTAACGAAAATGTCTGTTCTTTATCTGTTTGACTTTAAGCAGTGATTCATTTCCTTCTCATTCAAGAACTCTGCAACCAGTATCTTTTGCTGTCTGTTAGGTCCTGATAAGTTTGTAGAAGGGGGGTTGAATACAAACTATACCGTTTTATCGAAATTTGTTCTTTTAAGATTAAACAATTTAGAACAAATTAATGCGGAATAAAAACTGAAACAATATTCAAGTTAAATAGAAACTCTATTAAACTTGAGGGGTGTTACAATTTTGATCACTGATTACAAAGAACTTGATAAAAGAAATCTAGAATAAATTCGACATGAATTTATCTATTTTTGTAATAAAAAGGATCGAATACTAAACAGTAGTTCGATATAAAATCTAGGGATTATGATTCACTAGAAAGTCAAAGAAGTACAAGTGAATTGATTCTCAAGGATTAAATGTTACAAACAAACAAGAATTAAGTTCACTGGTAGAAAATGAATGCTCGGACAGTTGAGGAATAAAGACTGTGAAGGAATGTAATGTTTTGATCTTCTGTGTCTTTTTTTGTAAATGGAATGATAAAGTAATGTCTTCTGTTGCCTTGTATTTATACTGAACACATGACCATTTCTTTTTAATCAAAACCCACGTGCAAATCATTTAAACAGAACACAATTTGCACTAGGAAGACTATCATGAAAACAATCAAATTAGCCTTGGAAGACTCTCGGGAAGACAGTGATTGTATTAAGAAGACAATCGGGAAGACAATGGATTGGCCTAGGAAGACAATCGGGAAGACTCACTTGTGAGTCTTCCTAGTTTAATAAACTAAGTCTTCCTAGTTCAAACCTAAGTCTTCCTAGTTCAAATTTAAATAATTAACTAAATAAATTATGTATTAAATTAATTCTTTGCAGAATCAAATTAATAAATAATATACTTAATAATATTAATTATTTATAAGAGAATAAATAGAATTAGTTGACTTCTCAAACAATTCCAGAATCACTTAAAACTTAGATAAATAACAAACACAATAGTACGTTGACACTCGATGCACTGTCTGGTTCATGAGTGACTAACGACAATGTCTGTTCTTTATCTGTTTGACTTTAAGCAGTGATTCACTTCCTTCTCATTCAAGAACTCCGTAACCAGTATCTTTTTCTGTCACCACTTGAAATCTCCGTCACTTTAATAAATCCACTGAGCTTGAATACTTCACTGAGGCTTGATCAATAAATTGAGCTTCTTTCAATGTAGAATCACTTCAAGTCTGTAGATGACTTTAATCTTCATTCTTTGATAGATATAATCTTCTGAGATTCCTGTGACATTTGATTTTTATTATTTACTTATTACATCTTAATTAAAGTTGAGTAGAATCCTCGGTGTTTACAAATAGGCCTAGACATATGCCTTTCAATCTCCCCTATTTGTTTGTTAGACAATAACAACCAAATACTCTAGAGGATAACTCAACTAAAACAAGAAAAGATAAGACTTTTAAGAGCCAAGCAAATAATAAAAAGTTCTGGATTAAATATAACAATTTCCAGATTCAAACAATAAAGATAAATACAAGATAGATGTTCCTCTAGCCTGAACATATGAATACATTTCCCTATCTTGATTTACCTAGCTCTAAACATATAACATTTACAAATTGAGCTAACTACATCATGCCTTTAGTCTCTAATTTCACCTTCTTCAGCTTCTGCCAAGGTGACTAGAAGATCTTTGTCAAGGACACGATCACTTTCAGAAACCACACCACTTGGCATTACTGGTTGATTGGTGATCTTCTTCAATCTTTTCTTCATCTGAGCATACCTTGGTACTTTCTCCGTGCAGTAGTCTGAAATCATATCAGCAACTTCAGACTTTTCTACAGTAGCAAACCCAGATGTTCTCAGAAGATTCTCCAACTTCACCAGTTGCATTGCAGTCTGTAGCTTCAAAGAATCAGGATCCAGCCTTACAGTCTCCAAAGTTGTACCTCTGTAGATTTTGACTTCATAAGGAAAATGTACAACTTGAGGGCTGGCCTTCATAGCAGAATCTCTCAGCCGGTCATACAGAAGCTCGTTCAAGCAAGAAGATCTCTTAACCTTACTCATCAGAATCCACAATTCAGAGAGAGATCTTCTTTGGAGTAGTTCAAGAGAAACAGTGAATGACCCTTCAAGAGCACTTGAGACATAGATCAACAGTTCTTGTCTTACTTGATCAAATGCAGACGTAATCCTTAAGATATCTTCCTTCAATGCCTTCATATATAATGAGTTGTCTGGATTAACAATTCTGATTTTCTCAAGCAGCTTCAGAAAAGTAGCATCATTGTTTGTGCCTCTCTGAGGGATATCAAACATCTCCCTTGCTTTATCCCAATTGCTTCCTTGCTTCATCCTCACATCCAATCTCCTTTCTTTGACATGAATACTATGAAGACGTTGTTTGTCTTCATGTTCAGCCTTTTGAAATTTCAGCTTTTGAGATATGATGTCGGAGACCTTAGCATTCTCATCCTCCTTTCTCCTTAGTTCTGCCTGTTGCTTCTTCAAATCCTTTTGAAACAAAGGGTCAGGTGTATATAATTCAGCTTCATCTTCCCAATCGTCAAAATTGGCTGCCTCCTCAACCTCCTCCTCACCAAAAGCTTCTTCAGGTATGGTCTTCTCCAGATCACCAGATGTGTCAAAGTGGAAGTCATCCTGTTCACCATGGTAGTAGTAGGCATCATCAAAAGCAGACTCCTCCATTGATTGTTTACCTTTCCCCTTATCTTTCTCCTTCTCCCCCTTAGTTGAGGAATCCTCTACAGTTTGAGCTGTGGAAGCCCTAGGATTCACCTCAGATGTCCTCCTTATCTCTCCTCTTTCTCTACTATCTCCTCTTTCATCAGCATCATCCTCATCCTCATCATCTCCCTCAAAGAAAGTTCTTTGCTCTTCAGTAGGTTGATGTGATTTCTTGATCATATAGTATAGGTGCTTCATCCCTTCATTAAGATGCTTCATTCCTCCTTCAATCTTAGACATCCTTTCTTCATTAAACCTCTGGTTTTCATCAGATGTTTGCAGAATAAAGTCCACCTTGTTAGAAATAGAAGCAATCTCCTTGACATTCTCTGATATCTGAGCATTTGACGTTGTAAGTTCAGAGATGTCTGAAGCCACCAGCACTTGAGATTGTTGGATTGAATTCAGCTTCGGGAGTAGATTAATCTTCAATCCTTCCAGGTCATCTTTCACAGTACCCAGCTGATTTGATACAGAGGAGGTAGATTGTGCAACCACTTGTGCTTTCAGAAGATTGTTCTCAGCCTGGGTTTCTTGTAACTTCCTTTGGAGATCAGCTAGCTGGTTCAATAACAAAGCAGTGTTTGTGTCAGTGTGTGCACTCACTTCAATTGCTCTCAGTGGTGTTTCACTCAACTCATGTGCTTGTGTTTCACTCGGTGTTTGATTCATATCTCTCACCACTAACTGTCTTTCCAGATTTTTAGAAGATGTACCTGCATTAAAAATCACCCTAGCCCCTTCAAGAGAGGTCAGTGGTGGTGCAATGGGAGTTCGCAATTCCCGATCCCTGAATGAGTCTGTCAAAATATTTGACATTGTATACTGAATTTCTTCAGGGACAGACTCATCAGGTTGCCTTTCACTTTCTCCAGTATAAACTGCGAGTGAAAAATCCCTTAGGGGAGCCAGAGATGTTCCCTCTGGGAGGGGAGAAAATGATTCTATTTGAGTTGGCGAAGAATCAGATTTTCCCTCAGATGCCTGTGAAGGCACTTCTACCGTAACTATGGTAGGCACTGTTTCAAAATCAAAAGTAAAGTGCTCTCCTGACATGGTGTCCTGAGTGTCATCTATATGGATATCTTCTCCCATTGTGAGTAATGGGAGTGTGCTTGACTCAGTACAAGATGCCATGGCCCTATGGCGAATTTCAATAGATCCACCCTGTTGAGAGGATGTCTCCAGAGACTGTGTAGTGGCTATATCAATGTCCATATCCTTTTGAGAGGATACAGATGGGCTTACAGTTGTCTCCCTATAGGTTCTTCTTTTCTTTAAGGGTGGAGACAGAGCTGTGGGAACACTCATTGCAGTTATTTCTCTAACACTTCTTGAACTGGTTTGACTATTAAGCTCAGGTTGAGTATCAGGAGTGTTTGACTCTCTGTTTGGCTCTATGACCTTGGTCAGAGACTGTGGTTCTACAATCTCTGGGTCAGCCCTAACGACCACTTGGGTTTGAATTAAAGAACCAGAAGAAGATGCAGGGTTAGGAATAACTACCTGTAGTGGTACTGGATGTGATTCAGGAACTTGTTCACCAAAGATAGGAAGATGAATAAATTTACTCATCAGTGGTGAAACAAGAACAGGTATATTGAGGAATTTGGATGAGACATCAAGTCTGGTGTAGAATTTGGTGTATGTGGTTGGAGAGGTTTCAAATCGTGCTTCTCGAAACAGTTCTACCTGCTCAGCAGTGAGAAGATGATTAATGATAAGAGTTAGAAACCGAGGGTACCAACACTTTACTTTCACACCATTATCAGAATCTCTCCTAGAGTGAGCAAGCCTGTTGAGCAATAGGTTCCACAGAATCTTAGCAAAGTTCAATCTACGACCAAATACTATAGCATAGGCAATATATTGATTAAGACTGGTAATGCAATGAAAGTTTGTTTTTGTGCAGTTACCAAATACCCTAGCTATAGTATCAAAGAACAGATCCCATTCCCTTACAACAAAACTTTTGGACATCTTAACCATTTGTAAGGGACCCTGATAATGAATATTCACGAAGAACTGTGATAACTCATCATCAGTGGGTAAAGGATCAAACCTGTCCTTTGGGAAATGCAACACATCACAGAATAACTCAAAAGTGACTTTGTATTTCTGGTTTAAAATATTAAACGAAAAAGATTTTGAATTTCCAGCAATAACAACACTTGAACACAAAAACCTTAAAGGATCAATTTTTAGAGGTGCATTGGCACAAATAGCATGACTGATACACGTCTCGCTATTTAAAAATTGAATCCAAGGTCTAAAGCGTTCCACCTTGCATTTTACAGGATCAAAATACCCAACATAATTATTTAACACAAGTTCAAAATTAGGATCCATTTAGATAAAACAAGAAATTTTAATCAATTTAAAATAAAATTAAAATTTTAGGGATTTTTAGAATTAATTAAAATTAATCAAAATCCACAAAATTAAATTCTATTTAAAATTAACCAATTTTAAATTTTAAATCCCAAAAGTCGAACTTAGAATTTTGAAATGCAAAAAGAATATTGGGCACTTGAATCTCAAGAACACACACAGTAAACACACACAGATTTACTCTCACAGAAACACAAGATCACTAACACAGGTAATCACTTAGCAAGAAAAGAACAATCAAGTCGAATTGATTTAAAAAAAAAAAGAAAAATTTAGCAGCACTTCGACTTAACAGATTGATTTTAAGAGAATGAAAAGTGTTTTGCTAAGTAAATACTTGAGCAATATTGAAACAAGATCAATGGTTTCTGCAGAATTGATAGAATTCGAAAGGGGAGAGTTTGAAAAACTGATAAGGCAAAAAAAACTGAATGGAAAATGCGTATGTATGCAGTGTATGTATATATATAATTTAAGAATAAACTGAAAAGGAAAAGAAATATGAACAGGTTTTTTTTTAAATTTGTATTGGGAAGACAATCGGGAAGACTTAGAATAGTCTTCCTGGTAGTCTTCCTAATACAAATTAGTAAGTTTTCCGAAAAGAAATAAAAGAAAAATCAGAAAATAAAACTAATATTTCTAAGTCTTCCCGATAGTCTTCCTAGTTTAAAAACTGGGAAGACTTAGGAAAAGACTTAAATTAAAAAGGAAAAAAAACAAAACAAAAAAAAACAAAACACTAAGTTTACCCGGTAGTCTTCCTAGTGTTAAACTGGGAAGACTTAGAATAAACTGAGAATAAAATTAAAATAAATACAGAAAAATCCCTTGTTTTCCCGGTAGTCTTCCTAGTGTAAAACTGGGAAGACTTACAGAAAAACTCAGAATTAAATTGAATTATTTACAGAAAAATGCAGAATTAATATAAAAATGCATGAAATATACTTAAAAATCTAGAAACATTCACAGAAAATTCTATAAATCCTATAAAAATATGCAGAATATTATAGAAATGCATAAAATTAATATAAACTTGCAGAAATATTTAAACAACAATATTTACAATCTGAAAAATATCTAAATAATTCTAAATAAATATATTTTCAATAAAAATACATTTCTCCACTTAAAAAATATGAGAAAAATATTTTTAAAGAAAATAAAATATTCAGAACTATTTAAATCAACAAGCATGCAATTATTAACAAGAATAAACAGTAAAATCACTAAACAACCACAAGAGAAAAATGATTTTTAGATAAGAACAAACAGACAGAGATATTTTCAATCACTAAGACTGTTCAACATACCCAACTTACTAACTAACTTAGTAAATGTGGATTCGTCAAGAGATTTAGTGAATATATCTGCAGTTTGTTCTTCTGTGGGTACAAAATGTAACTCCACAGTTCCATTCATGACATGTTCTCTGATGAAATGATACCTGATATCAATGTGCTTTGTTCTCAAGTGTTGTACAGGGTTGTTGGAGATTGCTATGGCACTTGTATTATCACATAAAATAGGGATTTTGTTTAATACACATCCATAGTCCTTCAATTGATTCCTTATCCATAGGATCTGAGCACAACAGCTTCCAGCAACAATATATTCAGCTTCTGCTCTTGAATTGGAAACTGTTTATTGTTTCTTGCTATACCAGGAAATCAACCTACCTCCTAGAAATTGACAACTCCCGGAGGTGCTCTTTCTATCAACAACACTACCTGCATAGTCAGAATCTGTATATCCAATAAGATTAAAATCAGAATCTTTAGGGTACCAGATACCTAGATTAGGTGTTCCCTTAAGATATCTCAAGATTCTTTTCACAGCAACGAGATGTACATCTCTGGGGTCCGCTTGGAACCTTGCACACAAGCATGTAGCATACATAATATCTGGTCTACTAGCAGTAAGATAGAGTAAGGAGCCAATCATACCTCTATAGCTTGTAACATCTACCTTGATAGATTTGTCAGAAGCTCCAAGTTTGATTGCTGTTGAAGATGGAGTCCTTGCTGATGCTGAATCCTCCATGTGATATTTCTTGAGGAGTTCTTTGAGATACTTGGATTGACAAATAAATATACCATTTGACCTTTGACTTACTTGCAACCCAAGAAAGAACTTCAGATCACCCATCATACTCATTTCAATCTTACTCTGAATTAGCTTAGCAAATCTCTTACAGAGATCATCATTAGTAGACCCAAATATGATGTCATCCACATAGACTTGGACTAATATCATATCACCTTTATGTTTCTTTGAAAAAAGAGTTTTGTCTATGATACCTCTAACAAAACCATTTTCTAAAAGAAAACCAGAGAGAGTGTCATACCATTTTCTTGGGGCTTGTTTGAGACCATAGATAGCCTTGAAGAGAAAGTACACAAAGTCCAGCAGCTCCTGATTTTCAAAGCCAGGGGGCTGTTCCACATACACTTCTTCATCAAGCTCACCATTCAGGAATGCACTCTTAACATCCATTTGATAGACTTTAAACTTGGAATAAGCCGCAAATGCTAAGAACATCCTGATGGCCTCAAGTCTAGCCACTGGTGCATAGGTTTCATCATAATCAATGCCTTCAGCTTGTGAATACCCTTGTGCAACCAGTCTTGCCTTGTTCCTTGTAACAATGCCATCCTCAACTAGCTTGTTTCTGTATACCCATCTTGTACCAACTACTTTCTTGTTCTTTGGCCTGGGTACCAGCTTCCAGACTTGCTGTTGTTCAAACTGATTGAGTTCATCTTGCATAGCAATCACCCAATCTGGATCAGTCAGTGCCTCCTCAGTTTTCTTTGGCTCCATTTCAGATAGAAATGCTGAATAGTGACATTCATTCTGAGTAGCACTTCTAGTTTTAACTCCAACCTCTGGATCACCAATGATCAGCTCAAAAGGATGAGCTCTATTCCATACAGACTGTCTAGGAAGATTTGATCTTGATGATTCGCCTTGAAATTCACTTTGATGTTGTGAGTGACTAGATGATCCTTCATTTGCTCCCCCTGAGTTGTTGCTTGATTGCCTTGATGATTCTTCTCCAGTGTTGGTGGTATCTCCATTGTTACCAGTGTTTCCACCACCACCACCATGATCATTATCATCATTGTTATTATCATTACCAGCAATAACTTCAGGTGGGGCTACATCATCTGATTTTGAGTCTGGCAAGTCATCAAACTTTAGCTTTTCAGATGTGTCTTCTTTTTGGATATTAGGGAGCTTAGTGTCATCAAAAGTAACATTGACACTTTCCTTTACTGTGTGACTACCAACCAAGTAGACTCTATAAGATCTTCTGGAATAACCAACAAAAATAGCTTCTTGTGCCTTGGCCTCAAACTTGCCACGTTTAACATTGTCATCTAAAAGCACAAAGCATTTTGCTCCAAATACATGAAAGTACTTGACAGTTGGTTTCTTGTTGTTCATGATCTCATACGGAGTCTTCATTAAGTCCTTGTTGATTAAAGTTCGATTCTGAGTATAACAAGCTGTATTAGCTGCTTCAGCCCAAAAGTACATTGGAAGTTTAGACTCACTTAACATAGTCCTTGCAGCTTCAATCAATGTACGATTCTTTCTTTCCACTACTCCATTTTGTTGAGGAGTTCTAGGGGCAGAATACTGTCTTGTTATTCCTTTATCAACACAAAAGTCATTTAGAATTGCATTCTTGAATTCAGTACCATTATCTGACCTTATGGCTCTCACAACGAATCTAGAATCCAGCTCAATCAACTTTATATGGTCAATCACCAGGTGTGGGGTCTCATCCTTGGAATGTAGGAATAAAACCCATGTATATTTAGAAAAGTCATCAACAATCACAAGTGCATATTGTTTCTTTGACATGGACATCACATTAACTGGACCAAACAAATCCATGTGCAGTAGCTGAAGTGGTTCAGTTATTGATGATGTGTCAGTGCCCTTGTGAGAAGCTTTCTTTGACTTTCCTTTCTGACATGCCTCACACAGTCCTTCCTGTGTAAATTCCATCTAAGGCAAACCTCTAACCAATTCCCTCTTGACTAAAGAGTTCATGGTTTTGAAGTTAAGGTGAGACATCTTCTTGTGCCATAGCCAACTCTCATCTGATGAAGCTTTAGCATAGAAACATCTAACTTCATCTTGAGAATCAGAGTGCAGATCAGCTATGAACAAGTCACCTTTCCTTACTCCTTGAAGAGTAGGCTTTCCATTCTTCTTGTGAAGGATCTGACATTTCTCTCTTTCAAAGGAAATAGCATATCCTCTGTCACAGAAATGACTGATGCTGAGAAGATTGAATCTCAGACCTTCCACAAATGATATATCTTCAATGATAACATTTCCAAACTTCAAACAGCCATATCCTTTCGTAACACCCTTGCTGTTATCTCCAAAGGTAACTACTGGGCCAGCTTTCTCAACCAAATCTGATAGCAGGGCTCTATCTCCGGTCATATGCCTTGAACAGCCACTGTCAAGAATCCACATAACACGGTTTACCTGTTTAACTCCCTGCAATATCAAATTGATTAGACCTTCTTCGGAGCCCAAATTTGATTGGGTCCGACATACTTAAAGAACTGGCCTTTGTCAGGCAAAACAACCTTTTTAGCTACAACTACTTCATCCTCTTTCACAAAAGAGCGTTTCCATTTATAGCCAGCCTTAACACATTTCTGAGTAGGCTTAGGGATAAATGAATCCACTCTAGTCTTGGGAGGACTAGTAGTCTTAGCTTTAACATGCTTCTTATTATTAACATGTTGGCGTGGAGCAGTCTTATCTTTAGATACATGCTTTTTATTAAAGTAAGCATACATAACATTAAAAGCACAAGACATGCAATTAATCACACCACATGCTTTATGAGAAGAATTAACAACATGCATGTTATTTCTACAGTTGTTTTGATCCAACTTATGGATATCTGACTTAGTCTTTTTAGTTGTAGCAACTTTGACTGGAATATCAGATATACACTTTTTGGACTGAGCAACTTCTAAAGCAAGATCTTCTTCACGAATCTCCTCTGCAATGATGATAGAGTCTTCATTCAGAGGTTCTGCTTCGGACTCCTTACAGAAGGGTGTTTCAATACCCTTAAGCACATATGGAACACCCCTTCCTTCAGATCTGACTCTACAAGGGGAATTAATTCCAAGCAATCCAATGGCCTCATTATAATCATAACCTATACTGACATGATTACCCATAGCTTGTTTATTGAGAATCTCTTTAGCAGTCTTGCAAGAATTAAAGTAAGCATTGGCTTTAGTCTTCAGCTCACTAATCTCTTTCTTAAGAATGGTTTCCAGTTGAATATAACATTTAACCCTATTCTCAAGAAAAGCTATTTTCTCAACAAGTTCATCCTAATTAACATGCACTAGTTTTAATTCTTTTATCTCATTTTCAAGATTTGTGTTTAAAAGAATTATTCTATCATTTTCAGTGCGTGCACAATCTAAGGTGCCACCAAGATGACGAATCATTTCAGTATCAGTAAACTTTACCTCTGACATGTATGCAGATGAAGTGCTTGCCTCTTTAGCCACTAAAGCAAGGTTCCCAATCTCACCTGCTTCTTCATCACTGTCAGTGTCATCCCAACTCTTTCCCTCAACGACATAGGCTTTCCCAATCTTGTTCTTCTTGCTAGAATCAAATGTGTTTCTAGTCACTTGCTTTGGCTTTCTGCATTCAGTAGCAAAGTGACCCAACTCATTGCAATTGTAGCATCTGATTGTGCTCCTTTCCACAGTTCCAGTTTTGTAGCCACCCCTTGTGCCACTTGAAGAGGAAGATCCACCTCTCTGAAATCTGGGCCTGAACTTAAGATTGGGATTCCTCTTGAATCTGAACTTCCCAAACTTCCTGACTATCAAAGCCAAATCACCATCCTCCAGCTGATCAAGTTCTTCTAAAGAATAGAAGTCACCACCAGATTGATCAATGGATGTTAATCCATATTCAGCATCAATGACATTCATGTTAGAACTGGAAGGTTGAACAGTCTTCACTTCCAGTTTCTGTGGGACTTCAGCAGCCAGTGCAGTAGAAGTACTAACCATCTTCCCAGTTCCATACAGCTCCCTTTGTTGAATCTGCTCCAGCTCATAGGTCTTCAGAACACCATACAATCTCTCCAAAGCAATCTCATTCATATCTCTTGCTTCTCTAATGGCAGATATTTTGTGCTCCAAATGAGGTGGAAGTGTAAGAAGGAACTTCTTGTTAATCTCCTTGTTGGTGTAGTGCTTCCCATTGAGATTCAGATCATTGATTAATTTGTTGTATCTCTCAAAAACCTGAGAGATACCTTCACCAGGGTTTGATCTGAAATGCTCATATTGTGAGGTGAGAATTTCCAGCATATTCTCCCTAACTTCCTCTGTCCCCTCATTGATTATCTCTATGGTTCCCCAAATGTGTTTGGCAGTATCACAATTTAGGACATGATTATGCATGATAGGATCAAGACAATCAATAAGGATCAACTGAAGACATGAATCCAAGGTAACATCCTCTTTCTCATCAGGAGTGTAATCCTTGGCATCTTTAGGGTACATTCTAGCAGCCCTAGTAACAACATTATTCTCAATGAGTTCTCCCTCAATAATCATAGGGACTTTGGGACCGTTCTTTAGCACATCAATGTATTTAGGATTTGCAACCTTAAGAAATAGAAGCATTTTCTTCTTCCACATTGGATAATGCTCCTTGCTGAACATTGGGATTTTGACTGTACCCACTTTCTGTGTAGTAGACATCTTTTGAGATTTTTAGGAAAAATAAAATTTCAGAGTTTAAGAAAAATCTCAAAACAATTGGATCTTTGATTTGTATATCAATCAAAAGGCTCTGATGCCAATTGTTAGGTCCTGATAAGTTTGTAGAAGGGGGGTTGAATACAAACTATACCGTTTTATCGAAATTTGTTCTTTTAAGATTAAACAATTTAGAACAAATTAATGCGGAATAAAAACTGAAACAATATTCAAGTTAAATAGAAACTCTATTAAACTTGAGGGGTGTTACAATTTTGATCACTGATTACAAAGAACTTGATAAAACAAATCTAGAATAAATTCGACATGAATTTATCTATTTTTGTAATAAAAAGGATCGAATACTAAACAGTAGTTCGATATAAAATCTAGGGATTATGATCCGCTAGAAAGTCAAAGCAGTACAAGTGAATTGATTCTCAAGGATTAAATGTTACAAACAAACAAGAATTAAGTTCACTGGTAGAAAATGAATGCTCGGACAGTTGAGGAGTAAAGACTGTGAAGGAATGTAATGTTTTGATCTTCTGTGTCTTTTTTTGTAAATGGAATGATAAAGTAATGTCTTCTGTTGCCTTGTATTTATACTGAACACATGACCATTTCTTTTTAATCAAAACCCACGTGCAAATCATTTAAACAGAACACAATTTGCACTAGGAAGACTATCATGAAAACAATCAAATTAGCCTTGGAAGACTCTCGGGAAGACAGTGATTGTATTAATAAGACAATCGGGAAGACAATGGATTGGCCTAGGAAGACAATCGGGAAGACTCACTTGTGAGTCTTCCTAGTTTAATAAACTAAGTCTTCCTAGTTCAAACCTAAGTCTTCCTAGTTCAAATTTATTCTAATTTAAATAATTAACTAAATAAATTATGTATTAAATTAATTCTTTGCAGAATCAAATTAATAAATAATATACTTAATAATATTAATTATTTATAAGAGAATAAATAGAATTAGTTGACTTCTCAAACAATTCCAGAATCACTTAAAACTTAGATAAATAACAAAAACAATAGTACGTTGACACTCGATGCACTGTCTGGTTCATGAGTGACTAACGACAATGTCTGTTCTTTATCTGTTTGACTTTAAGCAGTGATTCACTTCCTTCTCATTCAAGAACTCCGTAACCAGTATCTTTTTCTGTCACCACTTGAAATCTCCGTCACTTTAATAAATCCACTGAGCTTGAATACTTCACTGAGGCTTGATCAATAAATTGAGCTTCTTTCAATGTAGAATCACTTCAAGTCTGTAGATGACTTTAATCTTCATTCTTTGATAGATATAATCTTCTGAGATTCCTGTGACATTTGATTTTTATTATTTACTTATTACATCTTAATTAAAGTTGAGTAGAATCCTCGGTGTTTACAAATAGGCCTAGACATATGCCTTTCACTGTCACCACTTGAAATCTCCGTCACTTTAATAAATCCACTGAGCTTGAATACTTCACTGAGGCTTGATCAACAAATTGATCTTCTTTCAATGTAGAATCACTTCAAGTCTGTAGATGACTTTAATCTTCATTCTTTGACAGATATAAGCTTCTGAGATTCCTGTGACATTTGATTTTTATTATTTACTTATTACATCTTAATTAAAGTTGAGTAGAATCCTCGGTGTTTACAAATAGGCCTAGACATATGCCTTTCATCATCTTTTATAGTATAAGTATAGTAGTATAGACTAGCTAATAACCCGTGCAAAACACGAGCGACTTTAACATTAATTTTGAAATTTATTTTTAAAATATTTGAGATTTTAGTAGTTCTGAAAATGCTACCTTTTTAAAAAAAGTATTAAAAATACTACTTTAATAATTCAAATCTAAAAAAAACTTATAAATTTTATAAAAGTTTATTAGCTTAGTAAGCATGTAAACGTCCAAATTATCAATATATTTTGTTGTAATAATATAAATATAAATTAAAATGTTTTAAAAAAGTCATTTTTTTGAATTTTAATTAAAGTATAACCGAAAGAGTTTGTAGTTATGTATGTGATTTTTGATTGAATTATATGAATTTTTAATTATGCTTAATATTTTATTAATTGTATTTGTTAAAAAAATAAGTAGGCATGTTAAAATAGGTAAAATCTATACTATATTATTAAAGCTGAAACATTGAAAGTTTTCGGTTTTCGGTCATTTATTCTATTTAATAAATAATATAATAATAGTAACTAACTGATTTCATTTTATAATTAAAACACATATTCTAACAAAATCTACTCATTTTCCAAAAATATCACGGGCAATTACCTTTAAATTAAAGCATATTATCTTTTATATTTGTTCTCGCTAAAATCTCTCATTTCCAAAAATATTAGGTACAACCCTTACTTATTTATTTTAAACTCTAATTTAGTACTTTTAATTATTTAAAAAAGCTTACCTATTTTAACATGTCAACAGATTTTTTTAACAAATATAATTAATATAATTAAAATACTTCTAAAAATATTACTTTTTTTTAATTAAAACATGTTAGCTTTTCTATTTGTCCTTATCATTTGCCTTTTATAATTAAAACACTTTTTTCTAACAAAATCGACTCTTTTTTTCAAAAATAACACGGATAATTATATTTAAATTAAAACATATCACCTTTTAAATTTTTTCTCAAAAATAATATCTTTTCAAAAATATTTTTTAATTAATAATATCTTTTCAAAAATAATCAAGGGCAATTAAGTAAAATCACTTAGGACCGACCACATAAACTGTTACCCGATAGATGTCGATTATAGAAGGGGGTTGAATATAATCGTATGAAATAATCGAATAAACAGATATAAAACAATCAATACCAGCTTTTATTAATCTTTATAAAAACTGATACAAACTCTCTCAAGAAACTATGAGTTCTTAAGAGCTGCTAGGTTTACAAAATACTCGTGTAAAGTTATTACTCTCGTAAAACCTATCCTGTGTTTATATACACACACAGCTACACATTCTGTTACATAAGATAATCTTCATTTAATTAGATTGATCTTCTTGTCGCTTATCTTCTGTAACAGCTTCGGTGATACATATCCTGGCAAGTCAATCTTCTCCTGAAATCATGGAACAATATCAATCATCATAACTTCTGATTTGATCCACTACTGATGACATCATTAGTCGTCAGCTATTAATGATGTAGGTACTGATGCCACTCGACTCTGATGCATTCATTAAATCATCATTTTCCAACAATCTCCCCCAATTTATACTTTTTGGACTAAAGCATAAATTCCCTTGATTTAATGATGCCAAAACTTCCATCAAATGCTCGCAGGATAACTATGAGAATTCTGCCTTAGATATCTTTCAAAATCAGACACTTTTACAAGCCCTGTATTCCTCTGAAGAAACTTTTTCATTAGTTTCTCTTCCTCTTCCAACAATAAATCAATCATTTTCCTCCTGAGTTTCTTCAACCTTTCATCATTTTTATCTATCTGATAAATTACAGCTCTCAAATCTTCAATAGAACTCTTCAGCATTCTTTCACCTAGATATATTGTTGGTCCTCGTGTATTGCAGAAGGGGGGGGGGGGGATGAATGCAATACTGATAAAATTCAATCTCAATTTCAACAACTAAAACTAAGATTTAATGTTATCAGTAATATGTATGCATTTACAAACAGTATGATCTAAAGACAAGTTTCACAAAATAAATGTTTTTATTTATTTTGCAAAGTGTTGCTACAACCTCAAGAGCGAAATCTTGAGCTTCTGTTTTCTTCAAGACACTGCTTGCTTTCGTTACTCTTCTAGAATGAATTGATAGTCTAAGTATAAACTAATCCTATCACTGTCAACACGGGTTTGTGAAGCTGCTGTCATTATCAAGTGGCAGCTTCTTAAAAACTATCTACCCATGTGACTTTCCTAAATTGCTAACATGTCAGATATACAATACAAAGAAAGCAACCTAGATTCATTCTATTTCCAGCTAAAACAATTCAGCAAATAGAGACTTGACCTTGCTCTTGAATTGATTCGCTTTTGTTTTGTAGTGCTTGAAGCTTCTGTCGTAGTCTTGCAGACTTGGTGCATCTTAGGGATACTGCAACACGCCTGTTTCTTGAACATTGAAACTGTCACGGGTTTTGACTGAGAAGATACCTAGAACAAGGATCTTTCTCGAGACAGTTACTTTTGCCGCAAAGCTTGCTGTCACAGGAATGTTCTTTTGGTGACAGTATGAGTTCCCCGCATAGAGTGCTGTCGAGGGCTAAAGTTGCTGTCGCGTAGTCTTCCGCCAATGTTGCTGTCAAAGTGAATATGCTGTCGTGACTTGCAACATTCTGTCTTCTTGTAATCTTACTGTCAATGCTTATGATAGTAACCTTTATTCATGCTGTCATCTAATATGCATTCTTTGAGGCTTGAACACAGCAAGTGAACTTCTTCCAAATTACACAACTAAAATGACATTGCATACTGATTACAAGAACATACTTTGGCTGTGACAGTATGTTCTACTTAATTAAAAAATTAAGTATGTACAAAGTTAAGTTGTTTCTATGCTATCACCCATAAATCCCAACAATCTCCCCCAATTTGTTTTTATGGATAATAACAACAAATTTACAATATATGCTGACAACTTAACTAACAAGATCAGAATGGATTACGAATTTTTACTTAGCTTGAGATTTCCTCTTCTATCTTGCTACATCCTCTCTTTTGAGAGCTTCTACCAAGCAGCCTCTTAGACCTTCTACAAGAGAGATTTCAGCAGGAGTGACTGCAGCATCTTCTATTTCTTCAATGATCTTCTTCATAGTAGGAGAGATAAGAGAATTAGCATCCCTGAGATTCATCCATAGCTCTAGATCATATGGATAGCTTCTGAAGTGGAGTTCTTCAAGAATGAGCTTGAATCTACTTCTAGGATAAGCATTGAGAGACATCCTCCTTTGCTTGTCCAGCTTTGAACATTCTCCTTTTCTCCTTTTCAATATTTCCTCTATCTCATCAGAACAAATCTGTTCTAAGGGATGAATTGATCCAGCTACCATATACTGTAAATCCTTCAGAATAGTTGTTTTTAGCTTGTGCAAGCTGCAAACGTAGATTTCTTCTCTTAGATGCTTGATTCTTAAGGGATTTTCCAGCATACATGTTTGATAATTTGGAGCTTCACTTTCTGCCTTGTTGGCAAGTCTTGCATCTTTCCAGGAGTTCAGCTTCCTTCTTATCAAGTTCTGACTGATATTGAGAATATTGAGAAGAGTCAGGTCTTTTGCTTTGCTTGGGTTGCCCTTCTTGAGTTGGTTGGGTTTGCCCTTCTTCTGTGGGTAAATCATCAAACTCATAGTACCAGTGATATGGTATAGGAGAAGCTGGTAGATCAGTTAAAATATCAGCATCATCAAAATCTGCAAAATTATAGCCAAATTTCTGGTAGAACTCAGCATCCCTATCAGCCTGATATTTCAGAATATGTTCCATGACAGACTCTGAGACATTTTCATAGCTCTCCAACAACTCCACCATTCTTTCCAGGTAGAAGAAGTCAATTCTCCTTTTATCTATGGTTGTCGTTCTTCCACTGGTTGATGTGGCTTCCAGATAGAAGTCCTTATTAACCTTGGTAGATCTTGATTCTTCCCACCACAGAATGTACTCAGTGGCCTCTTGATTTGCATCCAGCTTAACCTCAACACTCTTGATTTCTTTAGATTGCATCTGTTGTATCTTAAGACTGTTAGGAGGTATTGATTGAATTGGCTTCTTAAGATTCCTGCCAAATCCAGTGGCCTTTTCCTTTCCTGAGTACTTGTGCTTTCCTTCAGGTTTCTGTCTAGAAAACCATGCTTTTGCTTTAGCTTTCAGTCTTTTGGGCTTGACAGTAGCTTTGGCTTCATCCTTGACAGAACCTTCCTTGACAGTACCTTTGTCGACAACATCTTCCATGACAGCATCTTCTATGACAGTTTCCTTGTCGACAGTATCTTTGGTGACAGCATCTTTTTCTGCATTTATGCAGTCAATAGCACATCTAAGAATGCTTGCCTCCAAAGCTTCCAGTATTCTTGGCTCCTCTTCATATGTTGCATCAGCATCTTTCTTTTCCTGACTAGGAGTTTCTTCATTGCCTTCATTCTGAGATTGAATACCAGTATTCCCAGAATTACTTCCACCAGCATTACCTGCATTTCCAGAAGCTTCACCACCTCCAATCTCATCATCATCATCATCATCTTGAAAAGGAATATCATAGAGGCAACTTCCACCTTGATCAGTTCTTTTGGCATTGGCTCTAGTGATTAACTCCTTTACTCTAGTTCCCAGTGCCTTGTCTCTCAACACCAGTATTTTGTAGATCTCTTGAACATCATGGACTCTTCCTGGATTGGAATTTGAGCTGAGTATTCCATATAGCACTTTCAGAATTGACTCAGTTTGCATCCTGGATGGACTGATCAAATTCATGTAGTTGTTCCTTCTTGTGCCATCCATTGTAGTAGATCTGTAGAAAACACATGGTGGATTTGTGTAGACTTCAGGTAGCTTCTGTGTGATCATGTTCTGGATTTGCATATTCAATATTTCATTGAATGGTTTTTGAGTTGCCTTGATCTTTCCCTTCATAGAACACAACACCTTTGCTGGCAGACTCTGCAATAACTGCATTGTGATGAAATAAGATATGCCAGAAGTGAAATAGATACTTACAGCCCATCTTTTCTCATCATTCACCATTACACTGACAATGGTGATTTGATCCTTTAACAGTTTTGCGGTGTTGGTTGGACTGTTGCTTGGTGCATTCATTGCTTCTTCCACCAGACTGCTAAATTCAATGTCATGATTGTGTAATGTGCTCTCCCTGTAATCCGCCATTATAGTATTGGCTTCTTCTTGATCAAACTCAGTACCATTGGACCAAGTATTTCCCTTCTGGATGGATTCAGGCAGTTTCCCTTTACCTTTCCCAAGCTTATTTTGTTCCTCCATTTCTCTCCATCTTTTCTGTAGAGCAGTTTCTTGAGTTGCTGAAGTTGGTTCTCTAATTGTTACAGGAGGTAGAATTGGGTGTCTAGATGCAGGTCTTCTTTGCATTGCATCTTGAGTTGACTTAGACATTAACACCTTTTCACCATCCAAGTCAACTTCAACAAGTTCTTCAGCTTTGTCCTTTGGTTGTCCACTGCTTGGTTTGACTTGCTCCCCCTTTGACATTGCTTTACTCTTGACTCCAGAAACTTTTTTTGCTCCCCCTTTGGTCTTCACAGCTACTGGCTCCCCCTGAGTTCCACCTGATCCCTGAATAGTTATTGATTCTGATCTTGCTACCTTCTCCCCCTTAGTTGAGTTGGCAGCTACTAGGTCAGTAAGGAACTGGATAGATAGTTGAGTAGCAGCAAAACCATCAACCACCAGTTGAGAGAGATAGTCCATCTTGGAGTTCAAGGTAGCACACTGGCCTTCCAGAGCTTCAATCCTGTTACCAAAATTTGCAGAGGGGCCACCATTCCTTAACCTTCTTGGAGGGGAAGGAAAAGAAAGGGGCTTGGAGGCTAAGGGGGTTCTCACACTCTCAGGGTGTTTATGAGTGATCTCATCACTCCTCACTGAATGACTCTCAAGGCCTAATGCCTGAATAGTGTGGGCTCCCTCAAGATCTCTCTGGACATGCTCAAGTCCCTCTCCTTTTGCCAGCTCATTTGGCTGCCTCTCATTTTTATGCTCACCTCTCTTTTCTTTTGCACACCCTCACTCAACCTAAATGCATGGGTATGAGCAGTACTAACATGCATGGAAGTAGAAGATTTAGAATGTACCTTCAAGAGTTTGGCAAGAGGTAGGTCATCATCAGAGGCATCCTCAATGATTACAGCATCAAAATATGGCTGAGAGGACTGGACAGCATCTTTGGCAGGAATGTTACTGTCGGCTGAAGTGTGGACAACATGTTCTGTCATGACAGCATCTTTGGGATGTGGAGTGATAGTAGGTTCTGTGTTGACAGTATCTTTCTCTCCACCCATGACAACAGCTGTGTCCAAGACAGCAACATTTCCAGTGTCTTTGACAGCAACAAAGGCTGTGACAGCATCTTCCTGAAGGTAATATTCTCCTTGGAGTTCATACAAAGTGTTGGCTGTTTCATTTTCTGAAAAAATACCACTTTGCCCTTGCTCAGTGTTTGGAGGAGTGGTATCCATTTCACTTTGAGAAATGGGTTCTTGTGGACCACTAGATGGGGGCTCATCCATGATTGGAGATGGATGATCAAAACCTGAAGGGTTGGGGTTGTCCCCTTATCTAGGTTGTGGAGAAGAAACAAATGAATGTATAGGGAAGGAAGAAGGTGAAAGTGTAGCAAAGAGTGGGGGCTGATTCACAGGAGAAACATGTGAACCATCAATGAGAATAGAGAAGTCCTCACTATGCCCTAACTCACTGTGTGTTTCTTCAAGTGGGGGTTCCTCAGGTTGTGAACCATGAGGTTGTGCAGACTCTGTACAGGGTGCCTTGGGAGACAGGCCAATTTCAATAGATGCACCTTGTTGAGAAGGCACATCTAGGGAGGTGTTTGAATCCCTTTCAGGAACCATAGTTTGTTGAGAAATTGCAGCTTGGCTAACAGTGGTTTTGGTCCTCCTAGCTTTCTTCTTCTTAGGCTCAGGGGGAACCACTGGGGGTTCTGTTTGACTATCCTCCTTATTTGCTGCACTAGGTGCAGTGTCTCCCTCTTGACTAACAGAGCTACCACCAACATCAGCTTCTAAGGGTCGTTTCCTGGTTTCTTGCAAGGCTTCTCTTTGGGCTTTGGGAAGTCTAGAGAGCCTAGGCTGAATGTATGGTGTTGAATGTGGGTTAACTGAATTTGGGTCTAATTCAGTTTCATTCGCACGAGTGAAAGATTCATAACCAGAAGGTAATGGAAAATCAAGGTTGGACACTTAATCAACTATGTGCTGAGTGAAACAAAGTGGAATATGTGCATTGAGATTCTGTGAAGATAACAGTGTGTGTGTGTGTTCTTTTTCAAAACAGAGCAAGCCTCTAAACGAGGGGCATCATTATTAAAATCACAGAAAGAGTTGATGCACATCATAAGAAAACGAGGGTAGATTGATACCTTCTTACCTATGGTAGCCCTGAGGTGTGTCATGAGGAGAGCTCCAACATTCACTTTGTATCCATGGACAAGAGAATGCGTGAGTTTCTTGATGTAGGAGGGTATTCCATTCCAGCCAGTGGACTTGGTAGAGAACACCTTGACCATCACATCAAAAATCATACTCCACTCCTTTCTCAGATGCTTCCTATCCATTTCACCAGACGGATACCATTTGGTTGTTCCCTCTTCGAGAATAGGACCTGCATACCCAATCTTCAAGAAGAGCTTCTTGAGAGTGTCATCATTAGCAAGTTCAGCAAAATTTCGGCCTTCTTGAAGTGTAATTCCAAGAGCAGTGTTGATGACCTCAGCTGTAAGAATGTAGTGTTTCCCATTGATTGTGAATTGAATAGATGGGTTTTCACCCTCTGTTTCAGCAACAGCAGTTTGCCAAAATGCCTCAATTCTGTGTAGGTCGAGAATGGGTGTTGACGTAATGGCAGAACCAAGATAGGACTTGTTCAAGAAAAACACTAGTCCTTTGAAACCTTCACCAGCATCATTGGGGGAAAAGATACCAGCAAAGTTTGTTTGAGAGAGAGTCTGTTTGGGGGCCATGGAGATTCAAGAAAAGAAGAAAGTAGGAAAGTAGCTTTTTGCTTGGAGAAAAGTATTTTGCCTTGAGTTTGATAAGAATGATATGTCTGAGTAACTGGGGAATAAAAAGGGTATCTCAAACGTTGGTGCACAAAAAGCGGGTTTAAAGAACGTGTCTTAACCCTCTCACACAACACGTGAGTTACTGCCCGTTATTCACTATCAAACGTGGGATGAATATCCAATTTCAACGGTCCACTATTCGTGACAGTAACCTGTGCACTAGAAACAATCTGTCAATAATAAGCGGTGGTGACAGTAGGTTTTGCGCGATAGCAACTATGGCGCAAAAACATGCTGTCACCGTTAAGCATCTGAATGACAGTATCCTGTAAAAGTCTTGACAGAAAGTCTTTCCCTGCTGTCAAGAAGTTTGCTGTCAAGAGACACATGACAGTATCCTTCTTAATGACAGCAACTTAGTTTGGGAATTATTTCTGTCATGAACTTACCAGAATGCTTTATTCATAAACTTAACCTAAAATTAACAGAGTGTGGATTTAGCAATTTAATCTTTTGAACACAGATACTATGCAATTAACACAGACGAAAGAAAGATCAATAAACAAAGCAGGAAGAAATTTTATTTTCATTAATAAAATCATTTAAATATAGCATTGAGTACATCAGTTTATGATTTTATCAACTAATTCTAAAAGTTCTTTCCTAATCTCCTCTTCAGAGCGACCTTCTGCCTTGAGAAGTGCCTGAAGTTCTTCATCTTGAATCTTCCATTTTTCCTCTTCCCGTGCTTGAAGGGCTTGAGACTGTTCATCTTCCTCATTAAGCAAGTCTTCAAGTTCATCAAACAGGACTTCCACTTCATCTCTAATGTGAGATTCACACGAGACTTTTGGCTTGTACTCTATTCCTACTTTGTTTTCCATAATTTACTTTAAAACTGAGAGCAGACTGGTGAAACCTAAGGTTAATTTATAGGCAAAACCGTCTAAGGATTAAAGTCTAATGGTCAATAGTTAGAGTACCCATACAACTACCACAAAAGTAATTAATGGTCGTGTCCTCCTTTAATCCTACAGATTAATGCAAAGAGTATGAAAGTCCAATGGAACATATATTTATCTCTCAAACTAAGCAAATAACCACATTAATGTCATACAGAGTCTAAAAGTATGAGACTGGCACGGAATACAGACATGAATAGTCAAATCAATACATGCTGTCACATAACAGACATAGACCAAGTAGACAGTAACTTCTCTTGACAACAGGTTTGAAGGTGCTGTCATGAGCTTCAAAGAAAAATTGAAAATTTAGAAAACTTAGTAAATCAACATACTAGATTCAACATTCCCAATTCACTTACCAACCTGTTGAAGGTTGCTTCATCCAATGGCTTAGTGAAGATGTCAGCTAGTTGCTTGTCAGTTGGGACATAGATCAGCTTCACAGTTCCTTGTTCAAAATGCTCTCTGATAAAGTGATGTCTTATATCAATGTGCTTTGTCCTAGAGTGTTGAACTAGATTGTCTGAAATGGCTATGGCACTAGTGTTATCACAGTAAATAGGAATGTCTCTTAGCACTAGACCATAATCCAGAAGTTGATTCTTCATCCATAGAATTTGTGCACAGCAACTACCTGCAACAATATATTCAGCTTCTGCAGTTGAGGTAGAAACTGAATGTTGCTTCTTGCTAAACCATGAGACCAATCTTCCACCAAGAAATTGACAGCTACCAGTAGTACTCTTTCTGTCAATCTTGCATCCAGCATAGTCTGAGTCTGAGTAACCAATTAGATCAAATCCAGTGTTCTTAGGATTCCAAAGGCCTAGGTTAGGAGTGCCTTTTAGGTATCTAAAGATTCTCTTGATGGCTACTAGATGTGACTCCTTTGGATCACTTTGAAACCTTGCACAGAGACATGTAGCAAACATGATGTCAGGTCTGCTAGCAATTAGGTATAGGAGAGATCCTACCATGCCTCTATAGGTGCTTGAGGCAACTTTCTTTCCTTTAGGGTCAAGATCCAGACTAGTTGATGTGGACATTGGTATCTTTGCAGGTGATGAATCTTCCAAGTTGAACTTTCTGAGAAGTTCCTTGATGTATTTAGCTTGACAAATTATAACGACTCGGAAAAACGCTTGTACAATATTAATATTAAATAATATTTGAGATCTATGATATGTGAATATTGTGTGAAAGGTGGATATTTGACAATGTGATAATTAGATGTTTACTTGGTGAATGATATGGATTAAAATATATGTGTATACTTTTAAATACATTTTATACGAATTTCTTATTAAAAATTAATTCTTTTTGACCTTCCGGGAATTTTATAAAATCATCGGAGACTCTTTTTATTGTGAAATCTTTTTCACAACCTTTACTTTATATTCTAGTATTTTCTAAAATTAATGGAGGAATTTATTCTTGGCTTTAAGGATTTAAATTTGATTTTATGAGTTAAATGTCATTTAAGTGATCAAAACTTTGAAAATTCATATTTAATTCAATTTTGATCCTAAAACTATTTTAAAAATATGGGTGAGCTTGTAAATTCGTATTCTTTGTTTTAAAAATAAAATTGTGATTTTTAGATATTATTTCTATTTTATTTCGAATTTTAGAAAGGCAACTTATTGGGTTTTGTTTTATTAAAATCAGATTTTGGAATTGTGGGATTACCAAAATACCCCTGGGGCTTTAAAACCCCTCACGGCCAGTTCTTCTTCCCCATTTCCTTTCAACTCAATTCTCTCTCTCTCTCTCTTATTTCTCTCTCAAATCTCTCTCCTTCTCTCTTCTTTATCTTTTGATTTTGTTAACCAAATTCGTTGATTAGATAGTCAAATCGAAGCTCTTGCCGAGCTCTACACTTTAATACCAATAGTGTTGAGTTTGGTGAAGATTAGAAAATGGGTTTTGTAAATTGGGGTTTCGGATTTTTGATTTAAAATCAAGTGTTCTTGATGATTAAGAGTTTAATTGTGGTTAAGGATCAATTGGGGACGAATTCATACAAAACCCCTTTGTTTATGGGGCTGCATGCAATTCGTCGACCACCGGTGATGAACTCCGGTGAACCGGTGGCCATGGTCTATGTATTTTGAGGTATTTATAGTGTTGTAGAGTAATTATAAGTAGTTAATTCGTGTTGCATGTCATTGGTTTTATTTTAACTTCAAATTTTCTTAAATTTTAGATTCGGGTTTTGAGTTTTGAATCGGAAAATGACTTGATTTGATTCATGTTTATATGTTTAAATGCTAGTAAGTAATTAATCTAAGTTGCATGCCGAGCTTTGAGTGATTTTCGGATTTATCCAAGAATTTTAGAGTCCGGGTTTGATTGTTGAGATAAACTTGACATGAATATATGTGATTATGTGTATTAAGGTTGTAGGATAATTGGAAGTTAGTATTGAGACTTGCATGTGGTTTTGAGTATAAATAATTGTTGATTAGTTGTATCAAGTGTTATGTAATAAGAATTTGTGGTGTTTAAAAGTTTATGTTGGAGAATGATTTATGTTGAATTGCCAGAAAACTGCCCTGTTCTGCTCTGGTAATTCGTGACTGCTTGTTCCCTGTTTTGGACAGTGGGTATAGGATGTAAATGTTCTACTCGGAGTCTAGTTTGTCCACGCGAAAACCTTGTGTCATTTAATTTAACGAGTAAAGAGTTATGCATGTTTTACTAAAGGTTGCGCAGCAGGATTTTCTGTGTTTCAGTATACACTTTAAACCTGTTCGTTTTTAGTCTAAATGAACTGTTCTGAATTTGAAAGTTTTATGCTAAGTTGGATTAGTAACCAGGAAGTAGCCTATCAAATATGGTATTTGTTTGATTATTTTTGGATTTATGATAAATGTTTTGGTAAGGCATGCGCAGCAGATTTTTCAGCTTTTGAGATGAAAACATTGTTTGTAAAGGTGTTAAGGATATGGTTAGCATTGATCAAGATGATTTAAGGGTATACCAAGTGTGGTATGATTTGAAAGTCAGATTATATATTTATATATATTTATATAAAGGGAGTATGTTATGTGTACTTAAATGGCGATGTGCGCTTACGTGAGTTGTTGCCTATTACCTGATTGTAAATGTTATGTGATATAACTATTATGTGTTTACGCGCTTAGGATGCGTTGGGTAGTTTAGAATAAAGGTTAGCATTTTAGAGAGAGCATACTAAGATAGAATATACTCTTTTGTAGAGTCACGAGACGTGGAACATAGAGATAAAGGCAAAGCGAAGGCAGAAATTCAGTGAGTACGGTTTGTTCTAAAAGCTACTTAAGAATCCAAAGAAGTAGAGTCTAGAAATAAAGGAAAGACCAAGGTGGAGAACCAGTGATTTCTCATAACCCTTTTTGCTATCAAGACAAGTAATTCTGACTTGCTTTCGCTTCTAAATTCCATTATTTCATTTTGACATATATGAATTGCTATCTTGTTTATATACCCTTTTAATCCTGAAAACATATCATGTTCATTTGGTAAATCCTTATTTCTGTTCATATATCTTGTTGGTTCATACACCCTACTATGTTTAGTTCTTTCTTTGAACCTTTACACCCAAAAGTGAATATATCAGAACTCACATTTTAGTACATATCCAAAACATACCTATGACATTTACTTCTTGATTTCCCATTGATAGAAATCCAGATTGATCAGATTGAACTTATCCAATTCCCAAAAGACTCTTTTATATACAAACATTATAGACACAACACAATGTCTTGTGAACCATATCTTGCTTAAACTTTTCTTCAAACCTTATCATTATCCTTTGATTATACTTACATTTTAACCTGAGATGCTATTGCATTAGATTTGAACTTGTACCTATGAATCACATACTTACTTGAAATTGAGAGTACATGAACCTTCACTTGGGTACTATACAAACACACATCCTATGCTTTACAAAGGATTTCTTTCATAAGAAAGATTTTAAAAGAAAGGAAGTTTCAAAGTTTGGATTCATTTAAATTCTGATTTATGGTTTCCACGGATTCCTAAGATTGGAGGCGTAAGAGGCCGAGTGACGCCGGCCCAGCACTTTTTAATTATAATAAATGGACTAGGGATGGACTAGTCTAAAGGCCAATGTGTGCCTATTGGGACCCAATACAAGGACCAGAGGGACTGTGTGTCCGGTATGGGGACTTTACGTGGCTGATCACCCGTATTGTCCGGTGCGTTGTGAAAAATCTCCAAATTACTTATTGTTTTTCTTGAAATCATATATATTTATAAGGAAATTGGTTTATCCTTTGAAATTGTATATTCATGTCATTGTTCTGATAATCCCTTGAGATGGATTCTGCTATACCCATGACATACATATTGATATTGGAAACTGTTTCACAGTGGTTAACTATTTGGATATATTATTACTTGCTGAGCATTTGGCTCATTCTTTCCCCTGTTCTAACCCACAGTTAAAAGAGAAGATGGTACGCACTTTTCAGTCAGCTAGGAAATCTTCCTATAGGATTATTTTTGGGATGCCAGCTCAGGCAGGTGATGAAGACTTGTAGAAGGTGTTTTGTATAAGGGAATGTAGAACTTTTAAGACACGGTTGTAATAACTTTTGAGACTTTTATTATGTAATAAAATGAAGTAGATAGTTGATGCTTGTTTCATACCATTACCTGTTAAAGATCCAGGTTGGAGTTGGGGTCGCGTCTGCATGTTTATATTATTTATTCACAGGTTTATAAGTATAGAGGTTGTAGTGACTCCCCCAATCATGACCCCAGATTGGGAGGGCGTCACAGGTTGGTATCAGAGCGGTCAGTTTTTGGTCACTGAAACAAGCCAGGATTAGGTGTAACAGTAATAAGGGAATATAAGGTGAGAAGTAGGACTTAAGCTTATTACGTAAGATAGGATTTTTAGATGCAGGTTACTTTTTGGATGAGTATTGGTAGAATTAAGATAACCGTTACCGTTTGAGTATTTTCTTGGCTTATTACTGTGTTTTTACAGATAAAGGCTATTTTGAGAGATTACCCTTCATCTGAGATTCCTTTTCCTAAGCCATATCCGTCAGTATCAGTGTATACATCCGGCCAAGTGGAGATTTCCATTACCCTTTGGGTAAATTTCTTTTCTGATAGTATAGCTGCAAGTCAAGGCAGATTTATATATATATATATTTTTTTTTGTATAAAGTGAAAAGGATTGGAGATGGATGGAATATTGAATGGATTATGGATTATGTGTGGATGATTGAGTTAGTATTTGAGATATTTTTAAACAGGGCATAGTCCATTTTACGAATAGGTCATGCCGAATTTTCTACAGAAATATTAGCTTAAGTTACGCACTTTCATGTTAAATAGTATTCCGACATAGCGAGCGAGTATACGCTGGAACCATCTGAAGATCGGGATTACGGACGAGGAAACTAATTCGAAGCTGGAGGAATCAATCGGAGAACCAGACTACTAGTTCGGAAGACATCACTTGTAGATCCTTATGTACTTTACAGAATTTCATCTGCACCGCGGAAGCTATAGGAAACACCACGCCAGGTGTCGTATCAAGTGTGGTTAGAGTTGAGCGAGAGTAGAATCCCCAAGATAACGTCTAGAAACACTTAGATAGATTCTTTACGATATAATAACGATTTTCCCCCACGATAGAGACATTTGCCCAGAGTAGTGGCCTAAGTGTAGATTCTTTCTTTATTCAAGATTTCATACAGTTGATTTATTATCGGGACATACCTATAACCTCAAACTAGAAATTAACTCCCCTAAGGACCATCTACATGAGGCAAGGCGTGATTATCTCCATACGTTCGATGTAAGGATAAGTCGGTTCATAACTAGCCATTGATTTTATTCAATTTACCTTTTTAAAAGATTCAAATTTTCATTTCTATTATTTTATTCTTTACGAAATACCTCTATTGTTCAGAGGCTAATTGATCCAATATTATATATATATATATATAATAGAAACTTTTGAAACTCTTAAACCTTTCATATGTTCCTCTTAAATTTTTGATCCTCCTTGTTGTAACTGAGATGAACAACCCTATATATATAGGGGATTCAGGTACTTTCTATCTCTGTGATAGAAGTCTGGTGGGACGCCATCAGTGGTGTGTTTGTCATGGAAGTACTAAAGGTTGGCCACCTTCTGTACCTTGTTGTTTAAATTGACAAATGCAACCTGATAAAGTTCGATGATCATTTTGATCTCTTAGTTTGATTCTTTTTACCAGAAATTCTTACTAAACATACTTGTCATATATCCATATCTATTGACACCTTCCTATCTATTGATTCATTCTGTCGGAAACTCTTAGAGGTATCAGCGATTTGAAATTGCAAAGGCGAATGACGGTATTCTGAGTGTCAAGTTGTACTTATATTGACGGGAAACTGTTTTGATCAAAAATGGGAAATTGATTTTAAAAAAAAAAGAGGATTGGATGTCGAGTTAAATTTGCTCATTAGACTTACAATATGATGTCAAGGTTTATTATTACCGAGAGTTTGGTATGGACAAGGAGAAGGTAACAAAAGGATATAAGAATACTAATCATGTTGAAGTATGAAGTAAAGTGATATTGGATATACCAAAAAGGAGTTGATTATTGTTGATGAAAGACTATTATTCTACTTGTCAGAAAAGTATATATAAGCACCTGTTTATCCTATATTTCACTTTGGATATAGTAGTTAAAACATTACAAGGTTTTGAACGTCTTGAGACCAAATGTTGGACATAAATTTTAGAACCGAAGCATGATAACTTGAGCGTAGCATGGTTTGAACCAAAATTTATATATCTGGCCAGGTTTGTGTCCGAATACGTGAATATTGATGAGAAGAGAGTTAAGAGACTCCAACAGGGGAAATGAGGTCGTGGATTAGGAGTAAAGTGAGTGATCACAAACAGAAGAAGCTAGAAAAAGGGAAGCCAGAGACACCGGAAGGAAACCAACAAATAGGGAACTTTTAGAACCATTTCAATATAAGGCATGAGTTTCAGTCAAATAGGAATGTTGGATTTGGAATACCAGAAACTGGAAATGATAAGCAAGGGAACCGTCCATAAAATATGGATTAACCAAGACCTCCAAAACCTCCGATACCAGAATGTAGAACTTGTGGAAAGAAGCAACTGGGAGTTTGTAATAAGATCAATATGGTACGTTACAAGTGTACACAGAGAGGACACTACGCCAATGAGAGCCATAAACCGAAGGCAAGAGTTACGTGTAACAAGTGTGGAGAGGTGTGGCGTTTCTTAAGAGGTTGCAATCGTTAAGTCTAGTAATCAATATGTTAAGGGTGACATGACCACCACATACTAAGTAACCAAGGACAAGAATCCTCAATATAACCATGAGCGATACAGTAAAGAACAAGGATGTGGTTGCGGATACGTTTCATATTAGCTACATAAGTGCCAAAGTGTTAACGGATTCGAAGCCACAAAGTATTTTATTTTCAGAGAATTTGCTCGTAAGTCGGACTGTGAAACGCAACGGTTAAGTAAAGTTTTGACTACATGAATAGCTACTCGGGAGCATATATCGATTAATCTAGCTTGTCCTCACTGTGCGATTGATATAATAGAAATCTGATGTAAAGTTTAAGAATGGATTGGTTGACAGAATATGAAGAAAATGGAAATTTTGAGCCCTAGATAATGTAAAAATTGTTATCCGAGGCCGGAAGCAGACGAAGAGGTATCTAACTATCAAATAGGTAAAAGATTATTGTGTCAAGGTTGAAAAGCTTATCGTCATACGAGGTAAATGTTAGGAAAGAAACACCTTGGATAGAGAAGATTCTAGTAGCTAACGAATTTCAAATTGTATTACTTGACAATCTTTTTGTTTTACCTCCCGCCAGGGAAGTAGATTTGTTGAAGACTTAGCACCCGGGACAAAACCAGTTTCGACGGCTCCATATAGAATGGCATAAGTAGAAATGAAAGAGTTAGCAATTCAATTGCAAGATCTTAGGAAAAAGGGAGTTATAAGGTCTAGTGTATTCCCATGGGGTGCACCAAGTTGACCATTAAGAAAAAATACCCATTGTCAAGGATTGATGATCAGACCAGTTAAAGAACACAATGTGCTTTTCAAAATTTATTTATGATTTGGTTACCGTCATTTAAAAAATAAAACCCGAAGATATTCCTTATACGACGTTCTGAACCTGATATATATAGACACTACGAGTTCGTAGTGATGGAGTTCGGTTTGATGGATATAACTGCCACTTTTATGAACATGATGAATAGAAATTTTAAGAAATATTTGGATAAGTTTGAGAATGTTTTCATAAGTGACATCTTAAGGAATTCAAAGATGGAAGAAGAGCATACAGATCATTTGAGAATAACCCTAGAATTTTACGAAAAGAGATATTGTGCGCAAAGTTTTCTAAGTGCGAGTTTTGGTTGAAAGAATTACAATTACTAGGACAGGTAATTAGTAGAGAAGGAATCCAAGTGGATCCAGCTAAGGTTGAAACATTAATGAATTGAGTAAGGTCTAAGACACCTACAAAAGTTAGAGGTTTTATGAGATTGGATGGAGATTATCGAAGGTTTTTCAAGGATTATACCAAGATAGCCACACCATTAACCAAGCTTACTAGAAAGCATCCAAGAGTTAAGATAAATGGAAAAGGAAGTATTTAAATTGCTAGAGGAACGGAACTCTTTAGTCAAGCCATAATGGTAAAATAGATTCATTGTTACTGGAAAATGATGACTCATGTACCTTAGGACAATATAAATAACTAAAATTGAGAACACAACTTTGTGTTAAGAATCAAGACTGATTTAACATGTTAAGATGACTGTATATATTTCTAGACAGCTGAAGAACCACGAGTGGAAACACCCGACACATGACTGAGAACTAGCCACAATAGTCTTCGCATTGATTTGGAGGCCTACTTGTATGAAGGAACGTATGAAATCTATTCGGATCATAATCATTTGAAATATATTTTCACCGAAAAGGAGCTGTATACATAAGGTAGAGGAAATGGTTAGGACTGATCAAGGAATTTGAGAAGGAATAGAGGTCCGTATTTCAGATCAAGCGACGGAGATGATAAACATAGATACAATGACTTTTCAACTTGAGATGCTAGAGAAAAGTAGAAAACTGTCAAGCAGAAGTGATGAACGATAGCATGAGTAACTTTACAGGAGAAAGTAGAAGGAGTCAAAAGGATGATAAAGGGAATTTTTAGGTTTTTCTCTAGGAATTGGATACCTAGTGTGACATGGTTAAAGAATGAAATACTAAATGATGCACGTGAATTCGAAGTATTCAATCCATCCCAGAAGTACGAAGATGTAACAAGGCTTAAAAGAAAATCTTGGTGGACATATATGAAAGAGATATTACTAGATGAGTGATTAAGTGTTTTACCTGTCAGAGATTTAAAACTGAACATCAAAGACCTAGCGGATAATTACAACCAGTAGAAATTCCCGAGTTGAAATAGGAACATCTCATGATGCCAATTGAGTCATGTTCGACAGATTAAACAAATCGGTACATTTCCTTTTTCCATCAACGAGAAACATTCATTGGATAAATTGGTTTTATCTCTAAGAGACAGTAGTAAAGCAGGAGGTTCAAGTAGCAATCGAATCTTACCAAGACCCTCATTTTAATTCAAGATTTGGAAGAAAGTTTTGACATGGTCAGAAACCAAGTTAAATATGTGTGTCGTTTATCATCCCTAAGCATATAGTCATAGTGAATAGACTATCTAAACAATCGAAGATATACTTAGAATTTGTGCGATGGATTTTGAAAGCAATTGAGGTGATCATTTACCATTAGTGGAATTCTTTTACCGCAACAACTATCACGCAAGTATTGGAATGCCCGTGTATGAAGCATTTTATGGAAGGAAATGTAGGTCGCCTGCATATTGGGAAGAAGTGGGAGAACGAAAAGTTTTGAGACCCGAGCTAGTACAACAAACGAAGGAATAGATTGAAATCATTTAGAAAAAGACTGGTTACGGCACAAGACAGACAACGGAAGTACGCTGATCAAGACAGGAAGGATCTGAGTTTTGAAGAAGGAGATCAAGTGTTGCTAAAAGTGTCGCCATGGAAAGGAGTTACGAGATTTGGCAAGAAAGGGAAACTTAGCCCGAGATATGTAGGACCGTTTGAGATATTGAGACGTATTGGAAAAGTTGCATATGAGTTAGCGTTACCACCCCACATGGAGCACATTCATAACGTTTTTCATGTTTCGATGCTTAAGAGATTTAATTCTGATGCGAATCACGTGATCGAATATGAACCTTTTGAGATTCAACCTGATTTGTCATATGTAGAACAACCTGTAGAAATTCAGGATCATATGGATAGGAAATTAAGGAATAAGATTGTTAAGCTAGTTAAGGTTTTGTGGAGGAATCCCAAAGTTGAAGAATCGACTTGGGAACTTGAGAGCGAGATGCTTGAAAAGTATCCGCATCTGTTTTCATAAGTTTAGATTCTGGGGACAGAATCTTTTTAAGGGGGGAAGGTTATAACGACTCGGAAAAACGCTTGTACAATATTAATATTAAATAATATTTGAGATCTATGATATGTGAATATTGTGTGAAAGGTGGATATTTGACAATGTGATAATTAGATGTTTACTTGGTGAATGATATGGATTAAAATATATGTGTATACTTTTAAATGCATTTTATATGAATTTCTTATTAAAAATTAATTCTTTTTGACCTTCCGGGAATTTTATAAAATCATCGGAGACTCTTTTTATTGTGAAATCTTTTTCACAACCTTTACTTTATATTCTAGTATTTTCTAAAATTAATGGAGGAATTTATTCTTGGCTTTAAGGATTTAAATTTGATTTTATGAGTTAAATGTCATTTAAGTGATCAAAACTTTGAAAATTCATATTTAATTCAATTTTGATCCTAAAACTATTTTAAAAATATGGGTGAGCTTGTAAATTCGTATTCTTTGTTTTAAAAATAAAATTGTGATTTTTAGATATTATTTCTATTTTATTTCGAATTTTAGAAAGGCAACTTATTGGGTTTTGTTTTATTAAAATCAGATTTTGGAATTGTGGGATTACCAAAATACCCCTGGGGCTTTAAAACCCCTCACGGCCAGTTCTTCTTCCCCATTTCCTTTCAACTCAATTCTCTCTCTCTCTCTCTCTTATTTCTCTCTCAAATCTCTCTCCTTCTCTCTTCTTTATCTTTTGATTTTGTTAACCAAATTCGTTGATTAGATAGTCAAATCGAAGCTCTTGCCGAGCTCTACACTTTAATACCAATAGTGTTGAGTTTGGTGAAGATTAGAAAATGGGTTTTGTAAATTGGGGTTTCGGATTTTTGATTTAAAATCAAGTGTTCTTGATGATTAAGAGTTTAATTGTGGTTAAGGATCAATTGGGGACGAATTCATACAAAACCCCTTTGTTTATGGGGCTGCATGCAATTCGTCGACCACCGGTGATGAACTCCGGTGAACCGGTGGCCATGGTCTATGTATTTTGAGGTATTTATAGTGTTGTAGAGTAATTATAAGTAGTTAATTCGTGTTGCATGTCATTGGTTTTATTTTAACTTCAAATTTTCTTAAATTTTAGATTCGGGTTTTGAGTTTTGAATCGGAAAATGACTTGATTTGATTCATGTTTATATGTTTAAATGCTAGTAAGTAATTAATCTAAGTTGCATGCCGAGCTTTGAGTGATTTTCGGATTTATCCAAGAATTTTAGAGTCCGGGTTTGATTGTTGAGATAAACTTGACATGAATATATGTGATTATGTGTATTAAGGTTGTAGGATAATTGGAAGTTAGTATTGAGACTTGCATGTGGTTTTGAGTATAAATAATTGTTGATTAGTTGTATCAAGTGTTATGTAATAAGAATTTGTGGTGTTTAAAAGTTTATGTTGGAGAATGATTTATGTTGAATTGCCAGAAAACTGCCCTGTTCTGCTCTGGTAATTCGTGACTGCTTGTTCCCTGTTTTGGACAGTGGGTATAGGATGTAAATGTTCTACTCGGAGTCTAGTTTGTCCACGCGAAAACCTTGTGTCATTTAATTTAACGAGTAAAGAGTTATGCATGTTTTACTAAAGGTTGCGCAGCAGGATTTTCTGTGTTTCAGTATACACTTTAAACCTGTTCGTTTTTAGTCTAAATGAACTGTTCTGAATTTGAAAGTTTTATGCTAAGTTGGATTAGTAACCAGGAAGTAGCCTATCAAATATGGTATTTGTTTGATTATTTTTGGATTTATGATAAATGTTTTGGTAAGGCATGCGCAGCAGATTTTTCAGCTTTTGAGATGAAAACATTGTTTGTAAAGGTGTTAAGGATATGGTTAGCATTGATCAAGATGATTTAAGGGTATACCAAGTGTGGTATGATTTGAAAGTCAGATTATATATTTATATATATTTATATAAAGGGAGTATGTTATGTGTACTTAAATGGCGATGTGCGCTTACGTGAGTTGTTGCCTATTACCTGATTGTAAATGTTATGTGATATAACTATTATGTGTTTACGCGCTTAGGATGCGTTGGGTAGTTTAGAATAAAGGTTAGCATTTTAGAGAGAGCATACTAAGATAGAATATACTCTTTTGTAGAGTCACGAGACGTGGAACATAGAGATAAAGGCAAAGCGAAGGCAGAAATTCAGTGAGTACGGTTTGTTCTAAAAGCTACTTAAGAATCCAAAGAAGTAGAGTCTAGAAATAAAGGAAAGACCAAGGTGGAGAACCAGTGATTTCTCATAACCCTTTTTGCTATCAAGGCAAGTAATTCTGACTTGCTTTCGCTTCTAAATTCCATTATTTCATTTTGACATATATGAATTGCTATCTTGTTTATATACCCTTTTAATCCTGAAAACATATCATGTTCATTTGGTAAATCCTTATTTCTGTTCATATATCTTGTTGGTTCATACACCCTACTATGTTTAGTTCTTTCTTTGAACCTTTACACCCAAAAGTGAATATATCAGAACTCACATTTTAGTACATATCCAAAACATACCTATGACATTTACTTCTTGATTTCCCATTGATAGAAATCCAGATTGATCAGATTGAACTTATCCAATTCCCAAAAGACTCTTTTATATACAAACATTATAGACACAACACAATGTCTTGTGAACCATATCTTGCTTAAACTTTTCTTCAGACCTTATCATTATCCTTTGATTATACTTACATTTTAACCTGAGATGCTATTGCATTAGATTTGAACTTGTACCTATGAATCACACACTTACTTGAAATTGAGAGTACATGAACCTTCACTTGGGTACTATACAAACACACATCCTATGCTTTACAAAGGATTTCTTTCATAAGAAAGATTTTAAAAGAAAGGAAGTTTCAAAGTTTGGATTCATTTAAATTCTGATTTATGGTTTCCACGGATTCCTAAGATTGGAGGCGTAAGAGGCCGAGTGACGCCGGCCCAGCACTTTTTAATTATAATAAATGGACTAGGGATGGACTAGTCTAAAGGCCAATGTGTGCCTATTGGGACCCAATACAAGGACCAGAGGGACTGTGTGTCCGGTATGGGGACTTTACGTGGCTGATCACCCGTATTGTCCGGTGCGTTGTGAAAAATCTCCAAATTACTTATTGTTTTTCTTGAAATCATATATATTTATAAGGAAATTGGTTTATCCTTTGAAATTGTATATTCATGTCATTGTTCTGATAATCCCTTGAGATGGATTCTGCTATACCCATGACATACATATTGATATTGGAAACTGTTTCACAGTGGTTAACTATTTGGATATATTATTACTTGCTGAGCATTTGGCTCATTCTTTCCCCTGTTCTAACCCACAGTTAAAAGAGAAGATGGTACGCACTTTTCAGTCAGCTAGGAAATCTTCCTATAGGATTATTTTTGGGATGCCAGCTCAGGCAGGTGATGAAGACTTGTAGAAGGTGTTTTGTATAAGGGAATGTAGAACTTTTAAGACACAGTTGTAATAACTTTTGAGACTTTTATTATGTAATAAAATGAAGTAGATAGTTGATGCTTGTTTCATACCATTACCTGTTAAAGATCCAGGTTGGAGTTGGGGTCGCGTCTGCATGTTTATATTATTTATTCACAGGTTTATAAGTATAGAGGTTGTAGTGACTCCCCCAATCATGACCCCAGATTGGGAGGGCGTCACACAAATGAAGATTCCATCAGGTTGTTGAAGAATTTGCAATCCCAGAAAGAATGACAATTCTCCCATCATACTCATCTCATATTTGTTACTCATGAGAGAGGAAAACTTCTCACACAGCTTCTCATTTGTAGAACCAAAAATGATGTCATCCACATAGATTTGTACCAGAATAATGTCCTTGCCATGATGTTTGTAGAAAAGTGTCTTGTCCACAACTCCTCTAGTAAACTGATTTTCCAACAGAAAAGTGGAAAGAGTGTCATACCAAGCCCTGGGTGCTTGCCTTAGTCCATACAAAGCCTTGAAGAGTTTGTACACAAAATCATACATTTCAGCATCCTCAAACCCTGGTGGCTGTTCAACATACATTTCTTCTTCCAATTCTCCATTTAGGAAGGCACTTTTGACATCCATCTGAAATAGTTTGAAGTTGCAGTGTGCAGCATAAGCTAGAAATATTCTTATAGCTTCAAGTCTTGCAACAGGTGCAAATGTCTCATCATAATCTATTCCTTCCTGTTGACAATAACCTTTAGCCACTAGCCTTGCTTTGTTTCTTGTCAATAATCCATTTTCATCAAGCTTGTTTCTGAAAACCCATTTGGTCTCAATAACTGACTTTCCCTTAGGTCTTGGAACCAACTTCCATACATTGTTTCTTTCAAACTGATTTAGCTCTTCTTGCATGGCTATCACCCAGTCAGAATCCAACAATGCTTCATCAGTTGTCTTGGGTTCCATTTGAGACAGGAAGCATGAGAACATGCTGTCAGCAGAGACTTTGTTCCTTGTCCTCACTCCAGAAGTAGGGTCACCAATGATAAGGTCATTTGTATGATCCTTGTTCCACTTGGTGATTCTGGGTAAGCTACTTGATTGTACATGAACAGTTGCTTCAATTTGTTGAGTTGACTGCTCATCAATTCCACTGTCTTCACCATGTTCTTCATTGTCTCCAGAGTCATTACTTTTATGAATGTTAGAGGTTATGGTCTGTGACTAAGCTGCAGTTTGGTTGACAGTAATGGTATTGACAGTATCTTTGTCAACTTCAACAGTTTGAGTGAAGCTAGGTTCTTCATCAACAATTTCCTCAGCTTCCAAGTATCCTTGATTCTCAAATCTGAATGTCTGCATCTTTCCTTCTTCATGCAGTCCTGGAAACTTGGTTTCATCAAATGTGACATTAACACTTTCTTCAATAATCCTGTGTTCCATAACATAAACTCTGTAGGCAGTCCTTTCTGTGTTGTAACCCATGAATAGTCCTTCAAATGCCTTGGTGTCAAATTTTCCTTTCTTCTCATGGGCATCCTTCATCATAAAGCATTTGCTTCCAAACACATGAAAATATTTGACAGAAGGTTTCTTCCCAGTTAGCAGACAGTAAGGTGTACTTGCATGAGTTTTGTTAATCATGGTTCTGTTTTGAGTATAACAAGCTGTGTTGATAGCTTCAGCCCAGAAATATGTTGGCAGTTTGGCATCATGCAACATAGTTCTAGCTGCTTCAATGAGAGTCCTGTTCTTTCTTTCTACAACTCCATTCTGCTGTGGAGTCCTTGCAGCAGAGAATTGTTGTACAATTTCTTCATCTTTACAGAAATTTCCAAGTATGGCATTTCTGAATTCTGTACCATTGTCACTCCTCAAGATTTGGACTTTTGAGTTTGGAGTTCTATCAAGAACTCTGACTTGATCAATAATCACTTGAGCAGCTTCATCTTTGGATTCAAGAAATTTCACCCAAGTGTACCTTGAGTAATCATCCACCATTACTAAGGCATATCGCTTTTTGGCCATAGATGGTACATTGACTGGACCAAAGAGATCCATGTGAATCAACTTGAGTGCTTCTATGTTGGTGTTCAATTGCTTGGACTTGTGCACAACTCTCCTTAGTTTGCCCATTTGACAATCTTCACATAGTCCTTCTTGACAGAATTCCTGTTGGGGAAAACCTCTCACTAACTCCTTCTTCATCAAAATATTCATTGTCTTGAAGTTGAGATGTGAGAGCTTCCTGTGCCAAATCATACTGTCACCAACAGTTGCTTTACTGTAAAAACAGTAAACTTTATCCTTCTTTTGTTGAGTTTAAGTCAGCAACAAACAAGCTTCCTTTTCTGACCCCTTTTAAGGAGAGGCTCCCATTCTTCTTGTGATAGATGTTACACATCATCATATCAAAATCAACCTTGAATCCCCTGTCACTGAATTGACTGACACTGAGTAGATTGTGCTTCAATCCATCCACAAGAGCAATGTCTTCAATGACAACATTTCCAATTTCCAGACAGCCATATCCCACTGTGTAACCCTTGCTGTTGTCTCCAAAGGTTATGATTGGGCCAGCTTTCTCTACTTAGTGTGATAGCAGGGCTTTATCACCTGTCATGTGTCTTGAGCAACCACTGTCAATGATCCACATGACTTGATCTTTCTTCTTGCCCTGCAAAACAGAATGTGTTTAGGTTGCATATGGTACCCAATCCTTGTTGGGTCCTGCAGTTTTAGTGTCTCCTGAGTTTCTTCCAGTCTAATCACAAGCATCATCAAAAACCTCCTGTTTGACTTCTCTTTTCACCCACTTAGGTTTAGAATTGGACTTGATCCTTTTCTTAGTGGATGAAGCCTTTTTTCTGTTGCCAGCAGGCTCAGAAGTCTCAACAGTGTGCATGTATGAACATTTTTCAGTAGTGAGAATAGGTAAGTTAAAGCATGTACTCATGGCAGTGATCTTGCATGGCATACATTCAATGTTATTACAGACACTCATAGTTCTATGCATAAGAGGGGTTCTGTGTAAGTTACCATTGAGTTCAGTAGCATTGATCTTATCCTCAATTGGGTTCTTACAAACGTGTGTTAAATGATGTGAAGATCCACAATTATTGCATAGTTTCCTAGAAGCACCTCCAACATTAGTGTATCCATTTCCTTTATTGACACCTACCTTACCATTCCTATTCTTAGACTTGGGAGTTACTGGATTGACAGTGTGTTCAGAAGTTGCTGTCGAACTTTCCTTGACAGTACCTTTTATTCCAACTGTCTTGACTGAAGGTTTGGAAGCTACTGTCTTGGAAACATTCTTGACAGCATCTTTGGAAGATACTGTCTTGCCAACTGTGACAGCATCTTTTGAACTTACTGTCTGATTGCTTGGTAAGTTTACTGTCTTGGGGATTGTGACAGTATCCTTTCCATCCTTGGATGTGTTGTCAACACCTTCATCCTCATCAAGAATTTCTTGTTTGATGAGCATGGCTTCTTCATCAAACTCAATTTCTGCAGCTTTGAAAATAGGAGTTTTAACCTTCTTGAGAATGGTGGGTTTGACAGCAGCATTTCCGGAACAATCTTGAATCACAGTTTCCTTTCCAGGTCTTCTACCATATGAAAAACCTATACCAACTGTCTGATTTTCTGTATGCTTATCATTGTAATCCTGAACTATCTTTGATGAGTTTTTATAAGCTTTAATCTTGAATTCATTTTCAGCAATCTCATTCCTCAGGAATTCCTCAACCTCTTTAGCACATTTTAATTCATTTTTAAGTCTAGGATTCTCCTGAGCTAAAGAGTCTAGTGAACTGGTTTTGAGAACAAGAGATTCATTTTCAGACTTTAGTGTTTCATTTAGCTTACTCAGCCTAGTGATTTCCTCATTAGCAGCAGATAAGCTAGTATAAACATTGAACATTTCAGCACTTAAGTCTTTAATGGTTTTCTTATACTCATCAGTGGACATATCAAGTAAGACAAGTGAAGGTACCTGACTTGAAGATGTTGATGCTACTTCATCAGTGCTAGCCATAAGAGCTAGGTTGACATATTCTTCTTCTTCTTCATCATCATCAGTCTCATCCAAACACTTTCCTTCAGCCACATAGGCTCTACCTTGATTCTTCTTAGAGTATCCACCAGTTCCTTTTTCAAACCTCTGAACCTGTTTGGGTCTTTTGCATTTAGTAGCAAAATGACCAGGTTCACCACAGTTGTAACACTTGAATTTTGACCTATCCACAAATCCAGTCTTGTATCCTCCTTTGGTTGAACTTTCCACAACAGCCTTTGATGAACTTCCTCTGTTGAACTTGGATGCTTGGCCTTGGGGCTTGTATGACCTGTCCTTCTTGAACCTAAAGTTCTTGAACTTTTTGGCCATGTAAGCCATAGTAGGATTGTCCATGCTTTCCAGTTCCTCCATTGTGTAAAAGTCTTCATCTTCAACATCCTTGAGCTGCAGTACTACTTTCTCATCATCTTCAACAACCTCTTCTATCTTCAAGGATTGTACAGGGGTTGGTTGTGTGATTTGTAGTACTTCACTTGGCTGTGTGATCCTTGGCACATGTGCTACTAGGGCACTTGAAATATTAGCCATCTTGTTCCTTGTTCCACTCTGTATGGCTCTCTTTTGAAAGAGTTCAAGTTCATAGGATTTCAGAATGCCATAAAGTGTCTCAAAGGTTATATTGTTGAGATCTCTTCCTTCTCGTATGGCTGTTGTCTTGTGTTCAAGGTGATCAGGCAGTGTAAGCAGGAACTTGACATTCAATTCCTTTCTGTCATAGTACTTGCTATGTATCTGTAGTTCAGTTAAGAGCTTACTGAACCTTTCAAACATGGAAGTTAAGTCTTCACCAGGCTTGGCCATGAAAGCCTCATATTGTGATATAAGTATTTGCCTTTGGTTGCCCTTAACTTCTTCACTTCCTTCACATAGTAAAGCTAACCTGATCCACATCTCCTTGGCTGATGTGCATCTTATCACACTTCCACACATGGCTTTATCCAACGTGAGAGAATCGAGCAAGATGAGTTGCAAGTGATCATCTAGCACCATCTTCTCCTTCTCAGGTTCCAAAATTTCCGAGGGATCTTTGGGAACCCAATGTGCAGGAATGACTTCACCAATTACTATTGTGGCTTCAATTTCCTTCCTTGGAATGAAAGGACCATTCTCGAGAATACCTGGGTATAGTGGATTCGCAGCTTTGATAAACAACAAGATCTTTCTTTTCCAAATGTTGTAGTTTTCTTTATCAAAAGTTGGGATCTTGATACTGTTTGATTTCTGCATTGTTTTCGTGATCTCAGATATGTATGTTAATCTATTTGCTCTGATACCAGTTGTTGGTCCTCGTGTATTGCAGAGGGGGGGGGGGGGATGAATGCAATACTGATAAAATTCAATCTCAATTTCAACAACCAAAACTAAGATTTAATGTTATCAGTAATATGTATACATTTACAAACAGTATGATCTAAAGACAAGTTTCACAAAATAAATGTTTTTATTTATTTTGCAAAGTGTTGCTACAACCTCAAGAGCGAAATCTTGAGCTTCTGTTTTCTTCAAGACACTGCTTGCTTTCGTTACTCTTCTAGAATGAATTGATAGTCTAAGTATAAACTAATCCTATCACTGTCAACACGGGTTTGTGAAGCTGCTGTCATTATCAAGTGGCAGCTTCTTACAAACTGTCTACCCATGTGACTTTCCTAAATTGCTAACATGTCAGATATACAATACAAAGAAAGCAACCTAGATTCATTCTATTTCCAGCTAAAACAATTCAGCAAATAGAGACTTGACCTTGCTCTTGAATTGATTCGCTTTTGTTTTGTAGTGCTTGAAGCTTCTATCGTAGTCTTGCAGACTTGGTGCAGCTTAGGGATACTGCAACACTTGAACATTGAAACTGTCACGGGTTTTGACTGAGAAGATACCTAGAACAAGGATCTTTCTCGAGACAGTTACTTTTGCCGCAAAGCTTGCTGTCACAGGAATGTTCTTTTGGTGACAGTATGAGTTCCCCGCATAGAGTGCTGTCGAGGTTTCCAAACTTGCTGTCGAGGGCTAAAGTTGATGTCGCGTAGTCTTCCGCCAATGTTGCTGTCAGAGTGAATATGCTGTCGTGACTTGAAACATTCTGTCTTCTTGTAATCTTACTGTCAATGCTTATGACAGTAACCTTTATTTATGTTGTCATGTAATATGCATTCTTTGAGGCTTGAACACAGCAAGTGAACTTCTTCCAAATTACACAACTAAAATGACATTGCATACTGATTACAAGAACATACTTTGGCTGTGACAGTATGTTCTACTTAATTAAAAAATTAAGTATGTACAAAGTTAAGTTGTTTCTATACTATCACCCATAAATCCCAACATATATACATTTAAACCTCTCACTGTCAGGACTGAAGGTCAAATTTGTAATACCTAGAGAAGTTTCAATAAATGCACTGCCCTTCTTCATTTCTACTTCATGTCCATCTATGTCGATGTACTTGGGAACATATCCAGTATCTTTAGATTTCAGTGCCATTAATTGTAAATCAATACTGGATTGAATCATCTTTCTCCACTTAACACATAGATCATCTTTAGGAACGAACAGATATAGCACATACCTTAATTCTTCCAGATTCTTCATTGAGATGTCTAAAGATGTTAATACAAAAGTAGTTTCATCCTTGAGAAAATAAACCAACTTTTCTTGAGGCAGATTTCCATCGTAGACATCATAGATCATCTGAACAGATATCAGTTTGTCAAGATGTTTTTGAGTCACCTTGTCACTTAGATTTTCTGTTAAGCATGCTCGATCATATGAGGTTGCTTGAGGAGTTATTTCTGCATCGGGATGCCCAATACCTCCATGAGTTCCTGTACTCCGACACTCATTCTTCTTTTTCACAAACTCTTCATAAGACCTTTTGAATTTTCCAGATCCACCTACACCAGAGATTCCAGGGAGACTTTTGAGATGTCCACTTGATTTGAATATCTCATTGAGGTGAAGATGAGATTTATCTTCCCTGACATCATAGCCTTTTTATTTGTACCCTTTAACCTTCTTGAATTCGTAAGCATTTCTCGAACTTCTTGCAACATCCTCCTTCTTTCTCAGATATTCTTGCAGCATGACTCCTGACTTAGTGAAGCTTCGTTGTTGTAATGACTTAAGATAGTCTTTTTCTACTTGCTTAGTTGCTTCCACATTTAATGATGTTCTTACAAGAAATATATGTTTATCATTCCTTGAATCTTCTATTCTTCTCCTTCTTTGAACTAGAGGAATATAATCATCCTTTTCTTCTTCTTGATGTGATTCTTCAACAACTTGTTCAGTGACTGTCACTTGAGATGGACCTTCAAGAACTTCCTTTCCTTTTCCCTTTGCAGAAACAGCAGATAACTCAGATGATGTATTTGTACCAGTATTTGATCCTTCTTTGATCACAATACCTTTTTGAGGTTCTGAAAATGGCTTGGTAGTTCTTCCTCTACCATGACTTTTACCTCTTGACTTGTTACCTCTCTTTCCACTTCTGACGATTCCTTTCTGTGAATTCAGCATTTCATACTCTATCCTTTGAGCTTCCACCATTTCTTCTACATCCTCATCAGGATACATTTCTTGAAGAAGTTTCCTTGCTTGCTGGTCGTTGAATGCTTCAAGTCTGGGATCTTTAAAATGCACAGTGTATTATGTTCCATCAATATTCACAGTCTGATGAAACTTCTTTGCATGTTCAGCGGTTGTCACTATAATATCATGAGATTGCATTCTAGAACTAGATCTAGAGCCTTGAGTTGACTGATGTCTTTGACTTTGTTTAGACACAGTGATTCGTGTCCTAGCAGCAGTATTAGGAGATACATGTTTCTGACTAGAGCCTCTATCCTCCATCAGGAGCATCATCCCTCCTTAGAACTGCTAACTCCGGAGAGCATTTGGTTGACACTACTTTCTCCCCCTTTTTGGCATCAGTACCAGCATCAGGAACAAGAGAAGAGATAAGTAAGTCCAGCTTAGCATCCATAGATTCAGCCTTTTTCTCCAGAGTTGCAATTCGATGTTCAAGAGAAACATGGTCTCTGTGAACACAGGAAAAGCTCTTGTTTGACGAGCATTAGATTGAGCATGCGCAGCCACAACATCAGTAATATTCTTTGCAGTTGAAGTCCTGACATCAGTAATCTCTTCAAAGATAGCTTTAAGCATGAGAGAAGTGCCTTTGAGATGAGTTTGAAGATCTGAACTTTTAATCTCCTTAAAAGTAGTAGCCAAATGACAATGATCACCAGTAATTCCAACAGAAGAGGAAGGATCAGTCCAAGAATGACTCCACTGAGCTCGCCTGTGACTGGTCAGTATGTCATTGGAAGAATCATCAGGATCAGAATTATCAGAGCTAGAGTGAGAACTGTGAGACTGATCCTGAGACGAAGAGACTGCATGAGTAGAGAATGTGCATGCAGAAAAATCAGGAACTCCTAGAACTCTCTTTTCTTTTTCAGTGATCCCATCACCGCTCACCAACTCAATATCTGAACTTTTAATAGTCAGAATTTCCTCACTCAAATGCATAACATTTGCACTCAATTCTACCTCTCCTTTTGCCAGTTCAGGAGACTGCCTCTTAACAATTCTATTTTTCTCTAAATCTTTTCTCTCATTCTCACGAAAAAGGCTCAGAGCACTCAGAAACGAAGAAATAAGAGATGGCAGAGAAGGGTAGAGTGCAGTCATACTGACAGGGGATCCCTCAATCAAGGGTCTGTCAGTAGTCATCCTGACACCGGAAGAGTAAACAACCATAACAGAGTCAGGATTAGTGACATTACCTGATTCCTTAGTATCCAAAGAACGAGAGGACAATGGTTGAATCATGAGAGCTTGACTATCATCAATCTGGCATGCTTCCATACTTTGAATGAAAGGTTCTTGTGGAGCCTGGACAATTTGGACTGCTTCAGTAATGTGTGCTGGAGGTTCTTGTGTGTCCTGTCCTTAGAGACTTGTCCTCATCAAAGTAAGCAATGATATCCTCTTCTAAAGTGCCTTGATCAGATTCAGGAAGTAACACAGAAGAGGGTAGAGGAACGTGATATAACTGCTCCACGCCTTCATCCACCCTTTGATTAGATGGTTCTTGTGTGGCTTGATCTATGTGGACCGCTAGTTCACATTGAGAACCAGGTTCTTGTGTATCCAGATCAATACTAGGAGCAAAGGATGTTCTTGCCTTAACATTCCTTTTCTTTGTTCTTGTAAAACAGATCTTCCTTTTCTGACCAATAGTCTCATCAATTTCCTTTCTGGCTGCATGTTCCAGTCTTTTAATTTGATCATATGACATATCAACCTTTCGTCCCTGTGGAGAAACAGAAGGACTAGAATCAGAAATAACCACTTTTTCAGGTGAGGGCTGCACGTCAGATGTGTTAGCATCAGGTGTAGATACTGCATCAAGATCACATCCGGTATCAGAGGTAAAGGTACTATCCGGAGCACAACTGATAGGATCATCAGTAGCAGTACTGTCATGAAGAGATTTGTGTAGAACATCAACAACATCAAAGTGAGAGTAGAGATTAGATTTCCTCAGTCTTCGTCTTTTGGGAGACGGTGGTGGAGGAGGAATGTCATGTGCCATATCCACAGATGATATCTTAAATATTGAGGACAGAGGTACATCATCATCATCATCAGTATCATCATCAGTATCAACAACAGTTGTATGCTTTCTTCGTGAGGCCAAAATTTTGGATGCCATACCAACTGGTTGATCACCTTGTTTCTCCAGAGTATCAGTGGGATGAGGTAACAAGGTCCTTGATCCTGACGACTGAGAATGTCGCACAGATTTGGCTAACCTTGTATGTCTGTTAGTAATGAATACCACCTAGAAACTAGACAGAGGGGGGGGGGGTGAATGGATAGTTTGATAGATTTTTGGTTTCTTGAAACTTAATATCTGTAACTGATTGTGCTGTAAGAAAATGCGGAATTAAAATAAGCAGTACACACACAATCACTTTAATCTACTTTGTATTAAGCAAATTAAATACTACAGCTTCCAAAATCTCACAAGAGAAATTCTGGCTTCTAAACAAGAACAGTTTGTATCTTGTTTTCTTACAGAGAAAGAGTGCTTATGATAAATCTATGTGTTTCTCTCTTTTTTGCTTACAGTAGGGTGTTCACAATATATATATATGTATACCTATACAAAATGGTGCACACACCTATTTACACAGTTACTGTAACGCCCCAAATCCGGGGTCAAAGGATTTGGTCGTCACACTGCATCCTCAATTAAAACAACCTGTTCAATAATAAATCAACACAATAATAACAGATGCGACCCCAACTCTACCAAGAATCTTTAAAGGTTATAGTGCTAGAAACAAGAATCCAAAATTTCATTATACAAAATTTTCTTCTTTACAACCATTCTCTTTACATAAATCCTATAACACTAGTATAACTTCAACAAGAAGTATACCAGGCAAATCTAATCTGATACAACATAATATTTAATAGAAATCAACTTAATACAAACCTATCACTAGCTCCAAATACTCTGGATCAAAACGTCCTTACAATAATATCCTTTCACATCTCTGACCAGCTACGCGGACAACTCTCGCCAATATGCCTTCTTACTGAAAGGCTAAAATATATAATGTAAAGCATAATGTAACATAAGATGTAAAAGAGATAACTACAACTCAACAAAGGACAAGACAGACAATAGTATTAACAGAAGCACAGGAATCCAGAATCAAAGAAGAAAAGGTAAACTCAAAAAATCAAAATACGTTATGTATTCTTGAAGTCCGTAAACAGGTCACGGAAAGAAGTTCATGAAAATGTTCAAGCCTCAGTGACAGCAAAAGAAACAAGACTTTCAAGATGACAGAAGTATGTGAATGATTTAGGGTTAAGTACCACAGGATTTCTGTGATTTATATGAAGCAACCAGATCGACAAAGGACTTATCAGCAACATTGAATTCAAGACATAGAAGAAGAATTGATCAAGTGTTATTCACCTGTGAACCAGACCAGTTGCACTAGGTGATGGCACTTAAAAAGATCAAGTTGTTTTATCATCTCAGAAGAAATTGATAGAGTCTAAAACTGGAACACCCTGAAGCTCAGAAGAATTATTAAAAGGTCAAGCAAAAGAAAATGGCTCGATAGTTTTTACTTTCTAAAAACTATCGAATGAGATAAAAGAAGTCCATCAAAATTCAAGTTAAAAGGATTTAGCTTTTGATAGTTTTTATTTAAAAACTATCGAATGATAAATTCTTTTTATTCATTTGATGGTTTTCAATTTAAAGGAGCAGGTGAAAAGTATTTGTTGTGATTGGTTGATTGAAAATTGGACGACCATGGTTGATTCTTCAATTGTGGTTCGATAGTTTTCAAACCAAAGACTGCAGTTAATACAGAGTGAAGAATGTGTCTTCTTCAGTTAAGGCATTTTACACAGAGACATTACTGAGAGAGAAGTTTGAGCCGGAGGAAATCAGAGAAATTAATAGTGCTCAGAATTTGATCATTGTATTGAATTTGTGTAACCTTAAACTCATTGAAGCTAATCTACGGATTAGAAATTGTAGCACCCCCTCGAGGTTTATATTCATAAAAAGATATATTCCCCGAATCTTGGTTTGGTTTGGTGTGTTTGATTTCGTTATAGAACTGAATGATTAATCCGTGAACGAAATTGAATTATTTGTGAGTATCGTATTCAACCCCCCCTTCTACGATACTTTGGACCTAACAATTGGTATCAGAGCTACTTGATTGACGTACAAATCAGATCCGGTGAATGAGACCAAAATCAAACGTAACGTGAAAATTCGAAGCAAATTTTTTAACTTTCAAAATTTTTCATTTAATTGGAATTTCTTGAATTTTAAACAATTTGAAATTTTCAGAAACCATGAGTGCTCCAAAGACAACCGCTGGTATTAAAGTTCCCCCGTTTACTAGAGATGATTTCGGTTTGTGGAAGATGAAGATGATGTTATTTATCAAGGCATCGAATCCGTTGTATATTGGAATTTTAGAGAACGGACCATATGTACCAATGAAATCAATTGATGAAATGACAACTCCTGAAGGTAACAGGATTCCTGCTGGCACCCAACCTAAGGATATCTCTGAGTACACAGATTCAGACAAGGAATTGATTCGATTGGATACAGGTTTAATGCTGATATTGACAGACTCCGCAGACAAAGAAATGAGCTATCAGTTGATGAACTGTACAAGCGGGAAACATATGTGGGATACCATTAACTTGATAATGGAAGGAACTGAAGACGTGCAGGAAAACAGATTGGACATCCTGACTTCTCAATACGAAGCGTTTAGGTCTCTGCCAGGAGAAAGTATAACTCAGGTCTTTGAGAAATATACTAAGCTACTCAATGAATTGGCAATGAAAGGAAAGACCTATCCACTGAGAGAATCAAACATGAAGTTCATGATGACGCTGCCCCATCATGTAGAACACAAGTCATCATCCATAAGGGAAAGAATTGACTTCACAAAGATGTCATTAGAGATGATCTATGGGAAGTTGAAGACCTATGAGATGGAACAGGAACAAAGAGTGATAATCTACGGATCAGGGATAGTGGACAGCAAGCACAATGCACTTGTGAGATCAGCAGCACTTGTAGTGGATGAACCAATAACTTCTGAGATTCAGGTTCAAACCCCTAGAGCTGGAAAGGAGGTGATAATAGAAGCAGAAATGGATTCTGTGAATCTGGGTGTTGATGAAAGTGATTACTACACCCTAGAAGAGCTTGAGCAAATGGAAGACAAAACCATGGCGTACTTAGCTGCAAAGTTTAGTCACATTCGTTTCAAGAGAAACCCTAAGTACAAGTTCAAAGGTTCAACCAACAGATTCCAGAAGAGTAATTATACACCTAGTACGGGCTTTAAGGGAGGCTACAAGACTTGCATGATTGATAGAAGCAAATCAAGATGCTACAACTGCAATGAGTTAGGGCATTTCGCCACTGAATGCCGGAAGCCTCGTCAAGCGAGAGACATGAAAGATGTCTATGGAAAGAAGGATTCTTATGATGAGTTGAAGAAAGAGAATGCCAAGCTTAAACATCAATTGGAGGCATTCTCTGGAAAGCAGAAAGGGAAAGCTTATATAGCAGAGGGAAAGCACTGGGATGATACTGATTCGGATGAAGAGGAGGAATATGTAAATGTTGCTCTAATGGCTGACTCTTCAGAGGAATCACCACAATCATCTCAGGTACCTATCTTAACTACAATTGATATGTCTAATTCTGAGTACAAGAAAACTGTGCAAGATCTTAGTGTAGAATTGTTTAATGTACACACAAGCATGCTAGCATCAGAAATGGAAAATGCTAAACTAGTTCTTAAGATTAAAAAGTTAGAATCTAAAAATGAAGAACTAGAGCTTGTAGCTGTAACATTAGAAGATCTTAAGCAAAAGAATGCGTACTTAGAGAACAAGGTCAAGTGTAATGATGAGATAGAGACTATCCTCGAGAAGCAGATTTCAGATTTAGATTTGAAGCTGAATGCTTTTAAGAATTCCGCCCTGATTTCTAAGGAGATCATTGATACTCAGGCCATAGGGAATAAAACTGCTATAGGATTTGACTATGACAAGAAAGCTGGTAAGAAGATAGTGGAATTCCCTCTGACACCTTCAGTTGTCAAAAGGAATACTCCACATGTTCTTAAGAATGTTGATTGTCCAGTTTTTGTTAAGCCTTTTCCACCACTCTTTCATGAGGATGACCTTTTCATAAGACAAGAATTGCTTGAGGAGGATTTGTTGAAGGAAAAAAAGGTAAAGACTAAGTTGCCTAGGAAATCAGTAAAAAATGAATTACCTAAACCTGATTTACCTAAAACTGAAGTAGGTGACGTAGTTAGTAATGTTAAAAAGAACAGGAATGGGAAGAAGAAGATTGTTAATCAGGAAATGGTTCCATATTCTCCCATTGCATCTAGGAAGTTGTGCACTATCTATAATTCTGCTGGACACCTTACACATGCATGTAAAAAGGTTAAAGTAGAAACTGCTATTACTTCTGAAATGCATAACATGTCTGACATGCCTGATCTTCATGAACCCTGTGGAAATAAAGAGTGTTTGCTATGTAAGTACAACATCATGCATGCTTATTTTAAGTTGATGAATGATAGTAGCAATAGCACTGTTAATGTTAAATCCACAGATACTATGAATATCAAACAGGGTAAGACTAAATTGAATGTTACTCCTGTTAAACCATCTAAACCTTCAGGACCCAAACAATTTTGGGTACCAAAGTCCGCTTAATCAATCTGTGATTGCAGGGTAAGGTTAAAAGCTCAAAGGTTGTGTGGATTCTGGATAGTGGCTGTTCTAGACACATGACAGGTGAAGAGTCCCTGCTTACAGAGGTGGTTAAGAAGACCGGCCCGATTGTAACCTTTGGAGATGACAACAAAGGATTCACTACGGGATATGGTAAATTGAAAGCTGGAAATGTCATCATTGAGAACATCTCTCTTGTTGAAGGATTAAAGCACAATCTTCTAAGTATCAGTCAGTTCTGTGATAAAGGCTACAATGTAGATTTCAGAAAGGACAAGTGCTTGATCACCAACATGAAGGATGAGAAGCTTACTCTACTGGGAGTGAGAAAAGGAAATTTGTTTATAGCTGACTTAAGTTCTACCAGTGAAGGAGAAGTTACATGTTTCTATGCAAAGGCATCTTCAGAACAAAGTTGGCTATGGCACAAGAAGCTCTCACACTTGAACTTCAAAACTATGAACTCTTTGGTAAAGAGAGAGTTAGTGAGAGGGTTGCCCCTGATGGAATTCAATCAGGAGGGACTATGTGAAGCATGTGAAAAGGGGAAGTCGAAGAAAGCATCACATGGAAGCAAAGGAATGACAAGCATTACTGAACCATTGCAGCTGATTCATATGGATTTATTTGGTCCAGTCAATGTTATGTCACTTTCAAGAAATAGATATGCATTGGTGATGGTGGATGACTACTCCAAGTACACGTGGGTGTTGTGTTAGATATAATTGCTGACGTTTGTTTATCAGTGTTTAAGCAACAGGTATTGACCAGAGTTTATCAGAAGCCGGTCAGAGTTTAATTAAACTCTGACAGGGTGAAGAGTTTAAAGGAAGCCGGTCAGAGTTTATTTAAAGTCTGACAAGGTGATAGTTGAATTAGCTGTCGGTGCTGAATTGAAGATTCTAGAAGCGATATATTCTGAAGATGGAAAGAAGCAGAATATATTGATACAGCTAAGGAAACGGAATAGAAGATAAGAAGCAATCCTTAATTGATAACAATTGTATAGCTAATTTGTAGGAATATCAATTAGATAAGGATTGTGTAACTGTGTACTATATAAACACAGATAGGTTATCCCTAGAAGGGATGCGAACATTGAATATATTATTCTTGTAACCTAGTAGCTCTTTGTGATTCATTAACATCACTAAGAGAGAATTATTTAATATAATTCAGTTTGTTGATTTACAAACCTGTGTTCTTAATTGTTATTCTCATACCTACTTTATTATATATTGTGTATTCGGCCTAACAATTGGTATCAGAGCCAAGGCTGTTTAATATATACAGTTTTACGATTCAAACACAGTATTAATCATGTCTGAAGAAAATCAAACTGCTCCTAAGGCTGAACAGGTTAAGCCCAATTCTGTGAGTCGATATGAAACAATCAGGGTTCCAATTCTCAGGCCAGTAGAGTATCCGATTTGGAAGGTTAAGATGACCATGTTTCTGGAGGCTACAGATCCAGAATACCTTGACAGAATCAATGATGGTCCTCATATGCCAACTAAATTGTCCCCTGTTGTTGATGGTCAAGAACAAAAGACTGTTCCAAAGGAAAAGAAAGATATGACTCCTGAGGACATCTCATCAATTGCAAAGGATGCAAAGGTTAGACATCTTCTCCACAGTGCTTTAGATAATGTTATGTCTAACAGAGTAATTGGCTGCAAAACTGCCAAAGAGATATGGGATGCTTTAGAAGTCAGATGCCAGGGAACAGGTGCTATTAAGAAGAACAGAAAAACAATACTCACACAGGAGTATGAGCACTTTGATTCAAGAACTAATGAAACCTTGACTGAGACTTATGACAGATTTTGCAAACTGTTGAACGATCTGTCTCTGGTTGATAAAGAATATGAGCTTGAAGAGTCTAATCTCAAGTTTCTGTTATCTCTACCTGAAAAGTGGGATTTAAAGGCAACAACAATCAGAGATAATTATGATCTTGCTGATACAGATCTTGATGAGATCTATGGATTGTTAAAGACTCATGAACTTGAGATAGAACAAAGAAACAGGAGATCCAGCAAGAAGACAAAATCTGTTGCTCTCAAAGTCGAGGAGAAGCCCATTAAGAAGGAATCATCAAGGAAGAAAGCCAAGGGAAAGGCTTTAGTCATTAAATCTGAGAGTGAGTCATCAAACTCTGATGATGATTCAAACTCTGGTGAAGCTTCTGATTCTGATGATGATGAAGAACAGATGATGCAAATGGCTGCATTGATGGTGAAGACCTTCAAGAAGATGGGGTTCAAGAACTTCAAGAAGGGAAAGAGATTCTCAAGGAGAGATTCAAATTCTGAGAAGAAGAATTTCAGAAAGTCTGATGGAAGGGATACCAAGTCTGGAAAGAAGGACAAATCTGAGATCCAGTGCTACAAGTGCAAAAAGATGGGTCACTATGCTCCAGAGTGCAAGAAAGGCAAATCTGAGAAAGCACTCATCTCTAAAGGCAAAGACTGGGCAGATACTTCAGACTCTGATGATGGAGAAAACTATGCTCTTATGGCAACTGTCAGAGATGAGACTGAATCATCTGAAAATAAGGTACCCCTAACTACTTATGCTTATGATACTGATAATATATCTGAGTTAAGAGTATATCTGAAAAGTGTTCATGTTAGCTATAGGGATCAGACCTTAGAGAATGAGAGAATTAAAGCTGAGAATCTTAGTCTTAAAGATAGAAACAAGTTTCTTGAAGGAGAACTTGAAAGTATGAAGAAGATTCAAAAAGAAAGAGATGATGCTGTTTATGTTGAACAGGAGTTGCTTAAAAGGTATAGGCAACTAGAATCTGATTTAGAAAAAGAAAGAAAAATAATCAAGACTTGGACAGATTCTGGAAGAGACACTCATCAAGTGTTTCAGACTGATTCTGTAGGTTTAGGTTATTGTGAAAATGATGAACTTAGGTTTAAAGACAAGGTTAAGGTAAAACCACAACTTAAACCTGTGAAATTTGTTCCAGAAGCCAATAAGTTAAAATCTGTTGTAATAAGAGAAGCTGATATGGAATCAGGTGAAGCCTGTGAAAGACAGGAAAATATTAAAATAGAAAAACTTAAGGAAAGAGAAACTGTTAGAAAGCCGGTAAAAACTTGTGAAAAACAGGTTAATGTTGGTTTGATGACAGGGAAACAGTTTAATCATAAGCTGAAAGAGATAAAATCTGCCATGAAACCAAAAGGGTCCAAGAAGAATAGGAATGGAAAGATAGGCATAAATAATAGAAATAATCATTTGCCTACTGGTGCTGCTCCAAGGAAAACATGTTACAATTGTGGTAGTTCTAATCATCTTGCTAGATTTTGCACTAAGAACAAACATATTAATTCTTTATCTTCTACATCAGAAGTAAAGAATGATTATGTAAGGGTTAAACCACAAACTTTATGCACACACTGTGGGAGCACTTGGCATTCCATTTATACTTGCAAGAGTTATCATGCTATTTATCATAGCTATTATGAGCTAAAACCCAATCTGAAGTGGGTTAAAGCAAACTTTGCAAGTGTAAAGTCTGACAATGTGAGCTTAAACTCTGTTGATAGTAATTCCGCTGCAAAAGCTAACACTGTTAAGAAAGACAAAGGATCCAAGCAAGTCTGGGTCCTTAAAACTAATACTTAGTATTTGTTTGTGATTGCAGGGTATAATAGAGAGCACACTTATCTTGGACAGTGGATGCTCAGGACATATGACTGGAAATAAAGCCCTGCTATCAGACTTTAAGGAGAAGGCTGGCCCAAAAGTTTCCTATGGAGATGGCAACATAGGACACACTCTGGGATATGGCAATATCAATCTTGGAAGTGTCATCATTACAAATGTAGCTCTAGTCTCAGGACTCAAGCATAATCTGCTATCTGTGAGTCAAATCTGTGACAGAGGAAACCATGTAGATTTTCATAGTGAATACTGTGAAGTTATCAGTAAATCTACTGGAAAAGTTGTTCTAGTTGGACACAGGCGCAACAACATTTATGAAGCAAGTTTGGTAACAAACTCTGATGGAAAAACAGTGTGTCTGACAGCCAGAATGTCAAATGAAGAGAGTTGGAACTGGCACAAGAAGCTCTCTCATCTCAATTTGAACAACATCAATGAGCTAATAAGAAAGGATCTTGTAAGGGGACTTCCAAAATCTATACTCAGTCTAGATGGCTTGTGTGATTCTTGTCAAAAAGCCAAGCAAAGGAAGTCATCTTTCAAGAGCAAATCTGAATTTTCAGTAGTGGAACCTTATCATCTTCTACATGTTGATCTCTTTGGACCAGTGAATGTGATGTCCATGGGCAGAAAGAAATATGCTCTAGTAATTGTTGATGAATATACTAGATATACATGGGTGTATTTCTTGTCAAAGAAGGATGAAACTGCTCAAACTCTGATGGATCATGTAAATCTACTGGACAAAGGATCACAGCACAAAGTCAAAATTATAAGGAGTGATAATGGAACTGAATTCAGAAACTCAATTATAGAAGCTTTCTGCAAGGAAAGAGGAGTGAAACAAGAATTTTCTGCACCTGGAACTCCACAGCAAAATGGTGTAGTTGAAAGGAAGAACAGAACTTTAATTGAAGCAGCCAGAACTATGCTTGATGAAGCAAAATTACCAACATACTTCTGGGCAGAAGCTGTTCAAACTGCTTGTTTTACTCAAAATGCAACATTGATCAACAAGCATGGGAAAACACCATATGAGATGGTGAAAAATAAGAAGCCAAATTTGAAATATTTTCATATATTTGGATGCAAATGCTTTGTGTTGAAGACTCATCCTGAACAGTTGACAAAATTCGAGTTAAAAGCTGATGAAGGAATCTTTGTTGGCTATCCATTGTCAACAAAAGCATTCAGAGTTTATAATCTAAGAACTAAGGTGATCATGGAATCTATACATGTGTCATTTGATGACAAGAAAATAATTGGACTTGAAGACAAGGATGGATATGATCAACTGCGTTTTGAAAATGAAGATCTATTCTCTGATGATATAAACTCTGATGAAGCAGGGTTGACAAACTCTGACGAAGCATACTCTGAACCTCTACTGGTAAATACTGGAGAAACTGGAAATTCTCAAATTGAACAGAGTAGAGAACCAGTTGAGGAGGAGCGTGAAGAAGCTCAACAAGATACAGCAAATGAGTCAGTTGAGGAAACTGATTCAAACTCTGACAGTTCAAACTCTGAGCCATCCAATTCAGGGGGAGCCTCAGATGCTGCAGAACGTCAACATATGAATCAGGAGAGCATGGATCAAGGGGGAGGATTCAATAATGATGCAAGAAACCACTTACCAACAGCAAAAAGGTGGACACAGGCACACACACCTGATCTCATAATTGGAGATCCTGATGCTAGTGTGAGAACTAGAAGTGCAACAAATAATGAGTGTCTGTATCATGCTTTCTTGTCTCAAACAGAACCAAAGAAAGTGGAGGAAGCTCTTCAAGATGCTAATTGGATTACAGCAATGCAAGAAGAGTTAAATGAATTTGAAAGAAATGAAGTCTGGACACTTGTACCTAGACCAAAGAATAGATCAATTGTAGGTACAAAGTGGGTTTTCAGAAACAAGACTGACAGTGAAGGTGTGATTACAAGAAACAAGGCTAGACTTGTGACTAAAGGTTATTCACAACAGGAAGGAATTGACTATGATGAAACCTTTGCTCCAGTTGCAAGATTGGAGGCCATAAGAATTTTTCTGGCCTATGTTGCACACAAGAAGTTTAAAGTCTTTCAGATGGATGTGAAAAGTGCTTTTCTCAATGGGAAGCTTGAAGAAGAAGTGTTTGTTGAACAACCACCAGGATTTGTAGATCCCAAGCATCCAGATTATGTCTACAGGCTTGACAAGGCATTATATGGACTAAAGCAAGCACCAAGAGCATGGTATGAAACTCTTGCTCAATTTCTTTTAGAAAGTGGGTTCACAAGAGGTACAATTGATAAAACCTTGTTTTATTTCAATTCTGGTGATGATTTGCTTTTAGTTCAAATTTATGTAGATGATATTATTTTTGGATCTACTAATGACAAACTCTGTAAGAAGTTTGCAAAGCTTATGCAATCCAGGTACCAAATGAGCATGATGGGAGAGCTTAGTTATTTTCTAGGCTTACAGGTCAAGCAAACAGATGATGGGATTTTTATCAATCAAGCAAAGTATACCAAAAATCTTCTAAAGAAATTTGGTATGCTTGATAGTTCATCTGCTACAACTCCCATGGCTACAGCAACGAAGCTTGACAAAGACACAGGAGCCTCAGTAGATATGACTAACTACAGAGGAATGATAGGGTCTCTACTGTATCTTACTGCAAGTAGACCTGATATCATGTATGCAACATGTCTTTGTGCAAGATTTCAAGCAGATCCCAGAGAGCCTCATCTAACAGCTGTAAAAAGGATCTTCAAATATCTTAAAGGAACCATAACCTTGGGTTTGTGGTATCCTAGGGAATCAGAGTTTAAGTTAATTAGTTACTCTGATGCAGATTTTGCAGGCTGTAAGATAGACAGAAAAAGTACAAGTGGAAGCTGTCAATTTTTAGGTGACAGATTGGTTTCTTGGTACAGTAAGAAACAGAAATCAATTTCTACATCCACTGCAGAAGCAGAGTATATAGCAGCTGGTAGCTGTTGTGCACAGATTTTATGGATGAAGAATCAATTGCTGGATTATGGGTTAAGGTACTCTAGAATACCTATTTTCTGTGATAACCAAAGTGCTATTGCTATGACAGGTAATCCAGTACAGCATTCCATGACCAAGCACATCAGCATAAGGTATCATTTTATCAGAGAACATGTGGAAGAAGGAAACATTGAGCTTCATTTTGTGTCTACAGACCAACAACTTGCAGATATCTTCACCAAACCTTTGAGTGAAGCTACTTTTACAAGATTGGTAAATGAACTTGGAATGATCTCTGGTTCTGACTAGAGATACGGGTTAGACTCACTTTGTATGTTCATGATCTCTTACATGTGTTAACTGTTATGTGAACCAGCATGTTAAACTCTGATAATAAACTCTGTGAAGTGTCAGTCATACTCTGAAAGTAAACTCTGATGTTAAACTCTGTTGGTCATACTCTGGTAGTTACAGTTTAATGCTATTCTCTAATTGTAATTTTGTCTGAAACATATGGACCAATGAAGAAATTTGTATGAAGCATAATTCTCAGTAAGTAATTATGAATCCTTAAGAGTTGTATAGATTCTGATCTCAAACATGTGCAGTAAGTTAACACAGCATGATACTGTCTCTGTATTTATACCATCTCTTAGTTTATTGATCCTATACACTGAGTCTGTATTAGCTGTTTGCATTTTCTCTCATAAGTTAATTATATCTACTGATGAAAAGTCTAAACTCTGATTCTTAATTGAAAATAATTCACCCTCAAATCAAAAGATGTCAAACAGAGCACAAATTCCTTTGAGATCATGTTGTGCCTAGGAAGATCCAGGAACTTATTGTATGAAATAAGGGCTAAAATCTTTGATTTTTGGTGACTAGTGCCAACCACTGATTACTGGAAAATATATATATATATATATATATATATATATATATATATATAAATATAAAGGGGGTGAAAATTAAAAGACATATCCAAATGAAAGGATATCAGTATACAGAGTTTAGATATAAAATCAGATTTTATGTTATAAATGAGAGTTTAGGCAACCAGTTTTTACTACTTTAGTTTGTGGATTTTATGCACTTTGAGATGATCTAAATATTGATTACGGTAAACTCTGCTATTGCACACACATATTTTCACACCTGTACAGTTTGAGAAAAGAGTTTATTGACAAAGAAGGACAAATGGTAAACACTGATGTATTGTGTGACATATGCCGAGGTAACTTTGTTTTAATCTCTAATGGTTAAAATAATTTCTTTGTTTCAGACATTCTATAATTTTGAGATTAGACATTTGTTTTTCGAAACAGTATGATTGGTAACGAATATATTTTACATTCAACAGAGAACAGAAAGAGTGTGTTTGATAAGTTCTGATGGTGATTAGTAGCGCTGATGAGTATGTGAGTTTATTGTTTAGAGTGATATCATTTCTTTCACTTTACAATTACTATGAGATACTGATATGTAAAACAAAACAATGGATTTTTCTCATTAAATGATTCAAACTTTGTTTACATTCAGACAACTTTATACTCTTGTCTAGCTACTGTTCGATTAACAGGCTACTATAACATCTGGGATTTCCAAGGCTTGACAAACCCCTGATGTTGAATCATCATCATCATCCTCTCGACTTCTCTTTCTGGTTTGCAGCTTGCAGGATTCCAAGAAGACATTCTTTTTCGAACCCTTCAAGTAGCTCTGATAGAAGAGCATCATACAGATCTCCACAGCCTCATCATCTGCAAGGATGGGCACATCATATGGTCCAGGACGGATGATGTGCACATAGGGGTTGGAGATAGGTCCTTCCGCTATTTCATCATCAGCGATAAGCCCTTCATCATTCAGAAATGACAACACAAGAAACTCATCGATGATATAGTTTGCTTGTTGACGCCAGTTCAAATCCAAGAATGATTCTACATCCATGAATTCAAAGGTTCCTGCCATTTGATGTATGGTAATTTTTTTTGATATGTGTATTGCCTGTTGTTACAATGCTCCAGCTTTTATAGCATACAACAGGGCAACTGAAGGGTTTTGCGTGGTTCGAAGCTTGGGAACAGTAAAGTGCGGAGTTCCAAGACAGTCATTATTCTTCTGACTGTTGGGCTACTTCGATATTATGTTTCTGAGATATTAAAATCGATAATTTTATTATTATTGATTTTTTTTAAGCGGATATGTGATGCAAGGTGTCTTCTCGTTTGCACGTATGTATTGGAAGTTGTTCAATACAGCTGTCAGCGTCTGTACGTTTGCCACGTGTCCCACTCACATGATTATAGGAGTAAGACAGTTGTGTATTAATGATTAAAAACTCTTCAGTTTTTCGTCTTTAATTTTCTTTTAAATACAATACACACATCTTCAGTTAAACTTTTCACATCTTACTCATTTACATCTATTATCACACACACATATTCACAAACACCTTTCTACACATAAACTCTGTTATTTCTTCAAAATCTTCTAATGGCAACCACAGCTTTCGTTTCGTCTGGGTTAGAGTTCGTTCCAAACAACTATACCGCACCACTAAACACTGCAAACGCACCAGAAGCATTTCATTTGATTCAGAAGTTTCTTGCTCAGTCCGCGATTGGGCGTGCTTTAGTTGAACCAGCCACACTTTCTGGTTTACAAATCAAGGCGTTCTGGGAGACAGGGGTTTATGATGATGGTGGTGAAACTGGGAGCCCATCCATAATTTTTGAGTTTGACGAAACAGAGTATGTTATTACTGCTGGTACTATTCGCGATGCAATGGGGTTTCCTGAGTATTCTTCTTACACTATTGGAATGGGTGATGAGGATTTAATCCGAATGATGCGAGAGATTGGCTACTCTGGGCCATTGACAAAGATTGGGCAACTCAAAAGGCCGTTTCTGCGCAAGGAATGGAGTTTCTTCTTCGATTGCATTACCAGGACATTTGGCAAGAAATGCACAAATTGGGATGCTATTCCCACAGACAGTCTGCAAATCGGGTATTCTTTATTATATGATAATCATTTTGATTTTGCACGACTTGTGTTGACTAACTTAGGGGAGAAGATGACCGAGAATAGAGGAGTTGTTTATTTTTCTCGATTCTGTCAGCTTTTGGTTTCTTATTGTGTTGAAGGAGAAAATGTATTTGAAGCAGATGTTTCTTGTTTTAAATTACATAAGAGAGTATTTACTGATCTAGTAAATAAAGACATTAAGAAAGGCATTGTTGGAGATCCTTTGCTACCTACTTCTGTGCAACAATTTGTGGATGCTCAAGTAAATCCACAACCACAAGCTGAATCTCAACCAGAACCTCTATCAACTTCTGTTAAACCTGCAAGGGGAGGTAGGACCAAGCACATTGGTACTAAACCTGCAAGGAAACCATCTTCTGAAGCTGGGTTATCAACACCTGAAGAGCTGCCTCAGAAGACAAGGCTAAAGAAAAGAAGAGCCAATAGGGCAAAGTCTGTTGTTGAAACCTCAGAGACTGAAACTGATGAAGAAACTCTTCATCAGAGAAAAAGAAGACTAGTGGCTGCACATCTTTTTGGTGCTATAAATGTCAATATGGACAGAGTCTCTAAGGAAACTGAAGCTCCTGCATCAGAGAATGAGGAGATTGTGTCTGAAGCTGTTCCTCAAGATACTCCTGAAATTGTTGTTGAGGAGGATATTTTAAATGCTGATGAGGACAGAGTGTTTGTAAACACTGAAGCTCCTGAAGTGTTTGTTCAGGAGGATGCTGCAAATGCTGAAGCTGTCAATCTAGACAGATTAAATACTGATGCTACTATGGATTTAGATGCTCCTACATCAAAGGCTAATGATGTAGTTGAGGAAGCTGCTACTCATTCTGATAGCAGAGTTTTTGATCTTGAAGCACACACCTCTATCTATTCTGATCTTTATACAGAGGGTGTGGAAGCTGATCAAGTCACTGATCAGGTAGAAGAATCTCTGGCCACTCACACTGAAATTATTTCTTGTGATCTTGACAAAGGTGAGGAGGTTACTCAGCTGATTAAAGTCACAGAGAAAATTGATGAAGCTGTGATGGAAAAGGAACAAGAGGCTACTGATGCGCTAAACTCTGAGAACATTATTCTTGAAGCTTTGCAACAATCTGTTGTTGAGATTGTTCAAAGAGAAACAGAGGTTTTAACTCAGGCCACCTCTGATATTCCTGAAGCTGTAGCAGAGGAGAACATTGATGAAGCTGCACAGTTTACTGCTGACAATATTCTTAATGCAAATGAAGCAGCTAATAATGAAGAAACTGGAAATGATGCTGAGGGTTCTCATTCACACCCTAGTATTCAAGTTTCATTGGATGATGATGTCAATAGTGCTGACGCAAGGGAAGTCCATAGACAGACCAATGAGCATTTTCAGAATATGTACTACAAAAATTGGGCTGATGCAGATTGTGTCTTCCCAGCACAAAGGGCTGCAGATTTTCTATCTGATTCTGTCAAGAAGATCTCAAATACTGATGTACTTACAAGCTTACAGGCAACTGTTGTTCAAGTCAAATCTCTTAATAATAGATTTGATGAGAATCAACAAATGCTTACCAATCTAAGGAATGAAGCCAGTATGAAGGATCTTACTTTCAAGTCTGACAGAACTTTTTATTATACTATGCTCAAGCAGCAAGCCAAGGATTCTGAGGAAATCAAGAAGAGGCTTGGGAAAGTTGAGGAAAATCATACTGCAATGTCTACTCAACTGTCTTCCATTTCTACTGCCATTGAATTGCTGACATCAGTACTACTTTCTGATGATGTCAAAAAGGGGGAGAGTGTACCTAAAGACAAATGCAAAGACACTCGAGCTCTGAGACGGAAGGATGATTCTACTGATGGGGGAAGCAAAGGAAATAAAAGAAAGATTTTTGCTCCAAGGCAAAGCAGGACAAGAGTAAACTCTGAAAAGATAAACTCTGGTGGCCAATCTACTTCTGGTGGCCAATCTACTTCAAATCTCAAGCGTTTAGTTGTTTCAACTAATCCATCTACTGATGAAGAGATTGCTGCTAAGATATTCATAAAAGAGCATGGAAAGAATGCAACTATTGAAGATATCCAGGCTGAAGAGCAGATGCTTGCTGAGGAACACAAGAAAAATCTTGAAGCTGGAATCTACAAGAAAAAGGAAATCAAGGCTCCTAGAAAGAAAGAAGTTGGTATTTCTATCAAAGAGAATACACAACAGAGTATACAATATACAAGGAGACCTGTGATTGGAAACACTGATAAGGGTAAAGGCATAATGATTGAAGAGCCTAACCTGAAAAAGAAAGATAATTCAACCTCTGACATTGCTCAAGTTGAAACAAGATTAGCTAAATCAACCTCTGACGCTGCTCAAGTTGATGTTTCTATTGAAGATATGACAACCTCTGACGTTGCTCAAGTTGTACAGAAATCTACACTACTTCCAGGATTCAGCAAACCAAAAATTCTTGAAGACTTAAAGCTTGAAGCTGTGAATTTCTCAAAAACCAGAACAGTATTGGGAAAAGAAGCCTTTGACAAATCTGGACTGGGTTCACACAGAGAGAGAAGAACTAATAACAGATCTCAAGACAAGTTTTCATTGGCAGAATTTGGAGTTGGAATTACTCAAGAAGGCCTTGACAAACTAGAATCTGTACAGATGATTTTTCACAAAGGAATCAAAAAGGAATTCTTGTTATATTTTATGGCTGATGGCAGAGTGTATAGATTTGGTGAATTTGATATCCATTTAAAACTTTGGGAAGAGCTAGAGTATGTTCTATATCTACTTGAAGTAAAGAATAGAAGTACTTATGATGCTGCTCGAGTTTTGAAGGAAAGGATGATGAAATCCAAAGTTTTGAGTGGAGCTGGAGTATCAAGTGCATACATTCCTAAATACAGAGATGCACATGGAAAGTTGGTAGAAATGAAAAGGAATAGTGCTAGGTTCAGAACTGCACTAAATAAAAAGGTTCTTGAGTTCAATCTAGAGTCTGATAAACCTTTTTATATCAGACTTGGCAATGAAATGAACAAAAACAGCATATATTCTTTGAGGGCTGCCATTTATCAAATTGGTGAAGATGAACCAGAAATGAAGGAGCTGAAGAAGATTATGATTGCTGAATTGAATAGAGCTGAGAAGAAACTACTGTTAGATTATATCAGGACTGTGCCTGATATTCAAGAAATCAAGTAAAGTCTGACTGTAAGTTTTTAATATATTTTCTATTCTAAGTCAAAATTTAAACTCTGTTTTAAATTAAACTCTGTTATATGTTAAACACTGCATTTGTTAAATGTTTTTGACATCATCAATTATATGTTTAACTTGTACATTTTATTATGAACAAGTTGGGGGAGATTGTTAGATATAATTGCTGACGTTTGTTTATCAGTGTTTAAGCAACAGGTATTGACCAGAGTTTATCAGAAGCCGGTCAGAGTTTAATTAAACTCTGACAGGGTGAAGAGTTTAAAGGAAGCCGGTCAGAGTTTATTTAAAGTCTGACAAGGTGATAGTTGAATTAGCTGTCGGTGCTGAATTGAAGATTCTAGAAGCGATATATTCTGAAGATGGAAAGAAGCAGAATATATTGATACAGCTAAGGAAACGGAATAGAAGATAAGAAGCAATCCTTAATTGCTAACAATTGTATAGCTAATTTGTAGGAATATCAATTAGATAAGGATTGTGTAACTGTGTACTATATAAACACAGATAGGTTATCCCTAGAAGGGATGCGAACATTGAATATATTATTCTTGTAACCTAGTAGCTCTTTGTGATTCATTAACATCACTAAGAGAGAATTATTTAATATAATTCAGTTTGTTGATTTACAAACCTGTGTTCTTAATTGTTATTCTCATACCTACTTGATTATATATTGTGTATTCGGCCTAACATGTTGTTCATACAAACAAAGGATGAAGCAACACAACTAATCATTGATCACATCAAGAAGATAGAAGTGGAAGCTAAGCTACCTGTGCAGACAATCAGATCAGACAATGGAACTGAATTCAAGAATGCAGTTCTTAATGATTTCTGCTCAGAGAAAGGAATATCAAGACAGTTTTCAGCACCAAGAACTCCTCAACAGAATGGAGTAGTGGAAAGGAAGAACAGGACCTTGGTTGAAGCAGCAAGGACCATGTTGAGTGAATCAAAACTTCCCACTTACTTTTGGGCTGAAGCAGTGAACACAGCTTGCTACACTCAGAATCGAACCCTGATCAACAAAGATCATGAAAAGACTCCTTATGAGTTAATGGCCAACAAGAAACCAACACTGAAGTACTTTCATGTGTTTGGTGCAAAGTGCTTTGTACTTAAAGATGGAGAACATCTTGGCAAGTTTGATGCCAAAGCAGATGAAGGCATTTTTCTGGGCTATTCTCTGGAATCTAAGGCTTTCAGGGTATATGTGATCGAAGACAAGAAGGTGTTGGAAAGCTTTAATGTAACATTTGACGACACCAAAAGACCAGGCCTGCAAACTGGAGAGAACTCTGAATCCTTGGTATTTGAAAATCTATCAGGAGATCTCTCTGACAATGAAGAAGTACATGAAGTTGTTACAGTTATTAATAATAATCATAATGATAATGATTCTGGACAAAGTGGTGACCAAAGTGGAGATCCTCAAAATTCTACAGGATCCACTAGTCAGTCTTCAGAATCAACAGATCAAACCGTCAACAACTCAGGGGGAGCAGGAGAAGGATCAACTAGTCACACTCCACAACATCTAGAACAAGGAGAATCATCAAGATCGCATCTGCCAAGACAAAGGGTATGGAATAGAGATCATCCATTTCACTTGATCATTGGTGATCCGGACACAGGAGTGAGAACTAGGAGAACATCACAAAATGAATGTCACTATTCTGGGTTTCTTTCAGAAACAGAACCTAAGAAAGTTGAAGATGCTCTAGATGATCCAGATTGGGTGATTTCTATGCAAGAGGAACTCAATCAGTTTGAAAGGCAGAAAGTTTGGAAGCTGGTACCCAGGCCTAAGGGAAAATCTGTTATTGGAACAAGATGGGTATTCAGAAATAAGTTGGACGAAGATGGCATTGTAATGAGAAACAAAGCCAGACTGGTTGCTAAAGGTTACTCTCAAGAAGAGGGTATAGATTATGATGAAACCTATGCACCAGTAGCAAGACTTGAGGCCATCAGAATGTTTCTGGCATTTGCTGCACATTCCAATTACAAGGTATATCAGATGGATGTGAAGAGTGCTTTTCTGAACGGGGAGTTAGAAGAAGAAGTGTATGTGGAACAACCTCCAGGTTTTGAGGATTCAAAACTGGCAGACTTTGTGTACATTCTATTCAAAGCTCTCTACGGACTCAAACAAGCTCCAAGGACATGGTATGACACTCTCTCTGAATTCTTACTTGAAAATGATTTTACAAGAGGTGTCGTAGACAAAACTCTCTTTGTCAAAAAGCATAAAAATGATTTGATATTGGTGCAAGTATATGTTGATGACATAATATTTGGTTCTACTAATGATGATCTATGCAAGAGATTTGCTAAGTTAATGTAGAGTCGTTATGAAATGAGCATGATGGGTGAATTGTCATTCTTTCTTGGACTGCAAGTATACCAAAAACAAGATGGTATATTCATTTGTCAGTCCAAGTACATTAAAGATCTTCTGAAGAAGTATCAAATGGAAGACTCATCTACAGCAAAGACTCCTATGCCAACTGCCACTAAGCTTGATAAGGATGAAACTGGTAAGAAGGTTGACATCACAGGCTACAAAGGTATGATAGGCTCATTACTTTATCTTACTGCAAGTAGACCAGATATAATATTTGTAACATGCTTATGTTCTAGGTTTCAGTCTGATCCTAAAGAATCTCATCTAATAGCTGTTAAGCGAATATTTAGATATCTTAAGGGGACCCCAAATCTTGGAATTTGGTACCCTAAAGATACAGGATTTGATCTTATTGGATACACAGACTCTGATTTTGCAGGTTTTAAGATTGATCGGAAGAGTACTTCAGGAAGCTGTCAGTTTCTTGGAAGAAGGTTAGTTTCCTGGTATAGCAAGAAGCAGCATTCAGTTTCCACATCAACAGCTGAGGCTGAATACATTGCTGCTGGAAGCTGCTGTGCTCAGATCTTGTGGATGAGAAACCAACTCCGTGACTATGGGCTTTTGTTGACAAAGATTCCAATATTTTGCGACAACACAAGTGCCATAGCAATCTCAAACAACCCAGTGCAACACTCGAGGACGAAGCACATCGACATCAGGTATCATTTTATCCGAGAGCATGTCATGAATGGAACTGTGGAGTTACATTTTGTACCCACAGAGGATCAAATTGCAGACATCTTTACTAAACCGCTTGATGAATCCACTTTCAATAAGCTGGTTGGTGAACTTGGGATGTTAAATCTTTCTAATTGATTTTGATTAGAAGTCAGTAACTGCAGAAAGTCCTAGTGAATACATGAGTTTAAGAATTTCTATATCTTTAGGACTCGTGAATTTATTTTCTGGAGCAATTCTCGTAGTTAGGATTTTTTTACTAATTATATGTCATAATTATGGATGATATATCTTCTGGCATTTAATTGGTTATTAATTCTAAAAATTATTTAAGTGCTAATATTTGTTCTAAATATTCAAGCATTTATTTAATTTGAATTAATTTACTTTGTTTTTAACATTGTAGATTAATGCAGCATAATTTATTGGATTTTAATTGATTAATATCATTTAATGATATTTAGTTGATTTTATTCTAAGAAAATTGTGAATTTTCTGTTAACAATTGATTTTGGTAAATTTTAAAAGATTTACACAAAATAAAACTTGACAGAAAATAAAAGTCTGATTTTTAGAACATGAACAGGTTTTAGAAATTCGAAAGAAGCAAAAACCATCGAATTTAGGAAATTCGATAGTTTTTCAAGTACATAGATAATTCTATCGAAATTAATTTTCGATAGTTGTTGAAAAGGAAAAGAAAAACTATCGAAAACAATTCTCGATAGTTTTTGAGAATAAATTTTAAAATATATCGAAGGAATTTACCTAATTCAATATTTAAATTCTCGATAAATTTTGAAATACAAGGGAAAAAAGTATCGAAGTGAACTTAATTAATTAATATTAAAGTTCTCGATAGTTTTTCCAAAAGAATTTGTTCGATAGTTTTTCAAATTTTCAAATAAAAACACTTCGATAGTTTTCTGATAAACGTTCTAAATTCTGATTCTCAAAAAGAAAACTATCGAAGGTGAGTTGACAGTTTTGCCCCTTGCAGAAAACCATCGAAGGCACTTTTAAAAACCATCGAACAAAGAAAGACTTTTATGCCCCTAACAGTTTCTCAAAGTATAAATAACTGCCTTAGTATTTTTTTTACTTCTTCACAGATCTCAGAAACCACAAGGCCGGTTATAATACTTACAATATACACAGCCAAGAACAAAATCATACTCGATAGTTTCTTAATCTTCTACTGATTTTTTAACCTTCAACAGTCCATTTTACTACAGTCACTTCTTTTTAACCGAGAAATCACTGTGTATGTGTGTTATGTTAAGTTTCTAATTGGTTTAGAGAGAAAACCATCGAGAAAGAGAGTTGAACTTTGAATACTTTGATAATTCAAACCATTTGAATATCCTGTTGATTCTTCAATAGGTTTATTAAGGGTTAATTTTACTTGGAAATTATCAAGTTATTTTAACAGTTCTAAGATTAGGAATTTGTTTTTGGTTTAGGTGTTTACATTTGAAAAGAAAAGGGGTGTATTGTGACAAATTTGATTAATTAGGTCTAATTAATTAAATTTAAGTGGTAAATTAGTTTTGGTTTAAAATTAAATTTTCTGGAAATTTGAAAAACAATGGCTGGAGAATTTATTATTACCAAAACTAATCATGTCTCGTTTCAAAACTTGCAATCCATAACGAACTTACAGTTTCGTGCATGGGCAGAGTTTTTGAACACACGTTCATTAGTGGCATTTGCTGTGAGTACTCCCGTGGTCCTTTGCATCGATCAATTGACTGCGTTGTACACAACCGCCACGGATACAACTGAGAATAACGTAAGGTCCTTCAGTTTTGTTGTGCCAGGGGGCAGAACAATAAGGGTGACGGAACATGACTTTAACAGAATACTTCGTTTTCCAACAAAAAACCATGTTCCGGATCCCACAACTGAGGAGATACATGCTTTCTTCACTCTCATAAGAAGTCAACAACCTAACTTCTTTGTGGGAGAGTTTCTAAAGCATTACTTGCCAAAGCCATGGAACTTTTTCTTTCATACACTTATCCATGTGTTTAATGCTAAGCTTACAAATCTGCATGGTATTCCCTTATTCCTTCAAAAGATAGGGTTTGCCATTGCTAAGAATAGGCATATAAACATAGGAAAGTTACTGATTGATCGAGTAATTCTATGCATGGGACCACTGGATGAAAGAACATGCATGGACGATGTGCTTTGTTTCTATCCTAGGTTCCTAAAACTCATTCTCAATGATGTCTTAACAGATAATGAACGGGAGATATTTGAAGGTGAAGCCACCCAGGAGTGCATGAAGATGAAGAGCAATGCCATAACAGCTCTGATAAGGAAGAACAACTATCTTCCAGGGGTACCCACTTTTCTCACAGACTATCTAAGAACGGTGCCCCTACCACTTCTGCCCCCAGGGGAACAGGTAATTGAAGGTAATATTCCTCCACCTCAACCTGAAATGGCACCTGAACCAATGGATGTTGATCCAGATCCCTCAGTGGCCATTCCTGACCAGGAGGTTGCAAACCCACAACCTCTAACCATGGTCGAAGAGCCTTTGGAAGAGCCAAATGAAACAATAAACGAACCTCCTTCCCCTCCTATACCCAATATTCAGACATCCGTGAGTGTAGAGGGAGATAGTGCCTTAGCAGCACCACATAAGGAGATACACCCTTCAACAGCAGCTCTGCCTACCTCTAAAAGGAGAAGAACAGAAACCGAGGCAACTGTTGATACTTTATTTCAAACTTCCAAAGTGCCCTTTATTGATTTTTCTGATGCTGATTGGGCTACGCTAACGAAAGCAATATCTGAACCAATAGCTCAATCAAGTAAGGAAGAATTGACGGAAGCAACTGGTGTTCCGACCATATTACGGTCAGGTTCACTGGTTGAAGGTTCTAAGAACCAAGGGTCTTCACAGATGTCGAGAGAAGGCTTTGACCTAAATGCACAATCTAAAAGGTCATTGTCTACCTCCCCAGATGGAACATATCTGGATCCTGCGGGTAAAGGGTCTGACGTAGGTGCAGATCGGCAACTCGGTGACAATGAATCAATTACTATTGAGGAGTCAACTGAGGTAAAGTCTTCACAGACTATTGAGGAAGATTCGGGAACTCTGCTATTAATAGAGCCTGTTTCTAACCCCCTAGAGATTCAAACTCTAGATCCTTCAAAGGATATATCATCTACGGATGATCAGCAACTTGGTTTATCCAAGGACGGGGACTTTCGAAGCCCCATTGCACCACCGGTGACCTCCTTAAGGATGGCTACAGTGTTTTCTTCTGCAGGTACAAATAGCACAAAGGGATTGAGTGAAACACAAACACTTACACCTGGCCTGAGTGGGAAAGGAAAAATGAGTGAAACACCGACAGAAACGTTGAGTGTACACCCAGGGCCAAACGTGAGGAGTGACACCCTAACCCTTCCAAATATTAATGATTTGCTATTACCGACAGAAAGAGAGTTACAAGTTCAATCTACCCTCAAGGAGATGACAGTTCGTGACAAAGAAGGAAATCCACTATTCAAGGTTCCACTGCGACCTTCCTTTGACCAAGGGATCTCCTCTAGTCAAGCCAATGCTTCTTTAAAGTCTATTCAAGAGAAGGTTGACTTGGTTGCAGCTGATTCCAGAAGAACATTCAGGGTCATTGGTAGTGCATCTGGCACTATAACAGGTACGAAGCATGCAGTGGACTCCTTAAAGAAGGAAGCTATGGACGAACTAATCGAGTTGATGACGGACATCAAGGAACTTAAAGATGGATTCATGAATGAAGTAGATGCTTTGTCACAAGGACAAGAAGCTTTGAGAGAAGACGTTCTGGTTATCCGGGATGGTCAAGCTAGGGTAAAAGATGCAATGAACACCCTTTCTAGAGTGGAGTCTAAGCTGAACCAGAGACTGGACAAGATTGAGAAGACTACCAACTCCAGATTGGATGACATTGACCTGAAGCTGGATTCTATGCAAGAGATGAATAAGGATCTATTGGATTTCATGGAAAATCAAAGTGATGGAGTACAGTCAATCTGGACTATGCTGAAGAACCAACGAACTGGACAACCTGGTCCTTCAAATTAGCAACCTAATCCTTCTACTACCTTTTATGCTGAGGATGCTTTCGTCGAGGATTCCTCAACTAAGGGGGAGAAAGTTGGAGAAGGGGGAGAAAGAGAAGCCTAAGGATGGATGAGGAGTTTGGGAAACGGTTGAAGCTATTCCAATCAGACAATACTGGATAGAAGAACTTGTACAGGAAGAAGAAAAGAGTGAAGAGGAATTTGAGGTCATGCAAGAGCAACCAATTGAGGAGGGGCATGAGCCATATTATCCAGAGCCCGTTGAACATCCAATCTGGTAGGATATTATGGAAGAAGAAACAAATTCTCTATCACCAGAAGAAAAGCTGCCTTGGAAGCAATAAGAGCTCACAGAGCTGCAGTAGATGCCAGGCAAGCTGAGAAAGAGAAACAACAAGCAATTTTGAGGAGTGAAAAACTGAAGAGATTCAAGGTGTATAATGAAGTGAGGAGGAAGAAGATGATAGATCTGGCAAAGAAAGAAGGTAATGAATGGGAGATGGCTTATAAAACCTCTTGCGGAGTTGAAGACGGATTAGAAGTCAATGACAATGCTGAGGTGGAAGTTATCATTCAGGACATCAGAAGTGCCAATCTTGAAGATCAGACTTACTTAAAAGCATTGAGAAACTCTATGATCTTTCTGAAAGCTGGGGTTAAAGCAAATGGTGCCCGGAGCTTATTGATAAATTTTCTGGAGAAAGGTACATTTGTGATTTCCACTAAGTTTTTAGAACAGAGGACATACACAGAGTTGCAGGTGATACTCATCAAGATCCAAAGAACTACAAGACTAAGTGAACTGCTCCGTGAGCATGTTAAGGAGATTTTGATGAAAGTCGGTCCAGATATTACTGAAGATCCTCCAATGGTTAGATTCATGACGAATGACTTGTTCAGAATCTGCTATTTGGCTGAGGACAAACTGAGAGACTATCCAAGCAACTATCTAATATCAGTTGAGAAGTATCTTATATCCACTGGATTCAAATCAACGGAGAAGGACAAAGCAGCAGACACTCTTAGAAGATTTCTAATGGAGAATGTTCCTTACTATAGGAAAAGAGTGGAAAGAGGATTGGAAGTGCATACCAGATTACCAAACATGCCAAAGCTAAACAAGGAAGATGTTAACATTGCATGGTTATGGGCTGGAGTGGGTCAAGAGGTTGAATATATAGGAAGACACATCCAAGGAGCAATCCTTAAACCTGGAGAACCACTGCACTATCTATCAGTGATTGATTATCAAGCTGCTAACTCCGATCCAATGATTGAAGAAGGTGAGATTGGAATGGACTGAAGATTGAAGCAAAGAACAAAAGAACTATCAGCTCAGACTAGAGGAACAACTTCATTGTATAAAGTTTTATTGTTTTTTGATTTATGAAATCTGGAAATGTATATATATCTGATCCAGAATGCATTTAATATTATTACGATGTCTTACTTTAATTAGTTTAATGTTTCCTTAGTTAGTTGAGTTATCCTCGAAGTATTTACTTGTCGAACTCTATCCAATCAAATAGGGGGAGATTGTAAAGCATAATGTAACATAAGATGTAAAAGAGATAACTACAACTCAACAAAGGACAAGACAGACAATAGTATTAACTGAAGCACAGGAATCCAGAATCAAAGAAGAAAAGGTAAACTCAAAAAATCAAAATACGTTATGTATTCTTGAAGTCCGTAAACAGGTCACGGAAAGAAGTTCATGAAAATGTTCAAGCCTCAGTGACAACAAAAGAAACAAGACTTTCAAGATGACAGAAGTATGTGAATGATTTAGGGTTAAGTACCACAGGATTTCTGTGATTTATATGAAGCAACCAGATCGACAAAGGACTTATCAGCAACATTGAATTCAAGACATAGAAGAAGAATTGATCAAGTGTTATTCACCTGTGAACCAGACCAGTTGCACTAGGTGACGACACTTAAAAAGATCAAGTTGTTTTATCGTCTCAGATGAAATTGATAGAGTCTAAAACTGGAACACCCTGAAGCTCAGAAGAATTATTAAAAGGTCAAGCAAAAGAAAATGGCTCGATAGTTTTTACTTTCTAAAAACTATCGAATGAGATAAAAGAAGTCCATCAGAATTCAAGTTAAAAGGATTTAGCTTTCGATAGTTTTTATTTAAAAACTATCGAATGATAAATTCTTTTTAATCATTCGATGGATTTCAATTCAAAGGAGCAGGTGAAAAGTATTTGTTGTGATTGGTTGATTGAAAATTGGACGACCAGGATTGATTCTTCAATTGTGGTTCGATAGTTTTCAAATCAAAGACTGCAGTTAAGACAGAGTGAAGAATGTGTCTTCTTCAGTTAAGGCATTTTACACAGAGACATTACTGAGAGAGAAGTTTGAGCCGGAGGAAATCAGAGAAATTAATAGTGCTCAGAATTTGATCATTGTACTGAATTTGTGAAACCTTAAACTCATTGAAGCTAATCTACGGATTAGAAATTATAGGACCCCTCGAGGTTTATATTTATAAAAAGATGTATTCCCCGAATCTTGGTTTGGTTTGGTGTGTTTGATTTCGTTATAGAACTGAATGATTAATCCGCGAACGAAATTGCATTATTTGTGAGTATCGTATTCAACCCCCCCTTCTACGATACTTTGGACCTAACATATAAAGAAAGCAAGTATGAGCGAAAGAATTGCTCAGCAAGTGCAATAACAAGTATAATATGAAAAGTTTCCAAAATAAACTTTGGATTGTCACATAAACAAGCCTCTGGTTAAAACATTTGTAATCTCTAAAATTCTCAAATCAAGTTTGGTAATTTACCACAATTTCTCATTCAGCTTCTCGTAACTGAATAGTTTAATACAAAAAAAGATTTATAATGGTCGTCACGGTTACCCGAACAACAATAACTACAATAGTATGTAGAAAATATGAAATAAATATAACTCATACGTCTTCAAGACCATAGCTTGTACAAAAATACTAGTTTTGAAGATAACAGATCTATTCACAACATCTTCTGAAACCAACAACTCTGGAAGGGTAGAATAATCAAGGAGTAAAAATGAGCCAACGCGCCCGGCCATGGAATAAAGAACGCACTCCAAGACTTCAATATGGTACCGACTGGATATGCGGTATGAATAAAACTCATCAAGATAGATATCTCACGATTGCCAATGGAATCAAGGAAGAGGATTTCGACTATTTGGAATCCAATATATTAAGAGTAAGTGATTTCAGCAAAATTGAAACCACGTCTTATTAATCAACGAACCAACAACTTCAAGCGAACAAATAAACCTGAGTATTCAGGTCATAACTCACAAGTATAGAACATATGGATGTAATCCATCTTAGATATAAGAAGTGATATTAGAATTGGATTTTTCACATTTATCAAATCAAAGGTTGAGCTGCTGATCAGTCACGCATCAACCCCGGACTTGCTTATAACAAAGTCCTCTACTGGATCCTTGGCCAATCTGGGCCTTAAGTTATTCCGACCATAAATATGGTCCGACCATTATTGGTCCCATTTTAAAAACATTCTAATTCTATATTATATACCTCAGGTGTTAGTACAATTGACAACCTTACTTCGACAATCAGGTGTCGGAAGAATCGACAACCTTAATACAATAATTGCTGGAAAACTCACGTTCAGGAAACAATTCAACTATGAAGAATCCATCAAGGAATAACAATATAATCTAGTATCGACGAGATCGACACAATAATGGGAGGTGCACATGAAAAGTGACAATATAATAAACATCGACGAGATCGATGCAACAATTGGGATGATAATGAAGAATCAACAATAACATGCTTAACAAGGTTAAGTCTGATATAAAACAGGCATTATGATATCAACAGAAATTAAAACAGCTCAATATAGAGTAGGGTTCAAAGAACTGGCTCTAGATGGCCTCAACAGTATAAATTATCACATTATGGAAGAATTAGTTAAGATTCACCAATTTGGTAAGTGACAAGAAAGTCAAGTTCGAGTTTAAGAAAAATTCAAGGTGAAGTTTATAAATAGGGAAAACAAGGGTTTGCTGACTTCTGACAGAAATAGTTTAAGTCCTTCCAAATATATACTTATAATAAATAAGCCTTGTATTTGAAGGAAATAAACTCAATCATGCATAACATATATGAGTTCGAATCAGGGACTGGATCAGATAATCACTTTTAACAAGAAATGATAATAATACTTGCATAGGTGCAAGATGAAAACTAGAATACTTGTAGAACAAGTACCACAACTTCAGAATTTAAAATAACATTTTACCTTCATCGGGTTCACAAGTTCCCACTCATCTAGGGTTGGCAATATCCCAACCTAATATTTTTAAATCAAGATTTTTGAAAAAAGCCTTAGTATACGACCCATAACTATCTTTTAAATCATTTCAATACAATAATTATATTTTTTTCCAATCAACATGGAAATATGAATCTAAACTCAAAAGGTATAAAAGAATACTCGTCAATTTACGAGATTAAATCATACTTGCAATTCAATGCAAAGGACTCGACATTTGGAAATTCAGTGAAAAGTATTCAACTTGTATAATAATAATTCAAGATAACAACACTCAATAATATGTGAAAGGAATAATATTTAAATGTCCCCTTGGTGTTAAATCGCCTCACAAAGAATCCAATCAATCGTAAACAATACCTCATCCTTCCCCGACGTCTTTTATTTAACATACTTCGATAATCTGACTCGTCTCGTCCAATAGCCTCTGTTGCATAGATAACCATATTTCAATTGATAGAATAATCACGATTAACTAAATAAGTAATTCACGTAACTCGCTCGTCAAAAATCTCCATACTATAAAAGTCAACATCTAAGTCAACGGTCTCGTAAATCTCATTTTCTAACAATACTGATAAATTTCTATTCTAACTACCCCTCGATATAATATTAGACACGACCAAAATATTTAAACAAGTTCCAGAACACTTCTTCGTAATTATGACTCAACCACCAGATAATTCACATAATTCACGTAACACATATTGTCGTTTAATTGTGATAAATCAATCACCTAAGTCTCGTAATGTCCAAGAAATAATTTTAGAAAAATATTCGACTCTCATTTCAAAGGAATTAAACCTCAAAATATTTTTAGATCAAAAATCGGATCATTTATCCCAATATAAAGATTTAAAACAATTTAATCAATTAATATAAAATTAATTTACAATTTCCAAACACTCAAACTATTTTTAAATAAATAAACCAAGCTAGAAAATAATTAAACTTAATTTTAATTAATTAAATTTAATTAATAATTAATTATTAAGAATTAACTGATTAATAAAATAAATCAATTAATCAAATTAATTAATTATTAATAAAAAATAATTAAAATAATTAAATTTAATCAGTTTTCGAATTTAAATAAATAAATATAATTATTCAGAATTTTCTGAATAATAAAATGTAATTTTAAATCAAAAATATGATTTTTAGAATTTTTAAAACAATTTTTCGATTTATTTTAAAAATAAAACCCGGAAACACTTTTCAGAAAAGGAATTAGGGTTATTTTGGATCGAAACCGGGTCGGGTTGGGTCTTAAAACGGGTCGCCAAGAAACGGGTGGGTCGCCAAGAACACCAACGGAATCCGTTGGTGGTTCCGACCACCTTCCCCAGTTTCCGGCCACCCGAAACTCGACCAAGACACAAGTCCTCACAAGGGAACATAACACACCCATCTGTAATCATTAAAACGCCAAGAAATGGCCTGAAATCGAGCCAAATGGCCACGATCCCGACCACCTCCCGCGGCGCCGCCGCCCTCGGCCATTTCCGGCCACCTCAAAATCCAACACCAAACCTTACACTACATACATGAATCCCCTCCTTGAAACACGATCTATTTAATGGTGGTAACGGAATTAAGAAACAATCATCCAACCAAAAATCCGGTCAAATCACTAACATTCCGATTAACACCATTTCGAATGTAAAAATTAAATTAAAAATCATGGTTATGCTCTAAATCTCATAACAATAACAATACAACCATCAATTATCAAGAACAATAGCAATTAAAGATTCCCCCAAATTTAAGTATTAATTCGAATTAATTAAATAAATAAAAAATAAGAAAAACTCAGAAATCATACCCACACGAATTTTGATGATGGATGTTGATAGAGGATGATGAGAGATTCGATTCGACTACTAGAGCGTCGAAATCGGATTCCGATAACGCCTTCAAAAGTTGGTTTGATTCTCAAGAACACGAAGAACACGGTTCAGAGATTTTTAGATATTTAACGATAAATAAGCTTGATTATACGCAAAATAATGTACGATACGCCTTTTTATATGAAACGGAAAATAATACCCCAAACAACATTTTTGGATCGATATTGATCCAATGGATCGTTTTAATATGAATAAATAGAATACATGTTTTACGAGACGATAATTATCCAGAATATATGGATAACTATAAGAATCGGTTAATAATAGATATACGAACCAAAATACCTCTATTACGAATGTTCCCGAGTATTTTCCACTTTAACGAATGAAATATTGGTACAAACGATATACCAATTTTCCGAATAATTAGGGAACGAACTAAATTTTCTTTTCGATAATTAAAATAAAATAAAATAGAATGACATCCTTTTAAAATAATTTCTAATCACCACAAATATTCACTTAACATCTCAACATCACATCTTTGACCATTTAACGGATAACTCAACGCATTTAAACAGGTAAAACATTTAATAGATTTTGACATGAAAATAAAATTTCATTTTACATCAAATATAAACACGTAATTTTCCAGGATCTTACATCCTTCCCCCCTTAACAGGATTATGTCCTCAGAATCAGCTCGTGCAAGCATATGCGGATACTTTTCCAACATCTCATTCTCAAATTCCTAGGTTGACTCTTCAACCTTAGGATTTCCCCTCAAACTCATACTAATTCGACTGTTTTATTACTTAACACTTTCTCATACCGACTCAATATCTTAATCGGTTGCTCAACATAGAATAAATTCAACTAAATCTCTATAGGATCATATTCCATGAAATACACTATGAATACACTGCATATGGAGTGGTAAGCAAACTTGTACGCAACTTTCCCAACACGCAGTAGATCGACGTAAGGTAGCATTTCAAAATTGCCATAATAACTGTTGTTGTAAGGGAATCTAATCAATGGTAAGTGATCCTTCCAATTACCTTCAAAATCTAATACACAACTATAGTCTGTCTTTAGTCATTTGGATGGTCTCCTCATTCTGACCGTCTGTCTGAATCCTTAAGTTAAGTCGCGGATCTCTGTCAGATACAATTAAAACCGGCATTCCATGTCGTACTACTATCTCGTTCAAATAGAGATGAACCAACTTATCCAATGAATATCTCTCGTCAATCGGTCACTAATATCCCAAAATAGCATCATGATTAGCTCTAGGCCTTGGCAATTCTACTACAAAGTCTATCTTAACACGTTTCCACTTCCATTCAGGAATCTCTTAGTTGTAATAGTCTACTATATCTCTGTTATTCTGTCTTCATTTCTGACATCTCAAGTACTTAGATACTCACCAACATTAATATTCTTTTAAACCTCTTATACATATCCTTGCATTTCCTTCTTATCCCTTATACTTTCTCGTTCTTTCCTGTAATTGAATCCATTTCTTTTTCCATAACTCTTTCCTTAATGTAGCCCTTTCTCTTTGATCAATTCTGGTTGAATCCTAATTTCAGTCATTTTTTTTCTAGTTAATCTTTTGTTATTGTAACCTTAAAGCTCCATCATCTCCAATTCTTGCACCGAAGATATTTACATCTTTAATCTCGCTTTACTACTTATAAAGTCAGCCATCCATATTCTTTGGTCAATTCTATCTACCTCCAATATAGCTAACAACTGCTTTCAACGATCACTTACTTTCTGTACCAATGTAAAATAAATATTCAGTTTAAAACAACCATTCATTCCCTTGTCCATTGTCCTTAAATCCTTGTTAAAGCCTCTTCATTCTCTTTTCCTTGTTATAAATAGTGAGAAATACACATTAACAACTTGGTGACTAAGCTTCATATCTTTAAAACTGTTCTACTTAATTCCAAGAACTTAATTGATCTCCATCTGATTTCCAAAATAATTCAGAAGATACATTCACAGTAACACTCAGGACACCTTTCCCAGGGTACCATCTCATTCCCCAAATAACTTGATCCAATCGACATCATCTTGATTCTCATTCTATACATCCACGTTGACTGGTAAGATCTACCTTAACTATAGTGAGCAAAAGACTTGCAACCATATCATATAATCCTGAAATATTCAAAGATCCAATCATTCTCCATTATTAGCCTATCATTGTATTTAGAAGTTCTTCTCATTGAGACAAAAATCTATTACATCCATTTTCCACAACCTGGGATAACATCAGCACAATTGCACATTTTCCCCAATTTCTCATCAACTCTTGAATTACCTAACTAACATAAATGGTCACTGAGGCTTCATAGCACATCGTAGTTCCTTCAAATATTATTTCATCTTCAAATACTGTTGTTTCTGTCAATTAAAGGTTGACCCACTCTTCCACATCGTAACATCAATCGATAGAGAGAGAACAACTGGCTCCGTTATATGTCACTAGTATTCTAATCGCATTATGATCCGCTTTCGCTCGTGGTAATTCAATCGCAAATTCTTTGTTCATTATGGTAAGGTAAATTCCTTTCAACCTGGTGGCATACCTTCAAGATTATTAGAGACAACAAAATTCATGATATTTTGAAATGAAAAGGTTCTGCATCATAGCAAATGTCCCACAATTGTGGTTACCAAATCCACATATTCTAAAGCGAACAGCACTGGAAATAAAGAATCACTGAGAGATCAATTCGATCACATGAACTCAATGTTGTGTGTCTTAATTAAGACACTACTAAAGGTAATTAGCCTTCTTGTATTGCACAACACACAAGTGACGGCGTCCCATCAGACTTCTATCACATAGACAGATAGTCCTTGTGTCCCCTATAAATAGGGTTGTTTGTCTCAGTTTGAGTAGAGGAATATGAAAGAAATTTAAAGTCAAAGTAACAACCAAGGCCTTTCGATAAGAAATCTCAGATACACACCTTGGATTGAAACTGAGTAAATTCCCAAAGGTGTTACTTCAGAAAAGAGGAATAACCAAAAAAAAAAAGTATCGAACAAAAAGTGTTCCATTACAATTAGAGGGATTCACCCCTGGAGAATGAAAGCATTGAAATTTCAATAACACATTTTCAACAGGCCTCAAAATTAGAAATAGATATCACAACAACCTCTGATGCAATTGAAAACATGATTGATCAAAAGTATCAATTACAAAGTCAAAAGGTGGAATATATTCACCAACATAAGTTTCGCTTAAAGGAATGTCAAATATTTCATTAGGATGGAAATGTATTACCAAGGTCTCCACATATGCCTTCTTTGTCGGCTCCTTCGATAGCTCGTTATCCGATTCTAAGCCCTTCTTTTCAACGTCGTAAAGTTATCAATATCGTACGTTGTCGTCGACTCGTAATAGTCCTTGAAGATTCCGTCGTAGACATCTATAATCTTAAGAAGTTCTATCCATCTCAGCACAATCATCTTAATCGAATATCCCTATCTTAACTCACTCATTGGCACTATATCCGATAGTCCAACATGAACTCTAAATCAGCTCTGACATTCCTTATATAACTATACACACTCCTACACACTCTCGTTTCTAGTTTTACTATAACCTCGCTCTGATACCAACCTGTAACGCCCCAAATCCGGGGTCAAAGGGTTTGGTCATCACACTGCATCCTCAATTAAAACAACCTGTTCAATAATAAATCAACACAATAATAACAGCTGCGACCCCAACTCTACCAAGAATCTTTAAAGGTTATAGTGCTAGAAACAAGAATCCAAAATTTCATTATACAAAATTTTCTTCTTTACAACCATTCTCTTTACATAAATCCTATAACACTGGTATAACTTCGACAAGAAGTATCCTAGGCAAATCTAATCTGATACAACATAATATTTAATAGAAATCAACTTAATACAAACCTATCACTAGCTCCAAATACTCTGGATCAAAACATCTTTACAATAATATCCTTTCACATCTCTGACCAGCTACGCGGACAACTCTCGCCAATATGCCTTCTTGCTGAAAGGCTAAAATATATAAAGAAAGCAAGTATGAGCGAAAGAATTGCTCAGCAAGTGCATTAACAAGTATAATATGAAAAGTTTCCAAAATAAACTTTGGATTGTCACATAAACAAGCCTCTGGTTAAAACATTTGTAATCTCTAAAATTCTCAAATCAAGTTTGGTAATTTACCACAATTTCTCATTCAGCTTCTCGCAACTGAATAGTTTAAAACACAAAAAGATTTATAATGGTCGTCACGGTTACCCGAACAACAATAACTACAATAGTATGTAGAAAATATAAAATAAATATAACTCATACGTCTTCAAGACCATAGCTTTTACAAAAATACTAGTTTTGAAGATAACAGATCTATTCACAACATCTTCTGAAACCAACAACTCTGGAAGGGTAGAATAATCAAGGAGTAAGTGTAAGATCCGTGAACTTTATTAATTATATAATTTGTATTATATGTGTAGAATAATTATTATGAAGTATTTTGAGTTTTAATGATAAAGGTTGTTAAGTGATTATGTGTAAATTGGTGTGTTGGAAGCCCCGTTCAAATATCTTGTCATTTGAAATATCTTCAATTTTGAGCCCCGTTTTGAAAATTCAAGGGCCCCATTGAAATTTTGTACATCATTATTATTCCTTCGTCATTCGTGTCTGAATCACTATCGGAGGATTTCTTCGTATTATTATATCCCTTATTATCTGATACTATCAATAGTATTTGTTTGGTTCAAAAGAAGAAAAATTATTCCAAACCCTAACCCTAATTTTTCTAGGGTAATTGATATATCGTCCGTATCAATAATATATCGGTTATAGCCCCAGTATTCTTGAGCATTAGTTATATAAATGATATGTATTGATTTGGATAACTATCAGTCTTTGTGGATAGCTATCACCTCGTAAAACGTGTATTTTTCTAAATTAGGGTTTTAAAGCGAACCAGTGGATCAATATCGATCCAAAAATGTCATTTAGGGTATTATTTTCCACTAAGTATATGTAACAGCCCCAAATCCGGGGTCAGGGATTTAGAGTAGTCATGATCCATTTATGCCTTGCCTTACCTGTATTACTCACACCGTGCATAATTCACCTGCTCATGACCCCACAATATATGTCTCTCACACACACACACAGGTTAGAGTCTCAGAAACGACACGATACAACAACTGCGGAATAAATAATTTTTATTACAATACCCAAATGTCTTTGAGTCTGTCACTGATACAATTTCTAAGTAATGTTACATTACCAACCTAGCCTTCTGATGCTCACAATCCTCTCATACCATTCATATCTATACATAAGTTGAATACCAAAAGTTGTAGCCTGATTCGATTGGTTCGTACTACTCTCGGGATCACTGCAAGAAACTGTTTATGGAAACGCCTTGCGGGGTATGTGTCGTCCCATTGGCATCCTGCTTCGCTGCTATATAATATATATAAAACAATAGCAAGAGTGAGCGATAGCTCAGCAAGGTAATGAAGGTATGGCATAATTCTGCCTTTAATTCAATCCAGAAATAAGAGGGTATAAGACAATAATTTGTCAAAATATCTCGATACTGAAATTATTTCCTTATCGGAATGTATTCCAAAAACAGTACCACTGTTGTATTTCAAATATCATTTCCATAATACTCTGCAACTTTCGATATTCATACTATGAACAAAGTTCTAGTATAATATAAAAGATGAGGTTTGAAAGTAAACCAATATAGCCTTTCCAAAAATTATCTGCTATGTGAGCAGAATACCAACATATAACTTAAAAGATGAAGTTATAAGGAAAATTCAATATAAGGTTTCCGTAACCCAAAATCCACTTATGCATATGTATCTGAGTAAAGTTTTACCAGAGTCAAACTCATAAAATAAAAGATGAAGTTACAAGGATTTATTGTAACTTCATTTCGAACACTTTTCGACCCCCTGCCAACATGACCGGTAAACCTGTACCACGGTGTCATCCTTGGTCCCTTTCAATACATGTTGCAGAATCCCTCTGCCAACATGATCGGTAAACCTGTACCAATGGAGTCATCCGTGGTCCCTTTCAGTACATGTTGCAGAATTATCCAAAATGGATGATGAACCAATACTGGAGCCTTCTCCGCGCCCGTCGTACCAACCTTACTATGATCAGTAGCAGGTTGTACAACAAAAATATGTTTTCTACATGTAGATGGAAGTATCACGACAGCCTGACATTGTCTACCGCCTTTCTGGATCTCCCAGCCCATTTGGGGCAATAAGGTGATGGATCGGCGCGACTCGACCTCTTACACATGCTCCTAGTTCAGATGAAATCCATGACTCTGAAACGTAAAGATCGTCTTCCTTTCCCCAAGTGTAGTACTTGTTGATATGACTCCACTCAGTAGTTTTATCTAGGTTGGAAAGGAAGATTCTCCAATATTTCCCAAGCGATGCTTGTTAATGGATATCGACTTGTTCCATGAATTTACCCCTCGAGCGTTGAGGTGGTAGCACAATATTTAACTTGCAGCAACTAAATTGCTTTGAGAAAATATCTGTCCCCCGACAGTTTTGAGTTGAGAGTTTAAAATGAATAGCAGTTACTTAAATTAGGTTTCCCATATTTTTGATAGTTGAGCGAGCATTTAAATCCTCTTAAAAAACGGACTTAAATGGAAAACATTGTTTTGGGAACCTCTTTTTGATTTAAAAACAATTAATAAAATTTATTAAATAAGTAAACATTAAACGAATCTTCGAAAATAATATTCATTAAGTAAATAATGATTAAATGAATATTCAAAGATAATATTCATTAAATAAATAAGGATTAAATGAATATTTAAAATAATATTCATTAACTAATAAACCCCGAATGAATATTCAAGATAATATAAACCTCGAATGAATATTCAAAATAATATTCCTCAAATAAGTAAACCCCCAATGAATATTCAAAATAATATTCATTAATTAATAAATCTCAAAGGAATATTCGAAAAATAATGTCCATTAAATAATTTAGTCTCAAATGAATATTCAAAAGTAATATTCATTAAATAAATAATTAATCCTCGAATGAATATTCATAAATAATATTCATTAAATAAATAATTAATCCTCGAATGAATATTCATAAATAATATTCATTAATTAATAAAATAATCTTCAAATGAATATTCAAAATGAATATTCATTAAATAATCCCCAGATGAATATTCACAATAATATTCTTAAAGTCAATAATCCTCAAATGAATATAAATAATATTCTTTAAGTCAATAATCCTCAAATGAATATAAATAATATTCTCTAAGTCAATAATCCTCAAATGAATATAAATGATATTCTTTAAGTCAATAATCCTCAAATGAATATTCAAAAATAATATTCATTAAATAAATAATTAACCCTCGAATAACAGTTACCCGATATCTTTATCGGAAAATAATCCTTAACCTATACAGAAATATAATTACTTCTGATCTTAGAGAAAATCACCCGCCCTTATCCTAGGGCATTATATATAAAACTGGCTTATAACTGATATCCCATATCTAGCTTATAAGCCCCACATCAAGTCATATCCTCGAATATCGCTATTTATATAGTAGTTCGAAAACAAGCATGCAATTTATATATCGCATCTACATATCATATATGAAAACAGTTTATTATCACAACAACAGTAAGTAGGGGTTTTGAAAACTTGCCTGATGCTCGAGAAGTGATAGGGTTCGAGACGATGCCGGACAATCTAGACAAAGTCAAAGAAAACGCACGATTAATCCCCTGGATAATCCACTTGTACTCAATGCTTAAACACGTAAGCGAAACACAACCAAGGCATTACTAGCTCGTTATAGGCTCATACTAAGTCCATGTTAATCGACAATTACTTAAGTCGTAGGTTTAGTCCGAAATCGATCCTCGAATACAAGTTATACTTAACCATTTACAACATTGGTTTCTAAGTCATGTTCTTAGTGGTTTTCACTTGCGCAACCTCGGCTAACACATTTTTATAAAATCGAAAAATAATCTTTTTAATACGAGTCTTTTTCTTGAGCCTTCCAAACTGTCTCTAGTATTATTCCTCAAAGTTTCAAATTTTAATATGGCTTCTAAGTGGTCCAAATATAGCCTCAAAGTGACTGACCAGAGATGGGTTGTTCCTCCGAACGACGTTTACTAAAACTCACTTTTCTCCTAAACCGTAAATCGGATTAACATGATTCTTGCGCTCACGTAAACTAGAAACGAGTCTCTACACACTCATGTTTATAATTGAACCAAAAGAGGCAGTTAAGCTTTCGGATTATAGGCAGTTTATAGAGTTACCGAAAATCGGGCATTACGACGGCTTAAAATCGAATAATCCAATTTTGTCACAACATAACAAGCCACACCGGGCATACCATACATCCACAACCTCAACAAAAAACCATCATACACCTCTAATATCAGTGGTGAGGCTCAAATCCAACACTCATCATTTTACACATTTAAACAAAGCCAAACAATCACTAAATCACTTAATCATGATCTTAACTTTACATGAACATCAAACCACTTCAAAACTCATATAAACAAAAAGGGGCAGAGGTTTTTATACCTTTGTTATTCCCAAATGACCTAACAGAATTGTAGAAGGGGGGGTTGAATACAATTCTTGATATTTTCTTGAAACTAAAACACTTTATAAAATAAAACTGAACTGAATAAATAAAAACACAAGATATAAATAATTCAGTTGGATTGTTTGATGATCCAACTGAAGTGTTTTTATTGCGGAAATAATCTGTGATACAAATGTACACAGCTGCTCAGTTACAATGTTGTAGAGAAGAAATGCTCTCAAAAATAGCTAATACAATCTATTTGTTTTTCTTCTCTATTTCTAAAGTAACTGCTACACTTGGTTATATAATCCCAAGTTTACAATTCTACATTTGGTTAAACTAAAGAATAATAGTAGTAACCATCAGTAGCTTGCTTTTCATTCCTTTTGTCCAATGGTCCTTGGAGATCTTTGCTTTTGTCTTCATGCTCATTATAATCATTCCCAAGAGCCTTATTGGAAATTGGAATGTTTCCTTATTTCCAGTAACCACTTTGATGGCTTCCAATGCAAAGTACACTTCCATATCTCCTTTTAGATCTGTTCAGTAAACTGTCACTATCACTTTGTCAACTGTTCAAAAAGCAACATTGATTCGTTGATAGCAAGGAGATGTGTTTCGTTGATAGCTTCATTCTTCATTCCGTTGATGGTGTTTCCCTCGTTTCGTTGATGGGTAAACTCCATACCGTTGACAGAGTAATCTTCATACCGTTGACATGTCTTCACTTAGGCAGAATTACAAGGCATAACATATTTACAATTAACCAACCTATTTTGCCTATCTAGTACATAGTCAACATGACTTAGAAAACCTATCTAAAACATATAATAGAATGCCTATCATACTGTGAAGTATTGTACAATGCAATTGCTACAACACTCATTTCGTTGATGAGCTTCCTGTCAACGAAACACTGCTAAGCATGCTATTTCGTTGACAGCTACAAAATTGACTTTACACAAATTCTACTAAGTGTTTTATGCTTATCATCAAGAACAACATATTCCTAACAATCTCCCCCAATTTATGACTGATAGAATAACAGCCATAAATCAAGAGACTTGATGATAACAAAAACACTCAGATACATCATAAATTACAAAAGTAGAAAATGTATTAAGCTTCAAAACTTTATAGACAAAATATAAGACTTACAAGACTAATGCCCACAAGTGCTCCTTTAGTCTGAGCAAATGTTTCATCTGTGACTTCTTTGTGGCATAGTCTTCTTCCCTCTCTTGGAGTTGTTTTCCTCAATCTGGGCCTGTAGTCTTCTGTAGAAGATTTTCTCCTCTTCATCTTGATCACCAAGCTTGGATTGCATCAGCTTTAGAGTTTGATTAGATGCCTTCTCCAGCTGGTCTTCCATTCTGAAGAATCTTCTGCAGTTGTCCTTGTCCTTAAACTCCATCATCCAATAGGGTTGAAGATGGATTTTCTTTCCTGTTGAGGGAACTCTAAGTATCCTGGGAAGAGCCTCAGGCTTGTTCCAGCTAGCCTTTAACTGACAGATTTTGGAGACCACCTCAGACTTGGCTGTTTTGGTGAAACCAAAGTCCTTTTTCAAGCATCTAAACACTGAGAGTAGTGTTTGATAGTCTTCTCCTAAAATTCTGTAGAGAGGCCACACTTGTTCTCTACCACCCTTGAATGTGAACACTAGTCTTTCAGGCAACTTTTGAGAAGCTGCAATTCCCCTTACTTCCACCAGGTTGTCTAGGTCAAGATGTAGACTGGATTCTTCCCTGATGTCAGCAATGTACATGCAGTCCTCTGGGTTTGCTGGGGGTTTTTGAGATTGTGGCTTTCTCACAAAAGCAGGCTTTGCTTTGACAGGCCTCTTCTTTGTCTTCATTGGTTGGTCCTTTTCTAACAGGAACTTTGGAAAGTATGCCTCATCAAAATCAATTGGTTCCTCTTTTGGCATGATTGGTTGATCATGAAAATTGACAGGATGTGCAGGATCACAGGCCAACTTTCCCTCAAAAACTGGATTAGCAATTGTTGGAGGTGCAATAGGTAAAGAAGAGTCTGATGCAGTACTCTGAGAATCAGCACTCTCAAAGTCTATGTTTCTCCTAGCTCTCTCTTTGGGTTGCCTTGTGCTCTTCTTTGAACTCCTTTCCTCTCTAGTGCTTTCCTCTTGCTTCCTTTCTTCTTCATCTAGAGCTTGAGCTACTGCAAGAGCTTGCATAGCTGCTCTTTCTGATTCCTCAGCCTTGGCTTCAGCAAAGTTTGGATGACCAGCCCAAACACAGATTTGTTGTCCATTCCTGTAGACAATTGCCCTTTGCTTCCTTATCTCATAATCATTACTTTCCTTGCTTTTTGTGATGAGTAGACCAAGAAGCTTGTGCTCATCTGGATAAGGTGCAGGATAGAAAGTCCTTGCTATGTTTTTGCCCTTTGGTTTAGCAGGGGACTTGGGAGATAGGCTTCTTTGAATTGTAGCTTGTTCCACATCCCTAATGCATGAAGTTTGTCCTTTTTCCTTCCTTGGTCCTTGAGTGACTCCATGTAGAAGGGGCTCTTGTTGATAGAAAGAATTTGTCTGTGGCTCCCATTCCGTTGATGCTATTGCCATGGCATTCGTTGATGGCTGTTCCGTTGATGGATTTGAGTCCTTATCTTCAGTAATCTTCTTGAACTTTGCTTCTATGTTGGACCAATGTTCTTTGATTTGTTCTGCAAGTCTCATCCTCATAGAAGCTTCTTGTATAAGGTCAATACCATCCTTTTGCTGCTTGCCAAGCTCCCCCATTGCTAATGGCTCCTTTGGTAGGGAAATGGCTGGGACCATAACCTTGGTAATTTGAATGTCTAGCTCCTTAGATTTCTCCCCCTTTTTGTTATCATCAAAAGAGATGGCTGGGAGTCCTTGAGCTGCCACTAGCTGGGCCAATAGTTGTGTTTGTTTCTCCTGTTCCTTTTGCATCTGTGATAGAGTGGCTTCCACCTTGTCCACTCTAGAAGAGAGAGTCTTCAAGGAGGACTCCACTTCAGGTTCTTTAGTGAAAAACCTGTTCATCCTGGACACAGTGAGAAGAGGAAGCTTTTCATCTAGCCTCCTTTCATTAGCAGCCCTAAGGTTGCTGATTGAATCCTTGATCTCTGTAGCTTCAATCCTTGTCTGCAACATTTGTAGCCTTTGAATTTCCAGAGAATCCATTATGGCTTTGTAGAATTTCTTGTCCCTTTCTCCTGCAGACTCATGAGCTAGATATGCTTCATTGTACTGCCTTGTGATAGCAGCATCCAAATTGCTTCTACCATGCATATCTTGAGAAAGCCAGTTTGGTGTAGGAGGCACCACAGAAGTCCCAGTCTGTGCAGTAGTGGCCACCTGTAGATTATCACCATAGCTGTCCTCATCATCAGAGAAATCAAAGTCTCCACTTGCTTCAGCTCCTGGAGGGAGATTGGTCAAGGCATCCTTTGCTCTTTGCATTGATGCAGTTGTGTGAATTAGTTGTAGTGATCTCTCTGCCTCCACATTGCCCTGTTGAGCCAAAATTTGATAGGCTGACACAGGATGAGTAAAGGTCTCAGGATCCAGGGAAATACTATCCAGAGTTTGCTGATAAACCTCTTGGAAAGTAAGTTCCCTTTCTCCCTCACTGACCTCCATTAACTCATTAGCAATGGCTGCTTCCATCCTTATTTCTCCTGTAGTCCCTTCTCTCTCTCCACTCTGTTCTTGCATCATGGGCTCCCCATGGCTCACACCTCTCACACCCTCACCTTCACCTTCTAAGGTGGAACTCTCAATCTCTCCTTTTGCCTGGCTGGAAGAAATAGCCAGCCTCTCACTCACATTCTCTCCTTTTGCCTGGCTGCAAGCCAGCCTCTCAGTTTCACTCCCTCTCAGTCCTAGAAGTGTCTCAACTACCACTAGATCATCTGCACTAGTTGTGGGAACAACTTGATTTTCAATTAAAGGTGCAGAGTGAACTATCAACGGAATGGTAGTTTGAACTGTCAACGGTATGGATACCGTTGATGGAGAAACACTTGTCAACGAAATAGACTGTTTCGTTGATGAAGTCAAGAAAGCACTTTGAGAATGAGAAATTACAGTAGAGTCTGTGGTGATTGATTTTAGAGATTGGTCCACAGATCCCCTTGCAATTTCAGGAAAAAATGGTTGATGGCCCAACAAATCACTTAGCAAGTGATGGCCACCAGCTTCAGAGTGGGGCTTCTCCAAGATTAGAGTTGGAGAATCAGGAATATGTGTATGGATCATGTCCACATCTAAAGATTGAGTTGGTGAATTTGATGGAGATAATTCAAGATTGATGTTTAGAGAATGGGACTGTAACCCCAGAGTAATAATAGGGGTTACATCAAACTGAATTTGAGAAACTGGAAGTGTTGCTTCCAGTGTGTGTGCACCCTGTGTACCCTTGGACTTTTGCTTCACTCTCCTTTGGTATTGGGAAAATGTAGACTGTGGGCTTGAAGTGTCCCTTACCCTTTTGGACTGTGCTCTAGGAGGAGAGCTTGTTTCAATAATCACATCCTTTTGGGAGGATGCAATTAGACTTGTGTTTAAGTCCATGTTACTCATTGTGCCTTGTTGGGAAGACACAATGGGGCTTGGCTGGTACACACTAACCTGTCCTTCCTTATCCTTGGGGTTTCTTTGATGTTCACCCCTTCCCTCACCTCTCACAACTCCAGACTCACTCCCCTTAGGTTGTGTGGTAGTTTTTACAACAGGTGCCTTTTGAGAAGCACCTGAGGTTGGCTTGGAGGTTTTCTTTGATTTTGGTTTTGTTGCTAGGGTAGGAGCCTGTTGGGTCACAGCTACAGACTCCATAGCAACATTGGAAGGTAAAACAGTAGAGGTGTTAGCTACACTAACAGGGATAGTAGTAGTTACCTCAATGATTGGCAGATACACCACTGGAACATCACCATTGTGGTTCAGCCTCAGTATGTCTGTCAATACTCTCTTTTCTTGCACAAAGCACTCAAACCTGGCATTAGGGTTAGAGATAACTAATGGTGCTGGACTAACATGGTTAGCCAACATCATCAGAAACCTAGCATAATAGATATTTTTCTTCCTATTTGCTTTGTCACCCAACTTAGCACCAATTTCATACATAAGTTGGGTGCTAAAGTTGTGATATCTATCATTTAGAAGCATGGTTAGGAGAATTAACATAGAGTTAGTTAATGCATCAAAATTGCTAATCTTTCCAGAAAAGACCTTAATGAATGCATCAGCTAAATAACTGTATTCCCTAACCAAACCTCTCCTAATTATTCTACCCAGATTATCAGTAGGCAAAGAGTAGTTTATAGAATTTAGCATGGTAGTTATTTCAGTGTTAGTAGGCAAAGCATCACAGTTATTATCAGGAATATGTAAACATGCTTGCAAAACATCAGAATTAACTATGTACTCATTACCTTGAAGAGTGAATTTTAGTGTGCAGTGTGTTCCACTATACTCACATGAGGTCCAAATCTCCTCGATTATCTCATTGTAGAGTGGTGTAGAGTGAAACATTGCATAGCTCAACTTGCAATTCTTCATGAAATCCATCATTTTGAAGAACAGTCTGTTCGGGTTTTCCTTGACAACAAAAGGGATGGAGTTGTTCTTCTCATAGATGAACCCTCCAGCAGACATAAGCTTGATTATAGGTGCCATTGTTGATTAAAGGAAAGCTTCGAACTGAATTGCTTGTTAGAGAGAAGAAGAGAGAAAAAGCCTTTGGAATTTTTGAGAACAGGTAAAAAGAAATAATGAAAATAAAATTTCTTAAATACTCCCCCAAAAATTCTCAGAAAATGAATCCAATAATAAATGTAAATTACTGGATTGGCTTAAAAATATAACCGTTACTCTTAAAGTATTACTATGATTTATACTTACAGGGGTGTATGCATAGATCGTGGTAAAAGACGTGTTAAAATTTCAACGGTTCAGATTAAAAGCGCTTTATATCAACGAATCAGAATTGGGCGTTTAAGGTCCCGTCTATTTCATTGATAAAGCTGCGTTTCGTTGATACAAAAGAACTATCAACGAAACACCCAGAAGAAGTGCTAAGACTTTCAACGAAATGGTGCATTCCGTTGGCATAGTAATTTTGACTTAGACAAAATTTTTACCTTTTCCTGAGAAAATTAATTCACAGAAAAACATAGCAAATTTCTGGCTGCATTTTAACTTGCAAATATCTCAAAAATAATTAAGAGAAATTTAGCATACCTAGCTCACTTACTAATCTTGAGAATGTTGATTCATCAAGTGGCTTGGTAAAGATGTCTGCAAGTTGTTGTTCACTTGGAACAAAATGTAACTCCACAGTACCATTCATAACATGTTCTCTAATGAAATGATACTTGATGTCAATGTGCTTGGTTCTTGAATGCTGCACTGGATTCTCAGTAATGGTAATGGCACTAGTGTTGTCACAGAAAATAGGAATTTTCTCAACTCTTAATCCATAATCAAGTAGTTGGTTTTTCATCCATAAAATCTGTGCACAACAACTTCCAGCTGCAATATACTCAGCCTCAGCTGTGGAGGTAGAAACTGAGTTTTGTTTCTTGCTGAACCATGACACAAGCTTGTTTCCTAGGAATTGACAGGTTCCAGTTGTACTTTTCCTGTCAATTTTACATATCCTGCAAAATCTGCATCTGAATAACCAATTAGTTCAAAACCAGATTCTCTAGGATACCAAATGCCAAGGTTTGGTGTTCCTTTGAGATATCTGAAAATTCTTTTAATAGCAACTAAATGGGATTCTCTAGGATCAGCCTGAAATCTAGCACATAGACATGTAGCAAACATAATATCAGGTCTACTAGCTGTTAAATATAAAAGTGAGCCTACCATGCCTCTGTAACTTGAAATGTCCACAGATTTTTCCTTAGTATTCAATTCAAGTTTGGTGGCAGTAGGCATGGGAGTTTTGGCAGGAGAGCATTCCATTAGGTTAAACTTCTTTAATAAATCATGAATGTATTTTGTTTGACTAATGAAAATGCCTTCATTAACTTGCTTTACTTGTAGACCAAGAAAGTAAGTTAATTCTCCCATCATGCTCATTTCATACTTACTTTGCATAAGCTTGGCAAACTTTTGACAAAGTTTCACATCTGTAGACCCAAAGATTATATCATCTACATAAATTTGAACAAGTAAAGTAGAGCCATTTACAACCCTGTGAAAAAGAGTTTTATCTACAGTACCTCTAGTGAAATGATTCTCAAGGAGGAACTGTGAGAGAGTGTCATACCAGGCTCTAGGTGCTTGTTTCAAACCATAGAGTGCTTTGAGAAGGAAGTACACATAGTCTGGAAAATCATCATCTTCAAAACCAGGAGGTTGACTTACATACACCTCCTCTTCCAATTCCCCATTCAGAAAAGCACTCTTCACATCCATTTGATAGACCTTGAAATTGGCATGGGCTGCATAGGCTAGGAAAATCCTTATTGCTTCTAGTCTTGCAACAGGAGCAAAGGTTTCATCAAAATCAATTCCTTCTTCCTGTGAATAGCCTTTTGCAACCAATCTAGCTTTGTTCCTTGTGACTATGCCATTTTCATCCATCTTGTTTCTGAACACCCACTTTGTGCCTATAACACTCCTGTCATTAGGCCTGGGCACCAGCTTCCAAACATTGTTTCTCTCAAATTGGTTTAGCTCTTCTTGCATGGCTAAAACCCAATCTGGATCTAGAAGTGCATCCTCAACTTTCTTTGGCTCATCTTGAGACAGAAAGCTACTATATAGACATTCTTCTTGAGTTGCTCTTCTAGTTTGGACTTTTGAAGAAACATCACCTATAATAAGTTCAAAGGGATGATCTTTAGTCCATTTTCTTGAGGGAGGTAGATTTGCTCTTGAAGACGTAGCTTCATGATCATGATTGCCTTGATTGGATATTTGTCCTTGAGAAACTCCCCCTGAGTTTGTTGTCCCTAAGTGATCACTTCTAGAAGTATTCCTATGACTATCAACGGTATGACCGTTTTGGCTGTCAACGAAACGCTCATTCTGACTGTCAACGAATCCACCACCATGACTGTCAACGAAATGACCATTTGGTCTGCTAGCTGCTATCCTTTTTAACCTTAATGCAGCAATTTCATCTTCACTGCTGCTTTCATCTGTGCTAGATACAACAACTTTAGGCTGTTTCTCAGTAGCCTTATCATGATTCACTTGTTCTCCTTCCTCATTCTCAAAAGAGAGACTTTCATGGAAACCTTCATCACAGAGACCTTGTATTTTGAGATCATCAAAAACAACATGTACAGATTCCATAACAATGTTGATTCTGAGATTAAAGACTCTGTAAGCTTTCCCTGCTGCATATCCCACAAATATTGCTTCATCTGCCTTTGCTTCAAATTTCCCCAAATGCTCAGCTTGATTTCTCAGAACAAAGCACTTGCATCCAAAGACATGAAGAAAATCCAATAGTGGCTTCTTTCTTTTGAGTAACTGATAAGGGGTCATTCCTTTGGCCTGATTAATCAAAGAAATATTTTGAGTAAAGCAAGCTGTGTTAACTGCCTCAGCCCAAAAATATGTAGGTAACTTTGATTCATCTAGCATTGTCCTTGCAGCTTCAATAAGTGTTCTATTTTTCCTTTCAACTACACCATTTTGCTGTGGTGTTCTTGCTGCTGAAAACTCATGCAAAATACCATTTTCTTCACAGAACACCTTCATGCTTGAATTCTTGAATTCTGTCCCATTGTCACTCCTAATCCTTCTTACTTTGAAATCAGGATGATTGCTTACCATCTTGATGTGATTGATAATGATTTCACTTGCCTCATCTTTAGAGTGCAAAAAGAAAGTCCATGTAAATCTAGAAAAATCATCAACAATCACAAGACAGTATTTCTTCTTTGAGATGGACATAACATTTACAGGGCCAAATAGGTCCATATGAAGCAATTCAAGCTGCTGGACAATTGATGACTCTGTCTTGCTTTTGAATGATGCCTTCTTCTGTTTTCCCTTTTGACAGGCATCACACAAACCATCCTTGGAGAACTCCACTTGTGGAATTCCTCTAGCAAGATCTTTCCTCACCAAATCATTCATAACTTTGAAATTCAGATGGGATAATTTCTTGTGCCATAACCAACTTTCATCCTTGCTTGCCTTGTTGAAAAGACAAGTGATGGTGTCTGAACTTGTGCTACTAAAGTCAGCAATGTACACATTCCCTCTTCTGAATCCAGTCATTACCACATTGTTGTTTCCTCCTTTAGAAACAACACAGGCTTCTTTTGAAAAAGTAACTAAAAATCCTTTGTCACAAAGTTGGCTGATACTAAGCAAGTTGTGCTTAAGACCATCCACCAATGCAACCTCATCTATGATGACATTCTCTTTTGAAATCAAGCCATATCCCTTTGTGTAGCCTTTGCTGTCATCTCCAAAAGCAATACAAGGGCCAGCTCTTTCCTGAAACTCTGTGAGCAGGGTAGAATCACCAGTCATGTGTCTTGAACAACCACTATCCAAGTACCAAAGATTCCTTTTGTCTCCCTGCACACAATAAAACCAAATCAAGTCGATTTTGGTACCCAAGTTTCCTTGGGTCCTGTCTTGTTAGCCTTTGCATTCCCTTTTGTACCATTTTTCACTTTGGGCTCAGATTGATTCAAATCAATCTTTACCCTTGGTGTTGATTTCTGAGGGTTGCTCATATTTTCATTCATAGCATGCATAGTTGGAGGAACAATCATGTTATTCATGTTCCATGGCATTTGTGGCATGTTAAACATATTCATGTAAGGATTAGACACAAATGGCATGCTAGCATATGGATTCTGAAATTGTGCATATGGAGCAAACATGTTAGGCATAACAGGCATTGTAGGCATGGAACTGTTCATTGCAGGCTTGGGCATTTTCACATTAGGAGTTTTCTTAACAGATTTGCAGTAAGTAGACAAATGACTAACACTTCCACAATTAACCCATGTCTTTCTAGGAGCATATTTATCAGGTGTGTAATTGTTGTGTTTGTTAATTCCTACTTTGCCATTCCTGTTATTCTTTTTATTTCCCTTAGCCTCATTATGAACTTTCTCTACCTTGTCTTTCAATTGCTTGTTAGACAAGTGACCTACATTAGCTCTCTCAACAGGCTTCTCAATTTTCTTTAAAATACTAGACTCACCTTGAACAAAGTTCTTGGTGACAGGACCATACTTGTCATTAAGTCTAGTGAGTTTATCTTTTCTTTTGTCTGTCAACGAAACAGCCTGATCGGTTGATGGTTCATGTGTCAACGAAACATTGCATTCCGTTGACATATCAACCTTCAACAAATGATCATTGTTGTTTGTTGACTCTGTTTCTGATTCTAAGGTTTCACCAACATACCCTAGCTTCTCTTTGTTCCTTTCCCATGATTGCTCACAGAAGGATTCCACGCCTTGAACATTAATTATGTTGGCAGCAACATTCCTGGCATCCTTCCATTTTGCAATCACACTTTGTTCTATCTCAAGTTGCGTTCTAAGAATTTCTTCCCTTTGTAACACGTTCTCAAGTTCCTTCTTAGCATCCCTACTAACACATCTCATTTTCTCAAATTCAATGAGCTGTGCTTCTAACATTGCATTCCTATCACTTAAGAGCAGATTGGTCTCTTTTATTCTTGAATTCTCTTTAGTAAGTGATTTAAGAGTAACACGCAAATTATATAATACAGTAGACATTTCATTTACTGCACTGTCGCATTCCTCTTTAGAAAGCTCAGAAAGATTAGTAATTGTTACCTGGTTGCTTGAGGAACTTGCTTCCTGCTCATGATTGTCAGCCATAAGAGCCAAGTTGACATACTCAACATCATCATCAGAATCTTCACCATTACCAGCCCAATCATACTCCTGAGACATGAAAGCCTTTTCTTTTTGTTTGAGAAGTTCAAAGTATTTCTTTTTATAATCAACAGGCTCAAATTTCCTGTTGCCCTTCTCAACCTTGGGCTTTCTGCAGTCTCCAGCAAAGTGACCAAGCATTCCACAATTGAAACATTTTGACTTAGACTTTTCAATCCAGTTTGTTTTGCTAGGTTGAAAGTCTCTTCTTGGTGGCCTTGCTTCTGAGTTTCTTTTGAACTTGAACTTAGAGAATTTTCTAGACAGAAAAGCAATGTGTTCATCAATCTCATCTAAGTCCTCCAAGTTGGCTGGTTCTGATTCTTCTTCTTCTGTCATCTTGTCTTTACCCTTGCTAACATCACTCCTACAACTAGATCGACTAGTTGTGGCCTTTGCAGCTTCTTTATTGTCATCTTCAAGTTGGTTCACTGATGCAATCAATGCAATAGATCCACCCTTCTTCTGTACCTTTTCAATTTCTTCATCTTGCTCCATTTCCAGCTCATAAGTCTTCAAGGTTCCATAAAGCCTTTCAAGAGTGTAGTCTTTGTACTCTTGAGTGTTTCTGAGAGAAACAGTCATAGGCTTCCATTCTTTTGGAAGAGCTCTAAGAAATTTAAGGTTTGAATCCTTGGTTTGATAGATCCTCCCATACAACTTTAATCCATTCAAAAGCTTTTGAAACCTACTGAACGTGTCATTTAGGGTTTCACCAGCTTTAAAATGAAAATGCTCATATTGTTGTATAAGGAGTTGCATTTTATTTTCCCTGACTTGCTCAGTTCCTTCACAGAGTGTTCTAACAGTATCCCATACTTCCTTAGAGGTTGTACAGTTGATAACATTGTCAAACATCTCTTGCTCCAAACCATTAAACAGAATGTTCATGGTCCTTTTGTCTTTATGGACTTCTGCAACATCTTCAACAGTCCATTCTGAGACAGTTTTTGGAATCTCTACATCAGGTGCATCATCTGGCAGTCCAACTCTAGAATCAAGCTTCATGGGAACGTGTGGACCTTTCTCAATGCAGTCTACATACCTCTCATCCATAGACATGAGATGTAAATGCATCTTTACTTTCCAGTGAAAGTAATTGTCTTTATCAAGAACTGGTATCTTCACACCTGCATCCTTCTTCACCATGGTTTCTGTTTTTGGTCTTGATCTTTAAACTTCTTGTATGTTAGAAGCTCGCTCTGATACCAATTGTTATTCCCAAATGACCTAACAGAATTGTAGAAGGGGGGGGTTGAATACAATTCTTGATATTTTCTTGAAACTAAAACACTTTATAAAATAAAACTGAACTGAATAAATAAAAACACAAGATATAAATAATTCAGTTGGATTGTTTGATGATCCAACTGAAGTGTTTTTATTGCGGAAATAATCTGTGATACAAATGTACACAGCTGCTCAGTTACAATGTTGTAGAGAAGAAATGCTCTCAAAAATAGCTAATACAATCTATTTGTTTTTCTTCTCTATTTCTAAAGTAACTGCTACACTTGGTTATATAATCCCAAGTTTACAATTCTACATTTGGTTAAACTAAAGAATAATAGTAGTAACCATCAGTAGCTTGCTTTTCATTCCTTTTGTCCAATGGTCCTTGGAGATCTTTGCTTTTGTCTTCATGCTCATTATAATCATTCCCAAGAGCCTTATTGGAAATTGGAATGTTTCCTTATTTCCAGTAACCACTTTGATGGCTTCCAATGCAAAGTACACTTCCATATCTCCTTTTAGATCTGTTCAGTAAACTGTCACTATCACTTTGTCAACTGTTCAAAAAGCAACATTGATTCGTTGATAGCAAGGAGATGTGTTTCGTTGATAGCTTCATTCTTCATTCCGTTGATGGTGTTTCCCTCGTTTCGTTGATGGGTAAACTCCATACCGTTGACAGAGTAATCTTCATACCGTTGACATGTCTTCACTTAGGCAGAATTACAAGGCATAACATATTTACAATTAACCAACCTATTTTGCCTATCTAGTACATAGTCAACATGACTTAGAAAACCTATCTAAAACATATAATAGAATGCCTATCATACTGTGAAGTATTGTACAATGCAATTGCTACAACACTCATTTCGTTGATGAGCTTCCTGTCAACGAAACACTGCTAAGCATGCTATTTCGTTGACAGCTACAAAATTGACTTTACACAAATTCTACTAAGTGTTTTATGCTTATCATCAAGAACAACATATTCCTAACAACCTTCCTTGATGCTCTACCAACACTAACCAGTGGTCACAATCACTCAACAAGCCTTAGATACTCCTTACAAAGCTTAAATCTTATGAAACAAAATCAAGAATCATGAAAAGTTACTATTCATACTCATCTTGTAAAATCCATAACAAATCAAAAAATAAGAGTTCGGTGCTAAGATTTTTACCAGACCTTGTACTCTTCCTAAGATTTCTTTTGAGCTATAGATCGCCAAATTTAAAGCTTCCTAGCTAGGGTTTTGAGCCCCATCTTTCCGCTGGACAGAAACTGGACAGTTTGGGTTCTCCAACTTGGGGAAGCGATTTGGCTAGGCTACACTCCTTAGTTGTCCATGAAATTTTGAACGAATGTTACCCATGGAGTGGAGAAGCAATGGTTAAAATTTGGTGATTTTAGGACAAATATATTTGGAGTTATGAATTTGTCTCTCCTCCTTGTGCAAGCTGAGCAGAAAATCTGGGAGAAAAATGGGGGAGCTTTTCTTTGCTTTTGCTTGGTTACTTTGATGAGATATTTGTATAAAGTGGTGAGTCATAGCTCTAGGTGTCTCATCTTGTGACACTTGTCCAACATGCACTGGATTAGATAAAGTAGCTTTACTGGTTCGTTTCCTTTCACATGGATGATCCAAATGTTGCATCCCTCGAATTAATCTTGTTACATGTTACTTCCATGTCTATATTTTATCCTGTAAATGTTGCCTTGTTCCTCTTGAAACGATTCGAAATATTTCCTAAAGAGAGCGAATAAACTCTACGCGATTCTCGCAGTGAATAGTAACTATTCACTATTCACTTCAACAATCGAATCCTTAAATCGACTTTAATAAAATAATAAAATTCCAAAATATTAAATCCTCAAATCCTCAATTTTAATATCTCATTTCTTGAATATAATAATATATAATTCACTGCCCGGTCAAATACTATACCAAAATAAAATTTGGAATTTCTGAATTCCGATCGTCTTTGCATTCACTTATTTACTCCGTAGATTACTAATATGACTTCGGAATATCCACACTACGTCTCGTACATAGGTGGCATGAAAATCACTATCTCTAACCTCATATTCTCTATCTTGTTTGTACAGAAAATACACCAACATAAACTTGCTTGTCATCCATCAACATGCCATTTAGCTTATCAATAGCAGTACTATCTCTATACTCGCGGGCTTAGTCTGCATACTTTCTCTGTCTGTCTTGGTTGTCACTAGCCGCTTGTTGGTGAAATCTTTTGTCTTTCTAGTTTGTTGGACTAACTTGGGTTTTGTGTAAAATCTCATCCTTTAATTCCCGATCATTCGGAATCCATCTCTGTCTCATATTAATTAAGGGTATCGGCCACCACATTGGCCTTCCCCGGATGGTAGTGTATCTCACAGTCATAATCCTAGGTCAATTCTAGCCATTTCTCCATCTCATGTTATCTATTATCACGGATAACTCAAAGCCACTTCATTAAATTCCATAAAATTTGTGGGTGCATTAGTCAACCCAAAATAACCTCGCTGAAAACTCGAAGTGTCTATTGCTAGGACGAATCGCAGTATTGGGTATATCCTCGGATTTAACTTCCAACTGGTGATATCCAGTCCTTAAATAAATTTGGAAATACACAGCGTTCTTCCGCTGATCAAACAATCATTTATAAGGGTACCTATTCTCCATGTCGAACTCATACAACTCTCGAGGTTCGATGCATAATCTTGTACTAACATCTTTTTCTCTTACAACAACACCGGGCTCTCCACGGTGGTACACTGGGTCTTATCATATTCTTGCCCAGCAATTCTTGTAACTGAGTCACTAACTCTTTCATTCCCACGATACTCTGAATACCCGGTATTCATTCTCATGTCATCCAAATCGATATCTGGTAGCTCATTAAAACCTTGTACAATCTCCCAAAACTATTGTAGTTTCCTTTATACTTCGTGTCTCTTTTCTTGGCGTCAACCATAAGAGCTAATTAAGCCTCATATCTCTGGCATAATAATTTCTTAGTCTGAACTATACTCAAGAATCTCTGAATCTGTCTCCATCCTTTATTTATTACTCTCTCTCCCTTACAATCAGTCTGGGCTCCATTGGGTGTCAACCATCCCATCCTTATTATAATATCAACTTCTCCCAACTTGAAAGGAATCAGGTCTATCGAAAGTGTCGACCTCATATTTCTAGTTCACAACCTGGATGTACCAGTCTTATGGGAAAATCCCTCGACTGACTATTTCTACTTGTAATTATTCCCTTAGAGGCTCGGCCTTAAGGTTTAATTGTCATGCAACTTCTTGATATAAAACGATACATTAGCTCTGTCTAAATAGTATAGAAGGGTACCTGCTATTTAAAGGTCCTGACAGTGGACTGCTGGTTGAAGGTAGCCCTGGTTGAAACCCACTGGCTTTCTTTTATTCTGTGTTCACGAACTCCGGAACAAACCTCGATAATTAGGAAAACTTGGCCTCATACTCGATCACAGTCATGGTTTCTTGTTTTAACTCTTTAACTTTCATTTTCATTCGGGTCTCCATATATTTCCGAAAATTATTCCTCTAAAAACAACACAAGCTGCACCTCTCCCAAGTCACAATACCAGCTCCCTCTGACTCCATCGCCAGTACTTATCTTGCTAACCCAGAGGTAGTGTCCATTCGTAAACAACTCCTCCAAAATCTCAATTCCACTATAGGGCATCTATCTAACACCGTTGTCACTAGAGTTCCCGGCACATCGCTATTCCTTTCACATATATCGATTGACACGCTTTCCATTATCATAATATCCTTGGGAGAATAAACCAATTTCATTGATATGTCACTAACATTCTATTCGTCTTAGGGATTCGCTCCTGTCATAGGCGATTTCGTTGCGAATCTAATTCCTATCAGCGAATTTTGACTTATTTGACTTGGGTTGCCTCCCCTTAGAATTCAATGAGGATAACAAAAATTATGGGGCCTTGAAAAGACAGCTCCCATATCAAGGAAAACGTCACACACTAGTGATCAGAAGGTTATGAGTTTTACGGTAACCTTATTGGAGGTAAAAGAATTTACCGAGAGATCAACATGATCATAAGAACTCAACGTTGTGTGCCTCGATTGAGACATTACTAAAGGTAATTAGCCTTCTTGTATTTCACAACTTACAAGTGATGGCGTCCCATCAAACTTCTATCACACAGACAGATAGTCCTTGTAGCCCCTATAAGTATAGGGTTGTTCGTCTCAGTGGAAGTTGGAAAGTATGAAAGCAATTCGATATCAATTTAATGATTATCGTCTTTCGACAATATTTCTTGAAGGAACACCTTGGATTAAAATTGAACAGATTCCAAAGGTGCGGTTTCCAAAGAAAAGAATAACCAAAAAGATACTGGTACTTAACAAGCAAGGGTTATTCATTATTTGAAGAAAAGTGGAAGCTTGAATAACATCATTTGACAGGGCTTTGAAAACCTGAAAGTAGGCATCGTGACAGCCTCTAACACAATTGAAATTAAATATGATTTAACACAAGTGTTATAAAATAACTTCGAAGGGGGAATATACCCTTTATCAGAATTCTTTCTTGGAGAGAGGTCAAGATAGATCATAGATTGGGGAGGTTTGCCAAGGTCTCTACGGATGCCTTTTATGTCGGCTCCTCTAACGGATAACCGTTCGATTCTAAAGCTTTTCTTCTCCATGCACACCCTAAGGTGCTCGATACTTACGTCATTGCCGACTTATAATAGTCGCTAAGAATTCAACCATCGACCTTTGCAACCGCAGGGAATTCTATTCGACTAGGCGCAACATCTCAAGTAAGCGTTCTGTTCTATAAGAAGACTTCGATACCGTTGTCGCCCGTAGCAATGACAACTCCACATGTCGACTGGGCGGTACTTCGGAAGATCGTTAGAAACTACAAGCTTAAATCCGGTCTCTATTTCAATCATCCTTATACCCAATATTCCTTCTCCCATATCAATCCCGTGTGCTACATAAGCTTAACAATTTTGGCACAATAGCCTTTTCATTTAAGTCAATCCCGGAATTTCTCAGTCCGTCTTGGTCCTTAAATATATTTCGCCTTTACCGTCCAATCTCAACTTCATCATTTTATCTCTACAATCAATTGTAGCAATCAGGGTCTGTTCACCAACCCATATAGCGGCCATCTTACCCAATCCACAGGGTTGTTAGGAATATGTTGTTCTTGATGATAATTATAAAAACACTTAGTAGATTTTGTATTAAGTCATTTTGTAACTGTCAACGAAATGGCATGCTTTGCAGTGTTTCGTTGACAGGAAGCTCATCAACGAAATGAGTGATGTAGCAATTGCACTGTACAATACTTCACAGTTTGATATGCAATTTGTTGTATGTATTAGATAGGTTTTTCTAAGTCATGTTGACTAAGTACTAGATAGGCAAAATAGGTTGGTGAATTGTAAATATATTATGCCATGTAATTTTGCCTAAGTGAAGACATGTCAACGGTATGAAGATTACTCTATCAACGGTATGAAGATTAGTCTGTCAACGGAATGAAGATTACTCTATCAACGAAACGAGGAATACACCATCAACGAAATGAAGAATAAAGCTATCAACGAAACACATCTCCATGCCATCAACGAATCACTATTACTTTTTTGAATAGTTGACAAAGTGATAGTGACAGTTTACTGAACAGATCTAAAGGAGATATGGAAGTGTACTGTGCATTGGAAGCCATCTAAATGGTTACTGGAAATAAGGAAACATTCCAATTTCCAATAAGGCTCTTGGGAGTGATCATAATAAGCGTCAAGACAAAAGCAAGGATCTCCAAGGACCATTGGACAAAAGGAATGAAAAGCAAACTACTGATGGTTATTACTAGTGTACTTTAGTGTAACCAAAATAGTATTATAAACTTGGGAATGTAAATAACCAAGTGTAGCAGTTAAAATAGAAGTAAGAGAAGAAAAACAAATAGATTGTATTAGCTATCTTTGAGAGCATACTTCTCTACACTCTTGTAACTGAGCAGTTGTGTACATTTTGTATCACAGATTATTTCCGCAATAAAAATCACTTCAGTTGGATCATCAAACAATCCAACTGAAATTATTTATGTGCTTGTGATTTTTACCTTACGTTCAGTTTTTATTTGTAAGTTGTTTTTAAGTTTAAGAAATATCAAGAATTGTATTCAACCCCCCCTTCTACAATTCTGTTAGGTCATTTGGGATTAACAATTGGTATCAGAGCAAGCTTCTAACATACAAGAAGTTTAAAGATCAAGACCAAAACAGTAACCATGGTGAAGAAGGATGCAGGAGTAAAGATACCAGTTCTTGATAAGGACAATTACTTTCACTGGAAAGTAAAGATGCATTTACATCTCATGTCTATGGATGAGAGATATGTAGACTGCATTGAGAAAGGTCCACACGTTCCCATGAAGTTTGCATCTAGAGTTGGACTGCCAGATGATGCTCCTGATGTAGAGATTCCAAAACCTGTCTCAGAATGGACTATTGAAGATCTTGCAGAAATCCACAAAGATAAGAGAACCATGAACATTCTGTTTAATGGTTTGGAGCAAGAGATGTTTGACAATGTCATCAACTGTACAACCTCCAAAGAAGTATGGGACACTGTTAGAACTCTCTGTGAAGGTACTGAGCAAGTTAGGGAAAACAAAATGCAGCTCCTTATACAACAATATGAGCATTTTCATTTTAAAGCTGGTGAAACCCTAAATGACACGTTTAGTAGGTTTCAAAAGCTTTTGAATGGATTAAAGTTGTATGGGAGGATCTATCAAACCAAGGATTCAAACCTTAAATTTCTTAGAGCTCTTCCAAAAGAATGGAAGCCTATGACTGTTTCTCTCAGAAACACTCAAGAGTACAAAGACTACACTCTTGAAAGGCTTTATGGAACCTTGAAGACATATGAGTTGGAAATGGAGCAAGATGAAGAAATTGAAAAGGTACAAAAGAAGGGTGGATCTATTGCATTGATTGCATCTGTGAACCAACTGGAAGATGACAATGAAGAAGCTGCAAAGGCCACAACTAGTCAAGCTAGTTGTAGGAGTGATGTTAGCAAGGGTAAAGGCAAGATGACAGAAGAAGAAGAATCAGAACCAGCCAACTTGGATGACTTAGATGAGATTGATGAACACATTGCTTTTTTGTCAAGAAAAATCTCTAAGTTCAAGTTTAAGAGAAGCTCAGAAGCAAGGCCACCAAGAAGAGACTTTCAACCCAGCAAAACTAACTGGATTGAAAAGTCTAAATCTAAATGTTTCAATTGTGGAATGCTTGGCCACTTTGCCGGAGACTGCAGAAATCCCAAGGTTGAGAAGGGCAACAGGAAATTTGAGCCTGTTGATTATAAAAAGAAATACTTTGAACTTCTCAAGAAAAAAGAAAAGGCTTTCATGTCTCAGGAGTATGACTGGGCTGGTAATGGTGAAGATTCTGATGATGATGTTGAGTATGTCAACTTGGCTCTTATGGCTAACAATCATGAGCAGGAAGCAAGCTCCTCAAGCAACCAGGTAACAATTACTAATCTTTCTGAGCTTTCTAAAGAGGAATGCGATAGTGCAGTAAATGAAATGTCTACTGTACTATATAATTTGTGTGTTACTCTTAAATCACTTACCAAAGAGAATTCAAGAATAAAAGAGACTAATTTGCTCTTAAGTGATAGGAATGCAATGTTAGAAGCACAGCTCATTGAATTTGAGAAAATGAGATGTGTTAGTAGGGATGCTAAGAAGGAACTTGAGAACGTGTTACAAAGGGAAGAAATTCTTAAAACACAACTTGAGATAGAACAAAGTGTGATTGCAAAATGGAAAGATGCCAGGAATGTTGCTACCAACATCATTAATGTTCAAGGTATGGAATCTTTCTGTGAGCAATCATGGAAAAAGAACAAAGAGAAGCTAGGGTATGTTGGTGAAACCTTAGAATCAGAAACAGAGTCAACAAACAACAATGATCATTTGTTGAAGGTTGATATGTCAACGGAATGCAATGTTTCGTTGACAGATGAACCATCAACCGATCAGGCTGTTTCATTGACAGAGAAAAGAAAAGATAAACTCACTAGACTTAATAACAAGTATGGTCCTGTCACCAAGAACTTTGTTCAAGGTGAGTCTAGTAATTCAAAGAAAGTTGAGAAGCCTGTTGAGAGAGCTAATGTAGGTCACTTGTCTAACAAGCAATTGAAGGACAAGTTAGAGAAAGTTCATGTTGAGGCTAAGGGAAATAAAAAGAATAACAGGAATGGCAAAGTAGGGATTAACAAACACAACAATTACACACCTGATAAATATGCTCCTAGAAAGACATGTGTCAATTGTGGAAGTGTTAGTCATTTATCTACTAACTGCAAATCTGTAAAGAAGTCTACTAATGTGAAAATTCCCAAGCCTGCAATGAACAGTTATATGCCTACAATGCCGGTTATGCCTAACATGTTTGCTCCATATGCACAATTTCAGAATCCATATGCTAGCATGTCGTTTGTGCCTAATCCATACATGAATATGTTTAATGTGCCACAAATGCCATGGAATGTGAATAACATGTTTGTTCCACCAACTATGCATGCTATGAATGAAAATGTGAGCAACTCTCAGAAATCAACACCAAGGGTAAAGATTGATTTAAATCAATCTGAGCCCAAGGTGAAAAATGATATTAAAGGAAAAGCAAAGGCTAACAAAACAGGACCCAAGGAAACTTGGGTACCAAAATCAACTTGATTTGGTTTTATTGTGTGCAGGGAGACAAAAGGAATCTTTGGTACTTGGATAGTGGTTGTTCAAGACACATGACTGGTGATTCTACCCTGCTCACAGAGTTTCAGGAAAGAGTTGGCCCTTGTATTGCTTTTGGAGATGACAGCAAAGGCTACACTAAGGGATATGGCTTGATTTCAAAAGAGAATGTCATCATAGATGAGGTTGCATTGGTGGATGGTCTTAAGCACAATTTGCTTAGTATCAGCCAACTTTGTGACAAAGGATTTTTAGTTACTTTTTCTAAAGAAGCCTGTGTTGTTTCTAAAGGAGGAAACAACAATGTGGTAATGACTGGATTCAGAAGAGGGAATGTGTACATTGCTGACTTTAGTAGCACAAGTCCAGACACCATCACTTGTCTTTTCAGTAAGGCAAGCAAGGATGAAAGTTGGCTATGGCACAAGAAACTGTCTTATCTGAATTTCAAAGTTATGAATGATTTGGTGAGGAAAGATCTTGCTAGAGGAATTCCACAAGTGGAGTTTTCCAAGGATGGTTTGTGTGATGCCTGTCAAAAAGGGAAACAAAAGAAGGCATCATTCAAAAGCAAGACAGAGTCATCAATTGTCCATCAGCTTGAGTTGCTTCATATGGATCTATTTGGCCCTGTGAATGTCATGTCTATTTCAAAGAAGAAATATTGTCTTGTGATTGTTGATGATTTTTCTAGATTTACATGGACCTTCTTTTTGCACTCCAAAGATGAGGCAAGTGAAATCATTATCAATCACATCAAGATGGTAAACAATCATCCTGACTTGAAAGTAAGAAGGATTAGGAGTGACAATGGGACAGAATTCAAGAATTCAAGCATGAAGGTGTTCTGTGAAGAAAATGGTATTTTGCATGAGTTTTCAGCAGCAAGGACACCACAACAAAATGGTGTAGTTGAAAGGAAAAACAGAACACTTATTGAAGCTGCAAGGACAATGCTAGATGAATCAAAGTTACCAACTTATTTTTGGGCTGAGGCAGTTAACACAGCCTGCTTCACTCAAAATATTTCTTTGATTAATCAGGCCAAAGGTATGACCCCTTATCAACTACTCAATAGAAAGAAGCCACTATTGGATTTTCTTCATGTCTTTGGATGCAAGTGCTTTGTTCTGAGAAATCAAGCTGAGCATTTGGGGAAATTTGAAGCAAAGGCAGATGAAGCAATATTTGTGGGATATGCAGCAGGGAAAGCTTACAGAGTCTATAATCTCAGAATCAACATTGTTATGGAATCTGTACATGTTGTTTTTGATGATCTCAAAATTCAAGGTCTCTGTGATGAAGGTTTCCATGAAAGTCTTTCTTTTGAGAATGAGGAAGGAGATCAAGTGAATCATTTTAAGGCTACTGAGAAATAGCCTAAAGTTGTTGTATCTAGCACAGATGAAAGCAGCAATGAAGATGAAATTGCTGCATTTAGGTTGAAAAGAATAGCTGCTAGCAGACCAAATGGTCATTTCGTTGACAGTCATGATGGTGGATTCGTTGACAGTCAAAATGAGCGTTTCGTTGATAGCCAAAATGGTCATACCGTTGACAGTCATAGAAATGCTTCTAGAAGTGATCATTTAGGGACAACAAACTCAAGGGGAGTTTCTCAAGGACAATTATCCAATCAAGGCAATCATGATCATGAAGCTACCTCTTCAAGAGCAAATCTACCTCCCTCAAGGAAATGGACTAAAGATCATCCCTTTGAACTTATTATAGGTGATGTTACTTCAAAAGTCCAAACTAGAAGAGCAACTCAAGAAGAATGTCTATATAGCAGCTTTCTGTCTCAAGATGAGCCAAAGAAAGTTGAGGATGCACTTCTACATCCAGATTGGGTTTTAGCTATGCAAGAGGAGCTAAACCAATTTGAGAGGAACAATGTTTGGAAGCTGGTGCCCAAGCCTAAGGACAGGAGTGTTATAGGCACAAAATGGGTGTTCAGAAACAAGATGGATGAAAATGGCATAGTCACAAGGAACAAAGCTAGATTGGTTGCAAAAGGCTATTCACAGGAAAGAGGAATTGATTTTGATGAAACCTTTGCTCCTGTTGCTAGACTAGAAGCAATAAGGATTTTCCTAGCCTATGCAGCCCATGCCAATTTCAAAGTCTATCAAATGGATGTGAAGAGTGCTTTTCTGAATGGGGAATTGGAAGAGGAGTTGTATGTAAGTCAACCTCCTGGTTTTGAAGATGATGATTTTCCAGAATATGTATACTTCCTCCTCAAAGCACTCTATGGTTTGAAACAAGCACCTAGAGCCTGGTATGACACACTTTCACAGTTCCTCCTTGAGAATCACTTCACAAGAGGTACTGTAGATAAAAATCTTTTTCACAGGGTTGTGAATGGCTCTACTATACTTGTTCAAATTTATGTAGATGCCATAATCTTTGGGTCTACAGATGTGAAACTTTGTCAAAAGTTTGCCAACCTTATGCAAAGTAAATATGAAATGAGCATGATGGGAGAATTAACTTACTTTCTTGGTCTTCAAGTGAAGCAAGTTAATGAAGGCATTTTCATTAGTCAAACAAAATATATTCATGATTTATTAAAGAAATTTAACTTAATGGAATGCTCTCCTGCCAAAACTCCCATGCCTACTGCCACCAAACTTGAATTAAATACTAAGGAAAAATCTGTGGACATTTCAAGTTACAGAGGCATGGTAGGCTCACTTCTATATTTAACAGCTAGTAGACCTGATATTATGTTTGCTACATGTCTATGTGCTAGATTTCAGGCTGATCCTAGGGAATCCCATTTAGTTGCTATTAAAAGAATTTTCAGATATCTCAAAGGAACTCCAAACCTTGGCATTTGGTATCCTAGAGAATCTGGCTTTGAACTAATTGGTTACTCAGATGCAGATTTTGCAGGATGTAAAATTGACAGGAAAAGCACAACTGGCACGTGTCAATTCTTAGGAAACAAGCTTGTGTCATGGTTCAGTAAGAAACAAAACTCAGTTTCCACCTCCACAGCTGAGGCTGAGTATATTGCAACTGGAAGTTGTTGTGCACAGATTTTATGGATGAAAAATCAACTACTTGATTATGGATTAAGAGTTGAGAAAATCCCTATTTTCTGTGACAACACTAGTGCCATTGCCATTACTGAGAATCCAGTGCAGCATTCAAGGACCAAGCACATTGACATCAAGTACCATTTCATTAGAGAACATGTTATGAATGGTACTGTGGAGTTACATTTTGTTCCAAGTGAACAACAACTTCCAGACATCTTTACCAAGCCACTTGATGAATCAACATTCTCAAGATTAGTAAGTGAGCTAGGTATGCTAAATTTCTCTTAATTATTTTTGAGATATTTGCAAGTTACAATGTAGCCAGAAATTTGCTATGTTTTTCTGTGAATTAATTTTCTCAGGAAAAAGTGAAATTTTGTCTAAGTCAAAATTACTATGTCAACGAAACGCACCATTTCGTTGACATTCTTAGCATTTTTCTGGGTGTTTCGTTGATAGCTCTTTTATATCAACGAAACGCGGCTTTATCAACGAAATAGACGGGACCTTAAACGCCCAATTCTGATTCGTTGATATAGCGCTTTTAATCTGAACCGTTGAGATTTGACACGTCTTTTACCACGATCTATGCATACACCCCTGTAAGTATAAATCATAGTAATACTTTAAGAGTAACGGTTATATTTTTAAGCCAATCCAGTAATTTACATTTATTATTGGACTCATTTTCTGAGAATTTTTGGGGGAGTATTTAAGAAATTCTATTTTCCTTAATTTCTTTTTTTACCTGTTCTCAAAAATTCCAAAGGCTTTTCTCTCTTCTTCTCTCTAACAAGAAATTCAGTTCGAAGCTTTTTCTCACTCAACAATGGCACCCATAGTCAAGCTCATGTCTGCTGGAGGGTTTATCTATGAGAAAAACAACTCCATCCCCTTTGTTGTCAAAGAAAGCCCGAACAGCCCGTTTTTTCAAAATGATGGACTTCATGAAGAATTGCAAGTTGAGCTACGCAATGTTTCACTCTACACCACTCTACAATGAGATAATCGAAGAAATGTGGACCTCATGTGAGTACAGTGGGACAAATTGCACTTTGCAATTCACCATCCAAGGTAATGAGTATATAGTTAATTCTGATGTGTTGCAAGCATGCTTACACCTTCCTGAAAATAATTGCTCTGCTTTGCCCACATTCACTGAAATGGTTAACATGCTAAATTCCATAAACTACTCATTGCCTACTGATAATTTGGGTAAGATAATTAGGAGAGGTTTGGTTAGGGAATATAGTTATTTAGCTGATGCATTCATTAAAGTCTTTTCTGGTAAAATTAGTAATTTTGATGCATTAACTAATTCCATGTTGATTCTATTTACCATGCTCCTAACTGATAGATATTACAACTTTAGCACCCAACTTATGTATGAAATTGGTGCTAAGTTGGGTGATAAGGCAAATAGGAAGAAAAATATCTATTATGCTAGATTTCTGATGATGTTGGCTAACCATGTTAGTCCAGCACCATTGGTTATCTCTAACCCTGTGTCTAGGTTTGATTGCTTTGTGCAAGAGAAGAGAGTATTGACAGACATACTGAGGCTGAACCACAATGGTGATGTTCCAGTGGTGTATCTGCCAATAATTGAGGTAACTACTGCTATCCCTTCTAGTATAGTTTTTACTTCAACTGTATCACCCAGTCCTGTTGCTGTGGAGTCTGTAGTTGTGACCCAACAGGCTCCTGCCCCAGCAACAAAACCAAAATCAAAGAAATCCTCCAAGCCAACCTCGGGTGCTTCCCAAAAGGCACCTGTTGTAAAATCCACTACACAACCTAAGGGGAGTGTTGTAGGTGCTGTGAGAGGTGAGGGAAGGGGTGAACATAAAAGAAACCCTAAGGATAAGGAAGGAAAGATGAGTGAGATCCAGCCAAGCCCCATTGTGTCTTCCCAACAAGGCACAATGAGTAATATGGATTTAAGCACAAGTCTAATTGCATCCTCCCAAAAGGATGTAATTATTGAAACAAGCTCTCCTCCAAGAGCACACTCCAAGAGGGTAAGGGACACTTCAAGCCCACAGTCTACTATTTCCCAATACCAAAGGAGAGTGAAGCAAAAATCCCAGGTTTCACAGGGTGCACACACACTGGAAGCAACAATTCCAGTTTCTCAAATTCAGTTTGATGTAACCCCTATCATTACTCTGGGGTTATAGTCCCATTCTTTAAATATAAATCTTGAACCAACTCCTCAAAATTCACCAACTCAATCATTAGATGTGGATATGATCCATTCATCTATCCCTGATTCTCCAACTCTTTTCTTGGAGAAGCCCCACTCTGACATTGGTGACCATCACTTGTTAAGTGATTTGTTGGGCCACCAATCATCCTTTTATGAAGTTACAAGAGGATCTGTGGAACAATCTCTTAAATCAATCACCGTAGATTCTACTGTAATTTCACTTTCTCAAAGTGCTTTCTTGACTTCATCAACGAAACAGTCTCTTTCGTTGACAAGTGTCTCTCCTCCATCAACGGTATCCATACCATTGACAGTTCAAACTACCATACCGTTGATAGTTCATTCTGCACCTTTAATTGAAAATCAAGTTGTTTCCACAACTAGTGCAGATGATCTAGTGGTAGTTGAGACACTTCTAGGATTGAGAGGGAGTGAAACTGAGAGGCTGGCTTGCAGCCAGGCAAAAGGAGAGGTTGAGAGTGAGAGGCTGACTATTTCTTCCAGTCAGGCAAAAGGAGAGGCTGAGGGTTCTACCTTAGTAGGTGAAGGTGAGGGTGTGAGAGGTGTGAGCCATGGGGAGCCCATGATGCAAGAAAATAGAGGAGAGAGAGAAGTGACTACAGGAGCAATAAGGGATGAAGCAGCCATTGCAAGTGAGTTAATGGAGGTCAGTGAGGGAGAAAGGGAACCTACTTTCCAAGAGCATTATCAACAAAATCTGGATAGTATTTCCCTGGATCCTGAGACCTTTACTCATCCTGTGCCAGCCTATCAAATTATGGCTCAGCAGGGCAATGTGGAGGCAGAAAGGTCACTAAACCTAATTCATACAACTGCATCAATGCAAAGAGCAAAGGATGCCTTGACCAATCTACCTCCAGGAGCTGCAGCAAGTGGAGACTTTGACTTTTCCTGATGATGAGGACAGCTATGGTGACAATCTACAGGTGGCCACTACTTCACAGACTGGGACTTCTGTGGTGCCTCCTAGACCAGACTGGCTTTCTCAGGATATGCATGGAAGATTCACTCTAGATGCTGCTATCTCCAGGCAGTACAATGAGGCATATCTAGCTCATGAGTCTGCAAATGCAAGGGACAAGAAATTCTACAAGGCCATCATGGATTCTCTGGAAATCCAAAGGCTACAGATGCTACAGACAAGGATTGAAGCTACAGAAATCAAGGATTCCATTAGCAACCTCAAGGATGCTAATAACAGGAGGCTAGATGAAAAGTTTCCTCTTCTCACTGTGTCCAAGATGACCAGGTTTTTCTCTAAGGAACCTGAAGTGGCTACCTCCTTGAAGACTCTCTCTTCTAGAGTGGACAAGGTGGAAGCTACTTTATCTCAGATGCAAAAGGAACAGGAGAAGCAAACACGACTATTGGCCCAACTAGTGGCAGCTCAAGGACTCCCAGTCATCTCTTTTGATGATAACAAAAAGGGGGAGAAATCTAAGGAGCTAGACATTCAAATCACAAAGGTTATGGTCCCAGCCATTTCCTTACCAAATGAGCCACTAGCAATGGGGGAGCTTGGAAAGAAGCAAAAGGATGGTATTGACCTAATACATGAAGCTTCTGATGAGACTTGTAGAACAAATTAAAGACCATTGGTCCAACATAGAAGCAAGGGTCATGAAAATTGCTGGAACTATAAAGGACTCAAATCCATCAACGGATCAACCATCAACGAATGCCATGGTTCTAGTGTCAACGGAATGGGAGCCACAGACCAATCCTTTCTATCAGGTAGAGCCCCTTCTACATGGAGTCACTCAAGGTCCAAGGAAGGAAAAAGGACAAACTTCATGCATTAGGGATGTGGAACAAGCTACACTCCAAAGAAGCTTATCTCCCAAGTCCCCTGCTAAACCAAAGGGCAAAAATATAGCAAGGATTTTCTATCATGCACCTTATCCAGATGAGCTCAAGCTTCTTGGTCTACTTATCACAAAAAGCAAGGAAAGCAATGATCGTGAGATAAGGAAGCAAAGGGCAATTGTCTACAGGAACGGACAAGAAATCTGTGTTTGGGCTGGTCACCCAAACTTTGCTGAAGCTAAAGCTGAAGAGTCAGAAAGAGCAGCAATGTAAGCCCTTGCAGTTGCTCAATCTCTTGATGAAGAAGAAATACAGATAGAAGAAAAAGCAAGAGAGGAAAGGAGTGCAAAGAAGAGCACAAGGCAACCAAAGGCAAGAGCTAGGAGAAACATAGCCTTTGAGAATGATGACTCTCAGAGCATTGCATCAGACTCTTCTGTACAAATTGCACCTCCAACAATTCCTGATCCAGTTTCAGAGGTAAAGTTAGCCTGTGATCCTAATCATCCTGTCAATTTCCATGATCAGCCAATTGAGCCAAAGGGAGAGCCAATTGATTTTGATGAGGCTAACTTTCCAAAATTCCTCTTTGAAATGGATCCAAAGAAGAAATCTAAGCAAAGGGCTACCAAGGCTAAGCCAATTCTGGTAAGGAGACCACAAGCTGAGAAACCCCCTACCAACCCAGAAGACTTCATCTACATTGCTGATATCAGGGAGGAGTCTGACATTCATATCAATCTTGATGACCTGGTTGAAGTGAGAGGAATAGCAGCTTCTTACAAACTACCAGAGAGATTGGTATTTGTCTACAAGGGTGGGAGAGAACAGATTTGGCCTCTACACAGAATTCTGGGAGAAGACTATCAGACACTGCTATCTGTGTTTAAATGTTTGAAGAAAGATTTTGGTTTTACCAAAACAGCCAAGTCTGAGGTTGTCTCCAAGATTTGCCAAATCAAAGCTAGCTGGAACAAGCCTGGTGCACTTCCCAGAGTATTGAAGGTCCCTCAAACAGGAAAGATAATTCATCTCCAACCTTTTTGGATGATGGAATTCAGAGATAAGGACAACTGTAGAAGATTCTTCAGAATAGAAGACCAACTGGAGAAGGCATCCAATGAAACTCTAAGATTAATGCAATCCAAGTTGGGGAATCAAGATGAAGAAGAGAAGATTTTCTACAGAAGACTTCAAGCTCAAATTGAGGAGAACAATGCAAGAAAAGGGAAGAAAACAAGACCACAGAGACAAAGATGAAAAATCTGCTCAGTCTAGAGGAGCAACTCTGTGCACTTGTTTTGTAAGATTTTCTACTTTGCATTTCAATTAAATTCAATGAAGCTCAATGCAATTTCTACTTTTATCATGTGTAATATGTCTGAGTGTTTTTGTTATTCTATCAGTCATAAATTGGGGGAGATTGTTAGGAATATGTTGTTCTTGATGATAATTATAAAAACACTTAGTAGATTTTGTATTAAGTCATTTTGTAACTGTCAACGAAATGGCATGCTTTGCAGTGTTTCATTGACAGGAAGCTCATCAACGAAATGAGTGATGTAGCAATTGCACTGTACAATACTTCACAGTTTGATATGCAATTTGTTGTATGTATTAGATAGGCTTTTCTAAGTCATGTTGACTAAGTACTAGATAGGCAAAATAGGTTGGTGAATTGTAAATATATTATGCCATGTAATTTTGCTTAAGTGAAGACATGTCAACGGTATGAAGATTACTCTATCAACGGTATGAAGATTAGTCTGTCAACGGAATGAATATTACTCTATCAACGAAACAAGGAATACACCATCAACGAAATGAAGAATAAAGCTATCAACGAAACACATCTCCATGCCATCAACGAATCACTATTACTTTTTTGAATAGTTGACAAAGTGATAGTGACAGTTTACTGAACAGATCTAAAGGAGATATGGAAGTGTACTGTGCATTGGAAGACATCTAAATGGTTACTGGAAATAAGGAAACATTCCAATTTCCAATAAGGCTCTTGGGAGTGATCATAATAAGCGTGAAGACAAAAGCAAGGATCTCCAAGGACCATTGGACAAAAGGAATGAAAAGCAAACTACTGATGGTTATTACTAGTGTACTTTAGTGTAACCAAAATAGTATTGTAAACTTGGGAATGTATATAACCAAGTGTAGCAGTTAAAATAGAAGTAAGAGAAGAAAAACAAATAGATTGTATTAGCTATCTTTGAGAGCATACTTCTCTACACTCTTGTAACTGAGCAGCTGTGTACATTTTGTATCACAGATTATTTTCGCAATAAAAATCACTTCAGTTGGATCATCAAACAATCCAACTGAAATTATTTATGTGCTTGTGATTTTTACCTTAAGTTCAGTTTTTATTTGTAAGTTGTTTTTAAGTTTAAGAAATATCAAGAATTGTATTCAACCCCCCCTTCTACAATTCTGTTAGGTCATTTGGGATTAACAAGGGTTCGCTCTAATTTCCACTCTCTTTGGTGACATCCTCTGGTAATCAGAAAGACAAGGTTTGCTAAAATTTGCTGAATTTCTTTCCAAAACCAGGGAAACTTGATCAATCTATTTACCCACTAGTAATACTCGGATCTGATTTCCGACCTTTCTGTTCTATCCTCATAATTCCTTCCTGGTTTCCTGAGGGTGGTAAATCTCTTTCTCGGTTCCGTCTTAGCGTGCTTGTCTTACAATAACATTTGCATGGTACATATACCCAAAATTCTCCTTGAGATAATAAAATCCCTCAATGATGTAATAGACAATATTTCCAGTGGAATCGCTGGTCGTGGGGTTGAAACCTCATAGCCAAAGCAATTTCTTTCACTATTCTAGGCAACTAAGTACCCTTAATCGTTCGTGAAAATCTGGACATCTTGGTTCTTACGTATGCCGCCTCCTTATGGGCAACTATAACCGACTACGAGTAACATGTTTCGTTCAAGTCGAATCAATCCACTGATACTGGTTATACTGCCTCTACCTCTTCTGCTTTGGAGACTCTACTCCATTTTCTTTGTCATATCTCTTGATGAATCATAACGATCCTAAACTCTCGTATCGGCACTTATTTGACCTCTGAAGGTTCGTCCAGTCCTATTGTACGACCTCAAGTAACATACTACATCTTTATCAATCAACACGTCCTCTACAAGATTCTTTCCTTGACCCACTATGGGGTCTTCCTCTAGATCCTCCTATGGATCTTCCTTTATCGGGTCTTCGTCCATCTCAAGTAGCGCATCATCAAATGCCTACTCGAAGGCCTCGGGATCTGGTATCTCAGAATCCCATCTATCTATAACTCATACGAATCGAGGTGACTAACCATGAAGTCCTAAGTACGGTTTCCCAGAAGAAGTCCCCTCTCAGGCTTCATCTTAAACAGTCAGGGTCATGTCCTCTAACACGACTACGAACTCAATTTGAGCTCTAGATGTTCTTATCATTATTAAAGGTATTGTAAGACTCGATCTCCTATCGTTTCTGAGGACTGTAACCTAACGCTCTGATACCATTTCTATAACAGCCCCAAATCCGGGGTCAGGGATTTAGAGTAGTCACGATCCATTTACGCCTTGCCTTACCTGTATTACTCACACCGTGCATAATTCACCTGCTCATGACCCCACAATATATGTCTCTCACACACACACACACACAGGTTAGAGTCTCAGAAACGACACGATACAACAACTACAGAATAAATAATTTTTATTACAATACCCAAATGTCTTTGAGTCTGTCACTGATACAATTTCTAAGTAATGTTACATTACCAACCTAGCCTTCTGATGCTCACAATCCTCTCATACCATTTATGTAAGATCCGGGAAAATTACGTGTTATTATATGATGTGAAATGAAATTTTAATTTCATATTAAGAGTTATTAAATGATTTATCTGTTTAAACGTGCTAAGTTATTCGTTAAATGATTGAATATATGATATTGTGGTGCTATGTGAAATGTGTGGGGAATTTGAAATTATTTTGAAAATTTGGATCGTTCCAAAATTATTCGGGAGATTGGTATATCGTTCGTACCAATATTTCATTCGTTAAAGTAGGAAGTATTCGAAAATATTCACAATAAAGGTATTTTGGTTCGTATATTTTGAATTAAACGATACTTGTAGTTATCTGTACTTTATGGATGCTTATCGTCTCGTGAAACGTGTATTCTGCTTTATTAAAGGTTTAAAGCATATATTCTGTTATATTGTATTTAAAGCGATCCATCGGATCAGTATCGATCCAAAAATGTCGTTTGGGGTATTATTTTCCGTTTAATATAAAAAGGCAAATCGTACTTTGTTTTCGTATAATCAAGCTTAATTACAGTTAAAAATCCGAAAAACCCTAGAACGTGTTCTTCGTGTTCTTGAGAATCAAACCAACTTTTGAAGGCGTTATCGGAATCCGATTTCGACGTTCTTATAGTCAAATCGAAGGTCTTGGAATCTAGTTTCATAATCTACCATCATATTTTGTGTCAGGTAATATTTCAACTTCATACGAATTTTTCTTTAAATCTGGAAAATTAGGGTTCATGTGAAATTTGGGGGTTTTTAATTCTGAGCTTGTTCATGTGATTTGATGGTATGTATAGCTTCGTATGGTTGTAGGGAGTCGAAATATGTGTTCAATTTCATTGTTTGATTCGCGGATTGTCCAATTCAAAAATTAGGGTTCTTGAGCTCGGATTTGGGGCTTTTTGATTTAGAGTTTGTCCGTTGATTTTGATGGTTCCTATAGCTTCATATGATCGTGGGTAATTGATTTGCATGTTTAATTGAGTCGTTCTATTCCTAGAATTGTTAGATCGAATTGTTAAGTTTTTTCGAATTTTCAAACCATTAGTTCGTAAAATCTGTTGATTGTTTGTGTATGTGGATATGTGGGTTAGATTGTACGTGTTTCAAGCTTTGTTTTGGTGTATAGAACGTTGAGTTTGGTTGAGTTTTTGTGTAAAAACGATTTTGGCCGGATTGTTGACCGGAATAGTTCGCCGGCGGCGGCCGGTCAGCCATTAAAGCTGGCTTGAAGCTTTCAAGGAAGAAGATGAATAGTGTTTCTAGATTTTTATTTTTAAAATAATTCAAAAATTGTTTTAAAATTTCTAAAAATCATATCTTTGATTTAAAAATACATTTTTATTATTCCGAAAATTTTATAAATTCATAAATATTTATTTAAATTCGAAAATTGATTAAATTTAATTATTTTAATTATTTTTGATTAATAATTAATTTATTTAATTAATTGATTAATTCTTTTAATCAGTTAATTCTTAATAATTAATTATTAATTAGATTTAATTAATTAAAATTAAGTTTAATTATTTTCTATCTTGGTTTATTTATTTAAAAATAGTTTGAGCATTTAAAGAGTGTCAATTAATTTTATTAATTGATTTATTTGCATTTAAAATACTTATATTGGATTTAAAAATCCGATTTTTGATTTAAAAATTGTTTGTGGCTTATTTAAATTCAAATAAGCTTTGTGTGATGTTTTAAAAATAGTTATAAGTGCTATGTGATTCGTATGAGTTGTGTAATGTGTTTTATAGTCAGTATATACCCGTATTAGGGCTAGTGTCTGAGTTTTTAATATCGTAAATTAGACCGGGCATCCGATACGTAACCAGTCACTTGTTTAAATGTGTTATGTGAATGATGTGAATTATCTGTTGTTGAGTCATGCATGCGAATAAATTGTGTTGAGACTTGTTTGAGTATTTGGTCGTGTCTAATATCATCACGAGGGGTAGTTGGGATAGAAATTTGTCGGTTATGTTAGAAAGTGAGATTTACGAGGCCGTTGACTTAGATGTTGACTTTTATAGTATGGGGAGTTTCGTCAAGCGAGTTACGAGGAGTACTTGTATAGTTAGTTGTGATTATTCTATCAATTGAAATGTGGTTGTCTGTGCAACAGAGGCTATTGGACGAGACGAGTCAGATTATCGAAGTTAAGTTACAATCGTTTATGGAATGTGAAATCATACGTTGAAGACTAAGTACCGTCTCATGTTTGACTATCGAGGCTGGCACGTGGATTCGAAATGGTAAAAGCAGACTAGTGGTATTCGCAAGAGCGTTAAAGCAAAGAAGGACGGAAGTAGAGAATCGTGCGACAAGACAGAATAAGGAGGAAATCGTATTGTTTCAGCGTTACGAAATAGCTAAGGACCAGAGGCAAGTGTTTACAGTTGGTATCAAAGAAAGGGTTATAGTAAAACTAGAAACGAGAGTGTGTGGGAGTGTATATAGTTATATAAGGAACGTCAGAGCTCATTTAGAGTTCGTATTGGACTATTGGATATAGTACCGCTGAGTGAGTTAAGATAGAGGTATTTGATTGAGATAGTTGTGTTGAAATGGATAGAACTTCTTGCGTTTGTAGACGTCTATGGCGGAATCTTCAAGGACTATTACGAGTCGACGATGACGTACGATATTGATAACCTTGCGACGTGGAAAAGAAGGGCTGAAATCGAATAACGTGGAAAAGAAGGGTTGAAATCGAATAACGTGGAGAAGAAGGGCTGAAATCGAATAACGAGCTATCGAAGGAGTCGACGGAGGAGTCATATGTGAAGACCTTGGTAATACATTCCCATCCTAATGAAATATTTGACATTGCTTTAAGCGAAACTTGTGTTGGTGAATATATTCCACCTTTTGACCTTGTATTTGATACTTGTGATCAATCATGATTGCAATTGCATCAGAGGAAGTTGTGATACCTATTTCAAAATTTTTGAGGCTTGTTGAAAAATATGTTATTTAAATTCCAACTCCTTCATTCTTCCGGAGTGGATAACTCTAATTGTGATGTAACACTATTTGTTGATACTTCCTTCCTGGTTGTTCTTCTTTTTTGAAATAACACCTTTGGAATCTATTCAATTTCAATCCAAGGTGTGTATTTGAGATTTCTTATCGAAAGGCCCTGGTTGTCATTCCGACTCTAAATTTCATTCATATTTCTCTACTCCAACTGAGGTAAACAACCCTATTTATAGGGGACACAAGGACTATCTGTCTATGTGATAGAAGTCTGACGGGACGCCGTCACTTGTGTGTTGTGAAATACAAGAAGGGTAATTACCTTTAGTACTGTCTTAATAGAGACACACAACATTGAGTTCATGTGATCAAATTGGTCTCTCAGTAATTCCTTCACTTCCAATAATGTTTGCTTTGGAATACACAGATTTGGTAACCCCAATTGTGGGACATTTGCTATGATATAGAATCTTTTCACTTCAAAATATCATGAATTTTTGTTATACCAAATAATCTGGGAGGTATGCCATTAGGGTGAACTGAAATTTACCCTACCATAATGAACGAAGAATTTGCGATTGAATTACCACGAGCGAAAGCGGATTACGATGCGATTAGAATACTAGTAACATATAACGGAGCCAGTTGTTCTCTCTCTATCGATTAACGTTACGATGTGGAAGAGGTGAAGTTAGATAATTCAAAAGTTGATTGGAAATTGGGAAAAATGTGTAATTGTGCTGATGATATCCCATGTTGTGGAAGATGAACATAATAGATTTCTGTCTCAATGAGAAGAACTTTTAAAAAAATTTGATGATAGGCTAATAATGGAGAATGAGTTGATCTTTGAGTATTTCAGGATTGTATGATATGGTTGCAAGTCTTTTGCTCACGATAGTTAAGGTAGATCTTGCCAGTCAATGTGGATGTATAGAATGAGAATCAAGATAATTTCGAGTTGATCAAGATGTTTGGGAAATGAGATGGAACCATGGAAAAGGTGTCCTGAGTGTTACTGTGAATGTATCTTCTAAATTATTTGGGAATCAGATGGAGATTAATTAAGTTCTTAGGACTAAGTAGAACAATTTTTAAAGATATGGGACTAAGTCACCAAGTTGATAAGGAATATTCTCACAATTGTAGATAGGAAAAGAAGATTAAGAGGTGTTAATAAGGATTTAAAGACAATGGATAAGGTAATGATGGGTTGTTTTAAGCTGAAGAGTTAATTGGCACGGAAGGTATATGATCGTTGAGAGCAGTTGTTAGATATATTGGGAGTAAATAGAATTAACCAAGAGATTATATTAGAGGTTGACATTATGAGTAGTAAAAGAGAGATTTGAGATGTGAATATCTTCAGTACAAGGAGTAGAAAGGGAGCTTTGAGGTTATGACACTTGTACAAAAATGAATATTTACGTCGCCTAATATACGTCGCACATTATAAAAGGCGACGTATATATTCTCTTTATACGTCGGGTTTCTAGAAGGGCGATGTATATTACCCTCTTGGGGCGACTTTTTACGTCGGCTCACAAAAAAGAAGACGTATATGGTGGACATATACGTCGGATAGATTTTAACCGATGTATAAACTCCCCATTTACGTTGGTTTTTTCCACCCGACATATAAAGTTGCTATACATATTTGACATATACGTCGGTGTTTTTTATATGCGACATATAAAAGCGGTAAAAATATATGACACCTTTCTCTAATCTAACGTATATTATAATTAATTTAAAATAAAAAAAGACAGTTGAATAGATTTTTTTGTACACGATCGAGTCAATTTTGAGTCTTTGACTCTAGTCTTCCCCAATTCAACCACACTGTTACCCATCTCTCTCTACTAACCCTAAAACCTCCTCACCGATTTCAATTACGAAATTTCAACTTAGTAATTCTCTACCCTAATCCATATTCAAGCAATTGACTCCTTGTTGATACTTTATTATCAAAGTTTGAAGAATAGGATTATTTATATATATATATATATATAATTAAGGTTCGCATTTACACAGTTGCTCTCCTATCTCGTTGCTCTCCTATCTCGTTGTTGGTAATCTCTCTCTCTCTCTCTCTCTCTCTCTCTCTCTCTCTCTCCCCCTCTCTCTCTCCCTCCCTCTCTCTCTCAGTAATTATCTTTTTCAAGTCAGTTAAGTTATAATTCTTGACTAGACAAACTGGAGGTGCTAAGTTAATTCTCCCAGTAATTATCTTTAGTTTGATTTTATCTTTTTCATGGTGTAGTTCGATTTTTATCAAGATATGTTATCAATTGTGCTTTTTGTAAGTAGTTTAATGGAAATTGTGCCTTTTATGAGGAAAGATGGTAATGTGACTTTTTAAGGTTTCTACAAATGTGTGTGTCGGTGGGTGTTTGTGTGTCAGTGGGTGGCATGCTGTTGTTTTTAAATAAAGCTAAATTTTGAGAATTGTTGAAATTCAGTCCTATGACAAAAAAGGATGTTTGGAAGAAGGTGGAAACTTGATTATGCTAAAGGGTTGCACAATAGTTTTATATATTTGTTGTATGATTTATAGTTTTTGTGTGAATTTACTTAAACAAGCACATGCATAGGTGGAATTCAACTTGATTATTTGCCTTGTCTTAAATTTTTAAAACAAGGATGGTACTTTTCAAAATTTTATCTGAGAAGCTAGTGTTAGCTATTTTGGGTAGTTGTTATTTTCTTTAATTTTATCTGAGAAGCTAATGTTATTTTCTGTAAGTACCAAGAAATCGTGGATACTACTTGCACAAATCAGTTAATGCTTCTGGTCTTGACTAACATGCATATTTCATTAAATTATTTGCCATAATAATTGCAATCATGATATAGGTATATATTTGCCATGGATGAGGATTAAAGTAGTATATTTCAAATAGAAATCTGATCTGATCTGTTGATAAGTGATGCTTTTATTGTTACTCTGTATCGTAAAGCGATGAAATATGACCAGACTTCAAAAATATAGTCTCACATACCTCCTTTAATTAATCAGGTAAATGCTGTAGAGGATAGGGTTGCAGGATAATTTACTATCCCTAATGTAAATGATAGAAAAATGCTTTTATTGTTTTGAAAAATAAGTTAATAAGTTAATAAGTTAATCTGTTGATAAGTTAATGCTTTTATTGTTTTGAAAAATGCTAAGTAATACTAATTGATCTGCTCGTAACAGTCAGCAACAGTCCACAGACAACTCTAATAACGGGCTGACTTCAAGAAGCAAATTACTGCCACTTTGGAAACTAGAAATACAATTTTATGACTTTTCAGGACATTTTTACTTGGCATTTATATTATAAAATATGCATGCTGATGCCAATGTAATAAAAATAAGTATGACATTTATATTTTTCTTGCATGTTCATTCACAAAGTTGTACTTACAGGAAGGGCTACAAGATTGTTTGCTAAACACAGTACTTTAGCAACATTCTACAGAAAATCATTTTACAGAAAATCATTTTTGTACTTGAAAATATAGATAAACTTCAGTAGAATCAACTTCAGTAGAATCAACTTCAACATTATACTAAAAATCATTTTTGTACTTTCTTCTTTAAGATATGAAACTAAAGAAATTAATGGTATCGAAAAATCGTTCCTGATGTGAAATACTTGTACTTCATCTTCCATGAAATATACGTTATGTTTTTTTAGTTAATTATTAGATATTTTTTATAAAACACTGTGAATATCAACTTCTTCTAACTTATTATCTATATCATGGACAGGGAGAGTTGCAAAGGCAAATTTCTGACGGGTCATGGACCCCATGTGGTCACGATGACGTATTGACTCGTGCACTTGGGAATAAGGAGCATGGAGAACCCGTTACAGGGGTCGGAGGAAGAGCAAAAATATTAGTTGAGCGCTTGCAGCAAGGATATGATCTGATGATATTAGCTGAGCGCTTGCAGCAAGGATATGATCTGATTAGATACTAGCTTTAGCTTGCAACAATTCTGAAATAGATATTATATTTTGGATTTAAGATAGACATATTAACGTACGACATGTGTTGAATTAAATGTATGATGCAGTGAATTGTACAAGGAATTTTAAAACATTATTGTGGACATATTTTCTAGTCTCCAATTTTAATTTAATCAAAGATTTTGTTGGGAATTTTGGAGTGCATTTTTTACTTAGATCAGGTTTTATATTTTTGGTATGTTATAACACGGTTTTTGGGTATTATTATAAACAGGGCAGACATTGCCATTTTTCCTTTGACAATATACGTCGGTTCTTGTCAAAGTGTTGCGACATATAAAACAGCCATATACGTCGGTTGGAAAAAAACAGACATAAAATTACAACTAATATACGACGGTTCTATAAGCTTATATGACGTTGGAACACCTTTTATACGTCGGTCTTTTGAATCTTTATACGTCAGTCTTTTCGGTCTTTTACATCGGTTTTACAACCGACGTATTAGACTTTATACGTCCCCTTTTTAACCGACGTAAAATGTTCATCACTTTATACGTCCCCCCTGCTTACGTCGCCTTTTTGCCGACGTATAAGACCTTTTTAACCGACGTAAAAGGCCAGTTTTGTACTAGTGTGATAACAAGAGATTAACTAAAAGAAATGACGGAAATAAGGATTCAACCAGGATTGATTAAAGAGAAAGGGCTACATAAAGGAAAGAGTTATGGAAAGAGAAATGGAATTCAATTACAGGAAGGAGCGAGAGAGTATAATGGATAAGAAGGAAATGTAAGGATATATAAGAGGTTTAAAAGGATATTAATGTTGGTGAGTATTTAAATGCTTGGGATGCTAGAAAATGAAGACAGAGTAACAGAGGTATAGTAGACGATTACAACTAAAGAGATTCCTGAATGGAAGTGGAAACATGTTAAGATAAACTGTGTGGTAGAGTTGTTAAGGCCGAGAGCTTATCGTGATGTTATTTGAGTTATTATTGACCGATTAATGAGAGGTATTCATTGGGTGAGTTGGTTCGTCTCTATTTGAATGAGATAAGATTACGACATGGAATGACGGGTTCAATTGTATTTGACAGAGATCCGCGACTTAATTAAAGAATTCAGACAGACTATGGTTGTGTACTAAAATTTTAAGGTAATTGGAAGGACCATTTATCGTGGATTAGATTTCCTTACGACAACAGTTATTATGACAATTTTGAATTGCTACCTTACTTCGATCTACTGTGTGTTGGGAAAGTTGCGTATAAGTTTGCCTACCACTCCATGAGTGGTGTATTCATAGTGTGTTTCATAGAATATGAACCTATGGAGATTTAGTTAAATTGTTCTATGTTGAGTAACCAATTGAGATATTGAGTCAGTATGAGAGAGTGATGAGTAATAGAGGAGTCAAATTAGTATGAGTATGAGGAGAAATCCTAAGGTTGAAGAGTCAACCTAGGAATTTGAGAATGAGATGTTGGAAAATATCCACCTGTGTTTGCGTAAGCTGATTCTGAGGACAGAATCCTGTTAAGGGGGGAAGGATGTAAGATCCGGGAAAATTACGTGTTATTATATGATGTGAAATGAAATTTTAATTTCATATTAAGAGTTATTAAATGATTTATCTGTTTAAACATGCTAAGTTATTCGTTAAATGATTGAATATGTGATATTGTGGTGCTATGTGAAATGTGTGAGGAATTTGAAATTATTTTGAAAAGGATGTTATACTATTTTATTTTATTTTAATTATCGAAAAGAAAATTTGGATCGTTCCCAAATTATTCGGGAGATTGGTATATCGTTCGTACCAATATTTCATTCGTTAAAGTAGGAAGTATTCGAAAATATTCACAATAAAGGTATTTTGGTTCGTATATTTTGAATTAAACGATACTTGTAGTTATCTGTACTTTATGGATGCTTATCGTCTCGTGAAACGTGTATTCTGCTTTATTAAAGGTTTAAAGCATATATTCTGTTATATTGTATTTAAAGCGATCCATCGGATCAGTATCGATCCAAAAATGTCGTTTGGGGTATTATTTTCCGTTTAATATAAAAAGGCAAATCGTACTTTGTTTTCGTATAATCAAGCTTAATTACAGTTAAAAATCCGAAAAACCCTAGAACGTGTTCTTCGTGTTCTTGAGAATCAAACCAACTTTTGAAGGCGTTATCGAAATCTGATTTCGACGTTCTTATAGTCAAATCGAAGGTCTTGGAATCTAGTTTCATAATCTACCATCATATTTCGTGTCAGGTAATATTTCAACTTCATACGAATTTTTCTTTAAATCTGGAAAATTAGGGTTCATGTGAAATTTGGGGGTTTTTAATTCTGAGCTTGTTCATGTGATTTGATGGTATGTATAGCTTCGTATGGTTGTAGGGAGTCGAAATATGTGTTCAATTTCATTGTTTGATTCGCGGATTGTCCAATTCAAAAATTAGGGTTCTTGAGCTCGGATTTGGGGCTTTTTGATTTAGAGTTTGTCCGTTGATTTTGATGGTTCCTATAGCTTCATATGATCGTGGGTAATTGATTTGCATGTTTAATTGAGTCGTTCTATTCCTAGAATTGTTAGATCGAATTGTTAAGTTTTTTCGAATTTTCAAACCATTAGTTCGTAAAATCTGTTGATTTTTTGTGTATGTGGATATGTGGGTTAGATTGTACGTGTTTCAAGCTTTGTTTTGGTGTATAGAACGTTGAGTTTGGTTGAGTTTTTGTGTAAAAACGATTTTGGCCGGATTGTTGACCGGAATAGTTCGCCGGCGGCGGCCGGTCAGCCATTAAAGCTGGCTTGAAGCTTTCAAGGAAGAAGATGAATAGTGTTTCTGGATTTTTATTTTTAAAATAATTCAAAAATTGTTTTAAAAATTCTAAAAATCATATCTTTGATTTAAAAATACATTTTTATTATTCCGAAAATTTTATAAATTCATAAATATTTATTTAAATTCGAAAATTGATTAAATTTAATTATTTTAATTATTTTTGATTAATAATTAATTTATTTAATTAATTGATTAATTCTTTTAATCAGTTAATTCTTAATAATTAATTATTAATTAGATTTAATTAATTAAAATTAAGTTTAATTATTTTCTATCTTGGTTTATTTATTTAAAAATAGTTTGAGCATTTAAAGAGTGTCAATTAATTTTATTAATTGATTTATTTGCATTTAAAATACTTATATTGGATTTAAAAATCCGATTTTTGATTTAAAAATTGTTTGTGGCTTATTTAAATTCAAATAAGCTTTGTGTGATGTTTTAAAAATAGTTATAAGTGCTGTGTGATTCGTATGAGTTGTGTAATGTGTTTTATAGTCAGTATATACCTGTACTAGGGCTAGTGTCTGAGTTTTTAATATCGTAAATTAGACCGGGCGTCCGATACGTAACCGGTCACTTGTTTAAATGTGTTATGTGAATGATGTAAATTATCTGTTGTTGAGTCATGCATGCGAATAAATTGTGTTGAGACTTGTTTGAGTATTTGGTCGTGTCTAATATCATCACGAGGGGTAGTTGGGATAGAAATTTGTCGGTTATGTTAGAAAGTGAGATTTACGAGGCCGTTGACTTAGATGTTGACTTTTATAGTATGGGGAGTTTCGTCAAGCGAGTTACGAGGAGTACTTGTATAGTTAGTTGTGATCATTCTATCAATTGAAATGTGGTTGTCTGTGCAACAGAGGCTATTGGACGAGACGAGTCAGATTATCGAAGTTAAGTTACAATCGTTTATGGAATGTGAAATCATACGTTGAAGACTAAGTACCGTCTCATGTTTGACTATCGAGGCTGGCACGTGGATTCGAAATGGTAAAAGCAGACTAGTGGTATTCGCAAGAGCGTTAAAGCAAAGAAGGACGGAAGTAGAGAATCGTGCGACAAGACAGAATAAGGAGGAAATCGTATTGTTTCAGCGTTACGAAATAGCTAAGGACCAGAGGCAAGTGTTTATACCCTTGCTTATTAATTAAGGGATATTATCTTGAGTTATTAGTATGCATGTTGAATGCTTATTACTGAATTTTCAAATGTTGATTTCTTTGCATTGAATTGCAAGTATGTTATTTAATCTCGTAAATTGACGAGTACTCTTTTATACCTTTTGAGTTTAGATTCATATTTTCATATTGATTGGAAAGATATACTTATTATATTGAAAAGTTTGAAGAGATAATTATGGGCCGTATACTAAGGCTTTCTTTTAAAAGACATGATTTTAAAACATTAGGTTGGAATATTGCCAACCCTAGATGAGTGGGAACTTGTGAACCCTATGTTGAAAATGTTATTTTAAATTCCGAAGTTGTGGTACTTGTTCTACAAGTATTCCTTTTTTTTTTTCCATCCTGCACCCTTGCAAGTATTATTATCATTTCTTGTTAATGCGATCATCTGATCCATTCCCTGATTCGAATTCATTTATGTTGTGCATGATTTAGTTTACTTCCTTCAAATACGAGGCTTATCTATTATAAGTATATGTTCGAAGGACTTGAACTATTTCTGTCAGAAGTTAATAAACCCTTGTTTTCTTCATGTATAAACTTCACCCTGATTTTTTCTTAAACTTGAACTTGACTTTCTTGTCACTTACCAGATTGTTGAATCTTAACTAATTCTTCCATGATGTGATAATTTGAACTGTTGAGGCCATCTAGAGCCTGTTCTTTGAACCCTACTCTATATTGACTTGTTACATTTCTGTTGATATCATAATGCCCGTTTCATATCAGATTCAATCTTGTTGAGCATGTCATTGTTATTCTTTATTTTATCCCAGTTGTTACATCGAACTCGTCGATGCTTATTATTGTCACTTTTCATTTGCACCTCCCCATATTGTGTCGATCTCGTCGATACTAGATTAGATTGTTATTCCTTAATGGATTCTTCATAATTGAACTGTTTCCTAGAACGTGAGTTTTCCAGCAATTGTTGTATTAGGTTGTCGATTCTTCCGACACCTGATTGTCGAAGTAAGGTTGTCAATTGTTCTGACACCTGACGTATATAATATAGGATTGGAATGTTTTTTAAATGGGACCAGTAATTGGTCGGGCCATAATGATGGTCGAAATAAATTAAGGCCCAGATTGGCCTAGGATCCAGTAGAGGACTTTGCTATAAGCAAGTCCGGGGTTGATGCGTGGCTGGCCAGCAGCACAACCTTTGATTTGATAAATGTTAAAAATCCAATTCAAATATTAATTCTTGTTTCTGGGATGAGTTACATCCATATGTTTTGTACTTGTGAGTTATGACCTGATATTCAGGTTTATTCGTTGCGTAAAATTGTTGGTTGTTGATTAATAAATGGTGGTTTCCATCTTGCTGAAATCACTTACTCTTAATTCATTTGGATTCCAAATAGTCGAAATCCACTTCCTTGATTCCATTGGCAGTCGTGAGATATCTATCTTGATGAGTTTTATTCATACCGCATATCCAGTCGGTACCATGTTGAAGTCTTGAAGTGCGTTCTTTATTTCTTGACCGAGCGTGTTGGCTCATTCTTACCCCTTGATTATTCTAACCTTCCAGAGTTGTTGGTTTCAGAAAATGTTGTGAATAGATTTGTTATCTTCAAAACTAGTATTTTTATACAAACTATGGTCTTGAAGACGTATGAGTTATATTTATTTCATATGTTCTACTTACTATTGTAGATATTGTTGATTCGGTCGCCGTAGCGACCAATATAAATCTTTTTGTGTTTTAAACTATTCAAATGAGAGAAGAAGAATGAGAAATTGTGGTAAATTACCAAACTTGATTTGAAAATATTAGAGATTACAAATGTTTAAGCCAAAGGCTTGTTTATTTGAAAATCCAAAGTTTATTTTGGAAACCTTTCGTATTATATTTAATAATGCGCTTGCTGAGCAATTCATTCGCTCATACTTGTTTTATTTATATATATTTTAGCCTGCCGGAAAGAAGGTGTATTGGCGAGAGTTGTCCGCGTAGCTGATCAGAGATGGGGAAAGATATTAGCGTAAAGACGTTTTGATCCAGAGCATTGGAGTTAGTGATAGGTTTGTATATAGATGTTTTCTATTGAATAAGATATTGTATAAGAGTAGTGGCCTGGTATACTTCTTATCGAAGTTATACTAGTGTTTTAGATTGTATGTAAAGAGAATGGTTGTAAAGAGAATGGTTGTAAAGAGGAAAATTTTTATGTAATGGAAATTTTGGATTCTTGTTTCTAGCACTATAACCTTTAAAGATTCTTGGTAGAGTTGGGGTCACAGATATTATTATTATTGTGTTGATTTTATATTAAACAGGTTGTTTGGATTAAGAGTGCAGTGTGACGACCAAATCCTTTGACCCCGGATTACTTGAACTATTTCTGTCAGAAGTTAATAAACCCTTGTTTTCTTCATGTATAAACTTCACCCTGAATTTTTCTTAAACTTGAACTTGACTTTCTTGTCACTTACCAGATTGTTGAATCTTAACTAATTCTTCCATGATGTGATAATTTGAACTGTTGAGGCCATCTAGAGCCTGTTCTTTGAACCCTACTCTATATTGACTTGTTACATTTCTGTTGATATCATAATGCCCGTTTCATATCAGATTCAATCTTGTTGAGCATGTCATTGTTATTCTTTATTTTATCCCAGTTGTTACATCGAACTCGTCGATGCTTATTATATTGTCACTTTTCATTTGCACCTCCCCATATTGTGTCGATCTCGTCGATACTAGATTAGATTGTTATTCCTTAATGGATTCTTCATAATTGAACTGTTTCCTGGAACGTGAGTTTTCCAGCAATTGTTGTATTAGGTTGTCGATTCTTCCGACACCTGATTGTCGAAGTAAGGTTGTCAATTGTTCTGACACCTGACGTATATAATATAGGATTGGAATGTTTTTTAAATGGGACCAGTAATTGGTCGGGCCATAATGATGGTCGAAATAAATTAAGGCCCAGATTGGCCTAGGATCCAGTAGAGGACTTTGCTATAAGCAAGTCCGGGGTTGATGCGTGGCTGGCCAGCAGCACAACCTTTGATTTGATAAATGTTAAAAATCCAATTCTAATATTAATTCTTGTTTCTGGGATGAGTTACATCCATATGTTTTGTACTTGTGAGTTATGACCTGATATTCAGGTTTATTCGTTGCGTAAAATTGTTGGTTGTTGATTAATAAATGGTGGTTTCAATCTTGCTGAAATCACTTACTCTTAATTCATTTGGATTCCAAATAGTCGAAATCCAATTCCTTGATTCCATTGGCAGTCGTGAGATATCTATCTTGATGAGTTTTATTCATACTGCATATCCAGTCGGTACCATGTTGAAGTCTTGAAGTGCGTTCTTTATTTCTTGACCGAGCGTGTTGGCTCATTCTTACCCCTTGATTATTCTAACCTTCCAAAGTTGTTGGTTTCAGAAAATGTTGTGAATAGATTTGTTATCTTCAAAACTAGTATTTTTATACAAACTATGGTCTTGAAGACGTATGAGTTATATTTATTTCATATGTTCTACTTACTATTGTAGATATTGTTGATTCGGTCGTCGTAGCGACCGATATAAATCTTTTTGTGTTTTAAACTATTCAAATGAGAGAAGAAGAATGAGAAATTGTGGTAAATTACCAAACTTGATTTGAAAATATTAGAGATTACAAATGTTTAAGCCAAAGGCTTGTTTATTTGAAAATCCAAAGTTTATTTTGGAAACCTTTCGTATTATATTTAATAATGCGCTTGCTGAGCAATTCATTCGCTCATACTGGTTTTATTTATATATATTTTAGCCTGCCGGAAAGAAGGTGTATTGGCGAGAGTTGTCCGCGTAGCTGATCAGAGATGGGGAAAGATATTAGCGTAAAGACGTTTTGATCCAGAGCATTGGAGTTAGTGATAGGTTTGTATATATATGTTTTCTATTGAATAAGATATTGTATACGAGTAGTGGCCTGGTATACTTCTTATCGAAGTTATACTAGTGTTTTAGATTGTATGTAAAGAGAATGGTTGTAAAGAGAATGGTTGTAAAGAGGAAAAATTTTATGTAATAGAAATTTTGGATTCTTGTTTCTAGCACTATAACCTTTAAAGATTCTTGGTAGAGTTGGGGTCACAGATATTATTATTATTGTGTTGATTTTATATTAAACAGGTTGTTTGGATTAAGAGTGCAGTGTGACGACCAAATCCTTTGACCCCAGATTTTGGGGCGTTATAATTTATATCTATACATAAGTTGAATACCAAAAGCTGTAGCCTGATTCGATTGGTTCGTACTACTCTCGGGATCACTGCTAGAAACTGTTTATGGAAACGCCTTGCGGGGTATGTGCCGTCCCATTTGTAAGATCCGGGAAAATTACGTGTTATTATATGATGTGAAATGAAATTTTAATTTCATATTAAGAATTATTAAATGATTTATCTGTTTCAACGTGCTAAGTTATTCGTTAAATAATTGAATATGTGATATTGTGGTGCTATGTGAAATGTGTGGGGAATTTGAAATTATTTTGAAAAGGGTGTCATACTATTTTATTTTATTTTAATTATCGAAAAGAAAATTTGGATCGTTCCCAAATTATTCGGGAGATTGGTATATCGTTCGTACCAATATTTCATTCGTTAAAGTAGGAAGTATTCGAAAATATTCGCAATAAAGGTATTTTGGTTCGTATATTTTGAATTAAACGATACTTGTAGTTATCCGTACTTTATGGATGCTTATCGTCTCGTGAAACGTGTATTCTGCTTTATTAAAGGTTTAAAGCATATATTCTGTTAAATTGTATTTAAAGCGATCTATCGGATCAGTATCGATCCAAAAATGTCGTTTGGGGTATTATTTTCCGTTTAATATAAAAAGGCAAATCGTACTTTGTTTTTCGTATAATCAAAGCTTAATTACAGTTAAAAATCTAAAAACCTCTTAAACGTGTTCTTCGTGTTCTTGAGAATCAAACTCAATTTTGAAGGCGTTATCGGATTCCGATTTCGATGTTCTTGTAACCAAAATGAATCTCTCATCACCCTCTACCTGAATCCACCATCAAAATTCATGTGGGTATGATTTCTGAGTTTTTCCGATTTTTAATTTATTTATTTATTTCGAATTATTTATTTAATTTGGGGGAATCTTCGTTTGTGATTTTTCTTGATAATTGATGACATGACTGGCTTGTATGTGTTGTAAGGAGTATGAATATGATTTTTATTTCAGTTTTGGTTGTATAAATCGAGCTAATCGAGTTTTCAAAACCTCACCGGAGTTCTTGAAGTTTTGGTCGGATTTTCGCTTCGTTGATCGATTGTTGATAACGTTTATATCATTGTATAGATCGCAGGATTTAGAGTTTATTCATGTATTCAGTTTTGAGTTTCGTGTACGATTTCCGTTCACCGGAAAACGGGCCGTCGCCGGCTGTTTCCGTTTCTGGGATGTTTTCTGTCATGTTTGTGAGTGATTTTGGCAGGTTTTGGGAAGCCCAGGAATTCCTGAGTAAAAGCCCCTTGAAATGAAGTGTTTTCGAAGTGTTTTAGGCGTCGCCGGAAAGTTTTCCGATGGCCGGACGTCGGCCGGAAACTGGGAAACCCAGTTTCCGGTGGTGTTCTTGGCCGACCCGTTTGTGTTCTTGGCGACCCGGTTTCAAAACCCTAACCCGACCCGGTTTGATCTTACAAAACCTAATCTATTTTCAGAAAAGTGTTTCTGTGATTTATTTTTATAAAATAAATCAAAAATAGTTTTATAATTCTAAAAATCATATCTTTGATTTAAAAATATATTTTATTATTCCGAAAATTTTATAAATTCATAAATATTTATTTAAATTCGAAAATTGATTAAATTTAATTATTTTAATTATTTTTGATTAATAATTAATTAATTTAATTAATTGATTAATTCTTTTAATCAGTTAATTCTTAATAATTAATTATTAATTAGATTTAATTAATTAAAATTAAGTTTAATTATTTTCTAACTTGGTTCATTTATTTAAAAATAGTTTGAGCATTTAAAGAGTGTCAATTAATTTTATTAATTGATTTAATTGCATTTAAAATACTTATATTGGATTTAAAAATCCGATTTTTGATTTAAAAATTGTTTGTGGCTTATTTAAATTCAAATAAGCTTCGTATGATGTTTTAAAAATAGTTATAAGTGCTATATGATTTGTATGAGCTGTGTAATGTGTTTTATAGTCCGTATATGCCCGTACTAGGGCTAGTGTCTGAGTTTTTAATCTCGTAAATTATACCGGACGTCTGATACGTACCCGGTTACTTGTTTAAATGTGTTATGTGAATGATGTGAATTATCTGTTGTTGAGTCAGGCATGCGAATAAATTGTGTGGAGACTTGTTTGAGTAATTGGTTGTGTCTAATGTTATCACGAGGGGTAGTTGGAATAGAAATTTGTCGGTTATGTTAGAAAGTGAGATTTACGAGGCCGTTGACTTGGATGTTGACTTTTTATAGTATGGGGATTGTCGTCAAGCGAGTTACGTGGATTACTTATGTGGTTGATTGCGATTGGTCTATCAATTGAGATGTGGATGTTTATGCAACAGAGACATCGGTAAGATCGGTTTGACTATCGAGGCTGGCACGTGGATTCGAAATGGTAGAAGCAGACTAATGGTATTCGCAAGAGCGTTAAAGCAAAGAAGGACGGAAGTCGAGAATCGTGCGATAAGACAGAATAAGGAGGGATCGTATTGTTTCAGCATTACGAAATAGCTAAGGACCAGAGGCAAGTGTTTATACCCTTGCTTATTAATTAAGGGATATTATCTTGAATTATTAGTATGCATGTTGAATGCTTATTACTGAATTTTCAAATGTTGATTTCTTTGCATTGAATTGCAAGTATGTTATTTAATCTCGTAAATTGACGAGTACTCTTTTATACCTTTTGAGTTTAGACTCATATTTTCATATTGATTGGAAAGATATACTTATTATATTGAAAAGCTTGAAGAGATAATTATGGGCCGTATACTAAGGCTTTCTTTTAAAAGACTTGATTTAAAAATGCTAAGTTGGAATATTACCAACCCTAGATGAGCAGGAACTTGTGAACCCTATGAGGGAAAACTTATTCTGAAATTCTGAAGTGGTGTTGCTTGCCCTTCAGGTATTCCGTTTTTCACCTTGCACCTATGCAAACCTTGTTATCCTTTCTTGTTAATGCGATCATCTGATCCATTCCCTGATTCGAATTCATATATGCTGTGCATGATTTAGTTTACTTCCTTCAAGCACAAGGCTTATCTATTATAAGTACATGTAAGAAGGACTTGAACTATTTCTGTCAGAAGTTGATAAACCCTTATTTTCTTCATTTATAAACTTCACCTTGAATTCTTCTTAAACTTGAACTTGACTCTCTTGTCATTTACCAGATTGGTAAACCTTTATTAATTCTTCCATAATGTGATGATTTGAACTATTGAGGCCATCTAGAGCCTATTCTTTGAACCCTACTCTATATTGACTTGTTACCCTTTTCTGTTGATATCATATTGTCTGTTTCATATCAGATTCAATCTTGTTAAGCATGTTATTGTTTATTCTTTGAACCCTACTCTATATTGACTTGTTACACTTTCTGTTGATATCATATTGTCTGTTTCATATCAGACTTAACCTTGTTGAGCATGTCATTGTTTATTCTTCATTATATCCCAGTTGTTACATCGAACTCGTCGATGCTTATTATATTGTCACTTTTCATGTGCACCTCCCCATATTGTGTCGATCTCGTCGATACTAGATTATATTGTTATTCCTTAATGGATTCTTCATAATTGAACTGTTTCCTGGAACGTGAGTTTTCCAGAAATTATTGTATTAGGTTATCGATTCTTCCGACACCTGATTGTCGAAGTAAGGTTGTCAATTGTTCTGACACCTGACGTATATAATATAGGATTGGAATGTTTTTTTTAAATGGACCAATTATTGGTCGGGCCATTTATGGTTGATGTAATTTAGGCCCAGATTGGCCTTGGATCCGTAGAGGACTATGCATGAGCTAGTCCGGGGTTGTTGCGTGGCTGGCCAGCAGCACAACCTTTGATTTGATAAATGTTAAAAATCCAATTCTAATATTAGTTCTTATTTCTGAGATGAGTTACATCCATATGTTTTGTACTTGTGAGTTATGACCTGATATTCAGGTTTATTCGTTGCGTAAAATTGTTGGTTGTTGATTAATAAATGGTGGTTTCAATCTTGCTGAAATCACTTACTCTTAATTCATTTGGATTCCAAATAGTCGAAATCCATTTCCTTGATTCCATTGGCAGTCGTGAGATATCTATCTTGATGAGTTTTATTCATACCGCATATCCAGTCGGTACCATGTTGAAGTCTTGAAGTGCGTTCTTTATTCCTTGACCGAGCGTGTTGGCTCATTCTTACCCCTTGATTATTCTAACCTTCCAGAGTTGTTGGTTTCAGAAAATGTTGTGAATAGATTTGTTATCTTCAAAACTAGTATTTTTATACAAACTATGGTCTTGAAGACGTATGAGTTATATTTATTTCATATGTTCTACTTACTATTGTAGATATTGTTGATTCGGTCATCGTAACGACCAATATAAATCTTTTGTGTTTTAAAACTATTCAGTTGAGAGAAACTGAATGAGAAATTGTGGTAAATTACCAAACTTAATTTGAAAATTTTAGAGATTTTAATTGTTCAAAAACAAAAGTTGTTATTTGAAAATCCAAAGTTTATTTTGGAAACCTTTCGTATTATATTTAATAATGCGCTTGCTGAGCAATTCATTCGCTCATACTTGTTTTATTTATATATATTTTAGCCTGCCGGAAAGAAGATGTATTGGCAAGAGTTGTCCGCGTAGCTGATCAGAGATGGGGAAAGATATTAGCGTAAAGACGTTTTGATCCAGAGCATTGGAGCTAGTGAGAGGTTTTGTATATAGATGTTTTCTATTGAATAAGATTTTGTATAAGAGTAGTGGCCTGGTATACTTCTTATCGAAGCTATACTAGTGTTTTAGATTGTGTGTAAAGAGAATGATTGTAAAAAGGAAAGTTGTTGTAATGAAATTTTGGATTCTTGTTTCTAGCACTATAACCTTTAAAGATTCTTGGTAGAGTTGGGGTCACAGATATTATTATTATTGTGTTGATTTTATATTGAACAGGTTGTTTGGATTAAGAGTGCAGTGTGACGACCAAATCCTTTGACCCCGGATTTGGGGGCGTTACAGTTGGTATCAGAGCAAGGGTTACAGTAAAACTAGAAACGAGAGTGTGTGGGAGTGTATATAGTTATATAAGGAACGTCAGAGCTCATTTAGAGTTCGTATTGGACTATTGGATATAGTACCGCTGAGTGAGTTGAGATGGAGGTATTTGATTGAGATAGTTGTGCTGAAATGGATAGAACTTCTTGCGTTTGTAGACGTCTATGGCGGAATCTTCAAGGACTATTACGAGTCGACGACGACGTACGATATTGATAACCTTGCGACGTGGAAAAGAAGGGCTGAAATCGAATGACGTGGAAAAGAAGGGCTGAAATCGAATAACGTGGAGAAGAAGGGCTGAAATCGAATAACGAGCTATCGAAGGAGTCGACGGAGGAGTCATATGTGAAGACCTTGGTAATACCTTCCCATCCTAATGAAATATTTAACATCTCTTTAAAGAGAAACCTGTGTTGATGGATATATTCCACCTTTTGACCTTGTACTTAATACTTTTGATCAATCATGATTGCAATTGCATCAGAGGTTGTTGTGACATCTATTTCAAATTTGTGAAGCCTGTTGAAAATATGTTATTTAAATTCCAACTCCTTTATTCTTCCGGAGTGGATAACTCTAATTGTGATGTAACACTATTTGTTGATACTTCCTTTCTGATTGTTTTTCTTTTCTGGAAATAACACCTTTGGAATCTATTCAATTTCAATCCAAGGTGTGTATTTGAGAATTCTTATCGAAAGGCCCTGGTTGTCATTCCGACTCTAAATTTCTTTCATATTTCTCTACTCCAACTGAGGTAAACAACCCTATTTATAGGGGACACAAGGACTATCTGTCTATGTGATAGAAGTCTGACGGGACGCCGTCACTTGTGTGTTGTGAAATACAAGAAGGCTAATTACCTTTAGTACTGTCTTAATAGAGACACACAACATTGAGTTCATGTGATCAAATTGGTCTCTCAGTAATTCTTTCACTTCCAATAATGTTTGCTTTGGAATATGCAGACTTGGTAACCCCAATTGGGGAACATTTACTATGATACGGAACCTTTTCTCTTCAAAATATCATGAAGTTTGTTATTTCAAATAATCTGGGAGGTATGCCATTAGGGTGAACTAAAATTTACCCTACCATAATGAACGAAGAATTTGCGATTGAATCACCACGAGCGAAAGCGGATTACGATGCGATTAGAATACTAGTAACATATAACGGAGCCAGTTGTTCTCTCTCTATCGATTAACGTTACGATATGGAAAGGTGAAGTTAGGTCATTCAAGAGTTGATTGGAAATTTGGGGGAAAATGTGTAATTGTGCTAATGATATCCCGTGTTGTGGAAGATGGACATAATAGGTTTTTGTCTCAATGAGAAGAACTTTTAAAATTTGATGATAGGCTAATAATGGAGAATGAGTTGATCTTTGAGTATTTCAGGATTGTATGATATGGTTGCAAGTCTTTTGCTCACGATAGTTAAGGTAGATCTTGCCAGTCAATGTGGATGTATAGAATGAGAATCAAGATAATGTCGAGTTGATCAAGCTGTTTCGGAAATGAGATGGAACCATGGAAAAGGTGTCCTGAGTGTTACTGTGAATGTATCTTCTGAATTTTTTTTTTTTGGAATCAGATGGAGAGCAATTAAGTTATTGGAACTAAGTAGAACAATTTTTAAAAATATGGATTAAGTCACCAAGTTGATAAGGAATATTCTCACAATTATGGATAGGGAAAGAAGATGAATAGGAGTTAATAAGGATTTAAAGACAATGGATAAGGTAAGGAGTGGTTGTTTTAAACTGAATATTTGTTTGGCACGGAAGGTATGTGATTGTTGAAAGCAGTTGTTAGATATATTGGAGGTAGATAAAGTTGACCCAAGAATATGGATGGCTGATAGTATGAGTAGAAAAAGAGAGATCAGAGATGTAAATATCCTCGGTACAAGGATTAGAAAGGATAGAGCTTTAAGGTTATGATAACAAGAGATTAATAAGAAGAAATGACGGAATTAAGGGTTCAACCAGAATTGATTAAAGAGAAAGGGCTACATAAAGGAAAGAGTTATGAAAAGAGAAATGAAATTCAATTACAGGAAGGAGCGAGAGAGTATAATGGATAAGAAGGAAATGTAAGGATATATAAGAGGTTTAAAAGGATATTAATGTTGGTGAGTATTTAAATGCTTGGGATGCTAGAAAATGAAGACAGAGTAACAGAGGTATAGTAGACGATTACAACTAAAGAGATTCCTGAATGGAAGTGGAAACATGTTAAACTGTGTGGTAGAGTTGTTAAGGCCTAGAGCTTATCATGATGTTATTGAGTTATTATTGACTGATTAACGAGAGATATTTATTAGATGAATTGGTTCATCTCTAGCTATTGGAATGAGGTAATAGTACGGCATGGAATGGCGTGTTCAAATGTATTTGACAGAGATCCGTGACTTAATTAAAGAATTCAAACAGAGTATGGTTGTGTACTAAATTTTTAAGGTAATTGGAAGGACCATTTACAGATGATTAGATTTCCTTACGACAACAGTTATTATGACGATTTTGAATTGCTACCTTACGTCGATCTACTGTGTGTTGGGAAAGTTGCGTATAAGTTTGCGTACCACTCCATGAGTGGTGTATTCATAGTGTATTTCATAAAATATGAACCTATAGAGATTTAGTTAAATTGTTCTATGTTGAGTAACCAATTGAGATATTGAGTCAGTATGAGAGTGATAAGTAATAGAAGAGTCAAATTAGTATGAGTATGAGGAGAAATCCTAAGGTTGAAGAGTCAACCTAGGAATTTGAGAATGAGATGTTGGAAAAATATCCACCTATGTTTGCGCAAGTTGATTCTGAGGACAGAATCCTGTTAAGGGGGAAAGGATGTAAGATCCGGGAAAATTACGTGTTATTATATGATGTGAAATGAAATTTTAATTTCATATTAAGAATTATTAAATGATTTATCTGTTTAAACGTGCTAAGTTATTCGTTAAATAATTGAATATGTGATATTGTGGTGCTATGTGAAATGTGTGGGGAATTTGAAATTATTTTGAAAAGGGTGTCATACTATTTTATTTTATTTTAATTATCGAAAAGAAAATTTGGATCGTTCCCAAATTATTCGGGAGATTGGTATATCGTTCGTACCAATATTTCATTCGTTAAAGTAGGAAGTATTCGAAAATATTCGCAATAAAGGTATTTTGGTTCGTATATTTTGAATTAAAAGATACTTGTAGTTATCCGTACTTTATGGATGCTTATCGTCTCGTGAAACGTGTATTCTGCTTTATTAAAGGTTTAAAGCATATATTCTGTTAAATTGTATTTAAAGCGATCTATCGGATCAGTATCGATCCAAAAATGTCGTTTGGGGTATTATTTTCCGTTTAATATAAAAAGGCAAATCGTACTTTGTTTTTCGTATAATCAAAGCTTAATTACAGTTAAAAATCTAAAAACCTCTTAAACGTGTTCTTCGTGTTTTTGAGAATCAAACTCAATTTGAAGGCGTTATCGGATTCCGATTTTGATGTTCTTGTAACCAAAATGAATCTCTCGTCATCCTCTACCTAAATCCACCATCAAAATTCATGTGGGTATGATTTCTGAGTTTTTCCGATTTTTAATTTATTTATTTATTTCGAATTATTTATTTAATTTGGGGGAATCTTCGTTTGTGATTTTTCTTGATAATTGATGACATGACTGGCTTGTATGTGTTGTAATGAGTATGAAAATGATTTTTATTTCAGTTTTGGTTGTATAAATCGAGCTAATCGAGTTTCAAAACCTCACCGGAGTTCTTGAAGTTTTGGTCGGATTTTCGCTTCGTTGATCGATTGTTGATAACGTTTATATCATTGTATAGATCGCAGGATTTAGAGTTTATTCATGTATTCAGTTTTGAGTTTCGTGTACGATTTCCGTTCACCGGAAAACGGGCCGTCGCCGGCTGTTTCCGTTTCTGGGATGTTTTCTGTCATGTTTGTGAGTGATTTTGGCAGGTTTTGGGAAGCCCAGGAATTCCTGAATAAAAGCCCCTTGAAATGAAGTGTTTTCGAAGTGTTTTAGGCGTCGCCGGAAAGTTTTCCGATGGCCGGACGTCGGCCGGAAACTGGGAAACCCAGTTTCCGGTGGTGTTCTTGGCCGACCCGTTTGTGTTCTTGGCGACCCGGTTTCAAAACCCTAACCCGACCCGGTTTGATCTTACAAAACCTAATCTATTTTCAGAAAAGTGTTTCTGTGATTTATTTTTATAAAATAAATCAAAAATAGTTTTATAATTCTAAAAATCATATCTTTGATTTAAAAATATATTTTATTATTCCGAAAATTTTATAAATTCATAAATATTTATTTAAATTCGAAAATTGATTAAATTTAATTATTTTAATTATTTTTGATTAATAATTAATTTATTTAATTAATTGATTAATTCTTTTAATCAGTTAATTCTTAATAATTAATTATTAATTAGATTTAATTAATTAAAATTAAGTTTAATTATTTTCTAACTTGGTTCATTTATTTAAATATAGTTTGAGTGTTAATGATATGTTGAGGCCATCTAGAGCCAGTTCTTTGAACCCTACCCTATATTGAGCTGTTGAAATTTCTGTTGATGTCATAATGTCTGTTTCACATCAGACTTAATCTTGTCATTGTGTACTTACGTACCATTGAAACCATTTCGAATCTATTTCTCGAACTTCATTTGATATTGAGAAGTTGAAGCTCTTTTGCAACTATTACACCCTGTCATTGTGTACTTATCTTGCTATGCATGTTATTGTGTATTCTTCACTATTATCCCAGTTGTTGCATCGATCTCGTCGATGTTTATTATATTGTCGCTTTTCATGTGCACCTCCCAATATTGTGTCAATCTCGTCGATACTAGATTATATTGATTTTCCTTGATGGATTCTTCATAGTTGAATTGTTTCCTGGAACGTGAGTTTTCCAGTGATTGTTGTATTAAGGTTGTCGATTCTTCCGACACCTGATTGTCGAAGTAAGGTTGTCAATTGTACTAACACCTGACGTATATAATATAGGATTGGAATGTTTTTAATGGACCAGTAATGGTTGGACCATATTTATGGTCGGAATAACTTAAGGCCCAGATTGACCAAGGATCCAGTAGAGGACTTTGCTATAAGCAAGTCCGGGGTTGATGCGTGACTGATCAACAACTCAACCTTTGATTTGAAAAATGAGAAAAAAATTCAATTCTAAATATCACTTCTTATAAACCTGAGCTGCTGAACAGTCACAAGTACAAAACATATGGATGTAATCCATCTCAGATATAATAAGTGATATTAGAATTGGATTTTTCACATTTATCAAATCAAAGGTTGAGCTGCTGATCAGTCACGCATCAACCCCGGACTTGCTTATAGCAAAGTCCTCTACTGGATCCTTGGCCAATCTGGGCCTTAAGTTATTCCGACCATAAATATGGTCCGACCATTATTGGTCCCATTTTAAAAACATTCCAATTCTATATTATATACCTCAGGTGTCAGTACAATTGACAGCCTTACTTCGACAATCAGGTGTCGGAAGAATCAACAACCTTAATACAACAATTGCTGGAAAACTCACGTTCCAGGAAACAATTCAACTATGAAGAATCCATCAAGGAATAACAATATAATCTAGTATCGACGAGATCGACACAATAATTGGAGGTGCACATGAAAAGTGACAATATAATAAACATCGACGAGATAGATGCAAAAATTGGGATGATAATGAAGAATCAACAATAACATGATTAACAAGGTTAAGTCTGATATAAAATAGGCATTATGATATCAACAGAAATTACTACAGCTCAATATAGAGTAGGGTTCAAAGAACTGGCTCTAGATGGCCTCAACAGTATAAATCCAATCATGTATGATGAGTTAGGAAGAACTTTCTTGTATTCTTATTTGATTTCATTAATGTTAATAAAAGACTTGTTTTGTTTTTATTACGGGCATTATCTATTTAAAGTGTTTTAAATAAGATATTCCATAGTTTAGAGTAAAGCTTCTAGAATTATAATGAGATTATAATAGTGAGATCTAGAAGATGATAACTCTAGACTTAAACAGTTCCTGATCATAGGATAACTAATCGGAAGTTGGTGAATCCGCAAAGATTGGTACATACTATGCTTGCTCCCGTCAGGAGGATGTCTGTTCTCATAGGCATTTGTGTGGTGACACTATAGCTAGTATGTAGGTGCTTGTTAGGGAATAAGTTCACTGAACATGACTCGATAAGTTGAATAGCTAATGGAGTTTACTCATGTGTCAATAGTTATTCACTGAGTGATAGTTGTACAAGTGTCCTTAGACTTGAGATCGTTAGAGTTATCTTGTATATAATGAACTATGCTTTGGATTAGTCCTTAGTCTCAAGGACATCCATTAGGTCTATTCTGGGCATAGGGATTTGTGTATGAAGATAGTTAACGTTAATAGAGGATCTACCCCTTCTAGTATAGGAAAAGAATATCCTATGTTATTCTTAGTATGCGAGTTCTGGAATCTCTGGCCAGAGTGTATGAAATTAGAAAGGAGTTTCTAATTTGCATTAATATGAACTTAGCATTATGAATAAGAAATCATATGATTAAATTTGATAAGGTCTGACACGAAATCCATGCCTTATATTTAATCGGGATATTGTAGGGTAGAAGGAATTGATTGTACTGAAACTAGTCACTGACAAGTTCTTGGTATTCTAAGCAGTGAATTCATATTATCCGGATAGTCGCGATATGTTGAGAAGCATCCCTCACGATGTAGAATAAATATAATTATTCAGTTAATTATATTTAATGAATTTTAGAATTCATATAATTAATAAATAAAAAGTTTATTATTATTATTTATTTCTACTACCGGCTTAATATTGAAGCTACAGGGTCACACCATAAAAGATTAATTTATTGATGAAAGTATTTTGAGAGAGCAAGTTATTTTCTAAATAGTTTAGAAAAGGAAATAATGATTAAAATAGTTTTAATTATTATTAAAGCATTTTATAAGATAAAGTGTGGGGTTAATATATATATATAAAGATATATTAAAAACCCTAGGAGAGCCCTATAAATAGAATGAGATAGTTCATTCTAAAGGACTTGAGTTTTTGTGAAAACCTAGTTGCCACCCTCTTCTTCTTCATCTCTCTCTCTCTCTCAAAAGAAGAAAAACTCCATTTTTATAAAAGCTTAGTTTTATAAAAAGCTTCATCGAAGGATTATTCTTGGTGGATACCGGTAGAGTGCTTCACACTCTGAGGAGCAATTGCTAGAATCCATTTTTATAAAGCTTCGATTTTCAAGGTATGGTTACGATTCCTCCGCTCTTTCATTTTATATGTTTTTCTATATGTGTGATACATGGTTTTTACGGAATAATTGTTATATCACGCTTCCGCTCATCCGTAAATTCCTTCATTGGCATCAGAGCCAGGTTATGCATATAGAGATTCATATAAATATTTTCAGATTTTTTTATGCATGTATGGATTTATTATGATTTTTGCAAGTATATTTAGATTTAATTATGAATTAATTCGAAATATGATTTGCATGAGATTTTGACCATTGATCTGGGTTCTACAAGTGTTGTGGATCATCTAGGTATTTGTTTCATAATTTTGTGATGTGTAGATTATTTGTTTTGAATTTTTTAAAATTGTTTTAATTAAAATTCATAAAATAATTATGCATGTTGAAATATATGAATTAAAATTTGCACAAGGACCCCATAGATACTTGGTTATTTTTGATTTTGTTTGATTTCAGAAATCATATTATTTTGATTTTTTATTAATTTATTAATTAATTGTTAATTAATTTATTAATATTAAAATAAAATAATAATAACAATAAAGGGCATTAATGGCTAGAGGAGTTTTTTTTTTAAGTGTTATAAATGCTAAGTTAGTGTTTTAATGCTAAAGGAGTTACAAGCATTAAATAAAATAGCATAAAATTGTTGTAACTTACTTAGCATTAAATTTTTTTTTTTTTTTTTTTAAAAAAAAACTGCTGGAAGGGCCTTTAACGCATGCCGGGAATGTGTTACAGGGCCTGTAACGCGTGAACGTCATGCGTTACACATTTAATAGCCTTTAATTGTTGTAACGGATGAGCGTCATGCGTTACAGACTCTATGTCCACATTAAATTTGATTTTTTGGGAGTTTGGTAACTCCGTTTTGGGCGTGCAATATACCGTTGGATTCGTTTTTCCGAGACGGATCTAATGGAGTGGTCAAATAGTTTTTATATAAAAGTTTGGAACTGTTTATATTCCCGGATGTGTTTTAAAGCACGTATTAATTGTTTTAATTGCTTTTAAATACTATAATAAATCCATACATCATTATATCATTGTATGACATGATATTACTTGCATGCTTACTTGTTTATTTATTTTTATATATGAGATATATGCCTATATTTACCATGCAATGATAGATTTAGGTGAACTTAAATCAATATAAGGCGTGCTCTAGAAAATCTAGAATAGGAATTGTTTCTTGCCTTAACAATAATATTATGAGTACAACCATGAGATTCTTATGTTTATGAAACATAGAGTGAAATACTCTTTTGATGTTGAAAATGAAAATTTCTGTCTAGGCCGTTGGGTTTTAAGCGGGACCGATGTGACCCCTCCAACACACTGGGAATTTTTCATTTAAATATCATAATTGTATTTTGTTCAAGAAAAAGAGAATTTCCTAGTAATATGATTATGGTTGTAACATAATATAATCCCTCTAAAATTAAATAATATCAAGTAGTAATTGGCCAATGACACAACGGGCTTGTGTCGGTCATAGCCTTCCAACATGGTAGAAAGTAGTTCTTATTTTTTAATCATTGTCGTTTCGTGCTACAGCCGAGGGCTTTGATTTCGAAATAAGAAATACTTGTCTATTACATAGAGATGTGTACAATGAATTAGAATCTAATGGTCGTTACGTGCTACAGCCGTGGGCTGTTGGAGACTGATTCAATTGTATGAAATGTTGGGTTAGACTTGACTTAGAATATTGAGTTTGTCGTGCTACAGCCGTGACTCAATTATTCAAGAGGCTAAAGTTTTATTAGGGAATAACATGAGATGTAATTGACAAGAGTTGTCTGCCTACTGAACATCACATGGCGTTTCGTGCCACAGCCGAGGTTGTGTGATGGAATGTAGGATCCCTATTCCCACTAGCATTATGAATGCTTAATTTTTCACTTAGGGGTTGTATAAATTAGGTAAACTAGTGGGAGCCACTTATGAATAAAGACCCGATTCATATAGTGTTTTAAAATGAAATTGAATATTTGCTAAGTGTTGTTATGTGTTTATCATTTACAGATTTACTATATACATTATGTCTTCTGCACTATCACTCCGGAGCATACTGGATGCTCACAAATTGACTGGTCCTAATTTTGCTGACTGGCTTCGAAACCTGAAAATTGTTCTCAGGGTTGAGAAGCTGGAATATGTGCTTAACTCACCTAAGCCTGCTGAACCTGCTGACGATGCACATAATGATGAACATGTTGTGTATCGTAAGTGGATAGATGATGCAAATGTTGCTCAATGTATCATGCTAGCTTCCATGAACATTGAGCTACAGAAGCAGCATGAGCATATGGATGCTCACACTATCCTAACGCATCTACAAGAGTTGTATGATGTGGCAGGGAGGACAGCTTGATATGATATATCGAAGGAGCTGTTCCGCTGTAGGATGTCTGAGGGATCGTCTGTGAATGACCATGTACTTAAGATGATCAATTTGATTGAACGTCTTGGACAACTTGGTTTCAACATGGATGGGGAGCTGAGTCAAGACTTGGTCTTGCAATCACTTCCGGGTTCGTTTTCGCAGTTTGTTGTGAACTTTCACATGAATAAGTTGGACGCCAGCCTGGCTGAACTCCACAACATGTTGAAGACTGCGGAATCGAATTTTCCCTCTAAGAAGAGTTTTGTTCTTCTAATTGGTGAAGGTTCCAATCCTAAGAAAAAGAAGAAGAACCGTCCCAAGAAGAAGAAAGTAGGTGAGAAAAGGCCTGTTCCACCAAAAGCTGAAGACCCCAAAAGCAAAGATGTTTGCTTCCGCTGTAACAAGGTGGGGCACTGGAAGAGGAACTGCAAGGTTTACCTTGCAGAATTGAAGAAGAAGAAGGGTAGTGAGACTGCCGCTTCTGATTCAGGTATGTTCATGATTGAAGTGAATATGTCATTAAATCAAATTTCTACTTGGGTATTAGATACCGCCTGTGGTTCTCACATTTGCAATTCGTTGCAGGGACTAAGGAGAAGTAGGACTCTTGAGGAAGAGGAGGTGATTCTACGGATGGGAAATGGAGCAAGAGTTGCTGCTGAAGCTGTAGGATCATTTGATTTACATATGCCTACGGGCAAGACTATTGTTTTAAATAATTGTTATTTTGTTCCCTCGATTGTGAGGAATATTATTTCTGTTAGAAATGAATACTACTAGAAACTAGACAGAGGGGGGGTGAATGGATAGTTTGATATATTTTTCGATTCTTGATAACTAAGTAACAGACTGTATATGATTATGATATGTAATATGCAGAAAGTAAATAACACACACAATCACTTTAATCTACTTTGTATAAGCAAATTAAATACTACAGCTTTCCAAGAAATTCACAATCGAATTTCTGGCTTCTAAACAAGAACAGTTTGAACTTGCTTGCTTACAGAGAAAAGAGCTTAGCAAAATAACTATGTGTATCTCTCTTACGGCTAACAATAGGGTGTGCATCATATATATAAGTCCTATACAAACTAGTGCACACACCTATTTTTACACAGTTACCCCTTGCTGAAAGTCCAACTTGTTCTGCCATAAGACGTTAACTGTGTCAGGAAGGACCACCTGCTTTTCGGAGTCTTTCCCGTTTCTGTAGCTGCTTGTCTCTTATCTTTCTCTCCAAGTTTAGCTGTAGATTTGCCATCTGTTCTTTGGACCACCTTGCCAGAACAAATGCTCCAGTATTTGTCTCTTTTGATTCTTGGTTCTGTACCTTGATTTGTCTTGTTATAAACGGCTAAGTGTTGATATCGTGAACTCCACTTCATTCCTGACTTCGCGATCTCACTTGTGAGGACTTCGCGATATAGCCTTTGACGACTTTGCGACATAGGTCATTTGAAGACTATGCGACATAGTTCATTTGAAGACTATGCGACATAGTTCATTTGAAGACTATGCGACATAGGTCATTTGAAGACTTCACGATCTAGGCTCCTTTGACTTTGCTGACTTCAACACTTCACGACATGTGTCTTGAAGACTTCTCGACATAGTACAAAATGGACTATGCGATATAGTACTTCACGACATGGATATTGGTGACTTCACGACATAGCTTTCTTCTGACTTTGCTATATAATGCCTTAGACAAATTTCTGCAACTTATTTCTTCATAGCCTTATTTATCTTTATCCTGCTGCATGAACACTTCTGAACTTCTACCAGGATAATTATTCAATGGCCTATATACAATCTAGATGCAAGAAACTTTACTAAGCTCATTATATCTTTGAGCATACATGATCAAGCTAATGTTCATGAGAACAAGACAAGTACATTTAGAGACCTATACTATATCCCAGTGATAGAAATCACTAGGTCATGTAGTGTGACATAGTCACGTAGTGTAGGCTTGTTAATAGTGGTATTCAGGCATGTCTTGAGCCTAACAATCTCCCCCAAATTGTGAGTAAGACCCTTAGGCACAATTTCATGTCTGATAACAAGCCTAACTAACATAAAAAGAACAGATATAAAGGAAGATACAGTTAAGCACAGAGTTTGATAACAACTTGGAATTTTAGGCTTACAGAATTTTCCTTGAGCTACATAGCTTCTGTTTCCAGTTATTTCTCTAAGAAATCATCATAGACCTTCTTCTTCCTTATTTCTTCATTCTTCTTTATTTCAGAGATGGCCATTAGAATTTCATCTCTAGCAATCATTTCTTCAATGAGAGGAGAATCCTTTAGATCTTCAGCTGCTGTTCTGAGGGCACTTTCCACATAAGAATGTATAAACTCCATCCTTATCTTGCTTTTTCCTCCATAAAGATTTTTGTACTCCACAGTATAAGGATTTTGCTTTACCCTGCACAGCCCTTTCTTCCTCAGCTCCTTTGCTCTTTCATCCATCTCAGCCATCTCCTTCTCTTTCTGACACCTCTTTTCTTCATTCTCTTTCCTTAGGTTTTCTTCATAATCAGCATGCATTTTCAAGAACCTGGCAACATCTATTTTCCATGTCCTTTCTTCCTTTTCTTCAAAATTCAGTAGGGCATTTATCCTTTCAAGCTCATATTTATAGAAATGTTGCCAGCCTCCTTGCTTCATAACCTTCTCTCTTCCATCAGTGTACTTGATCTCTAGATGATCTAGCTTCACCTTGACTTCAAAGATTCTTTGAGCTCTCAAGAATGCTAGGGCATCTTCATCATAGTCTTTATCAAGAGGAAGCACTTTGATCCCTACAACATTAGTGATTACCCCATTCTTCTTTGTTATCCTTGTCCTCTTAGTTGCCCTCTTGATCGTCATATGCTTTACTTGAGGTAGCTTTGTGGAGCAGGGAGAATTAGTCTTCAGTGCCACATCACTTGAAAGTAGCTTCACTCCCTTCCCCTTCATCCACTGTAACACTCCACTGGCTGTGACCTTGTGGAAGTGTTTTCTTGATATTCCTTTTGTGGCTTCATCTTTCTTCTGTGGCAATTCAGGTTCAGAAGTCTTAGATAATGATTTTGGAGGATCATTACTAATAGTACCCACCCTAGACTTAGAGTCTTGTGTTTTGGTTAAAGTACTACTAGCAATGTCCTTGACTTGCTGAATTCCACTTCTTGTTTTCTTAACTGATTCCTTTGCCCCCTTGTCATCCCTCTTGCTATCATCAGCATCCTTTGATTTCTTTGAGTATTTGCTCCTTTCCTTATCTCTCATTGACTGAGATCTCCTTTCATAGGTTTTCTCCTTATCATCATCATCATCTCCATCCTTCTTTTTGCTCTTTTCTTTGACAGATTCAGGAATGACTCCATGAATCAGAAAAGATTGTAGAGTGTGAATCATCTCTAGTTCCTCAGCTGTCCTGACTCCCCTCTTGGCTCTTAGCATTTGCAGCACCTGGTTGATCTTTGCATTATTCTTTCTTGTCAAATCTGAAGGGATCACCAACTGGTCAATGCTGCTGTCTTGAGATAGACTTTGGAAGATTATTGTCTTTGGCTTTGAGATAACCTCAGGCAGTCTTTGATCTTGATCCATCTTCAAGTCATCAAACAGTCTCTTGTTGTTAGCCCCACCTTTTTCTATTAAGTCCATTATTGTTGACAGCTCAGTGAATCTCAGTTTCTCTAGAGTTTGAAAAGCTAGGTGCCACAAGCAGTTGTCCTTACACACCATGATTATCTCTCTTAGATGGACATCCTTGATTTTCCTTACTGCAACTGTGAAGTACTTAATGTTTTCCTTGAGCTTTATTCTGTAAGTCCTTGCATCTTCTTGTGCATCTCTGTAGGTGGCTTTCAGAAACTCCAGGAAGGCCTCATCATGATAGATGTGAGAATTGGCAACTTCCTGTAGCTTGGCCTCTGTGATTGTTGTAGCTTTGGCAGGTTGAGCATTGGAAGTAGGTTGAGCAGGTTGAGGAGTTGAGATATCTTTAGGCATTGTGGATGGATAGAAGGTGGTTGAAATAGTGCTCTTTTGACCTTCTGCACTGATGACCTCTATAGGGGGAAGAATTATTGGCTTTATTGTTTCTTCAGAAATTTTGCCCTTAAGCTTCTGTTGCTTGGCAGGTAATCCCCCTTTCTTTTTCAGAATGACCTCCTTTTCTTTCTCCCCCTTAGGCTTGGAATCAGACAAGATGTCTTGAGCTTCCCCAGGGATAGGCAGGTTCATATGTCTCATCATTGAGGTCATCATTTGTTGTTGCACCAACAAAATGTTAGAAGTGGAGTTGGTTTGATCATCCATCTTAGCATTAAGCTGCTCCAAGGAGTGAGATAGTCCTTTGTTTTCTGCTTTCAGTTCAGCTACCTCTCTTTCCAAACTGTCCACTTTTGAGAAAAGTCGTTGAGATTTGAAGGAGTTAAGGGATTGATCCTTGAGTTTGGAGAATTCAAACTTGGAGATATCAGAAATAGGAACCTCATCAACAAGCTTGTTCCCATACTGATTCTTCCAGAGTACTGTAAGCATGGAGTTTGAGTTGATGTTGGCCTGCACCTGATTGTCTAGCTTGGTAGAGAGCTTCTTCATATTATCTGAAACCATAGCTAGGGTGCAGTCCATTGTGGTGACATTTGAGGCAGTTTTCTGGACTTCCTTAAGAATGCCATCTACCTTGGGAAAGCTTGAAAGAAAACAGTTCTTGAGTTGAGCATTAGAATGAGCTGTTTCTTCCTGAATGGTGGAGATTTCTGACTGAAGACCCTTCCCAAGAAAATGCATAGCCTTAAGTTGGCTCTTGTAGACATCATTAACTGCATCATAGATTTCAGCAGGAGAGAGACCTTTGGCATTTGACCCCAAGGATGTAAGATAGTCCTCCCTGAGAAAAGCTAGAGCCTCCTTAAGCTTGACTGTCCTTTTGCCATCCAGCCAAGCATCCACATTTCCAGCTTGCTGGGCTTCATCCACAATTTTGTCCTGTTGTGCTTCAACATCCTCCTTATGAGTGAGAAGAATAGCCTCATAGTCAGAATTTGGGAGATGTGCAGTGAGGAGATGTTGAGCAATCCTAGAGATCTCATCAATCTGTGCCACATGAAGATCCTGTAATTCTTCTTCCGTCAATTGTGGTAGCACAGATGATGATCCTGAAGCCCTGTCATGTTGCACAGGTTTCAGCCATTCATTGATTGTGGCCTGAGCCAAGTGAGAGCTAGTGCTTGGCACTTCATGAGAGGTAAGATTTTGAGTCTCCTCCGGCCTTGGAATGACTGTAGGGTCTAATGTTGTCTCCATTGAAATGGGATGTGTTACAACATTAGCCCTATTTGTCTGTGAAGACAGTTCCACATCCCTAAGAATGGGAGAATTTGGCACAGAGTCTCCAGTGAAAACTGGTGAATCCTCCATGTTTGTGTTGGTGTCATTAGGATATGCCCCAGCATGCATTCCCTGACCAACTAAATGTGGTTCCTGGGTGGTGAGCATAGTGTCATGCACCATGTCACTTGAAATTGGCTCAATCACAGGAGAGAATTGTGATTGATCAAAGGCAAGATTGTCATTTGAATGACTCTCTTGTTCAGAAGAAATTTTTATGGAAGAATCTGAGAGAGAAGTGGGGTTTAGATTAGATTGTGGCAACTCCCCCTGAGAAATAGGAGGAGTTTCAACAGTGATGTGCTCTCCACTCTGTGTATTATCAGCCTTATCACTCCTAGGGTCAAGAGTGAGGTCTTGACCCTGTGCAGACTCTGTACAAGATGCAGTGGGGAGGCTGCTCTTTTCAATGCCAATGACCTGTTGGGAGGCCATGGACAGTAACAGGTGTACCCCTTTTTCGACATCTGAATCCTGTTGGGAGGATCCAGTGGTAGGTTTAGATTTGGATTTCTTCTTTTGTCTGGTGAGAGGTGACTCAGGATTCTCACTAGTTAACTCTACAGATTCATTTATTACGTCTAGGGCTCTCTTCTTTGACTTCTTTTTAGTAACACCAACCTTTTAAGAGATTGATGCACTTGGTTGCCTAGCTTCTATGGGACTGTTTGCAGTGGGGTTGCTGGATGGGATGGGAAGGCTGGGGTTAGACTGTGTAGCTCCTTCAATCTCAGCCTCCCCTGTCCAGGAAAGAGCATGGTATATTGGCTTATCAAGTGGATAAGACTCAAATGTGTCCTGCATATGCTTGGTCACACTTAGAATCACATCCACTTGATTCCTTGTGTCCAATGAGCCAAATAGTACTTTGGACATGGACTTGGAATAAGCCATTTTAGTGTTATCTATACCCTCCAATAGATGGACATTTGCATCAAGAAAATTTAAAATAACTTGAAGGAAACGAGGGTAAAAGATGTCATTACCTCTACCACGAATGGTCCTTCCTAGCCTCTGAGTCAATTCTTTGAGAATTATGGCTCCCACATTGATCTCCTGGTTGTTGGCCAAGGAGTAGGCTAGCTTCACAGCAATGTGACTGATATGGTCCCATCCTGTCTTCCTGCAGAGAAACACCTTCTGGAGTGCGTCAAACAGAAATGACCACTCCCTTCTCACAAACTTCTTATTCAGCTTTCCAGTATCTATCTCATCAGCATACTGAATGAAGGTCATGAATTCTATGATTTGAGCATCTGTAGCTTCTTGGTCATGACCCTCCACCTTGAACCCCAAAGCTTCATTGATTTCCCTTTCACCAAATTGAAAGTGTTTGCCTCCAATTGAACAGCTAACCTCCTGGAATGAGGTTCCATCTTCCCTAGCCATTGTTGATACCAACGCCGTTCTCCAGAATCCTTCCAACACATCGACATATAAGGTAGGGTTCAGGGTTAGGGCTTGGCGTAGGTAGGAAGTGTTCAAGAACCGTACAAAACACTTGTACCTGGGGTTAGCCTCAGCCTCAGATGGAATGGTGAGAAGATTGGTTTCTTTGGGAATGGTTAAAGGGATTGGGGATGATACTGTTTGAGATTTGGGTGCCATTTCGAGAGTGAGAGTGAAAAAGAGAGTAGAGAATTTGTGCTTAGGTTTGAGAGTTTGAGAGCAATAGACAAGATGAAAAGTTGTGAACGGTTAGAAAAGGTATTTATATGATAGAGACACTGCGATATGGAGTTATGAATGTGTACAGTCTATTTGTATGTCGCGAAGTCAAAAATGGCCTGTACCGCAAAGTCTTGCACAGTATATCGCATAGTCTCAAAAATGAACTATGTCGCAAAGTCCTCAAGATGAAAGGATTGGGGAGACTTTGCGATATAGTAGAAATACCCTGGCTAAAGCTCTCTTTTAGGAATTTTAAGCAAATTGTCAGACTTTTATCAAATTTGAAATAAAATAAATTTAAATCAAAATTCTGTCAAGTGTGGGGACTTGTCGATATAGTTATTCTAAGTCGCGAAGTCATAAAATGAACTATGTCGCAAACTCATGAAATGAACTATATCGCGAAGTCTCACAATCTCAACAGTTTGCGATATAAGTCTGTTTAATTTGAACTGTGTCGTGAACTCTGAAAATCATCTATATAGAGATGCCTTAAAAGCTCACAACTTTACCAACAAATGTGATTTTGAAAAATATGCAGTAAAATACTGAAATATTTATAAATCATATCTCAGCTAATTTTCACTCCAAACAAATAGAGCATTTAAATACAGTGAAAATTTACTGCTGCAATAATTTACTGGTATACTTACTTAGAGCAACTAAATGAAGGATTGAGCATTCCAATTTCACTCACAAGTCTGTTGAAGACTGCTTCATTCAGAGGTTTAGTAAATATGTCAGCTAATTGTTTCTCAGTGGGAACATAAGAGACTTCTATGGTACCATTTGCAGCATGTTCCCTAATGAAATGGTACCTGATCTCAATGTGCTTTGTAGTAGAATGATTAACAGGATTGGCAACTATGGATATTGCACTAGTATTGTCACACATTAGAGGAATGTGTTCTAACACTAGCCCATAATCCATGAGTTGATTTCTAATCCAAAGCAATTGAGCACAGCAACTTCCAACAGCAATGTATTCAGCCTCAGCTGTGGATGTTGCTGTGGACTGTTGTTTCTTACTAAACCAGGACACTAACCTTTGACCTAGGAATTGACAGCTTCCAGAGGTGCTCTTCCTGTCAATTCTGCATCCAGCATAATCAGAATCTGTGTAACCAACCAGGTTGAACCCAGTGCCCTTTGGATACCATAGCCCAAGATTAGGAGTCCCCTTTAGATACTTGAAGATTCTTTTGATAGCCATCATGTGAGATTCCTTGGGATCAGACTGGAACCTTGCACAGAGGCATGTGGCAAACATGATGTCTGGCCTGCTAGCTGTGAGATAGAGTAAGGATCCAACCATTCCTCTATAGACCTTGATATCAACTCTCTTGCCTTTCTTGTCTTCATCCAGCTTGATTGCAGTAGACATAGGAGTTTTGGCTGGGGATGACTCTTCTAAACCATATTTCTTTAAAAGATCCTTGACATACTTAGATTGGTTTATAAAGATGCCATCCTCCCTTTGATGTACTTGCAGGCCTAGAAAGTAGGTTAACTCTCCCATCATACTCATCTCATATTTGCTTTGCATCAACTTAGAGAACTTTTCACAGAGTTTTTCATTTGAAGAGCCAAAGATGATATCATCCACATAGATTTGAACAAGAATGATATCATTTCCATGCTTCTTGAAGAATAGGGTTTTGTCAATTGTACCCCTGGTAAATTGATGCTCAAGAAGGAATTGAGATAGAGTTTCATACCAGGCTCTTGGTGCCTGTTTGAGTCCATAGAGTGCCTTGAGCAGTCTATACACAAAGTTTGGGAAGTCTTCATTTTCAAAGCCAGGTGGTTGAGACACATAGACTTCTTCAGCAAGATCACCATTGAGAAATGCACTTTTCACATCCATTTGATACACCTTAAAATCTGAGTGAGCTGCAAAAGCCAGGAAGATTCTGATGGCTTCCAGTCTAGCTACAGGTGCAAATGTCTCATCATAGTCAATGCCTTCTTGCTGACAATATCCTTTGGCAACCAGCCTTGCTTTGTTTCTTATTACCACTCCTTCTTCATCCATCTTGTTTCTGAACACCCATTTGGTGTCAATAACATTCTTTCCTTTTGGAGGAGGTACTAGTTCCCATACTTTGTTTTTCTCAAATTGATTCAACTCTTCTTGCATGGCAACAATCCAATCAGAGTTCTTCAAAGCTTCTTCAATTAATTTAGGTTCCTCTTGTGACAGAAAGCAGCTATACAGACATGTATTTAATGTTGCCCTTCTTGTTCTAACTCCCTCACTAGGATCTCCAATGATTTGATCCCTAGTGCGGGCTCTGTCCCATTTCCTTGTGTGCCCCTGTTCATTTCCTTGATCTGTTCCAAGCTCATTTTGGTTGAAAGGTGCATTCTCTTCTTCTCCCCCTGTGTTTGTGAACCCTTGCACAGGTGTTTGAAGAAGATTGTCAACTTCAAGGATTTCATTCTCTAGAACAGTTTGAACAGGGGGTTCATCTTCACTTTCAGAATCCTCAAGATAACCTTGATTCTCAAATCTCAATGGCACACTGTCTTGATCACTTGTTTTCAGTCCAGGAGTTTTCTTGTCATCAAAGGTAACATCCATGCTTTCCATGACTTTGTGTTGCTCAGGTACAAACACTCTGTATGCTGTCCTTTCCAGAGAGTATCCAATGAAGATACCTTCAAATGCCTTGGCATCAAATTTTCCAACATGCTCAGAGGTATCTTTCATCACAAAGCACTTGCTTCCAAACACATGCAGGTGCTTGAAGGATGCTCTATTTCCAGTCATTAATGAGTAAGGAGTTTTGCCAGACTTCTTATTGATTAATGTTCTATTTTGCACATAGCATGCTGTGTTAACAGCATCAGCCCAAAAGCTAGTGGGTAGCTTTGCATCCAGCAGCATTGTCCTTGCAGCCTCAATGAGAGTTCTATTCTTTCTCTCAACTACTCCATTTTGTTGAGGTGTTCTAGGAGCTGAGAATTGTTGAGAAATTCCTTTATCTTTGCAAAACTCATACAGTGTTGAATTTCTGAACTCAGTCCCATTATCACTTCTCAAAGCAACTACAGAGGAGCCAGTGCTTTGTGCTTCTTTATCAACTCTCTTGATATGCTCTATTATGACTTGGGGTGCTTCATCCTTGGAGAATAGGAATTCCACCCAAGTATATCTTGAATAGTCATCTACCATTACTAGAGCATATTTCTTCTTGGAGAGGGACATTACATTCACAGGGCCAAATAAGTCCATGTGAATTAGCTGCAGAGGTTTTGAATTTGTATTGAGCAATTTGTTCTTGTGACTGGATCTTTTAATTTTTCCTTTCTGACAAGCTTCACAAGCTCCATCTTGCACAAACTCCAAGGCAGGCAAATCCCTGATAAGTTCTCTCTTGGTTAGAGAGTTCATTGCCTTAACATTCAAGTGATACAGCTTCTTGTGCCATAGCCAGAATTCTTCATTTGTGGCTTTAGTGTAGAAACAGCAGATTTCTCCCTTATCTGCAGCTTTGAGATTTGCTACAAACAAGCTTCCTTTCTTCACACCAGTTAGAACAACTTCACCACTTTCCCTTTTTGAGATTGAACAAAGGTCTTCATCAAATTCCACTTTGAAACCTCTGTTGGTGAATTGTCCAATACTCAAGAGATTGTGCTTCAGTCCTTCAACAAATGCTACATCTTCAATAATGACATTTCCAGATTTAACATTGCCATATCCCATTGTATAACCAATGTTGTCATTTCCAAAGGTTACTGATGGGCCAGCCTTTTCCTCAAAATGTGATAGCAGGGCTATATCACCAGTCATGTGACTTGAGCATCCACTGTCCAAGATCCATATGACTCTTTTATTCCTGTTGCCCTGCATTCACAAAATGACTAAGTTGTTTTTGGTACCCACACTTGGTAGGGTCCATTTGATTTAGAAACATTTTGATTAATAATTCTTCTGTCATAAATTGCATTTCTCATAGTAGGAGACTTCACTTTTTCTGTGGCTTTGGAGTTTACGCTCTTAGGCTCACATGAAGTTTTCACCCTCTCAACCCTGATTGGGGACCCTGTCCTATGAGAATGCATATGTGTGTGTGATTCACCAGATTGTGCAGAGTCAAGTTTATGTTTAAGAGATAAACAGTTAGCAATCACAGTCACATAGCATGTCATGCAGTTTGGCTTACCACAGAAGGAATCATGACTAGAGTTTATGCTAGCAGAATGGTTACTCAGGTTGTCAACTTCAACAATATCAGGCTTACTACACTTATGAGTCAAATGATTAACAGATAGGCATTTTTGACATTGTTTCCTGGGAGCATTTGGCACATAAGCATAGTTGTTTCCTTTGTTAACACCAACTTTACCATTTCTGTTTTGTTTCCTTTTCTTAACAACTTCTTTCTTTGCTTTAGGACTCTTGACAAGATTGTCTTTGGTCTCTTTCTGATTGACAGGTTCAGGAAAGGAAGAAGTGTTCTTAGCAGCCTCATCTTCTTCAAGAAGTTGTTGCTTGATGATCAGTAGTTCCTCATCAAACTCAACAGCACTCTTTCTGAAGATGGGCTGTTCAACACTTGACAGTATGGTTGGGGCATTTTTGTTTGTAAAAGTTTCCTTTCCTTTGCCCTTGACCTTCTTCCTTCCCTTGTCATTATCATAGTCAAAACCAACTCCAACCTTGCAGTCTTCAGTGTGTTCCTTGTGGTAGGTTTGAATAAGTTCAGAGGAGTTTTTGAAGCTTCTTAGTTTCAGTTCAGTTTCAGCAATTTGTTCTCTAAGGGCTTTCTCTATTTGCTCAGCACAAATCACTTTGTTTTTAAGATATTCAACCTCCTTTTTCAAACCATCCAGGTTCACAACCATTAACTCAAGCTTCTCATTCTTTTCTGTAAGCTCAACATTCTTAGCAGTTAGTCTATCAATTTCTTCATTAGCTACTAACATGCTAGTATAAATATTAAACATCTCAGTGCTCATATCTTCAACAGTTTGCTTATATTGAAGGGGAGTCATATCAAGAGAAGTAAGAATGGGTACCTGACTTGAATCACCATCATCAGAAAATGCCATCAAGGCATAGTTTGAGTACTCTTGATCTTCTTCTTCATCAGAGTCATCCCAGCATTTTCCCTCAGTAATAAAAGCTTTGCCCTGTTGTTTCTTGAGTAGAGCCTCATACTTAGCTTCAAGCTCTAAGTATGCTTTGTCCTTCTTGACTTGTTTAGGCTTTTTGCACTCAGTGGCAAAATGCCCAAGTTCATTGCAGTTATAGCATCTTATTTTGGTCCTATCCACACTTCTTGTCTTGTATCCACCCTTAGCAGCACCAGCAATCCCTTTTCCTTTATTGAAGGTGTTTGAGCCACTAGATCCACCAGTGTTTCCAGTATTGAACTTGGACCTGAATGGCTGCTTTCTTTTAAACCTTATGTTAGGATACCTGATAAGTGGGTATTTTATTCACTTAGAACGTGTCCGTATGGCTTAAAACGAATGTTTATACTCGAGTTGTGGTATTTTTGATCTCTTTTAAGGGTATTGTGCAGGAATATCTATCACAGGTGTACTAGGAATGAAGCGGAGCAATCGGAATGCAATTTGGAGCTAAAACGAAGAAAATGGAAAAAGTCGTTTTCCTGGACAGAAGGTACGGCGCGGCAGCGCCGTGTTTAAGCTTGTCTATGGCGCGGCAGCGCCGCTGGAAAACAGTACAGAAAATCTCTGGCGCGGCAGCGCCGCTCTCCTTTGTATTTGTGGCGCGGCAGCGCCGGTCTGTCTGACGAAAATTCTTGTTTTGACCCGATTTGCTGACTTTTCGAGTTGAAGTCAAATCTCAATTCAGTACGACTTGTTGGACCTGGAGGCATATAAAAAGAGAAGAAAACCCTAGAGAACGAGGAGAGACACATACCGCATATTATATACGGAGTTTTAAAGCACGAAGAAGAAGGAAGAAGATAGTTTCAATTTATTCTTGTATTCTTTCTATCTTGTGGATGCTTGGTTTGGGTGTATTCTTTAGAACCTTGATATTTATTCAATATAATTCGTTTTCTTTCATCATGTTTACATTAGAACCCATGGTGACGATTAGTTTGATTATGAACTAACTCGTTGTCATGGGGTTTTAGCGGATTTATTCATGAAGTTTATTTGTTGAATTTTCTCGATGCCTATAGTGTGATTGATGCGATATCCTATCATGGTTGTTTTAATTCGTTATAGGAGAGTAGCTAACTCCTGTAATTGTGTGTTAATTCTTATTGAAGCGAAAGTGGATTTAAGAGTTTAGAACTTGCCATGCTAGCATAGGTTTATGCGTGAGAATATCATTCGTAATTAGTGTCGTAACTCTAACCGTTTTATGACGACTATGTGATCAATTGAATGCTTGTACTTCAACCATTATGTTTTCAATCTTTATAGACATATATGGACTAAGCATAATTGGGAGACTAAGTGATTTTTATCTTTATTGTGGATATTATTTAGGATGGTATTTGTGCAACGAAAGTTGGTTTATATCAGTTTTGTGTGTTCGATCAGGTATTAATAAATCACATGAAAGGGCTAAAGAATTGAAGACTTTAGATGGATTGTTTAATGAAGTTGAAATCCCATGTTTTATTCGCATAAGTAATTCGACATAAATCTCAATTCAAGTAGTTGATAATTAGTTATAATTCTTAGATTAATTATAGTGATAACAAAAATCCACTTTGTTATTTGTTTTAGCATCGGATAATAATCATACATTGGTGAGTGAATTAACTAGACAAACAACGAGTCCCTGTAGGAACGAACCTTATTTGCTATCTGTAATACTTGAGATCACGTGCACTTGCATGTTGAGTTTGGTCGTAACAATACCTCCTAGCCATATAAGCAAAAGATTTGTTTTCCATTTTGTCCAGTTCCTCCATGCTGTAAAACTCATCTTCCTCAGGCAAATCATAGATGACCTGGACCTCATCACCAGTGTCTTCAACTTCCAGTTCCTCAATCTTCACTTGACTGACTTTAAGAGAGTCCATTCTTTGACTTAGGTTGTCAGCAATAAGTGCACAGGAGGTATTAGCCACTAATCCTTGCTTTGCTTGAATAGATCTCTTTTGAAACAGCTCCAACTCATATGTCTTCAAAACACCATATAACACATCGAAACCAATCTTTGTTAGATCTCTTTCTTTAAGGGAAGAGATTCTTGGTTCCAAGTGATCTGGAAGAGTTAGTAAAAACTTCATATTGAGCTCTTCTGTTTCATAGTGTTTGTCATAGAGTTTGAGCTCGTTTATCAGCTTGTTGAATCTCTCAAACACTTCTGTGATTCCCTCTTTTGGCTGAGCCATGAAGGCTTCATATTGTGAAACAAGAATCTGCTTCTTGTTCTTTCTTACTTCAGTAGTTCCTTCACAGAGCACTTCTATAAGATCCCACATTTTCTTGGCACTAGTACAATGAGCAACAGTGCCATACATGTTGAAGTCCATAGATTCACAAATGATAAGTTGAAGATGTCCATCCAGTGCAACTTTTTCCTTTTCAGGATCAGTGTATTTTGAGGGATCTTTGGGCACATGTTTTGCTGGTACAATCTTAGTGCCAATGGTTGTTTCACCAATCTCGATCATTGGAATGAAGGGACCATGCTTTAGAATATCTAAATACATGGGGTTAGAAGCTTTGATGAAAAGCAACATCTTCTTCTTCCATAAACTGTAGTGCTCCTTGTTAAAGGGAGGAATCTTGATACTGCTTAGTTTCTGTGAACTCATTCTTGATCTTTTCCTGTTTGTACGTTAACAGCCTACGCTCTGATACCACTTGTTAGAAATGAATACTACTAGAAACTAGACAGAGGGGGGGGGTGAATGGATAGTTTGATATATTTTTCGATTCTTGATAACTAAGTAACAGACTGTATATGATTATGATATGTAATATGCAGAAAGTAAATAACACACACAATCACTTTAATCTACTTTGTATAAGCAAATTAAATACTACAGCTTTCCAAGAAATTCACAATCGAATTTCTGGCTTCTAAACAAGAACAGTTTGAACTTGCTTGCTTACAGAGAAAAGAGCTTAGCAAAATAACTATGTGTATCTCTCTTACGGCTAACAATAGGGTGTGCATCATATATATAAGTCCTATACAAACTAGTGCACACACCTATTTTTACACAGTTACCCCTTGCTGAAAGTCCAACTTGTTCTGCCATAAGACGTTAACTGTGTCAGGAAGGACCACCTGCTTTTCGGAGTCTTTCCCGTTTCTGTAGCTGCTTGTCTCTTATCTTTCTCTCCAAGTTTAGCTGTAGATTTGCCATCTGTTCTTTGGACCACCTTGCCAGAACAAATGCTCCAGTATTTGTCTCTTTTGATTCTTGGTTCTGTACCTTGATTTGTCTTGTTATAAACGGCTAAGTGTTGATATCGTGAACTCCACTTCATTCCTGACTTCGCGATCTCACTTGTGAGGACTTCGCGATATAGCCTTTGACGACTTTGCGACATAGGTCATTTGAAGACTATGTGACATAGTTCATTTGAAGACTATGCGACATAGTTCATTTGAAGACTATGCGACATAGGTCATTTGAAGACTTCACGATCTAGGCTCCTTTGACTTTGCTGACTTCAACACTTCACGACATGTGTCTTGAAGACTTCTCGACATAGTACAAAATGGACTATGCGATATAGTACTTCACGACATGGATATTGGTGACTTCACGACATAGCTTTCTTCTAACTTTGCTATATAATGCCTTAGACAAATTTCTGCAACTTATTTCTTCATAGCCTTATTTATCTTTATCCTGTTGCATGAACACTTCTGAACTTCTACCAGGATAATTATTCAATGGCCTATATACAATCTAGATGCAAGAAACTTTACTAAGCTCATTATATCTTTGAGCATACATGATCAAGCTAATGTTCATGAGAACAAGACAAGTACATTTATAGACCTATACTATATCCCAGTGATAGAAATCACTAGGTCATGTAGTGTGACATAGTCACATAGTGTAGGCTTGTTAATAGTGGTATTCAGGCATGTCTTGAGCCTAACAATTTCTATTCCCATGTTAGACTTGGCTGGATTTTCGTTTGTTATTCAGAATAATAAATGTTCAATTCTTAGAGATAATGTTCTTTATGGTAGTGGTATTTTAAATAATGGTTTGTATGTATGTGACGTAGAGCATAATTTACTACAAATTGAACGTACTAATAAAAGGAAAAGGGATGATGAAAATCTCACCTATTTGTGGCACTGCAGACTTGGTCATATTAGTGAAAATAGACTTCGAACATTGCATAAGGAAGGGTTACTTGAACCCTTTGATTTTGAATCATATCCTACATGCGAGTCTTGTCTATTGGGTAAAATGACCAAATCTCCATTTAGTGGACATGGAGAGAGGGCTGCAGATTTGCTAGGATTGGTACACACAGATGTATGTGGACCGATGTCTACGCAAGCCATGGGTGGATTTTCATACTTCATTACTTTCACAGATGATCGATCTAGATTCGGATATGTGTATTTGATGAAACACAAGTCTGAAGCCTTTGAAAAGTTCAAAGAATACAAGAATGAAGTGGAGAAACAAACCAAACATAGTATTAAAACCCTTCGATCAGATCGAGGTGGTGAATACTTGAATGGTGAGTTTCTAGATTATCTCAAAGAAAATGGTATAGTATCTCAGTGGACTCCTCCATATACTCCACAGTTGAATGGGGTATCTGAAAGGAGAAATCGAACTTTGTTAGACATGGTTCGATCCATGATGAGCTATGCAGATCTTCCAGTATTCCTTTGGGGTTATGCATTGGAAACCTCAGCATATTTACTGAATAAGGTGCCTTCCAAATCTGTTCCTCAAACTCCATATGAGATATGGAAAGAAAGGAAACCGAGTCTTAAACATGTTAAGATTTGGGGATGTCCAGCTTATGTCAAGAAAGTTGACCCTGATAAGCTGGAATCTCGATCCGTTAAATGTAAGTTTGTGGGATATCCTAAAGAGACTTTAGGGTATTACTTTTACACCGATCATAGGGTATTTGTCTCCAGACATGCCACCTTCTTGGAAAAACAGTTTATCCTTGAAGGGAACAGTGGGAGCAAAATAGAACTTAATGAAGTTCAAGAAGCACAAACTACCATGGTTCAAGAGGAAACACCTGTTCAGACTGAACAACCTTCTGTGGAACAGCCCATTCGTAGGTCAGAGAGAGTGTCTCGCCAACCTGAGAGGTATTATGGCCTTGTCATTGAGAATGACAATGAGTTGTCAATCATTGATGATGACGACCCTATGACCTATAATGAGGCTATGAGTAGTGTTGACTCAGAGAAATGGCAGAGTGCCATGAAATCCGAAATGGATTCTATGTATACCAACCAAGTATGGACTTTGGTTGAAGCACCCAAGGATGTGAAGCCTATTGGGTGCAAATGGGTATACAAGAGAAAGATTGGAGCAGATGGCCAGGTGGAGACCTATAAGGCCAGGCTGGTGGCAAAAGGATTCAGACAAAGGCAAGGGATTGACTTTGATGAAACTTTTTCGCCTGTAGCCCTGTTAAAATCGATTCGGATTTTTCTTGCGATTGCTGCTTACTACGACTATGAGATCTGGCAAATGGACGTGAAAACAGCCTTCCTCAATGGGAAACTTGAAGAGGAAGTGTATATGACACAACCAGAGGGTTTTGTTTCCAAAGGGAATGAACACCTAGTGTGTAAGCTACTACGAACCATATATGGATTAAGGCAAGCTTCTCGGAGATGGAACATCCGTTTTGATGAGACAATCAAAGAGTTTGATTTTATCAAAAACATAGATGAACCATGTGTCTACAAGAAGGTTAGAGGGAGCGTGGTAACATTTCTTGTGTTGTATGTGGATGACATACTTCTGATAGGAAATGATATACCGATGCTACAATCAGTCAAAGTGTGGCTATCAAAGAACTTCACTATGAAGGACATGGGAGAAGCATCCTACATTCTCGGTATGAAGATCTATAGAGATAGATCTAGAAGAATGATAGGTCTTACCCAGGGTACATACATCGAGAAAGTGCTTAAAAGGTTCAGCATGGAAAACTCCAAGAGAGGTCTCATACCAATGAGTCATGGAGTATCCCTTTCCAAGAAGATGTCTCCTAAGACACCTGAAGAAAGGGAGCGTATGAGTAAGATTCCTTATGCTTCGACAATAGGATCTATCATGTACGCGATGTTATGTACTAGGCCTGATGTTGCTCATTCAATTAGTGTGACGAGCAGATATCAGTCCAATCCAGGTGTAGACCACTGGAAAGCAGTGAAGAACATCCTTAAGTATTTACGAAGGAATAAGGATATTTTTCTTGTTTTTGGTGGATCTGAGTTGAAAATAGAGGGTTATACTGACTCTAGTTTTCAATCAGAAAGTGATGATAGCACATCCATGTCAGGGTACGTGTTTACTCTGAATGGTGGAGCGATTAGTTGGAAGAGTTCCAAACAGTCTACAACAGCTGACTCCACAGCGGAAGCAGAGTATATAGCTGCAAGTGAGGCTGCAAAAGAAGCCGTTTGGATGAGGAAATTTGTTTCTGAGTTGGGAGTTGTTCCTAGCATTGAGGAGCCTATTGTGTTGTATTGTGACAACAACGTAGCAATAGCACAAGCCAAGGAACATAGGTCTCATAAAAATACCAAACATGTTTTGCGGCGCTTTCATTTGATTAGGGAGATCATTGAAAGAGGAGATGTCAAAATTGAGAGAGTTGACACACATAACAACGTAGCAGACCCACTCACAAAGACATTGTCTCAGATTCACTTTGATCGTCATAAAGAGAAGATGGGTATTAGATACCAGTGTGATTGGCTTTAGTTCAAGTGGGAGATTGAAAGTGTTTGTCCTAAATCCAATCATGTATGATGAGTTAGGAAGAACTTTCTTGTATTCTTATTTGATTTCATTAATATTAATAAAAGACTTGTTTTGTTTTTATTACGGGCCTTATCTATTTAAAGTGTTTTAAATAAGATATTCCATAGTTTAGAGTAAAGCTTCTAGAATTATAATGAGATTATAATAGTGAGATCTAGAAGATGATAACTCTAGACTTAAACAGTTCCTGATCATAGGATAACTAATCGGAAGTTGGTGAATCCGCAAAGATTGGTACATACTATGCTTGCTCCCATCAGGAGGATGTCTGTTCTCATAGGCATTTGTGTGGTGACACTATAGCTAGTATGTAGGTGCTTGTTAGGGAATAAGTTCACTGAACATGACTCGATAAGTTGAATAGCTAATGGAGTTTACTCACGTGTCAATAGTTATTCACTGAGTGATAGTTGTACAAGTGTCCTTAGACTTGAGATCGTTAGAGTTATCTTGTATATAATGAACTATGCTTTGGATTAGTCCTTAGTCTCAAGGACATCCATTAGGTCTATTCTGGGCATAGGGATTTGTGTATGAAGATAGTTAACGTCAATAGAGGATCTACCCCTTCTAGTATAGGAAGAGAATATCCTATGTTATTCTTAGTATGCGAGTTCTGGAATCTCTGGCCAGAGTGTATGAAATTAGAAAGGAGTTTCTAATTTGCATTAATATGAACTTAGCATTATGAATAAGAAATCATATGATTAAATTTGATAAGGTCTGACACGAGATCCATGCCTTATATTTAATCGGGATATTGTAGGGTAGAAGGAATTGATTGTACTGAAACTAGTCACTGACAGGTTCTTGGTATTCTAAGCAGTGAATTCATATTATCCGGATAGTCGCGATATGTTGAGAAGCATCCCTCACGATGTAGAATAAATATAATTAATCAGTTAATTATATTTAATGAATTTTAGAATTCATATAATTAATAAATAAAAAGTTTATTATTATTATTTATTTCTACTACCGGCTTAATATTGAACCTACAGGGTCACACCATAAAAGATTAATTTATTGATGAAGGTATTTTGAGAGAGCAAGTTATTTTCTAAATAGTTTAGAAAAGGAAATAATGATTAAAATAGTTTTAATTATTATTAAAGCATTTTATAAGATAAAGTGTGGGGTTAATATATATATATAAAGATATATTAAAAACCCTAGGAGAGCCCTATAAATAGAATGAGATAGTTCATTCTAAAGGACTTGAGTTTTTGTGAAAACCTAGTTGCCACCCTCTTCTTCTTCATCTCTCTCTCTCTCAAAAGAAGAAAAACTCCATTTTTATAAAAGCTTAGTTTTATAAAAAGCTTCATCGAAGGATTATTCTTGGTGGATACCGGTAGAGTGCTTCACACTCTGAGGAGCAATTGCTAGAATCCATTTTTATAAAGCTTCGATTTTCAAGGTATGGTTACGATTCCTCCGCTCTTTCATTTTATATGTTTTTCTATATGTGCGATACATGGTTTTTACGGAATAATTGTTATATCACGCTTCCGCTCATCCGTAAATTCCTTCATATACCACTAATTTGATCGTACTGTTTTGAATCCACGTGTCGATACCTCCGTTGGAATACAATACTTGTAAATGTCCCATTGGTGTTAAATCGCCTCACAAATAATCCAATCAGTCGTAAACAATACCTCAGCCTTCCCCGACGTCTTTTATTTAACATACTTCGATAATCTGACTCGTCTCGTCCAATAGCCTCTGTTGCATAGATAACCATATTTCAATTGATAGACTAATCACGATTAACTAAATAAGTAATTCATGTAACTCGCTCGTCAAAAATCTCCATACTATAAAAGTCAACATCAAAGTCAACGGTCTCGTAAATCTCATTTTCTAACAATACTGACAAATTTCTATTCTAACTACCCCTCGTGATAATATTAGACACGACCAAAATATTTAAACAAGTTCCAGAACACTTATTCGTAATTATGACTCAACCACCAGATAATTCACATAATTCACGTAACACATATTGTCGTTTAATTATGATAAATCAATCACCTAAGTCTCGTAATGTCCAAGAAATAATTTTAGAAAAATATTCGACTCTCATTTCAAAGGAATTAAACCTCAAAATATTTTTAGATCAAAAATCGGATCATTTATCCCAATATAAAGATTTAAAATAATTTAATCAATTAATATAAAATTATTTGACAATTTCCAAACACTCAAACTATTTTTAAATAAATAAACCAAGCTAGAAAAAAATTAAACTTAATTTTAATTAATAAAATCTAATTAATAATTAATTATTAAGAATTAAATGATTAATAAAATAAATAAATTAATCAAATTAATTAATTATTAATAAAAAATAATTAAAATAATTAAATTTAATCAGTTTTCGAATTTAAATAAATAAATATAATTATTCAGAATTTTCTGAATAATAAAATGTAATTTTAAATCAAAAATATGATTTTTAGAATTTTTAAAACAATTTTTCGATTTATTTTTAAAATAAAACCCAGAAACACTTTTCAAAAAAGGAATTAGGGTTATTTTGGATCGAAACCGGGTCGGGTTGGGTCTTAAAATGGGTCGCCAAGAAACGGGTGGGTCGCCAAGAACACCACCGGAATCCGGTGGTGGTTCCGGCCACCTTCCCCAGTTTCCGGCCACCCGAAACTCGACCAAGACACAAGTCCTCACAAGGGAACATAACACACCCATCTGTAATCATTAAAACGCCAAGAAATGGCCTGAAATCGAGCCAAATGGCCACGATCCCGACCACCTCCCGCGGCGCCGCCGCCCTCAGCCATTTCCGGCCACCTCAAAATCCAACACCAAACCTTACACTACATACATGAATCCCCTCCTTGAACCACGATCTATTTAATGGTGGTAACAGAATTAAGAAACAATCATCCAACCAAAAATCCGGTCAAATCACTAACATTCCGATTAACACCATTTCGAATGTAAAAATTAAATTAAAAATCATGGTTATGCTCTAAATCTCATAACAATAACAATACAACCATCAATTATCAAGAACAATAACAATTAAAGATTCCCCCAAATTTAAGTATTAATTTGAATTAATTAAATAAATTAAAAATAAGAAAAACTCAGAAATCATACCCACACGAATTTTGATGATGGATGTTGATAGAGGATGATGAGATATTCGATTCGACTACTAGAGCGTCGAAATCGGATTCCGATAACGCCTTCAAAAGTTGGTTTGATTCTCAAGAACACGAAGAACACGGTTCATAGATTTTTAGATATTTAACGATAAATAAGCTTGATTATACGCAAAATAATGTACGATATGCCTTTTTATATTAAACGGAAAATAATACCCCAAACAACATTTTTGGATCGATATTGATCCAATGGATCGTTTTAATATGAATAAATAGAATACAATTTTTACGAGACGATAATTATTCAGAATATATGGATAACTATAAGAATCGTTTAATAATAGATATACGAACCAAAATACCTCTATTACGAATGTTCCCGAATATTTTCCACTTTAACGAATGAAATATTGGTACAAACGATATACCAATTTCCCGAATAATTAAGGAACGAACTAAATTTTCTTTTCGATAATTAAAATAAAATAAAATAGAATGACATCCTTTTAAAATAATTTCTAATCACCACAAATATTCACATAACATCTCAACATCACATTTTTGACCATTTAACGGATAACTCAACGCATTTAGACAGGTAAAACATTTAATAGATTTTGAAATGAAAATAAAATTTCATTTTACATCAAATATAAACACATAATTTTCCTGGATCTTACAATTACCCCTAGCTGAAAGTCCAACTTGTCCTGCCATAAGAAGTTCACTGTGTCAGGAAGGACCACTTGCTTTCCGGAGTCTTTCCCGTTTCTGTAGCTGCTTGTCTCTTGTCTTTTTCTTCAAGTTTAGCTGTAGATTTGCCATCTGTTCTTTAGACCACTTTACCAGAACAAATGCTTCAGTATTTGTCTCCTTTGAATTTTGGTTCTGTACCTTGATTTGTCTTCTTATAAACGGCTAAGTGTTGATATCGTGAACTCCAACATTTCCCTGACTTCACGATCTATCCTTTGAAGACTTCGCGACATAGGCAATTTGAGGACTTCGTGATCTAAGCCTTTTAACGACTTCACGATCTAAGCCTTTTGAGGACTTCGCGATCTAAGCCTTTTGAGGACTTCGCGATCTAAGACTTTTGAGGACTTCGCGATCTAGACCTTTTGAGGACTTCACGATCCAGTACATATTGACTTTGCGGTATCAACACTTCACGATATGAGTAATGAAGACTTCACGACATAATTCATTTAGGACTATGCGATCTTAGTACTTCACGACATAGATATATTTGGACTTCACGACATAGCTTCATTTTGACTTCACGGTATAGGGACTTAGGAAAACTTCTGCAACTTATTTCTTCAGAGCCTTATTCATCTCCATCCGGCTGCATGAACATCTCTGAACTTCTACCAGGATAATTATTCCATGGCCTATGTACATTCTAGATTGCAAGAAGCTTACTAAGCTCATTATAACTTTGAGCATACAAGATAAAGCTAAGTACATGAAAACAAGACAAGTACAATGGAGACCTATACTATATCCCAGTGAAAGAATTCACTAGGTCATGTAGAGTGACAAAGTCACAATGATTAGGCTTGTTAATAGTGGTAATCAGACATGCCTTGAGCCTAACAATCTCCCCCAAATTGTGAGTAAGAAGCTTAGGTACAATTTCATGTCTGATAACAAGCCTAACTTACATAAAAGGAATTAAATAACAGAGAGAGCAATATATGAACATAATGAACAGAGATTTGATTACATCATAAAGTTGAAAGCTTACAGATTATATTTGTTGCTCAACAGCTCCAGTTTCCATTTGTTTCTCAAGATAATCATCATAAACTTTCTTCTTTCTCACTTCTTCCTTTCTCTTCATGTCTACAATGGCTGCTTGAAGTTCATCTCTTGCAATCAGTTCTTCAATGAGAGGTGAGCCTTCTAGATCTTCAATTGCAGCTTTAAGAGCACTTTCCACATAAGAATCTAAAAACTCCATCCTTATCTTGCTTCTGCCTCCATATTGATTTTTGTATTCCACAACATAAGGATTTTGTTTTACCTTGCACAGCCCTTTCTTCCTTAGCTCTTTAGCCCTCTCCTCCATCTCAGCCATCTCTTTCTCTTTCTGTATGTTCTTCTCTTCATTCAGCTTCCTTAAGTTCTCCTTGTAATCAGAGTGTATCTTCAAGAATCTAGAAACCTCTATTTTCCACAATCTCTCCTCCTTTTCTTCAAAATTCAGTAGAGCATTTATTCTTTCAAGCTCATATTGTGAGAAGTATTGCCAACCTCCTTGCTTCATTTTTCTTTCTCTTCCATCAGTGTATTTAATCTCTAGATGATCTTGTTTCACCTTGACTTCAAAGATTCTTTGAGCTCTCAAAAATGCTAGGGCATCTTCATCATAGTCTTCATCCAGAGGAAGTACTTTGATCCCTACTACATTAGTGATTACCCCATTCTTCTTTGTTATCCTTGTTCTTTTGGCTACACTCTTGATCTTCAAATGCTTCACTTGAGGTAGTTTTCTGGAACAAGGAGATTTAGTCTTCAGTGCCACATCATTTGGAAGTAGCTTCATCCCTTTCCCTTTCATCCACTGTAACACTCCACTAGCTGTGACTTTGTGGAAGTGTCTTCTTGATTTTTCTTTTGTGGCAAATCAGATTCAGAAGTCTTGGATAATGATTTTGGAGGATCAGTACTAACAGTACCCACCCTAGACTTAGAGTCTTGTGTTGTGGTCAAGGTACTGCTAGCAATGTCCCTGACTTGCTGATTTCCACTCTTCTTTTTAACAGTTTCTTTGTTTCCCTTGGAGTCCTTCTTGTCATCATCAGCATCCTTGGATTTCTTTGATGTTTTGCCCCTGCTGCTCTCACTTCCTCCATCCTTATTGCTCCTTGATTGACTTCTTCTTTTGTAGGTTTTCTCCTCATCATCCTCCTCATCATCTTTCTTCTTTCTTCTTTCTTTGAGTGACTCAGGAATAGTTCCATGAATCAAGAAAGATTGGAGAATTTGGATTATCTCTAGCTCTTCTACTGTTCTAACTCCTCTTTTGGCTCTCAGCATCTGCAACACTTGATTTATTTTGCCATTGTTCTTCATTGTCAAATTTGCAGGAATCACCAGTTGATCAATGTTGTTGGCTTGGTTTAGACTTTGAAAGATTATTGTCCTTGGGTTAGAGATAACCTCAGGCAATCTTTGAAATTGGTCTATCTTTAAATCTTCATACAGCCTCATGTTATTCTCCCCATGCTTCTCAATCAACTCCAGAATTGTGGTCAGCTCAGTAAACCTCAGTTTCTCTAGAGTTTGAAAGGATAAATGCCACAAGCAATTATCCTTGGATACCATGATAACTTCTCTTAGATGAACTTCCTTGATTTTCTTGACTGGCACAGTAAAGTACTTGATATTTTCCTTGAGCCTTTCTCTGTAGATCTTAGCATCTTCTTGAGCACTGATGTAGATGGCTTTCAGAAACTCCAGAAAGGCCTCATCATGATAGATGTGAGATTTGGCAATTTCCTGTAGCTTGGCCTCAGTGATTATGTTAGCTTTGACAGGTTTGGCACTTGGTGTTGTTTGAGGAGCTGAGATGTCCTTTTGCATTGTAGAGGGATAGTAGGTGGTAGTGACTGCGCTTCTTTGGCCTTGTGTATTGATGACATCCACAGAGGGAAGAGTGATTGGCTTTAAAGTTTCTTCAGTGATTTTGCCCTTAAGCTTTTCTTGCTTGGCAGGTACTCTCCCTCTCTTTTCCATAATGACCTCCTCCTTTCCTTTCTCCCCCTTAGGCTTGGGATCAGACAAGATGTCTTGAGCTTCTCCAGGAACAGGAAGGTTCATGCTTCTTAGCAGGGTTGTCATCATTTGCTGTTGGACTAGCAAAATATTTGATGTGGCATTGCTTTGGTCATCCAACTTGTCATTGAGCTGTTCCAAGGATTGAGATAACACTCTGTTTTCAGCTTTAAGATCAGCTACCTCCCTTTCCAAGCTATCCACCTTTGAGAATAGTTGTTGATATTTGAAAGAGTTGAGGGATTGGTCCTTGATTTTGGAGAAGTCAAATTTGGAGATGTCAGAAATAGGAACTTCATCTACAAGATTGTTCCCATACTGATTCTTCCACAGCACTGTGAGCATTGAGTTGGAGTTGATGTTGGCCTGCACCTGATTATCTAGCTTGGTAGAAAGCTTCTTCATATTATCTGAGACCAAAGCTAGGGTGCAGTCCATCTTTGTGACATTAGAAGTTGTTTTCTGAACCTCCTTAAGAATTCCATCTACCTTGGGAAAATCAGAGAGATAACAGTTCTTGAGCTGTGCTATTGAATGATCTGTCTCTTCCTTAACTATGGAGATTTCTGACTGGAGACCTTTCCCAAGGAAATGCATAGGTTTTAGCTGGCTCTTGTATACTTCATTTGAAGCATCATAGATTTCTGCAGGAGAGAGACCTTTAGCATTAGACCCCAAGGCAGTTAAGTAGTCCTCCCTTAGAAACGCCAGTGCATCCTTCAGCTTCACTGTCCTCTTTCCATCCAACCAAGCATCCACATTCCCATCTTGTTGGGCTTCATCCACAATCTTTTCTGTCTGAGCCTCAACATCCTCCTTGTGACAGAGCAAAATAGCTTCATAATCCTGATTTGGTAGTCCAGCTGTGAGGAGATGTTGGGCAATCTTTGAGAACTCATATATCTGTGCCACATGAAGATTTTGAAGTGCTTCATCCGTCAATTGTGTGGGCACAGAAGATGATCCTGAAGGTCTATCATGGTGCATAGACCCCAGCCATTGTGTCATTGTGGCCTGAGCCAAGTTAGAGCTAGTGCTAGGCACTCCTGTCACAGATGAGGGTTCTGCAACAGGTATGGATGTTTGAAGAGTTTCCTCCAGCCTTGGAATAGCTGTGGAGTATGATGCTGTCTCCATTGAAATGGGATGAATTACATCATCATCTCCATATGCTTGTGAAGGCAAGTCCAAATCCCTAAGGATTGGAGAGTGTGGCACAGAGTCTCCAGTAAAAACTGGTGAATCTTCTATGTTTGTGCTGGTGTCATTAGAATATGCCCCAGCCTGCATTTCCTGACCAACTGAATGTGGTGCCTGGGTGGTGAGCACAGTGTCAAGCACCATGTCACTTGAAGTTGGCTCAGTCATGGATAGAGATTTTGACTGATCAAGAGCAGAATTGTCATGAGAATGACTTTTCTGTTGAGAAGAAATATGAGATGTAGAATCTGTAAGAGAAGTGGGGTTCAGAGTAGATTTTGGCAAATCCCCCTGAGAAATAGGAGGAGTTTCAATTGTGATGTGCTCTCCACTCTGTATTAGACCACCCTTATTTCCACTTGGGTCAAGAGTGAGTTCTTGACCCTATGCTGACTCTATACAGGATGTAGTGGGGAGACTACTCTTTTCAATGCAAGTGCCCTGTTGAGAGGCCATTGACAGTAACAGGTGTACCCCTTTCTCCACATCTGAATCATGTTGGGAGGATTCAGTGGTAGGCAGAGATTTGGATTTCTTACTTTTTCTGGTGAGAGGTGACTCAGGATCCTCACTACCTAACTCTACAGATTCATTAATAATTGCCAGGGCTCTCTTCTTGGTCTTCTTTTTAGGGACACCAGTCTTTTGAGAGACTGGTGCACTTGGCTCCCTAATTTATAGAGTAGTGTTTGCAGGGGGTTCAATGGATGGGTTAGGAAGGTTTGGGTTAGACATTGAAGCTCCTTCAGTCTTAGCCTTTCCTTTCCAAGAAAGTTCATGGTATATGGGCTTATCAAGTGGATAAGATGCAAATGTGTCCTGCATATGCTGGGTCACACTTAGTATCACATCCACTTGATTCCTTGTGTCCAGTGACCCAAATAGAACTTTGGACATGGACTTGGAATAAGCCAATTTTGTGGGATCAATACCATCCAATTCATGCACAGAAATATCAAGAGAATTTAAAATGCATTGAATGAATCTAGGGTAGAAGATCTCATTACCTCTGCCACGAATGGTCCTGCCTAGCCTTTGAGCCAATTCCTTGAGAATTATTGCTCCAACATTGATCTCCTGGTTGTAGGCCAAGGAGTAGGCTAGCTTCACAGCAATGTGACTAATATGGTCCCATCCTGTTTTCCTGCATAGAAACACCTTCTGGAGTGCGTCAAACAGAAATGACCACTCCCTCCTTACAAACTTCTTGTTGAGCTTAGCAGTATCTATCTCATCAGCATACTGAATGAAGGTCATGAAGTCCACCATTTGAACATCAGTGGATGGGATTCTGAGATACCAGACCCCGAGGCCTTCGAGTAGGCAATTGATGATGCGTTCCGTGAAATGGATGGAGACCCGATAAAGGAAGATCCATAGGAGGATCTAGAGGAAGACCCCATAGTGGGTCAAGGAAAGAATCTTGTAAAGGACGTGTTGATTGATAAAGATGTAGTGTGTTACTTGAGGTATAACAATAGGACCGGACGAACCTTCGGAGGTCAAATAAGTGCCGATACGAGAGTTTCGGATCGTTATGATTCATCAAGAGATATGACAAAGAAAATGGAGTAGAGTCTCCAAAGCAGAAGAGGTAGAGGCAGTATAGCCAGTATCAGTGGATTGATTCGACTTGAGCGAAACCTGTTACTCGTAGTCGGTTATAGTTGCCCATAAGGAGGCGGCATACGTAAGAACCAAGATGTCCAGATTTTCACGAACGATTAAGGGTACTTAGTTGCCTGGTATAGTGAAAGGAATTGCTTTGGCTATGAGGTTTCAATCCCCCACGACCAGCGATTCCACTGGAAAGAGTATTTATTACATCATTGAGGGATTTTATTATCTCAAGGGAAATTTTGGGTACATGTACCATGCAAATATTATTGTAAGACAAGCACGCTAAGACGGAATCGAGAACGAGATTTACCACCCTCAGGAAACCAGGAAGGAATTATGAGGATAGAACAGAAAGGTCGGAAATCAGATCCGAGCCTTACTAGTAGGTAAATAGATTGATCAAATTTCCCTGATTTTTGGAAAGAAATTCAGCAAATTTTGGCAAACCTTGTCTTTCTGATTACCAGAGGATGTCACCAAAGAGAGTGGAAATTAGAGCGAACCCTGTGGATTGGGTAAGATATTGTTCATATTCTTGAATCAAAAGAGCCCTTTTGTTTTTCTTGACAGATGCAGATCCCTGGCACTGAGTTTCCAAAGTATCCCAGATTTCTTTTGAAGACTTGCATGCAATCACTCTGTTTGACATGACAGCATCAAGACTACTGTGTAAGATATTCTTTATCTTTGGTTCCCTGAGTACATGAGCTTTTTCTTCTGGAGTCCATTCACTTTTAGCCTTGACCACATAATGTTCAGGTACTGTATCTGTTCGTTCTACAATTCGTGTAGGAATATATGGTCCATCACGAATCCTGTCCAAATAGTCAGGATCCATAGCCTCCAGGTACATCAACATCTTTACCCTCCATGTTGGATATTCTGATTTCTTCAAGATGGGAATCTTCATGCTTTCATACTTGGTTGTCGACATCTTTAGATCGTATCTGATTCAGAATTAAATCAGTTTGCTCTGATACCAATTGTTGCCCAGTAATAATCTATTGTAGAAGGGGGGTTGAATACAATAGTATAAGATAATCGATTTCTTAATGTATATATCACAAATATGAAAGAAAGATAACAGCTTTATTAAATCTGATATAAAACTGTTACAAACTCTCTCAAAAAATTCTGATGTTCTTGAGAGCTGCTAGCTTACAAAAACTCTCTCAAGAAATTCTATGTTCTTAAGAGCTTCTATTTGATTATGTTCACGTCTGTGTTATACATAAATCGAAACCAAAACTGTGTTTATATACTACACAGCTTCTCTATCAATGATAAGTCCTAATCAATTACAAAGATTGAAACCTATCCATAATTGATAGCTACGTACTACAAACCAAGAACCGACAGAATAAACTTCCATGTTTAACTAGACTCCAAATATAACTCGAAGTAGGAATCCTGATCAGCTTCCAGTCCTGATGATCAATCCTGATCCCAGTCCTGATAAGTATCTCAATCCTGACGACCATGTAATCCTGATGATGTCAGCAATCCTGATCAGTTGAGTCTAGCTCCTGACGATCATTGAATTCTGAACTAACAATATTTTTGATAATGGTAGATTGGTTATTGAAACCGACTCAGAGATTAAACGCAGTAGATAAGTAATTAATTTAAAGCACTTTGTAAGAACTAAGAATATAAGTTATTGGTTAATTTCACTCACTTTGTAGATAAGTAATTAATTTACAGCACTTTGTAAGTTATTGGCTAATTTCACTCACTTTGTAAGAACTAAGAATGGTCAAAGACCCTCTTGCAATGAGTAGTACTCAGTTGCACCATGTGCTGTTGAGTATACAACAACGAAAGCAAAACCCAAAGTAAATAAACAAGAACAAGAAAATAAACGACAATCAAACAAGATAAAGATTTACGTGGTTCGGAAATTCCTACTCCACAAGCCGCACTAATTTTGTATTGATCTCTCACAACTATGTTGTGTTCTGATGTGTTGGTGTTTTACAATTACATGAGACTATTTATAAGAGAAAAACCTGGGCCTAAAACTAATCAGAGTCTAATTCTGAAATTCTGAAATTACTAACTCTAATTAGAATTCAGATCTGGAAATTCTAACTCAAATCAAAAACCAATTCTGAAACCTGTTAGACTCCACAAACCCAACAATATTCTCCCACTTGGAGTCTGACCATATCTTCTCTTCACTCTTATAAATCTAGTAACACCCAATACTTCAATCAATCACTCTAACTAGTGTAACGCCTTCTCATCAATCAATTCTGAAGGCCAGTTGAAGCTATGCAAAGCTTCAACTTTTCATTGATAACCACCTTAGTCAACATATCTGCAGGATTCTTTGAACCATGGATTTTCTTCAAGGACAAAGTACCATTGCTAATCAACTCCCTCGTAAAGTGATATCTCAGCTGAATATGCTTCGTCCTAGCATGAAACACAGGATTCTTCGCAAGATGAATGACACTTTGACTATCGCTATACAAAGCACTGTCCGCCTATTTCTTGCCCAACTCTTCAAGAAAACTATTCAACCAAATCATCTCATTGCCAGCTTTAGAGATAGCCATATATTCTGCTTCTGTGGTTGAAAGAGCAACACTCTTTTGAAGTCGAGACATCCAACTAACTTCTGTGCCACCCAAAGTGAAAATATATCCCATAGTACTTTTTCTTGTATCCAAGAATCCACCCAAATCTGCATCAGAGAACCCTTCCAAGATAAAATCTTTCTTGCTGAAACATAATGCAAACTTGGATGTGCCTTTCAAGTAGCGTAACAACCACTTGACTGCTTCCCAATGCTCTTTTCCTGGATTAGACATGAACCTGCTAACAACTCCCACTGCATGAGCAATGTCTGGCCTTGTACACACCATAGCATACATCAAACTGCCAACTGCAGATGCATACGGAACTTTAGCCATATCTTTCTTGCCTTCATCCGTTTTAGGTGACTGCTTCTTCGTGAGATTAAAGTGAGTTACCAACGGTGTACTTCTGGTCTTCGCATCCTGGACACTGAATTTCTGCAATAATTTCTCAATATATTTCTCTTGAGATAATTTCAAAGTACCTTCATATCTATCCCTTATGATGCTCATACCAAGTATCTGTTTTGCTGCACCCATATCCTTCATCTCAAACTCTTCAAACATCTGTCTCTTTAGCATGTCGATTTCCCTCATGTTTGATCATGCTATCAACATGTCATCAACATACAACAACAATATGATATATGATGAATCAAACTATTTAAAGTAACAACAATGATCCATAGCACTCCTCGTGTACCCATTATTCATCATAAAGCTGTCAAACTTCAAGTACCATTGTCTTGGTGCTTGCTTCAAACCATACAAGCTTTTTATAAGCTTGCAAACCAAGTTTTCTTTCCCAGCTACCTGAAATCCCTCTGGCTGAACCATGTAGATGTCTTCCTCAAGATCACCATGTAAGAACGCGGTCTTAACATCTAGTTGCTCTAGATGTAACTCCTCTGTAGCCACAATGCTTAGCACAAGTCTAACTGTAGTCATCTTAACAACCGGAGAAAATATATCAGTATAGTCAATACCCTTTTTCTGTTGATATCCCTTGACTACTAACCTTGCCTTGTACCTTTTGCGGCCATCTGGTTCTTCTTTGATCCTGAACACCCACTTATTTTGTAAAGCCTTCTTTCCTGTTGGTAATTCTGTTAAAGACCAAGTCTCATTCTTCTCAAGAGAATTCATCTCTTCTTCCATGGCTGATTTCCACTTAACTGAATCATCCACCTGAACTGCCTCTGAATAACACTGAGGGTCTCCGTCCTCGGTCAATAACATGTAATATGCTGAAGGAGAAAATCTTTGTGGCGGCCTCACAGTTCTGCTAGATCTTCTTACCTCAGCCTGTGGAGTAACTGAACCTGTCTCATCAGCATTCCCAGAACTCCCACTATTTCCTGCAAGATCTTCTTCAGTAATATCTTCAAGCACTGCTTTCTCTTTTTCAGATTATTCCTTTGTAAACTCAGAATCGACTGCAAGCTTATCCTTGTACACCGCATTTTCATTAAAAGTAAAATCTCTACTTCTAACGACCTTCTTCGTCAGGTCATCCCAGAAATGGTAACCCATATCATCTGAGCCATAACCAATGAAGATACACTTCTTTGCTTTCGGATCAAGCTTGTCTCTGTCTGAATCTTTAACATGCACATAAGAAACACAACCAAAAACTCGTAAGTGTGAAAGATTTACCTCTTTTTTATGCCACTCTTCTTCAGGAATCTTGAACCACAAAGGAACTGAAGGTCCTCTGTTTATGAGATACGTTGATGTGCTAACTGCATCTGCCCAAAAAATCTTCAGCAACCCTGCATGTAATCTCATACTCTTGGCCCTCTCATTCAAGGTTCTATTCATGCGCTCTGCAACACCATTCTGCTGCGGTGTCTCTGGAATAGTTTTAATCATTCTAATACTGTACTCTGCGCAATAGATTTTAAACTCATCACTACTATACTCACCGCCATTATCTGACATCAAACTCTTAACCTTCAAACCGGTCTGGTTTTCAACTTCAGTCTTCCACTTCTTGAAAGTATCAAACACATCTGATTTTTTCTTCAAAAAATAAATCCATACCTTTCTAGTGGAATCATCAATGAAAGTGACACAGTAGCGAGATCCTCCCAACGACGCAACTATTGTTGGACCATATACATCTGTATGAACTAGCTCTAACTTCTTAGCTTTGGGGGTCCTCCCTGATTTTGCAAAAGTAACTCGTTTCTGCTTTCCAAGAACACATGGCTCACAGAACCCAACTTCCACATTCTTCAGCTCTGGAATCTTCCCCTTTGAAGTTAATAGCTTCATACCCTTTTCACTCATATGACCAAGTCTTTGGTGCCACAAAGTTGAAGACCCGATCTCATCAGCAACTGCATTTGCTTCATAACTAGATTGTTCAACTATGTACAAAGTCCCCTTCTTCTCTCCACGAACAACAACTAGATTCCCCTTTATAACCTTCCACTGTCCGTTTCCGAAAGAAACTCGATACCCTTCCTTATCTAACTGACCCACAGATATCAACATCTTCTTAAGTCCAGCAATTGTGGAAGAAGCCCTGCATTTACCTGTTCTTGGTGATGCTATTCCTGCTAATGTTTCGGACTCTACTCTTTTTGAGTTTGTTACAAAGTTGGGCTACAATGGTGAAGTAAAGAGATATGGCAATCTCTTTAGGACAAAGCTTAAGAAGGAATGGAATTTCTTCTTTGATACGATCAGCCGTTGTTTCCTGAACAAGACATCAAATTTTGATGCTCTTCCATCACGATCTCTTAAAATTGGGTACTCTCTTATCCACTCTACAGTGTTTGATTATGGGTCGTTTATCTTAAAAGCTTTAAGTGATAGGAAATCAGATAAGTTAGGTTCTGTCTGTTTTCTTAGATTTTTACAGTTGATATTTAATCACTTGTGTCCTAATGTTGTTTTTGAGAATGATGTAATTCTACCTATCTGTAGAATTACTGAGAATAATATTAAGTCCTTAGTCAACAGTGATAAGGCAAATGGTTTCATAGGAAATGCTTTTATTCCTGATGAGGTTAGGTTTTTCTTACATAGGAAAATGCCTACTCGTTATGGTTTAATTTCTAATGCTATGGGGCAAGGCCAATCACACCTTGTTCCTAACCCAAGCATTCATCCTAAACAGTCTAAATAGTCAACTGCCACCTCTAATGTCTCTCAAAAGACTTTAGTTGTAAAAGCAAAGAAGTCAGCTAGAACTGATGTGTCAGGAAGGCAATCAGGTTCAAAGGACTTTTCCTATACACCTATCACTAAAAAGAAGTTACAAGGGGGTGTACAAGGGGTCCTGGTGAAGAAAGCTGCAAAGAGAGGTGAGGCTGTTTCTGTTAAAATAAAGTTAGTGCTCAGGGATGAGACTGACTCAGAGGATGATTTACCTATATCCTCTGTGATGAATGTGAATAAGGAAGTTGCTGATACTGCTTCTGCAGCTGTGGTTCCATTGTCTACACCACAGAAGAAAAGGAAGTTATCAAAAAGCAGGTATCATATTCCTTTATAAAAGAAGCAGGATACTGATGTACATGACACTTCTATTCTGAATGAGCAATCAGTTTCTACTGCTCAAGCAAATCCTGATGTTAGTATTCCTGATACTGCACCAAGTCAAGTGGTTAATATTTCAGACTCTCCAGCACAGGACTCTCCAACAAAAAGACATGTTGATATTTCATGGGAGAAGTATGGTGCTGCTGCTTCCAATCTTGGGATAAAACATCCAATGGAAAAGCTAAGGAAGGCAGAAGAGTTAGTCTATCAGAGACAGAAGAAACTGAAAGGATCAAGCCCACAAGAACCTGAACCTCAAAGTGGTTCAGCAGCTCTTTCTGATGATCCAGCCACACAAGAACCACTCAATCAAAGTTTGAGTGAAGGCTTAGCTCGTGGAATGGTCCCATAAGAACCATTTTCTCAAAGGGAGAATGCAGACATCGACATTCCAGCTACACAAGAACCATCTTCTCAAAGTGAAGATGCAGGCCAAGCTACAGTTTCTGAGAAATTTCCTGACAATGCTCAAGGGATTTCTGGTGCAGATGAAGTTCAAAGATTGGTCGAGGACACTGTCAATGAGGGAAGCACACAAGAACCTTTGAGTCAAAGTGTTGAAGAAGCTTCTGAACCTCAAGCTCCACAAGAACCATTGGTAGAAAATACTGATGCAAGCATATCAAATCCTGACGGTGTTCATCCTGACACTAGTGGTGCTCCTGATGTTGAACCTATCCTGATACAGCCACTTCGTTCAAGACCAATGGATCATCCTATCACAGATTCACAGGATAAAATGAAAGGTATAGTTATTCCTGATCCTGATGATACTCATAGTACTGATGATAATGACTCTGATGATAGTGATGATGATGAGAATCGAAAAGAGAAGGAACAGCTTGCTACAGCACTCAAAATTAGTCTTGGAACTACTTTTGGTTCATCAAGTACATATATGGCTGGCAAAGCTTCCACTGGGAAAGATCAGAGACAAGATTTTTCTATTTCTTCCTTTAATCCTGCTGAGGCACTTAGACAGAATGAATGGAACAATTCATGGCACAGATCTACTGAATCTGTAAGTTATTCTTCTGCTTTGGAACATGCCTATGATGCAGTGAAATCTATAGAGAATCAAGACTTGAAGAATCATCTGAAGGCTACAACTTTGTTATCCAAAAGTCTAAAAAGTGAGATTGATTCTATCAAGAACTCAACTGAGTTGGTGAGGAATGATATTTCTAAAATTTTTACAAAGGTACCTACTGCTTTTCAACTAAGGGTAGTAGAATCCCAGGTGAAATCTGTTATTTCTGAACAAACCTCTATCAACAGAAGGATTGATTCTCTGGATACCAAGGTAACTGACATTCAAGCCTCTCTTTCCTTAATTTTGAATTTATTGTCAAATCCTGATGTCAAAAAGGGGGAGAAGGTTAGTCAGACAAAATGCACACCTGATCTAGTATTAAGGAATAATGATGATGATACTGGAGATGATGGTAGTGACAAAGTGATACAAGGAGAAACCTCTGATGCTGCTGTTATGAAGTCTACAATTCAAACTTCATAAAGTCAAACAACGTAGTCAACTCATGTTTCTGATTCTGGAGTTAAGACAGTAAGAACGTTGGTGCAATCTCAGATCCTGACGGAAGAACAAATCCTGACACCTGGTCATGGACATATTCTTGCTACAATTCCTGGAGGTGATGAAGATGTGATTATTGATAATCCTGAAGATGCATCAAATTTATTCCAGAAGTTTTCTACAAAAGATGGCAGAATTGTTACTCTATATCACACTGATAAAAGAGTTCAACAATTATTTGCAAGAAAAGCACTCTCTACAGCAAGTGAAGAATATCCTGATCTCTCACATGAAGAATTCTTAAGACAACAAAGAGAAATGATGGAAAGCTTTAATAACCCTGCTCCTGCTAGAGGTAGAGGAAGCAGAGGTAGGAGAGGAGCTAGAAAAAGTAGAAGAGTTTCTTCAACTCAAACAATATCTAGACATACAAGGTCTCGAGGGTTAAGAATTGAAGAAATTCCTGAACCTATTCAAACTCTAGTAGTTCCTGACAGATCTACTTTTGGTGATGATGGAAATATTGAAGAAGAACCTGAATTGAGAAGAAAATCAAGAAAATCAAATCTCTGCAATACAAATCAAATTGAAGAATCTAATCCTGATGTTGTTCCTGATAATATTCAAGATCCTGATGATTCTGAAATTCTGCAAGAGATTGACTTGATAATTTTATCTACTGTGATTGATTCTCACAACAAGGAAGTAGATGAAGAAGAAGAAGCCAGAAGAAGTGAAATTACAAGATCAACAAATAGAGATTTCAATCTCTATGTACAAAGGCTTAAACTCTCAAATAGAAGAGTGTGGAGGAACCCAAGCAGACAAGAATTTTCACTGGAAAGAAGCTATGCCTTTGAAAAGGAAAAGGATAAGAAGTGGAAACATATTAGCACATTAAGTTGTGATACACTTATCAATTTTCAGTCTGGAGGAATTATTACAAGCGCTTCAAGTGTTGTTGATTTATCTGGGATGGTTAGATCAAAAGCACTCTGGTTAAAGATGTTTTCAAATCTGAAGCAATTGACAAGTAATTCAAGAGGAGGTATTGGACACAGGGATGCTGAATATATAAATATGTCTTATGTTGATCCTTACTCCTTAACTAAAATTGGAGGTACTTTAACTTCTGAAAACCTGAACAATTTACTAGCTGTTGATATAGTTATAGATTGTCATGATGGTTTTGACAAGAAAGAAAAGCTTCTGTACTTCATGAAAGATGGTAGTGTGAAGATTTTATCTATTCAAGATCTGCTGATGAAAACTACACAGGAACTGAAATATGTTCATTATCTTTTGAGATCGAAGAATCAAATATGCAAAGAATGGAGTGACATGATTTTGTCAACAATAAGAAGAAGACTAGATGGAAACAGTAATTTCAATGGTAATTATACTCCCATGTACTTAAATCAAAGAGGTCAGGATGTGGAAATGCAAAGGGGTACTGCTGTTAAAGAAGTAAATTTTGGCATGACTCATCTTACTCTCAATCCGGATGGGAAGGAAATTGCTTATCTTTTGCTTGAAGAGCATAGTCTTCAGAGAAACTCCATATTGAATCTCAGAGCAGCTATCTACCAGATTAATGAGGAAGATGAAGAACTCAGAAATCTTAAGGAAAGACTGATTCAAATTCTTGAAGAAAAAGAAGAAAATTTGTTATCTAACTTCTTGAAGATGAATCTGTTCTATCAAAGAATTTAAACAGATAAGTTGTTGCTGCAGATTCTGTACATTTTGTATATATGTTTTTGACATCATTGAATCTTAGGAATCTATACTTTATTTCACAAAGTATGAGATTGGGGGAGATTGTTAGTTCAGAATTCAATGATCGTCAGGAGCTAGACTCAACTGATCAGGATTGCTGACGTCATCAGGATTACATGGTCATCAGGATTGAGATACATATCAGGACTGTGATCAGGATTGATCATCAGGACTGGAAGCTGATCAGGATTCCTACTTCGAGTTATATTTGGAGTCTAGTTAAACATGGAAGTTTATTCTGTCGGTTCTTGGTTTGTAGTACGTAGCTATCAATTATGGATAGGTTTCAATCTTTGTAATTGATTAGGACTTATCATTGATAGAGAAGCTGTGTAGTATATAAACACAGTTTTGGTTTCGATTTATGTATAACACAGACGTGAACATAATCGAATAGAAACTCTTAAGAACATAGAATTTCTTGAGAGAGTTTTTGTAAGCTAGCAGCTCTCAAGAACATCAGAATTTCTTGAGAGAGTTTGTAACAGTTTTATATCAGATTTAATAAAGCTGTTATCTTTCTTTCATATTTGTGATATATACATTAAGAAGTCGATTATCTTATACTATTGTATTCAACCCCCCTTCTACAATAGATTATTACTGGGCAACAATTGGTATATATACACCAATCCTAATTTGAAAGAGGTTTTTTCTATGAGATACTATAAAAATATTCTACAATTTCAAATTTCAATATTAAGTTTTTATTTTGACATATTTATATTCTATACTTTTTCAGGATTGAAGTGAATGAATATGATGGTTCTAACAATGATGCATGAAATGAAATGATGTGGTGAATATTGTGATGGTTAAAAATGTTATGCATTTCTAATTTTTATAATTATTGGTGTTATGTTAAGATGTTGAACTACTTTTATCACATTGTCATCTATAAAAATTGTACTTCTTTAATTCTGTACTTTCATAAAATTTTGTCGGACATAATTGTCTAAGTACATTCTTCTATAATAACATTACACATCTCGAGAATATACAACTTTCAGTCTATGTGCCGAGCAAATATTGTAGATTAATTATAATGTAATTTATATATTCAGGATGCGAAGACCAGAAGTACACCGTTGGTAACTCACTTTAATCTCACGAAGAAGCAGTCACCTAAAACGGATGAAGGCAAGAAAGATATGGCTAAAGTTCCGTGTGCATCTGCAGTTGGCAGTTTGATGTATGCTATGGCGTGTACAAGGCCAGACATTGCTCATGCAGTGGGAGTTGTTAGCAGGTTCATGTCTAATCCAGGAAAAGAGCATTGGGAAGCAGTCAAGTGGTTGTTACGCTACTTGAAAGGCACATCCAAGTTGGCATTATGTTTCAGCAAGAAAGATTTTATCTTGGAAGGGTTCTCTGATGCAGATTTGGGTGGATTCTTGGATACAAGAAAAAGTACTATGGGATATATTTTCACTTTGGGTGGCACAGCAGTTAGTTGGATGTCTCGACTTCAAAAGAGTGTTGCTCTTTCAACCACAGAAGCAGAATATATGGCTATCTCTAAAGCTGGCAATGAGATGATTTGGTTGAATAGTTTTCTTGAAGAGTTGGGCAAGAAACAGGCGGACAGTGCTTTGTATAGCGATAGTCAAAGTGTCATTCATCTTGCGAAGAATCCTGTGTTTCATGCTAGGACGAAGCATATTCAGCTGAGATATCACTTTACGAGGGAGTTGATTAGCAATGGTACTTTGTCCTTGAAGAAAATCCTTGGTTCAAAGAATCCTGCAGATATGTTGACTAAGGTGGTTATCAATGAAAAGTTGAAGCTTTGCATAACTTCAACTGGCCTTCAGAATTGATTGATGAGAAGGCGTTACACTAGTTAGAGTGATTGATTGAAGTATTGGGTGTTACTAGATTTATAAGAGTGAAGAGAAGATCTGGTCAGACTCCAAGTGGGAGAATATTGTTGGGTTTGTGGAGTCTAACAGGTTTCAGAATTGGTTTCTGATTTGAGTTAGAATTTCCATATCTGAATTCTAATTAGAGTTAGTAATTTCAGAATTTCAGAATTAGACTCTGATTAGTTTTAGGCCCAGTTTTTTCTCTTATAAATAGACTCATGTAATTGTAAAACACCAACACATCAGAACACAACATAGTTGTGAGATATCAATACAAAATTAGTGCGGCTTGTGGAGTAGGAATTTCCGAACCACGTAAATCTTTGTCTTGTTTGATTGTCATTTATTTTCTTGTTCTTGTTTATTTACTTTGGGTTTTGCTTTCGTTGTTGTATACTCAACAACACATGGTGCAACTGAGTACTACTCATTGCAAGAGGGTCTTTGACCATTCTTAGTTCTTACAAAGTGAGTGAAATTAGCCAATAACTTACAAAGTGCTGTAAATTAATTACTTATCTACAAAGTGAGTGAAATTAACCAATAACTTATATTCTTAGTTCTTACAAAGTGCTATAAATTAATTACTTATCTACTGCGTTTAATCTCTGAGTCGGTTTCAATAACCAATCTACCATTATCAAAAATATATACACCAATCCTAATTTGAAAGAGGTTTTTTCTATGAGATACTATAAAAATATTCTACAATTTCAAATTTCAATATTAAGTTTTTATTTTGACATATTTATATTCTATACTTTTTCAGGCTTGAAGTGAATGAATATGATGGTTCTAACAATGATGCATGAAATGAAATGATGTGGTGAATATTGTGATGGTTAAAAATGTTATGCATTTCTAATTTTTATAATTATTGGTGTTATGTTAAGATGCTGAACTACTTTTATCACATTGTCATCTATAAAAATTGTACTTCTTTAATTCTGTACTTTCATAAAATTTTGTCGGACATAATTGTCTAAGTACATTCTTCTATGATAACATTACACATCTCGAGAATATACAACTTTCAGTCTATGTGCCGAGCAAATATTGTAGATTAATTATAATGTAATTTATATAAGAGAAAAATTAATGAGGTAGAAAAAAAAATATCTCGTGCTTCGCACGAGTAAAATACTAGTTCTCGTAATATATCAATAAATATTTAAGTTTTGAATCACCTCAATAACATATTAACATTACCTATTTCAAAAATTAACAAAAAATTTAAATTTTGAATCGTATAAATTTGAATAAATATACATAAAATATATATTTTTTGCAGAGGGTAACTACAACACGAAATAATTTATTCAAAAATATATCTATATATATTTTGTCTATAATTTTAGTCGTCACGGTACAATACCATAAAAAAGAATCGTTAAACTTTAAAATAAATAGATGAGAACCGTGAGATGTTCGAACTCCATCAACAACGTATCAAATATAAGATTTTTTTTAATCTCTAAATATATTAAAAAGAAAGTTCAGAGTTTTGGTCGCTAAGGAACGATAGTACTACAAAAAAGTAAGAATCATTAGATCTTAAAATAAATATAAATAGATGAGAACCGTTGATATAATGTCAAGTAATATTTTATGTTTTAATCGATAAATTATTTTTACAAAAATCCATGGTTCAAAATTCGTCAACAATATATTAAAAAGGTGTATTTTACCGTTATAAATATTAATAAAATGAAAAAATAATATAAAGATGAATACTAAAAATAAAAATGTGAATTAATATAGGGCATGTTTGGCTTACTCAACTTATGCATTATAAGTTGATAAGAGCTTATGAGTTTGATAACTTATAATTTATAAGTTGATAAGTTGAATGTTAGAAATCACCAACATTTTACTTAACTTGTCAACTTATTCTTTTATTTCTTTATTTTTCTAATATTTTATATTTTTACATTTGTGTTTTTAAATATTTTTAATTTAAAATACAAGTGTTGAAATCATTGTGTTTAAAAATTATTTTTTCAAATTTAATTTAGCAAATTCTTCACTAATTTATAAGTAAATTTATCCAAACACCCGTATAACTTATAAAAATTCATCAACTTATCACTTATATAACACTTATTCATTTTAAGCTATAAATCAACTTTTTTGTGATATCCCAAACACGCACATAATAAAAAAGTTAAAAAATATCACCTATTATAAACTAGTATTATATATAAACATGACATGCATTCCCTAAAAATTGGTATCAAAGCTCCATTTAGAAAGGGTTTCAGGTTCCATTACTTCCACCCCAATTATTTAATTTAAAAATTTATTAAATCGTTGGCACGGTATATTAGTAAATGTTGTGCTACTAGTTAGTTAACACAATGAAGTAGCTACAAATTGAATTAATAAACTTTTGTATGCAGAAGTGGGAAGATAAATGGTACACCAAAGCACATCACCCATGGTTAGAGAATTCTTATTATTTTCCAGTAAAAATATCTTCATTTGTGGTTCTGATCACAAATCATGTTGACCGATTACATATCTAATACGACTCCTGCAACATATTCGCAGGAAAAAGAAAAAAGAAGAATGGAACAGTGGAAAGGAAAGTGGAGAAAAGCAGATGGTAGAATTGAGGTGGACAAAAGTGGCGGAGAAAGAAGAAGGCATGTCTGCTCTAGGCCTCTAGCCTTTAGCTGCATGCATGGGTTGAATCCTCCGCCGTAAAAGAACCAACTTTAACTGCTAAAAACACAATTACTGCATCCCTTTCATTTTCATTGGGAGTCCCAAACATGTCCCCCCCACTTTAAGTTGTCAACTGCACCTTGAATGTTCAGACATTTAAAAAAAAATGTAAATGTAAGAAATAAAAATAAAATAAAATAAAATAAAAATAAAATAAACAAACTCAACTCACAAGATTGAAATGAAAACCAAATAGTTGTTGAGGACAAATCGTGCCATGAACCTTTCAAGTTGAATTATTTATAGCAAGAGACGAGGAGTTAGAAAAAGGACACGCTTTTCTAAGGGGCGACGACGATAGTGCAGCGTGCAAACCAATCTCATTCTCATATCTTTCGGATTCAACTTAGATATCGAGTATACGGATATAGCCATCTCTCTCTGCTTTTGGTTTTACAGATAACAAAGGTGGTGTTCAGTTTGTGTATCCTGAGCAAGTCAACAGCAACATGTGTAAATCTATGGGTGTAGTGTAGGTAGCCTAGCTAGTGGTGGAACAAGCAACATTTTACAGTACTGTTTCCGCCGCCTTCCACAGTTGCATCTGTCATAAAAAGTAAAATAGCAGTAGCAGGAAAAATACAACTTTTTCAGAATCGTCGTTTCCTTTTATCTTTGTTTCAATAGATAAATGAATGTTTGTTAGTATCATCTCCCGAGAAAGTGAAATCTAAATTACTATTTATCCATCCTCTTTAAAGCAAAAACTACGTACATGTTGCCCCCACGCCTCGCGACAACTACAGACAAACTCCCCACATTTACGACACCAATATCAAACACCCCAACCACAGTTTGTTCAAAGGATTATGCATGTATTCACCAAAAGTTTCGCTATATAAACCCGCACTCACTTGAATCTTTTCATTCATCATTCAACACTCATTGCTACCTATATCCTTCACAATTTTTACCACTTGCTTGTTTTCTTCTAAAAAAATCATTGTCACTTCAAATCCTTCTGTCTCACTAAAACCTATATTAACATATATATTAAGATGATGTATTACAGGGCTCCTGTTGCTGCTGCTTCTGCTAATTCAGATTCCTCTTCCTCAATAACATGGGGTTGGCATTACGATAATTATGTGCCAACTTCAAGGCAAATTTCGCCGTCGGAGAGGATAGTGAAGCTGGTTTCTAGAAGCGCTGTTGTGATATTCAGCAGGAGCAGTTGTTGCATGTGCCATGCAGTGAAGCGCCTCTTCTGTGGAATGGGAGTGAATGCGACTGTTTATGAACTTGACCAGGACCCTTTCTTAGGCAAGGAGATTGAGCGAGCTCTGCTCAACTTGCTCGGTGACTACTCCAAGACTAGCGTGCCGGTTGTTTTTATTGGAGGGAAGCTGGTGGGTGCCATGGACAGAGTTATGGGATCTCATATTAATGGTACTTTGGTTCCTCTGCTTAAGGAAGCTGGAGCTCTTTGGCTTTGATTCACGCATGGTGTTGCAAAGCGGAGGATGTTGGAGTTTAGTTAATCAACTAGCTAATTGTAGCTTATAATATTAAATTAACGTACGTATCTACTTGTATCGGTAGTGATCAGTGGATCGAATGTATTAGTATAATCAACAAATGACTACTTGTTAAACTCTAGAGGTACGAGTCTATGATTAAGTAATTATGAACTTAAATCTATTGCAGAGAGAAATGCTTATATTATCTGCTTAATTTGCATACGTATGTAGATTCCTGTATCATCCTTCTAACACTTGATTTAAATAAATTTTGGTTTTTTGTCGTAAAATAATACAATCCTCTGAAATAACCCACTCAAAATTAATGCACCTTTGGTGGGATACAAGTAATATATTTTGATATTAAATTCAAATTTAAAAAGAAATTATTATGGGAAAAAGGAAGTAAATGTAAATAAATAAAACAGGCCACTTTTTGCAAAGAAATTTGATACATATTTTTTGAGAAAATATTGTTGACCCAAAAACAAACTGAATCCGGAAAGAAAAAAGAAGTTGGGTAGAGAGAGAGAGAGATACATGCATGTTGGCAGTGGCAGGTATCGATTAGTAGAGAGTGACGAAAAGGCATGGAAGTAGCATATATATATATATATATATATATATATATATATATATATATATATATATATAATTACAACGCTCCTGCATTTGATAGATACACCAATCCATGCATTGAAATTCTATGGATATTGTTCATCTTCTCTGTCTTTGACAAATGGTAATTATACACATTATTCATCTTCCCACCAACACTGTCTGTCCGTGAATCTAATTCCTTCTTCTTCTAATCCATAGAATAATCTAACAGTTTTGCAAACTCACAGGTCTTGTTCTTTTCTTTATTTATCATAACACAAAAAGTTGTTTCGGAACACTCATTTTAGTTGCTCCCAACACCAAACCAACTACTCACGGGTTCATTTACATATCCACTAGCTTAAAAACCAATTTAAGTAATAATGCTTCTTTTATATCATATATATATATATCATTATATGATATATGCTTCTTTTGCAGTAGTAATTCTAGCATTTCTCCTGGCGCTACTTAATCCAAATTATTCCGATCAAATCGCTTCAATGCATCTCTTAGTTTTTTTGTTTTTTCACTCACTGCTTCATCATGCATCAACACAACCAACGCCTTCATCAGATATTACTATTGTCGGTGCTGTTTATTGCGATGCCTGCTACAACAACTCTTTCTCAAAACAAAGCTACTTCTTGCCAGGTTCGCCATCCCTTTCCCTTGCATTGTAGATTCCTCTTCTCTTGATTACTATTTTATACATGATTTTCTCATCAGGTGTGGATGTTCATATACAATGCAACTTTAGAACAAACTCACAAGGGATGAGCTTCTCAGTTGACACAACTACGGATGCGTATGGAATGTACAAACTGGAAATTCAATCTCTTCAAGGACTCAACTGCACCGCAACCTCCATCATTCAATCGTCTTGCCAAGCAACCTTAATATCATTACCAATTAATACAGCCTGCACTTATCCAGGCGTAACAACCACATCCAAGCAAATAACAATGAGGTCAAAGCAGAACAACAATTTATGCACTTACAGCTTAAGTGCCTTGACTTACAGACCACCAACCAAAAATGCAACATTATGCGGAAATGATCATATACAACCAAAAAACCTAGCAACATATGCTTTCCAGTCTTCAAAGTTTTTCTTCCCTCCATTCAACTGCCCTCCTCTGCCTCAGCTACCGCCCCTGCCTCAGTTGCCACCGCTGCCAACCTTACCGCAATTTCCTTTTCGACCACCAACCACAAGTACACCACCATCTTTACCTTTTCCATTTACACCGTCAATATTCCCTCCCAACCCCTCCTTGCCTTCACCTCCGCCCGCATTCAATTTAGCTGATCCAAGAACTTGGTTTCCTAATAATCCTTTCATATCTCAGTCTCCACCACCTTCAATACATCCAACGGACCCAAGAACTTGGATACCAATCGATTCTCCCGCTCAGAACCAAAATCCATAAAGACAAAATGTGTTACTTTGCTTCCTATATAATTCATAATTATTTGCATAAATACTAAGGTCACAATTACGTGCCAAAACCTATATGTGTCACGCACGAACTATGAGGTTTCTAGTAATACGGAAGCAACAATGTAAGAGTATATTAAACACAATAATCTGAAAACAAGGATAATGTTTTAATTTAGTATGTCCTCAGTTCTATACTTGAGCATAAAACACTGACTATGGCTCAACTCTTTATATTTTCACCAAATAATGCTTTGTGCGTAAGAAAACTGAGTTGGACATTTGTAATTATTTTGATGAATGCGCTGAGAAATATTAAAATTGATCGAAATGTCAACATTTCAATTTGTTACTAATTATTAAGGTTTCTTACTATGTAGGGCCTGTTTGGCAAACATATCTTATGCATTATAAGTTGATAACAGCGTGTTTGTGTACTCAGTTTATTTGATAACTTATAATTTATAAGTTGATAAGTTGAATGTTAGAAATCACCAACATTTTACTTAACTTATCAATTTATTCTTTGATTTTTTTATTTTTCTAATATTTTTTATTTTTCTAATATTTTATATTTTTACATTTATGTTTTTAAATATTTTTTTATTTAAAATACAAGTGTTGAAATCATTGTATTTAAAAATTATTTTTTCAAATTTAATTTAGCAAATTTTTCACTAACTTATAAGTAAATTTATCGAAACACCGATATAAATTATAAGAATTAATCACCTTATATCATTTATATGACACTTATTTATTTTAAGGTATAAGTCAATTTTTTTGCACGTAATTTTCTTTAGAGGCTTTGCTCATAAAGTTGGTTGGAATTTGTTGATAATTTATGCAAGGACAAAAATTACATAATGTTGAAAATGTCAACAATGCCACCTACCACCACTAGGCCGTGTTCTAGGCTGATTGGTGGATCGATGAGGTACTAAATTGTGAACAAAAAATTTCACGAATGTCATATGTGTTTGTAACTCATGACGGAACTAAGAGCAAAATTCATGGAGAGGCTCAAATATTTAATTAACTTCTTATAATAAGCGCAAGGGAGATCTTATTCAAAATTTTGGTCGGTCATTGTATTATCAAAAGTATACGATCCGTTGGATTATAAAACTATAAATATTCAAATAGATGAGAACCGTTAGATATAATATTAAAAATTGTATTTGATTAATAATAGGATAATATTTAAATACTAAAATGTGTATTTTGATAATTTAAACCAATTATAAATGGGTTTTCTATATTATTATTTTTTTGACAAAATGCAAATTCATATCATTAAATTAAAACAAGTCTAGCCGGGACAAATCCCCAACTGACAATGCAATCAGGTTGATAAACAATAAAGCGAGCTAAACAAATAGTCGCATTGTTTCCAGACTGCTTAACACACTGAATCCATGGATTCTTGAAATTGAAAATGAATACAAAGGCTTCTCGAGTAATCCAGCCAACATCGGTCCCGAAAATGGTAGCTTCACAATTGACCTTCACAATAGTTCCATGGCTGTTGCGGTGTTCAGGCGACTCAGTTACAAAAACTAAGCAATGAGGAACAATAGTCCTCGAATAATGAACAACTATAATTTGTGAAAGGTGAGCACATGCGGTCACAACCATTCCAAGCATACCCCAGCTATCTACATGCCGGGATCCAGCTATAGACATGCCGAAAGTTCCAAGCATACCCCAGCTATCTACGTGCCAGAATCCAGCTATAGACATCTTTATGTAAAAATTCGTAATTATCTTTTCTTTTTAGTTTATGGATAGTTCCAGTTAGATAATAATTATTAAACCATCATTAAATTAAAGATAATTTTGTTAGATTCGCGTGGGCTGTAAAATCGTTAAAATTTGTTGTCCAAAACTCAAGATAGAGCCCAAACAGTAAAGTGATTATCTAAATTTTAATAAATATTTTTTTATTATTGTAGCACCAATTTAATTTTTTCCTAATTCTTTTAAATTTATAAATTCTATGTTTATTTCAATTTAAGAAATCGATCTGGTCCGTGTACAATCACTATACAACCAAATTAATAATTATAGTTAAATATTACATAGATCGATGAGAATTGTTAGATCTGATATTAAAAAGTGTATCTGATTAATAATATAATTTTATTTAAATACTAAAAAGTGTATTTTGATAATTTAAATTTTTTTATGTAAAAATTCTTAAATATTTTTTCTCTTCAATTTATGTATAGTTCCAGTTAGATAATAATTGTTAAACCAAATATCAAAATAACATTTCATATGGATTACAATATTAAAAATTATTAATATAATGCTCATGTATATCATACTAACAATGATATACGTGGACCCTACGTTATAAGAAACTTAGGAGAACTCATGTACATGAATAAATTTAAACATTTGACAATTTGATTAATCCAAATTATAATTATATTATTTTACAGATAACAAACATAAAAAGATAATATCAAAATATTATTAAAATATTGAGGGTTTCATATTAATAAACGATAATTTTGAATATAATACTTATATTAAAATGTGTATTTGATTAAATGTAGGATTATATTTAAATACTAAGAAGTGTGTTTTGATAATTTAAACCAATTATAAATTGGTTTTCTATATTGAATTGAATTGAATTCTTTATGTAAAAATTCTTAAACATCTTTTATTTTCGGTTTATGAGTAGGTCAACCGGTCAAGTTATATAATAATTATTAAACCATCATTAAATTAAAGATAATTTCGTTAGTTTCGCATGGATTGTAAAATCGTCAAAATTCAATTTCTAAAACTCAGGATAGAACCCAAATAGTAAAGTGAGTATCTACATTTTAATAAATATTTTTTTATTATTGTAGAACCAATTTATTTATTTTTCCACTAATTCTTTTAAATATAAATTTTTTATGTTTCTTTCAATAAAGTATTAAAATTAATTAAGAACAAATTCATAGATAAAGAATATAATAATATGAGAATAAAATTTTATATACTCATAACATAATTTTTATTCTGTTTAATAATTTTTAAGTAATAATGTATTTTAAAATTTTATATACACTGTAAATAAAACCGAAACATTAAAAGTAAAAGCAGTTAGTAAGATACTTATATCAGTATATACTTGATATCTTTATTATATGAAATTCTTATATATAATAAGCATAATATGGATATTATCCAAAATTTTGGTCGTACGGTCCTTGAACAACCAAATTAATAAGGACCATTAAATCTTAACTAGATAAATGAAAATCGTTAGATCAAATATTAAAAAAATGTATTTTATTAATAAAAGGATTATATTTAAATTCTAAAAAGTGTATTTTGATAATTTAAACCAAATATACCAAATATAAATAAGTTTTCTATATTGAATAGAATTCTCCATGAAAAACATTCGTGACTTTCTTTTCTGGACCAATTCCAGTTAGATAAAAATTGTTAAACCATCTTTTAATTAAAAATTAATTTAGTTATCTTTATGTGGGGTGTAAAATCGTCAAAATCTGATTTTTAAAATACAAGATAAAACCCAAATTAGTAAAGTGAGTATTTAAATAATAATAATTATTATTATGTCATCACTATTTTAACGCCAATTTAATTACTTTTTTCTAACTATTTTAAATTTAGAAATCTATGTTCAAAAATTAAAATCAATCTAAGAAAAATTTAAATCAACAAAGAATATACTAATACGAGGATAAAATTTTATAAAATTGTACATATTTTTTTATCATATTTTATTAAGTTTTAGATCATAACTAATCAAATATTATTTATTATTAAATAATAAATTATACGCAAATGGTGATTTTGTTTTATAAGAACTCATATAGACCTAATTTCATTGTTAGCAGGACTATATTCATATTAAAAAAAAAAATCGTATTTTGAAATTTTAGACTCAGAAGAGGCCAAACTTTTTTAACCTATATACATTGTAAATTATTAAATTCGAAACTTTTAAAGTTTGTTAATCAATTAGTATACTACTTTTCTGAAAAATCATACTTTACAAAAAATATTATCAAATAACATATGTCTGCAAGAAAAAAATGAAAAAAATTCTTATTTTTCAAAAAAACCTGTAAATTTTAATATGTTGTTGGTAGATTCAAACTTTAGATCATTCTACATGATAATTTTACTGTTATATCTAATGTTTCTCAATGATTTAATTTGAAAGATCCAACGGATTGAGTGATCAAACAAAGCGACCAGAGAAAGCTTTCATTATTTAGTCTTTAATATAATAACATATATATTTACGGGATATACTATAAAAAAATGAATTTTGATCATCAGGGTGTACTACTTTAAAAGAAGAACTATTACAAAAAATTATATTTTAATTGATAATTTATTTTCTCAAAAGTTCAAAGTTCCCGTAGCATTAACATATTACAAAAAGAGTATATTATATTTTAACAATAAATATTTTAAAAAATTAAAAATTAAAAAAAAAAATTAAGTATTAAGAAAAATTAATGATATTATCTTGTTAGTTTGGTGCTAAATACCGCCAAAACATTCTCAACTGCTATATCCAATATTTTTAAAAATAGATGATCAAGATTATATCATATAAAAAGAAGTTATTATCTAAAAATGATATAAGTTAAAAGATATTATATTAGGATTGGATTTTCTAAAAATCAAAACATAAAAATAGTTATAATTAAATAAGGAAACTCATTTAATAACAAAATAATAAAAATCGTTTAATCTTAAATAGATAGGTGAAAACCGTTAGATTTAACATTTAAAACTGTATTTGGTTAATAAAGGGTATTCTAATAATCTAAACTACATATAAGTAGATTTCCTAAATCGAATAGAATTCTCAACATTAAATTTCGTCACTTTATTCTCTTTTTAGTTTTAGAATAGTTTTTAATTGAAAAAGAACTATTAAACCACAACTAAATTAAAGATTATTTTATGAATTTCATGTGGACTATAAAATTAGTCAAATCTAACTTTTATAACTCAATATAAACAAATATTAAATTGAGCGTGTAAAATATAATAAATATCAAAATTTTAACTACAATTTTCTTGGCTAAATCTTTTTTAACAATAATTTAATCATGTAAATTAATAACTTTTAAATATTAAAATATTCATAAATAAATATAATTATAAATATTAAAAAAACAATCGTGTGTTGCATGGGTAATAAAAATATAATTATAAATAAAATTTAAGTAATGGTGCATCGCACGGGCTATAAGCTAGTATGAATAATTTACGATAATGATAAAAGTTTACAAAATTTAAAAATACACAACTAATCTTAAATTGTTGATTGTTAGATTGTTTTTACTTTGAGAAGTAATGGATGATAACTGAATTGTACAATTTTACATATTTTTCTTACTAAATAATTTTTTTTTCTAGATAAACTCGATCTTTATTTATTTTTGACAAGGTGCTTAGAAAAGAATATTTTGCTTAAGTCTATAATAAAGTAGGAATAAAAAAATTATATTATTTCTTTGGGGGTAGGGGAATCTCAAGCACCCCTAGCCCCCCTCGTTTGTAACAGTTTTTGATATTTAATTCAGTACCTGTAGCTTTCCTTATAAATCTTTCATGGTAGTGAGGGTTACAGACTACAGGGCCGTTAAGGAGCTCCGTCACTCCTCCCGGTAGCATCAAGGACAAACTATGTACTGGTTGATGTACAATATAAAGTCAAATTTTGAAGGATGCATTTTGTCTGTCATCTCATGCCATTAAACAAATTAAGATGATACGTCAGAATTAGTTTTTGATTAGTAGTTTGAAAATCGTTACAAAATTGTAGTAGGAGAATCTATTGAGCAATCCACCCACTAAATGTTGTCGGTCAATTTCCACATTTTGTTTTAAATTCGTAGAAGCTGGCCGCTTCAGGTCATGTTGTGGATATATATTTACATAATTACATTACTTATCAATAATTCTAATAGTTATATAGCTACATTGAGGCCACCTTAGTGTTGACATTTTGCTCAACACTGTTCTAACAATTTTATATATCAAGCTGAGGTTTTAAATTTTGACAAAGACTTTAAATTGCATCTCTAACAATTTATAATATTCAACATCATTTGCAGATGCAGTTCCTGATGAAAGCATATATACAGTCTTTAGGTTTCAACTCCCTCTAGATTTAACATCTCAAAAAAAAAAAAAATTGATTTATAAGATAAATATGTATAAGCATACTCGTCTAGCTGTATTTTATCTTACTTAATTTAAGCTTTTTGCCTTTGATTTCATCTTGTTTTCATTTAGTTTCTGTAAATCTTTCTGGAATGATGATATTGGTGAATACTACGAGTAACGCAATGAGACCAATAATGAAGATCATGTTGTATTTGGCTTATGATAGAGGTTAACTCGATTCCTGTAATATTTGGCATCAAGCTAATTAGATTCTGAATCAGTTTCATCTTGTAAGTATCTTTAGTTCTCGAAATTCCTTGAGTGGAAGTTTTATCCGCTTGGTTCTTCAAATAATTACCAAGATTTATGCTGTACAATTTGCTTTGTGTTCATTCAGTTGTCATATGCATGATGTTTTCTTGATTTATCAGTTAATTAAGTGAGTGCTCTTTTCAAATTGTATCTTTCCTCAAACTATTTAAAGTACACAACTATTATGGACTTGGTTAAGGCCAAAGAGAAGAAAGGCCTGATTATCAAGACATGGGAGCGATGCAGATCTTTCGGTGGTCGCAAGAATTATTCGTCCCAAATTCGTCGTCCGCTAGTAAAAAAGAGCAAGTCATGCCCACAATTAGATTACACATCAGCAAACAAGTATAATTGTGGTGAAAAACGACAAATCGCTCCTGAAGGATGCTTCTCAGTGTTTGTTGGACCTGAAAAGCAAAGGTTTGTGATTAAAACAAGATATGTCAACCATCCTCTCTTCAAGATCTTACTCGAAGAAGCGGAATCTGAGTATGGCTATAACAATGAAGGACCTCTTGCACTTCCATGCAACGTAGATATTTTCGGTAAATTGTTAGTTGAGATGGACTCTGATGAAATTAATCAGAAGGGATGCCATTTCACCAGAAGTGTTGGCTCATATCGTGTCCTCAGCCACCCTACATAAATTTAGTGTGATATATATATGTGGATGTCAGGATGTGTATGTGAAAATTGTGCAAAAGAGCCATAGTGCATGATTGTTTAAATTTCATTGGGTATTTTCTGTAAGACTGTTGTACGTATACGCGGCCTTGGAATTGATGAGCTGCATACACGGTCATTTGAGTGCATCTGGACTGGTAATGTACTAGCAAGCTGCTCAGTTTATGTATTTGTGTTTTCAGTCTATGTATCAAATGTTGGAATGATAAGTATAGATAACTTCAGAGTTTTTGTTTATTTGCAAAAAGAAACTACCCAGGTTTATGAAACTGTTTATCAAAGTGTAGTGCATAACAATTAAGAAGCATAAGTATGATTGTGGCAAATAGTATTCGATCAACCTGGGTATCAGCTATGCATCAGGAGTAAACAGAATTTTCAGGAATAAGAAATTAAATTCAATAGCAACATCCCAAGAACTGACACTACGCCATAGATGACCGGATGTAATACTTTTCAATTGCAACACCTACTTTGTGTTACTGATACACTATTTTTGAACTACTGCAATACTCCGGAGATAGTGTTACATTACACATAAACGTTTTGTTGCCGTAGAACAGACTCTGTTGCGGAAGACTCATTGTGTTACTCTATGTTGCATTTGATATTAATTAAAAAATAGATAATAAATAAATAATAAATAATTTTTAATTAAAAAATAATATTAAAAAAGGTGGGCCCCATATAAAAAAGTGGGTCCCGCTAAGTTTTCTAATTTTTAATTAAAAATTAATTGTTAATTAAAAATAATATTAAAAAAGTGGGCCCACTACTTTTTCTATTTTTTAATTAATTTTTAAATAAAAAATAATATTAAAAAAAGTGGGACCCACTGAAAAAAGTGGGCCCCACTAATTTCCCTAATTTTTAATTAAAAATTAATTTTTAATTAAATTATAATATTAAAAAAGTGGGTCCCACAAGTGAGCCCCACTAATTTTCTAATTTGTAATTAAAAATTAAGTAACATTTAATTAATTATTAAATTTGAATTAAAAATAATATTAAAAAAGTGGCCCCACAAGAAAAAGTGGGCCCCACTAATTTCTCTAATTTTTAATTAAAAAGTAATTAAAAATTAATTAATTTTTAATTTTTAAATAAAAAATAATATTAAAAAAAGTGGGCGCACTAGAAAAAAGTTGGCCCCTCAGAAAAAGTTGGCCCATTAATTTTTCTAATTTTTAATCAAAAATAAATTAATAATTAAGTTTTAATTAAAAAATAATATTAAAAAAGTGGCCCCACAGAAAAAGTGGACCCCACAAATAGGCCCCACTAATTCCTGTAATTTTTAATTATAAATTAATTTTTAATTAAAAAATAATATTAAAAAAATTGGGTCCCACGGAAAAAAGTGGCCCCTACAAATGGGCACCACTAATTTCTCTAATTTTTAATTAAAATTTAATTAAAATTTAATTAATAATTAATTTTTAATTAACAAATAATATTAAAAAAGTGGGTCCCAAAAGTGAGCCCCACTATTTTTCTAATTTTTAATTAAAAATTCATTAATATTTAATTTTTGATTTAAAAATAATATTAAAAAAAGTGGGCCCACAAGAAAAAGTGGGCCCCACAAGTGGGCCCCACTAATTTCTCTAATTTTTAATTAAAAAGTAATTAATAATTAATTATTAATTAAAAAATATTATTAAAACATACCGGGCCCCAATAATTTTTCTAATGTTTAATCAAAAAAAAATTTATTAATTAATTTTTTCTTGAAAAATAATATTAAAAAAAATGGGCCCACAGAAAAAAGTGGGCCCCACAAATAGGCCCCACTAATTTCTCAAATTTTTAATTAAAAATTAATTAATAATTAATTTCTAATTAAAAAATAATATTAAAAAAAAGTGGGCCCCACTAATTTTTCTAATTTTTAACCCAAAACCCTAAACCCGAACCCTAAACCCGAATAATTTTCTAATTGATTTATTCGACGATCCAACAGTACGGATGTTAATCTGTACTCATTCTAGTGTTGGAAAAAAATAATCAAAAAATCAAAAAGTCCGGTTATGCCGCATCTTTCCATAAACGTTAGAATAGTATTGTTTCCGGGAACGGGACATGTGTCAGATTCACTGAAAAAAAATTCAATTGATTTATTCGACGATCCAACCGTACGGATGTTAATCGGTACTCATTCTAGTGTTGGGAAAAAATAATCAAAAAATATAAAAGTCCGGTTATGCCGCATCTTTCTAGAAACGTTAGAATAGTACTTCTTCCAAGAATGAGACATGTGTCAGATTCACTGAATAATTTTTTCAATTGATTTCTTCGACGATCCAACCGCACGGATGTTAATCGGTACTCATTCTAGTGTTGGGGAAAAATAATCAAAAAATATAAAAGTCCGGTTAGGCCGCATCTCTCCAGAAACGTTGGAATAATACTATTTCTCGGAACGGGACATGTGTCAGATTCACTGAATAATTTTTTCAATTATTTATTTGACGATCCCACCGTACGGATGTTAATCGATACTCATTCTAGTGTTGGGAAAAAAAATCAAAAAATATAAAAGTCTGGTTATGCCGCATCTTTTCAGAAACGTTGGAACATGACTTCTTCCAAGAACGAGACATGTGTGAGATTCACTGAATAATTTTTTCAATTGATTTCTTCGACGATTCAACCGTACGGATGTTAATCAGTACTCATTCTAGTGTTGGGGAAAAATAATCAAAAATATAAAAGTCTGGTTATGCCGCATCTTTCCAGAAACGTTGGAATAATATTATTTTTGGGAACGGGACATGTGTCAGATTCACTGAATAATTTTTTCAATTATTTATTTGACGATCCAACCGTACGGATATTAATCGGTACTCATTCTAGTGTTGGTAAAAAATAATCAAAAAATATAAAAGTCTGGTTATGCCGCATCTTTCCAGAAACGTTGGAACGGTACTTCTTCCAAGAACGAGACATGTGTGAGATTCACTGAATAATTTTTTCAATTGATTTCTTCGATGATTCAACCGTACGGATGTTAATCGGTACTCATTCTAGTGTTGGGAAAAAAAAATCAAAAAATATAAAAGTCTGGTTATGCCGCATCTTTCCAGAAACGTTGGAACATTACTTCTTCCAAGAACGAGACATGTGTGAGATTCACTGAATAATTTTTTCAATTGATTTCTTCGACGATTCAACCGTACGGATGTTAATCAGTACTCATTCTAGTGTTGGGGAAAAATAATCAAAAAATATAAAAGTCCGGTTATGCCGCATCTTTCCAGAAACGTTGGAATAATATTATTTTTGGGAACGGGACATGTGTCAGATTCACTGAATAATTTTTTCAATTATTTATTTGACGATCCCACCGTACAGATGTTAATCGGTACTCATTCTAGTGTTGGGAAAAAATAATCAAAAAATGTAAAAGTCTGGTTATGCCGCATCTTTCCAGAAACGTTGGAACAGTACTTCTTCCAAGAACGAGACATGTGTCAGATTCACTGAATAATTTTTTCAATTGATTTATTCGACGATCCAACCATACGGATGTTAATCGATACTCATTCTAGTGTTGGGGAAAAATAATCAAAAAATATAAAAGTTCGGTTATGCCGCATCTTTCCAGAAACGTTGGAATAATACTGTTTTCGGGAACGGGACATGTGTGAGATTCACTGAATAATTTTTTCAATTGATTTTTTCGATGATCCAACCGTACGGATGTTAATCGGTACTCATTCTAGTGTTGGGAAAAAATAATCAAAAAATATAAAAGTGCAGTTATGCCGCATCTTTCTAGAAACGTTGGAACAATACTGCTTCCAAGAACAGTACTGCCGAATCAAAAAATATAAAAGTGCAGTTATTTCACTGAATAATTTTTTTAAATGATTTCTTCGACGATCCAACCCGTACATAATTAGATTTTAAATATTTTAGAAATTATATTACATAACTTATATATTTTATGTTTCTAATTTTAATTTATGATAATTTATTTAAAAAATTCAAAAGGTTAAAAAAGTGTAAATATTACATGTGAAAAGACATAACGTGAATATTCCTCCTCTAAACTAAATATTCGTTTTTTATAAATTTTAAAATGATTAAATTATTGAAAAAAATAAATTAGATATCCTCATCTACATTTTTACAATTTCATTAATAATATCACTGTATAATTTTATTAAAAGTATCAAAAATGATGTAGTAACATTCGAATTTTGAATTAATTTTTACATTATAAATAATTTATAATATATTAATTTTTTTAATTATATTATGTAATTACACATGATATTTATTTAATTTTATATTATAAAAAATATTTTACACACAACAGAAAATTCAGAAGGCGGCAAATTTCCCTCCAAACTGAATTATTAGGAGCAGACTTTCCCCCATAAACGAAAAAAAATGCTCTAACACTCTCACAAACTCAATTATTGGCGGCCTCTCTTCACATTCTCAGTCTCTCACAGCCTCACTCTCTCTCACTCCACTCTCACATCTCAGCTTTCAATCGAAGGAAACAACTCTTACATCTCACATCTCAGCTTTCAATTAGGGTTTCAACTTTCACTCACATCTCTTTTATCTATTTCCTTTTTTCTTCTCTAATTTGTTTTTGAGGTGGTTAATTAGGGCTTCACTCACTCAACACGATTAACCGGTAAATTCTCACTCTCACGTCACTTTTCTATTTCAATTTTGAATATGGTTTCGATTAGGAGTCTCAATTAGGGTTTCGATTGGGGCTTTCAATTGGGGCTTTCAAAGCCTTAAATTGTTTTTTTTGATTTTGCAGGTGAAATCATCACATCAAATGCCATTCGACTAATATTACACAATTTTATAGGGAATGAACTTGTTGCAAAGGATGTTGATCTTGTTGGAAATGAAATTGTTAGTAACTCCTTCATGTTAATTTTTTGCAATCTCTTTTATATATCTAATCTCAATTCGCATGAGTGGTTCTTGTTATATAGATGTAAGTATTTTCTCAAATTTTCGTGTTAGATCAAAGTTATTTATATCATGTGTCTTAGGTATAATCTGATGTATATATGTATATATAGAGAGAGAGCCTAATTTTGTTTGGTGTTCATTATACATATTAATGTAGGGAGAGGAATTGTGTATCATCCTGGCATAGGTGATTTTTGTGTTTGTTTTTATGAGCTCATTAGTTTGTTTAATGTAGTAAAATTAAGCTGTGGAGGCTGGAGCATCTCTGTACTACAATTAAAATTTGTGAATTATCTCAAAAAAAGAATGGATGTAGTAAAACTGTAAAAGCAATCGGTTATTCTAATTTTTAGAAGATCCATATCCTCCGTGAAGAAGTCATAAGACACCACATAGTCTATATGTTTGGTTATTTTATATATTTAACAAAATAATCTTTTAATTAGTAATTGTTATATGGATATTTTACGAGTGCAACTGAATGCCAGAAACTTCTAAAGTTCCCTTTCTCTTTCGTAGATAAAGATGGAAATTTATACCCTTTAAATCAACATTATATAACATCTGATTTATGTTTTGTTAGCTTTCCTTTTTGTGGCAGGGGAGCTCTAACTTTTGTACTGGTTAATCTTACATTATATAATTACTACGAGCGAGATTTTCATATTTTGTTTTATATGACCAGGCTTGTAAGTGTAGAGGTACTCGTATATCCATTGAAAATAATCCTAATTCGTTATCAACTTATCAATTAGTTTAATCACAGTTCATTGAAGAATTTTACTTGAGTTAAAGTGTTGAACTGAATACTACAATTAAATTTAAATTCATAAAAAAATTTAAACATTGATTGGAACAGAAGATGACTCTAAAACGACTAAAGATGAATAAAAATGTACTTCCTGTGTTCTGACTCTTAGATCCATACTTTGTTGCTTTTATTTTTGGGAATGGGAAATAGGAATACAACATATAGATATTGGACTACATTGTGCTACTTGCCCACCATATTTGGCTTAAATATATCCTAATATGTGGTTACAGATACTGGTTGTTGTCTGGTGCGGTAAAGGTACTAGTAATGGTGGACGTTATGTCATAGTATCTAGCTTTTTCACTAGCTTTGCAAAGATCATGTCACATAATTGTTTCCTTTTCTTTAAAGGAGAATGTGAGCAAATATACATTCAGATGATTATTTTGTACTCTTAATTAACTAGTTGTTGCATATTTATATAATTATTTGTATTATTTAATATTATTTATTGTGTCTATAAATTATTGATTTTTCAGTTCCAGTATATGTACATTGTAAGATTCCAAGTACTTATTTACTGCATGCAGATTTCTTTATTCTATGTTGCTGTGCTGGCAGGCCTTCTACAACGGTTCCCTTTCAGTTGGTCTCAGGTTTGGGCTGACATACATTACCGTGATCATTTTTGTTATTATTTAACTTCTTACTTGGTAATATTATAGTGATTTCTTCTGCATGTTTACAACATACAACTGGGCAGCTACGGAATCGAAAGTCTGGAAGCTCCAATGTAGCTAAAAGAAACTGAACATGGGGAAAGTATAACGTTTGCTGATGTTGCTGGTGTTGATGAAGCGAAGGAAGAGCTTGAAGAGATTGTGGTATCTAAATATTACCGACATACTAAGAAAAATTGTTCTTGTTTTTTTAAATTTTCATTTCTTTTATCATCTATTTTTGGGTAGAGGGTCACTATCATTTAAGATATTTTACTATCTTAATCTTTTACTACTTCAGAAATTCTTAAGGAATCCGGAGAGATATCTTCGAGTGGGTGCTCGTCCTCCTCGTGGTGTTCTCCTGGTGAGTTTTGTCTGCTGGCTGATCGGAGTTCAATGTGGTTCCTTTTAGACAAATGTAAAGAAACATTTATTTTATGCGATTGCTGAAGGGGTAATTGTGGTAGATTTTATTTAGAAACTGCTTGGCTGTGAGATCTAGATGCAAGATTCCTTGGTCTTTGTGATAGATAATTATGTATTGACACTGAAATCTAAATCAGTTAAGTTAAGAAAATATAGTCTTTTGTTAAATATAGTCTTTTGTTAGTCTTTAAGTTTTTTTTTACCTTGGAGCAGTTAAGAAAATGTGTTGTATTATGCAGCAAGGTATATTATATTGTGAGGTTGTTTGGAATCAGACGTAACGAGAAGATCCGTGTTGTATTACTGTGAGGAGTGACAAGGCTATGCAGCTCCTTGAGAGTGGGCTTAAGGTTAATGAATACAAATTGCTGAAGAAGAATTTTAGTGATACTGCTTTTTTTGGCTTCGGTTCTCAGGCCAAATTTAAAACTCATCTGGGAGAAAAGTTTTTAATGTATTGAATCATTGAGCCAGTCACCCCTGCTGTAGCACAGCCAGTGAAGGTATGTCACAAGCTCAAATTACTCTGTTATTAACATCCTTTAAATCGATCAAAAGAGTCGTTATTCTCGAACTGATATGTTTTCTTGTCCACAACTTTTGCCACTCGAGCTAGATTTTGGTAGAATAATATTCAGGAAACACATACATGTTATCAAAAGTTCTGACTGTATTTATAGAAATTCTTACTATATATATTTATTTTATTTTCTTGATGTGTGGTGTTCAAGAAATTGAATATTTGTGTAATAGTTTTTAGTAATAATATCTTAGTTTGGAAGTCATTTTACTTTCATAGCTTTAGACTTGTTATTATGATGTTTGTTGATACAAAGTGAATGTAGCTGCACCAGTTTGGTAAAAATATTCTTTTAACGAAAAAACTACATTATGCATTGGTTCACGAATAAACCAACGCTTTTGATTGGATTTTATGCATCGGTTATTTAATATTTTTGTACTAGTGGCTGGTGCACTTAAAGACAATAAACGAGCAGTTCTATTAGGAGAAGCTGGTGTTCACACAAAATCACGCAAGCGTACGTGGTCAACAAGTAATATATGAAAGTAGAGTTCGTTCCCACATAGACTGCTTTGGTTATTATAGTTATGCACCTATGCAACAATGTATGGCTATTGTTCAATGCTAAGACAAGTATCAAATTTGTGTTTTAATTAACTAAATTAACTAATCAACTTAACAAGAATTTAATTAACTAAAGAGATTGCTGTTTAATTACTTATGAGAATAAACATGGGATCCTAACTTCATTAAATACTTCATCTAGAGTCTTTTGTCTTTAATCAATGCATGTGACGGTTATGATAACTAATCGGATAACATGAAATCAGTACACGCTATCTTTCAGTATACGTATACCAAACCACTCAAACATCCACAAAAGAGATAGAAGTTGGGCAGACACCAATTATTCTTAGACCCTATATGTCTATAAGATTTGAAAACATAACGGTTTAACGAGCAAGTTATCCATTCAGATTACATAGGGCAGGTAAGATGGTTAAAATCACCTACGAATCATGCATGACAAACATACATAAACCTATGCTAGCATGGCAAGTTCTAAATCTCTATATCCACTTTCGCAATCAATAGAGATTAACAAACAACTTAGATGTTAGCTACGCATCCAAGAAGAATAAGCACAACCAAACTAGGATATCAATTAGCCATCACACACACATCTTTAAAACAATTAACTACTAAAATCCATAAATAAATCCGTTTGAATCCCACGACAATGATTAGTTCATAATAGAACCGTTCATCATCGTGGGTTCTGATGAAAACATGATAATAATAGGTCTAGAATACTGAATAAAAGTGCGAGGGTTTATGAAAGAACAAGCGAGAATCCAAAGTATCGCCTAATTAGAAGAATACAAAGATAAATTGAAAAGTAGATCTTCGTAATCAGCCGTCTTCTTGTTCTCCTCACCGGTGGATGATTATGTATGTATGTAACTCAATATATATCTCAGAAATCGTCCACCAGTTGATTATATAGGTCTCTGGGTTGACTGGTCTTTTGGCAACTTTCCTTTTCTGACTCAGAATTGCCTTTTACAGCTTTTGAAGAGCGCGGGCGCGCCTAATAGGGGGCGGGCGCGCCTGGTTACTGTCCAGAATCCTCAACTTTGAATTTCTTTGACTTTTCCTTGCGCTCTCTCGCTCCGCAACCACTTGGCCTTCACAGAAAATGCTCAAAACACCACTGCAATCCATAAGAACTCCACTACTCTGCTAACAAATCAACTCTGCAAATACTAACACAAAATACATAACAAACACCACACACTTGAGAACAAACGATCAAATTTAAGCGAATTTAGGACGATCCAAATGGATATGAAATCCACTTATCAGCTAGTGCACTTAAAGGTAATAAACGAGCAGTTCTATTAGGAGAACCTACATTTGGAAAAAGGTACTCCCTTCTGCTTCTATTGAATGAAAGTATATATATTAGGAAATCTTAATTGTGCCTGGTCTTCCTCTATTTTTAGGAAAATTCAGTCAGTGTTCGAGCTATCAGATGGTTCGGGCTGCTATTTGTTATCTTGACAGAGTGGGTTTATTTTTAAGATAACATGGATAAATACAAACTTAGGGAGTTGGTACTTGGATTATATTTTGGTTAAGTGGTGGATGACAGAAGGAGTTTGATTATATTTTGGTTAATAGTGGATGAATGTAGAAGGTCAATATTGTATTGATCAGTGACAAATTTTGTATTATGAATTGGTTGGTTTATTTTGTAAAAGGATTGATATATGTATCAACCAGGTCTTGCAAAATTTTGAATGTAAGTGTTTCAATTGCTTTTGTTATTATGTTGCAATACTTCAGTTTATGTTGTCCTAGTAGATAGAGTTAGTGTTACATTAGCTATATCATAACAATATCTATTATCGTAGTGTTACAATAGAAAGTGGGCCCCATCAGTGATGTGGCACCCATGTGGGACCCATCTGTGATGTGGCACCCATGTGAGACCCATCTATGACGTGGCCCTTTCTGGCCCCACAGGTGACGTGGCAAATTATTGTGGGCCCCACATGTGGGACCCACAAGTGACGTGGCCTCTTGTGGGCCTCACATGTGACGTGGCATTTTTAGTGGACCCCACATGTGGGACCCAGAAGTGACGTGGCACACACGTGACATGGCATTCCTGTGGGCCCCACATGTGGGACCCACCAGTGATGTGGCCTACATGTGGCACCCATCAGTGACGTGTCTCCTTTTGTGGGCCCCACAATTTTGTCCTGGTTAAGCTGAGGTAACACATTTCTTGTGTTGCATTTATTTGATTTAGTGTTACTATAGGGGTCTGATGTAATACTTTCCGTTGTGTTACCATTGAGAACGAAAGCGTTGCATTTTATGTCAAAGGCAACATTGGCGGATGAAATGGTAAAAGTGCGTTACCTTTGGCCTGATGCAACAGAAATCGTGTCTAAGGTAACAGTAGGTGTGTGTTGCATCCGACCATCTATGGCGTAGTGTGAGCTCACTGTAATGTCAATGAACCCATAAATATTACGCAGTGTATGCATTTACGATTATAATCCTATTCACTTTTAATTAATATAATATCTATACAAATCTAATACACTTTTAGAACATCTTTAGTAGAGGGTGCTAAAAATAAAAAGGATTTCAACGCTACCTAATATTATATGATATGATACTCTTGTTAGCATGATGTTGTTGGGATCAACTTGGGATTCCAAAATGAGCCGTGCTAGAGACACAACAAATTATTACAAAAAATTGTTATCAAATGACATGACATGGTTGATGTGGTAGTATGATGTTTTTTAATTAGTTTGAATGCAGGGGTCATTTATTATTACAACCAATTAGAATTTATCACGTGTATTTTGTAAATTTTTTTGTACCTATTTTGGGGCCTCTGGCATTATTCTTTAAAATTTGGCATCACATAAATTGGGGTGGCAACTTGGCATTCCAAAATTTGGCGTCACATAAATTAGACTACCAACTTCATTTGTAGATTCTATAGTAAATAAAATAGTATTTCTAAAAAAAAATTTTAATTTTTTTTAATATGACATCTATGAGTGTCAATCATTGGGTGTTATTTAAAAGAAGGATGCCAAAAATGATGTGGAAGAAAAAGAACATTAAAAATAATATTTTTGATTATGTGGCAAAGTTGACACCATATTTGAAGGGTGTCAACCATCGAAGATGCTCTTATATATACATGACATGTGTCATGTATAAACACTGCCTTTCATTCTATTACTTGGGTAGGTTGTAAATGAGCCGATACGCTCACGAATATGTTACCCAGTAAATAACGATTATAGAAGGGGGGTTGAATGTAATCGTGTAAAATAACCGATTTAAAACAAATATTAAACAATCAATACCAGCTTTTATTAATCTTTATAAAAACTGATACAAACTCTCTCAAGAAACTGTGTGTTCTTAAGAGCTTCTAGGTTTACAAAAATACTCGTGTAAAGCTATTACTCTCGTAAAACCTATCCTGTGTTTATATACATACACAGCTACTCATTCTGTTACAAAAGATAATCTTTATTAAATCAAATTGATCTTCCTGTCGCTTATCTTCTATAACAGCTTCGGTGAAGTGTGTCTTTTGCAAATCAATCCTTTCCTGAAATTGCGGAGTAGTATCAATCAATATCCCTGACTTGTACCGCCACTGATGATGACATCATCAGACGTCAGCTCCTGATGCTCCAAGTACTGATGCTATCCAATCCTGACGCACTCATTAAACCATCACTTCCCAACAATCTCCCCCAATTTATACTTTCTGAAATAAAGCATAAATTCTCTGGATTTAATGATGCCAAAACTTCAATCAAATGCTTGTAGGATCAATATAAGGATTTTGCTTAAGATATCCTTCATAATCAGACACTCTTATGTACCCTGTGTTCTTATGAAGAAACTGCTTCATCAACTCATCATCTTTTTCAAATAACAAGTCAATCATTTTTCTCCTCAGCTTCCTCAGACTTTTATCATCTTTGTCTGTCTGATAAATTGCTGCTCTCAGATCTTCAATAGGACTTCTCAGCATTCTTTCATCCAGATAAACAAGCTTAACTTTTTCACTATCGGGAATAAAAGACAAATACTCTACTCCCAGAGTCTTCTCAATGAATGCACTCCCTTTCTTCATTTCCACCTCTTGTCCATCCATGTCAATGTATTTAGGAGCATATCCAGTATTTTTCAAATTCAGCATCATCAATTGCAAGTTAATACTGGATTGAATCTTCTTTCTCCATTTTTCACACAGATCATCTTTAGGAATAAACATATACAGTACATACCTCAATTCTTCCAATTTCTTCATTGAGATATCCAGATCTGTCAGTACAAATGTTGATCCATCCTTAAGAAAATACACTAACTTCTCTTTAGGTAGATTTCCATCATAGACATCATACACCATTTGAACAGAAATAAGATTATCAAGATGCCTTTGAGTAACTTTATCACTCAGATTTTCTGTTAGACATGCTTGATCATATGATGCTGCCTGAGGAATTATTTCGGCATCAGGATGACCAATTCCTCCACTCGTCCCTGTCCGTCGACATTCATTCTTCTTTTTCACAAACCCTTCATAAGACTTCTTGAAATTTTCAGATCCACTAACATTAGAAACATCAGAAAGGCTTTTGAGATGTCCACTTGACTAAAATATTTCATTGATCTGAAGTTTAGATTTATCATCTCTGACATCATAACCTTTTCCTTTGTAGCCTTCATGTTTTCTGAAATCATAACCACTCCTTGAACTTCGAGTGACTTCTTCCTTCCTTCTCAGATATTCTTGAAGCCTATTTCCAGATTTAGTGAAACTTCGTCTTTGTAAAGAATTAAAGTAATCTTTCTCAGCCTACTTAACAGCTTCAACATTCAACGAAGTTTTTACAAGAAATATCTGTCTATCATTCTTTGAATCTGCTTGACCTCTCCCTCCTCTTCTGATCAAAGGAACATCATCTTCATCTTCTTCTTCATCATGTATCTGAGCAACCCTTAGTTGAGAGGGACCTTCAAGCACTTCTTTTCCTTTTCTACTTAATGAAATTGAAGGTTGTTCAGAAGAAACTTTCCTGTTTGATCCTTCTCTGATTATTATTCCTTTCTGAGGTTCTGTCATCAGCTTGGTAGATATCCCTCTTCCTCTACCATGACCTCTACCTCTGGTTCTGTTGCTCCTCCTTCCACTCCTGACAGTCTCCTTCTGAGATTTTAACATCTCATACTCTAGCTTTTGAGCTTCAACCATTTCTTCTATATCTTCATCAGGATACATTTCTTGAAGAAGCTTCATGGCTTGCTTCTCATCAAACGCTTGAAGTCTGGGATATTTATAGTGTACAGTGTATTCTATTCCATCAATGTTCACAGTTTGATGAAACTTCTTTGCTTGATCAATGGTTGTCACTATAATATCTTGAGATTGAATTCCAGACCTAGACCCAGAAACTTGAGTGTCATGACTCTTCTTAGTCATAGAGATTTTTGAGTTAGTAGCAACATCAGAATCAGTGATTATCTTCTTCTGACTTGAGCCTCCATCAAGAGCATCATCCTTCTGTTGAACAGTTAACTCTGGAGAACATTTGTTTGACAGTACTTTCTCCCCCTTTTTGGCATCAGTACCAGCATCAGGAACAAGAGCAGAGATAAGTAAGTCAAGTTTAGCATCCATAGACGCATCCTTCTTTTCCAGAACTCCAATCCTTTGTTCAAGAGAAACTTGATCCTTATGAACAGAAGAAAAATTTCTGGACTGACGAAGAACTGAGTTAGCATGATTCTCCACAACATCAGCAATACTCTTAGCAGTAGTAGTCTTGACATCAACAATCCCCTCAAAAATAGCCTTAGGCATAAGAGAGGTTCCTTTAAGATGAGATTGAAGATCAACATTCCTAATCTCCTGGAAAGCAGTAGCCAAGTGGTGATGAGCATTACTAATGCCAACAGGCGAGTCAGGATCAGTCCAAGAATGATCCCATTGGGCACGCCTATGCCTTGTCAGAAGATCAGCAGAGGAATCATCAGGAGCAGAATCGTCAGTATTAGAATCATCAGAAGCACCAGAAATATCCGGAGTAATCGAACCTGTAGGATTAGATGTACCAGCAGGAAAACCCACAATTCCTAAGTCTCTCTGTTCTTTTCCAGTGATCTCATCACTGCTCACCAACACATCATACGTACTTTTAAGAGTACGAATTTACTCACTGGAATGCAAAGCATCCACACTCAATTCTACCTCTCCTTTTGCCAGTTCAGGAGACTGCCTCTCAATCATTCTGTTTTTCTCTAAATCTTTTCTCTCAGTCTCACGAAAAAGGCTTAGAGCACTCAGAAACGAAGAAATAAGAGATGGCTGAGAAGGGTGGAGTGGAGTCATACTGATAGGGGTTTCCTCAAGAAAGGATCTATCAGTAGTCATACTCACACTAGGAGAATAGACAACCATAGCAGTATTAGGATCATAAACATTACCTGATTCCTCAATGTCCATAGGGAGAGAGGATAGTGGAGAAATCAGAAGAACTTGATTGTCATGAATTGGGCCTTTTTCCATACTTTGAATGAAAGGTTCTTGTGGAGCCAAGACAGTAGTGACTGCTTTAGAAGAGAGATCTGAAGGCTCTTGTGTGTCCAGTCCTTGAAGTTGGTCTGCATCAGAAGATGGTTCTTGTGTGACCAAAGAATCAGAAGCAACTACATCAGGAAATTTAGGTTCTGATGGATGTTCCTGAGCTGTAGAATCATCAAACTGAGCGGTGAAAAAATTGTGAAGAGACCCTTGAGCAACGTCAGGAATCAATTCCTCAGAAGGTGAAGAAAGTTGCTCCATGCCTGCATCTACCCTTTGAGTAGATGGTTCTTGTGGGGCTTGATCTATAAGGACTACCAATTCACTTTGAGAACCGGGTTCTTGTGTATCCAGATCAATGGTAGGAGCATAGGATGTCTGTGCCTTGACATGCCTTTTCTTGCTTCTTTGAAAACAAAGTTTTCGTTTCGTTCCTACAGCCTCAACAATCTCTTTTCTTGCTGATTCTTCCAGCCTCTTGACTTGATCATGGGACATATCTACAGATCTCCCTTTTGGAGATGCAGGAGGACTAGAATGAGAAATCACGACTTTATGAGGAGACAGCTGTTCATCAGAAGCATTAGTAGCAGGAACAGTAACAGTATCACTATCATGCAAAGCTTGAGGTAAGACAGCAACCCTAGAAGAATGAGGAGTACTGATAGATTTTCTCAATCTGTGCCGTTTTGGTGATGGAAATGATTGACTGTCTTGAGAAACGGTAGTGGCATCAGTAGCTGATAACGTAAAAATGGTAGACAAAGGCACATTGTCATCATCTTCATCATCAGTATCAGACTCAACAACAGTTGTACGCTTTCTCCATGTGGCCAAAATGTTGGATGCCATACCAACTGGTTGATCACCTTGTTTCTCCAAATTTTGGGAGGCTTGTGGTAACAAGGTCCTTGATCCTGACGACTGAGAATGTCAAACAGATTTTGCTAACCTTGTGTGTCTTACAACTGATTGCTTTTAAGAGCCATCAGAGGTGGGGAGCAAGTGTTTGGTAAACTGTTTTGGTTGTGTACCTGGGTTAGATCCAGAGGGGGTATCAGCAGCAAACCTCTGAGTCATAGTACTAAGAGCAATTCCATAAACAGTAGGCAGTCTCTATCGTAGAAGCTGCCTGACCTGTTTAGGATACACAACATCACCAATAAAAATTTGTTTAGGATACACAACATCATCAATAAAGCAAGAGACAGTAGCTGATTCTACAATGGAAGCTGAGTATATTGCTGCCAGTGAAGCGGCCAAAGAGGCTGTTTGGCTTCGGAAATTTATTGAGGGACTTGGAGTAGTTCCATCGATCGTAGATCCAATTGATCTTTATTGCGATAATAATGGAGCTATTGCGCAGGCTAAGGAACCAAGGTCCCATTCCCGAGCAAAGAATATACTTAGACGATATAATCTACTTCGAGAGATTACAAGGAGGGGAGATATACATATATGTAAAGTGCATACTAATGATAACGTTGCAGACCCACTGACTAAGGTTTTGTCACAGCAGAAGCACGAAGGTCACACTATACATGGGTGATTGGCTCTAGTGCAAGTGGGAGATTGTTAGTGCTTGTGCCCTAGAGACAATACTATAATGTTCTTAGGGAAGACATTTTGATTATTAATAAATATGTTCTATGGATTTTCTTTCAATTATTTATTATGTCTTTATTGACTGCGATATAAATATTAGAATAATAAATGTCCTTGGAATATAAGCATGAATTCTATATCTCTAAGTATGTGACTTAGAAATGAGATTATATGAGTAGTGTTTATAATCCTAAAAGATCCCTAGTCGAGTATTATTATTTGAGGACAATAATAATGCATTAAGACTAGTATGTTTGTTGACTGATGACCACATCTCATTGGTCATAAGTATGGTGATACTAAAGTGAAAGACATAAGTGCATGTTAGCAAAACATGGCACTGGATAGACCCACCATGTGAATTCTTCATGGTAAATGTTATCAAAGTTTCGTAAGCAATTCTCACAATGATAATGGTGTAATGATCCTTAGACTTGAAATCATTATATTTCTATATGAGAATTAATATACTTTGATTCTACTCAAAGTTACCTTTGACCGAGTAATGATAAATGTGGACATTGGGTATATTATGAATCATATGAGAAATATGAATGATAGATATAGGATTTAACCCTCCTATTTTAGGAGTGATATTATTGACCTCTTGATTGAGTGAGACTATGAAATGCATGGCCATGCTCAAATTGTGATTTGTTTAATAGTCTACTCATCGATCAAGTAAACCGGGATTAAATGTTGAAGAGGATGACATAAACCATGCCTCAAGTTTAATCTAGAATATAAGGTTAAAAGGATTATATTACATGGAACATTATTCATTAAAGGTTTAATTGGATCACCAATTATTATTATTACTTGGGTAGCAATGATGTATTACTAGATGCCGCTCATTGTTTATAAATTTATTATGAGATATTAAAATTATTGCCAACGTAATAATAACCTAAAGGGTCACACACAAAGAACGTTTTAAACGGAGCATTAATTAAATCTCGAATTTAATTGAATTATTATTATATTGAATTATTGGATTAATTAATTAGGACTTGATTAATTATATAATAATTCGAATATAATAAGTAATACTACTAATATTCAGATTGGGTTTTGGAAGCCCAATCAGATTAGGTATAGGCCCAGAATTCTCTCCATATAAATGCATTAAGATGTATTATTTTAGGGTTAAGAAATTGAAAAAAAAATGTTTTTTTAAAAAACACTAGCAGCTCTAAATCAAAGAGAGGCTAGAGAGAGAGAGAGAGAGAGAGTTCCGAGGGTAGTTCTTGGCTAGTACCAACTCCGGTGATCGTTGGACGATCGGGCGTTCGTGTGGACTGATTAGAGACGTGTATCGCAAGGCGGGACACGTGGTGATCATATCAAATGACCTCCATTAGTCAGCCGTTCTTAAAGCTTCAAAAGGTAAACGATTCTATTCACGAATTAAATATCATTTTTCGCATGAATCCTGCGGAGGGTTTCGTTAATTTTTCTGTTTTACGCGTTTTTCCGTTGCGTTTTCATTACCGAAACACTTCAATGGTATCAGAGCTACTTGCGAAAAGTGTTTAATTCGTTTATATGTTTACTATTTTGATGATGAAAGCATGTTTGCGACTATCATGATTGGTGCGTTGTTTTTATGATAACATGAATATTGTATTGATGTATATACTTAAATTGTATAATAATGATGATTGAGATGATCATATGATGATCATATAATCTGTATGTATACTGATATATACATGATATAATTTTGTTCTTGTTATGAGAATCGTATTCGATACGATTTCTGATTGGCTGTGCAAATTTGGTGAAATTTGCATACTCTCTCCGAATTTCGCCGAAAATACCTTTTCAGAAAGGGAAACGGGCGTATGAACAATACTGACTATGTCACTCGTTCGTCTGTAAGGCGTTTGACGTCGTTTACTGTCTATAAACAACGATTTATTGTTTTCAGAATTCTGATTTTAATTTTCTGATTTACACTTTACTTGATTTTGTGATTGGATCATGAAAAATATGATATGATGTGATATGTTGATGCAATATGAGATGTTCTTAATTGTTATATGAGCATGGTGTATGGTTATGGCCCTAAGACCCATAGGTTAGTGGTTTTTGATTATGGTTTTGGTTTTAAATACGACTTGCATGTCGTTCATACTTGTAATAATTAAATCTCGAATGTAACTCGAGTTTATCTTGTAAGTTTATTAGATTAGCTTGTTTCATATTTTTGTAATGTAATTGATGATATAAAGACATGGAGGCATACCAAGGAGGCGATCAAAGGAGACATTACAAGGAAGCATGAAGACATGTGTAATTTATTATGTTGTATTTGATACCACCATAGATTGACCTTGGTTTTTCCTTAGCTTGGAAAAATCGTATAGGATTGGGCCATAACCAAGCACGTTTACTTTACGCACTTTACATATATGATGCATGCGATGATGATATGTATGCATAGTGATAATGATGCATGTTTTAATTAGATTAAACATGTATGTATTAGATACATCCCATGCCATGCCTGCTAAACAAGATAAAATCTGTAACGATTCAAGATTTTAAAATTGAACAAAACGAACATGAGATTCCTGTGTTTATGAAACACAGAAATAAGTATGAATTTTCAATTTTTTGATATGGGGCGATTTTGACAAAAATACAAGCAGTGCTTGTAAGAAAGGCGGGTTTTAAGTGAGACCACCGTGACTCCTCCGTTGGACTGGAAATCAAACCATTGATGAATTTTGAATTGAAGTACTTAGTTCAAGGAAAAATTGGTAATCTCTTGATGATGGGATCATGGTCGTTTTAATAATAAAATCCCTAAATTTAAAATATTAAGTCACTTAGATGCCTTCCAATGGGCAACACTCGTCAAGACCTAGATCGAGAAAGAGTGGGTTCGCCAAAGCGAAGCACTCCAATCTATCGTGGTAAGGCGCGATGAAGTAAATGTGATACTTAACTGTTAGACCATTGGGTTAGACTTAACTAAGTTACCACAATAGGATAGTGAACTTAGAGGCATGGAGTTTGGTATGATTTATTGGATAAATATGGACAAATGTTGTTCTACCAAACTTTCCAAGAGTTATATATGATATAATTGACAAGAGTTGTCTACCTAAATAAATCATGTTTTGGGAGAAAAGCCAAAGCTGACCTTAAGCATGACGAAATATGGATCTTGGCTCACTAGAAGGATTTAGAGTAATGCCTTCCGAATTAATAGTTAGGGCTATTGATTTGATAAAAATAGTGGGAGATATATATTGTGAATATATATGGATAATCACTTGAACATAATTTAATAAATCTGCAACTAACTTATTTTATGCATTTTAACATTGTAGATATCTAAATGGCAAACTCAAACAATTTCTCTGTGCGACCAGTCCTTGAGAAGGAAAAGCTGACAGGAACCAACTTCCTTGATTGACAAAGGAATTTGAGGATTGTCCTCAGGCAGGAGCGAAAGCTTTATGTCCTTGATATTCCTCACCCTGGACCTCTTGCTGCTGAAGCAACCGAGGCTCAACAAAATGCTTATCAGAAGCATCTTGATGATTCTACGGATGTCTGTTGTTTGATGCTAGAGACTATGAGTCCTGAGCTTTATAAACAACATGAGCGTATGGACGCTTATGACATGATAGAGCACCTCAAAAGGATGTTTGAGGGTCAAGCTCGTCAAGAGAGGTTTGATGTAAGCAAAGCGTTGTATGCATGCAAATAGGGAGATCGTGACCCGGTTGGACCGCATGTTCTAAAGATAATAGGGTATTTGGAAACCCTTGAGAATTTGGGTTACTCGGTTTTACCGGAACACCAAGCAGATTTGATCATGCAGTCTTTGAACAACAACTACACTCAATTTGTTATAAACTATATTATGAGTGAGATAGACAAAACACCTACCGAATTATTGGCATTATTGAGGACTGCTGAGACCAATATGTCAAAGGCTAACCCTGCTCCCATAATGATGGTGAATAAAGGGAATGCCAAAGGAAAGGGGAAATGGAAAGGCAAGAAGAAGATTGGATCTAAATCTGCTAATCTGAAGCCTGCTTTCAAAAAGGCTTTGAAGCCTACTGGAGGTGTTGCAAAAGGTGCTGTAAAGGGTGATGTATGTCACTTTTGCAAGAAGCCGGGTCATTGGAAGCGTAATTGTCAAGCTTATTTGGAGGATCTGAACCTAAAGGGAATGAAGTCTGTGAAGATTTCTGATTCAGGTATGTATGTTATAGAAGTCAATTTGTCTACTTCTACATCATGGGTATTAGATACTGGATGTGGTTCTCACATTTGTATAAATGTGTAGGAACTGTGAAGGAGTAGGACTTTGGCGAAAGGAGAAGTCGACCTACGCGTTGGCAATGGAGCAAAGGTTGCTGCTTTGGCTGTAGGGACTTATAATTTATCGTTGCCCACTGGGCTTATTTTAGAACTTGAAAACTGTTTTTACGTGCCTGCAATTTGCAGAAACATTATTTCTATTTCTTGTTTGGACAAGAAAGGTTTTTCCTTTACAATTCAGAACAATAGTTGTTCCTTTGGTTTGAATAATGTTACCTATGGGGTTGCACGTTTATTTAATGGTTTATATGTTCTTGATCTTGATATTCCTGTCTATAATGTAAATAATAAACGTATTAAGGCTAATGACTCAAATCAAACATACCTTTGGCATTGTCGTTTAGGCCATATAAATGAGAAACGCATTTCCAAGTTACATAAGGATGGATACTTGGATAAGTTTGATTTTGAATCATACGAAGAATGCGAACCTTGTCTCATTGGAAAAATGACTAAAGCTCCTTTTACCGGAACTGGTGAGAGGGCCACCGAACGATTAGAACTCATACATAGTGATGTATGTGGTCCAATGCGTACGATGGCAAGAGGTGGCTTTTATTACTTCATAACCTTTACTGATGATTTTAGTAGATACGGATATGTGTATCTTTTGAAGAACAAATCCGAATCATTTGAAAAATTCAAAGAGTACAAGGCAGATGTGGAAAATCAAATAGGCGGAAGTATTAAAACTCTACGATCTGATCGTGGAGGTGAGTACTTAAGCTTAGAATTTAAGAATTACTTAAAGGAGTGTGGTATTGTATCACAGCTCACACCTCCTGGAACACCATAGTGGAATGGTGTATCTGAAAGGAGAAATCGTACCTTGTTGGACATGGTGCGATCGATGATGAGTCTAGCGGATCTTCCAATTAGTTTATGGGGTTATGCTCTGGAAACGGTTGCACACACACTTAAGCGAGTTCCTACTAAATCGGTTCAAACCACCATATGAGATATGGACTGAGAAACGTCATAGCATGTCCTTTTTGAAAGTATGGGGATGCGAAGCGTTTGTGAAACGTTTAGTCACTGACAAGCTAGGACCGAAATCAGACAAATGTAATTTTGTGGGATACCCAAAAGAAACTAAAGGGTATTATTTCTATAATCGTACAGAGAGCAAAGTGTTTGTTGCTCGTACTGCTGTATTTCTTGAAAGAGAACTGTTCTCTAAGAAAAATAGTGGGAGTATGATAGATCTCGATGAAGTTCGAGAACCACAAAATGACATTGAACCAGAGTTGGAACATGAGCACGAAGAACATGAAAATGTTACTTCTCAAGAAACACAGGTTGTTCGTAGGTTTGGTAGGATTCGCCAAGAGCCTGAGAGATATTATGGATTTCTCTTAACTCAGACTGGCGATGTAATGCTTATGGATGAAGATGAGCCTCTTATCTATCAGGATGCTATGAATAGTCCAGATTCTGAGAGATGGCTGGAAGCTATGAAATCTGAGATGGATTCCATGTATGAAAACAAAGTATGGACTTTGGTTGAACCACCTGAAGGGGTAAAACCTATTGGGTGCAAATGGGTTTTCAAGAAGAAAACAGACATGGATGGTAATGTGACGACCTACAAAGCAAGACTAGTGGCGAAAGGTTTCAAACAAATTCATGGTATTGACTATGATGAAACTTTCTCACCGGTTGCTATGGTCAAGTCCATCAGGATTTTGCTTGCGATAGCAGCTTACTATGACTATGAAATCTGGCAAATGGATGTCAAAACCGCTTTCTTAAATGGGAGCTTAGAAGAGGATGTGTATATGATACAACCTGAAGGTTTTGTCGATCCAAGATTTGCTAGAATGGTCTGTAAGCTACCAAGATCTATTTATGGATTGAAGCAGGCCTCAAGGAGTTGGAACATTCGTTTTGATATAACAGACAAAGAGTTTGGCTTTATTCAAAATGAGGATGAGCCTTGTGTTTACAAGAAGGTTAGTGGGAGCAAAGTGGCATTCCTAGTATTATAGGTTGATGATATATTACTAATGGGGAATGACATACCTTCTCTTCAGGCTGTTAAGACTTGGTTGGGAAAAAGTTTCTCAATGAAAGACTTAGGCGATGCTACCTATATATTGGGGATCAAGATCTATAGAGATAGATCTAGAAGATTAATCGGCTTAAGTCAGAGTACATACATTGACAAAGTATTGCATCGTTTTGGGATGCAAGAGGCAAAGAGGGGATTTGTCCCTGTGTCTCATGGGATAGTAATCTCAAAATAAAATTGTCCTAAATCATTAGATGATAAGGACCGTATGAAAAAGGTACCATATGCTTCTGCAATTGGTTCAATAATGTATGCAATGATATGTACTCGACCTGATGTTTTGTATGCTTTGAGCATGACGAGCCGATACCAGTATAATCCAGGTGAAGGTCACTCGACGGCAGTCAAGAATATTCTTAAGTACCTCAAGAGAACTAAATATTCATTCTTGGTATATGGAGGAGATGAGAAGCTAGTTGTAAGAGGTTACACTGATGCTAGTTTCCAAATAGACAGAGATGATACTGTGTTTTGTCTAAATGGAGGTGCTGTAAGTTGGAAGAGTTCAAAGCAAGAGACAATAGCTGATTCTACAATGGAAGCTGAGTATATTGTTGTCAGTGAAGCGGCCAAAGAGGCTGTTTGGCTTCGGAAATTTATTGAGGGACTTGGAGTAGTTCCATCGATCGCAGATCCAATTGATCTTTATTGCGATAATAATGGAGCAATTGCGCAGGCTAAAGAACCAAGGTCCCATTCCTGAGCAAAGCATATACTTAGACGATATAATCTACTTCGAGAGATTACAAGGAGGGGAGATATACATATATGTAAAGTGCATACTAATGATAACGTTGCAGACCCACTGACTAAGGCTTTGTCGCAGCAGAAGCACGAAGGTCACACTAGTTCCATGGGTATTAGATACATGGGTGATTGGCTCTAGTGCAAGTGGGAGATTGTTAGTGCTTGTGCCCTAGAGACAATACTATAATATTCTTAGGGAAAACATTTTGATTATTAATAAATATGTTCTATGGATTTTCTTTCAATTATTTATTATGTCTTTATTAACCGCGATATAAATATTAGAATAATAAATGTCCTTGGAATATAAGCATGAATTCTATATCTCTAAGTATGTGACTTAGAAATGAGATTATATGAGTAGTGTTTATAATCCTAAAAGATCCCTAGTCGAGTATTATTATTTGAGGACAATAATAATGCATTAAGACTAGTATGTTTGTTGACTGATGACCACATCTCATTGGTCATAAGTATGGTGATACTAAAGTGAAAGACATAAGTGCATGTTAGCAAAACATGGCACTGGATAGACCCACCATGTGAATTCTTCATGGTAAATGTTATCAAGTGTCGTAAGCAATTCTCACAATGATAATGGTGTAATGATCCTTAGACTTGAAATCATTATATTTCTATATGATGTATTACTAGATGCCGCTCATTGTTTATAATTTTATTATGAGATATTAAAATTATTGCCAACGTAATAATAACCTAAAGGGTCACACACAAAGAACGTTTTAAACGGAGCATTAATTAAATTTCGAATTTAATTGAATGATTATTATATTGAATTATTGGATTAATTAAGTAGGACTTGATTAATTATATAATAATTCGAATATAATAAATAATACTACTAATAATCAGATTGGGTTTTGGAAGCCCAATCAGATTAGGTATAGGCCCAAAATTCTCTCCATATAAATACATTAAGATGTATTATTTTAGGGTTAAGAAATTGAAAAAAAAAACGTTTTTTTAAAAAACACTAGCTGCTCTAAATCAAAGAGAGGCTAGAGAGAGAGAGAGAGAGAGAGAGAGAGAGAGAGAGAGAGAGAGAGAGAGAGAGAGAGAGAGAGAGAGAGAGAGAGAGAGTTCCTAGGGCAGTTCTTGGCTAGTACCAACTCCGGTGATCGTTGGACGATCGGGCGTTCGTGTGGACTGATTAGAGACGTGTATTGCAAGGCGGGACACGTGGTGATCATATCAAATGACCTCCATTAGTCAGCCATTCGTAAAGCTTCAAAAGTTAAACGATTATATTCACGAATTAAATATCATTTTTCGCATGAATCCTGCGGAGGGTTTCGTTAATTTTTCTGTTTTACGCGTTTTTCCGTTGCGTTTTCATTACCGAAACCCTTCACTATCTTCACGAAAAACAACATTAGGGCACAGGTAGTAAAACATCAAGTGAATAAATTTACCAGAGTAGACAACTTCCCTATTTTCAGTAACTTGACTACCGATTGAATCAATTAGCATACTAGCAATATTAACATTATAGCCATAGATCAGAGAATACCCTATGTTCTATGTAGCCTGAGTTAGAGCGTCAAAATTTGAGCTCTTGTTCATGAAGCATTTGCCAATGGAATCAAAGTAAAAGTTCCATTCTTGACGAAGCTTAGTCCGCACCAGTTTTCCCATCAGAGTCATATCACCATGATACCCAATTAAGGTGAAAAACTCCCGAAGTATGTTCTCAGAAAAGAATGGGGTAAATGAGGTGGGACTGCCCAAGTGCAGTGCGTGTTGGACAACAGCCGGAGTGACTTCATATACATCATTTCTGAAAGAGAAGGTAAGAAGTGGTTGGGTATTTGAAGTACCTGGAGTGTAGTGAGCTGTATTCCAAATCTGCATTACCGCCTTTGCAGATAAGAACTTGGGCTCAGTTAGAGCATACCCAATCGGACTTGTAGCCAGAAAATCCTGAATCAAGTGAAATTCAGATGGTGTATTCGTCTTGTCAAGAATCGCAGAGTAGTTGTTGGTGACAAAGAGAACTCCATTATGAGTCAGATTCTTGTTTGTAGGAGATGGAAAGTGAGTTGCTGCCATTGTTGAGAGAAAGAAAATACAGAGAGAATAATATTGATACTCAACAAGGATTAGTGAATAAGAAATTGTAAGATAAAAAATATCTTTTGAGTATAATTAGCAACACAATTTCTCCGAAAAACAAGACTAATGATGAATATTGGACAGATATCGTGCAAAAATGGGTATGCACGATTTCTGAGGACGCGTGATTAAAGCGCTATACACAACGGTTGTATATAACAGCGCGTTAATAGCACGCGTGGGGACACCTGGAAGCAAGACATACACTCAAAATATCCTGCAATCAGCTATTTTAGATAAGAAAAATCAATAGTAGAATTATTGATTTTAAAATCTCTAGGAAAAAAAAAATAAAGTGCGAAGTAGTCCAACAGTCAGAAGAATAATGACTGTCTTGGTACTCCACATTTTACTTTTCCCATAGCTTCGAGCCTGGCATCATATTAGACCTTTCAGTTGCCCTGTTGTATACTATAAAAGCCTGAGCATTGTGACAACAGTCAATATATATCTTCGAAAAAAATAATAATACCACACATCAAATGGCAGGAATCTTTGAATTCATGGTTGTCGAAGATTTCTTGAATATGAACTGGGGACAACAAGCAAACTATTTGATTGATGAGTTGCTTGTTTTAACATTTTTGAATGATGAAGGTCTCATCGCCGACGATGAGATTGCTGAAGGTCCTATCTCCAATCCTCATATTCACATCATCCGTCCTGGGCCATATGATGCGCCCATCCTCGCGGATGATCTAGCTACGGAGACCTGTCTGTTACTCCTCCGAAAGAGCTACTTGGAGGGTTCTGAGGATGAAATTTTCTTGGAATCCTGCAAGCTGCAAGCAGGAAGGAGAAAACGAGACGATGATGATGATTCAATATCAGGAGGATTTCAAACCCTTGACATTGCATATGGTATTATGACCATTTGAACAGACAAGTTGTTGACATCAGAGACAAGAGCATACAATAGCTTCTGGCTCTAGCTCTTCTGCCTCTGATGTAGCATTTAGGTACTTGTCCTGGTTAGTAAGGCATCTCTCTGTAAACATAGTGAGTAGGATTCAAGAGAGAGATTAGCTAGACAAATGTATGAGATTGTATGAATGTAAAGTTTGTTTGAATCAATTAATGAAAAAAAATTCATTGTTTGGCTTTACATTTTACCGCAATTATTTTAATGAATGCTTAAACAAGAACCAATCATCAGAACTACAATCATCAGTATCTCACATGAATTGCAAAGTGAAAGAGATGATATAACTTTAAACAATAAAACAACATACTCATCAGTACCAATTATCATTTGTGACCATCAGTACTTAGCATCATTCCTTCCCATCAGTACTGGTATCAGTTCCAACCATCAGTAGAAATAATCAGTATCAAGTATCAGATGTTACTCACTAGTAATCATTCCAATTTCATTCACAAGTTTAGTAAAGACTGCCTCTGCCAGAGGCTTAGTGAATATATCAGCCAGTTGTTGATCTGTGGGAACAAAATGAAGTTCAATCGTTCCTTCCATCACATGTTCACGAATAAAGTGATACCTGATACTGATATGCTTGGTCAGCGAGTGTTGGACTGGATTTCCTGTCATTGCAATAGCACTTTGATTATCACAATAAATAGGAATTTTAGAAAAGTGCAAACCGTAATCCAGCAGTTGATTCTTCATCCATAATATCTGAGCACAGCAGCTTCCTGCAGCTATGTACTCAGCTTCTGCAGTCGAAGTAGAAATTGACTTCTGCTTCTTGCTGAACCATCAAACCAGTCGACCACCTAAAAATTGACAACTACCAGAAGTGCTTTTCCTGTCAATCTTACAACCAGCAAAATCAGCATCAGAGTATCCTATCAGTGTGAAGTCTGATGCTCTGGGATACCACAAACCCAGATTTGGTGTCCCTTTAAGATATCAAAATATCCTCTTTACAGCTATCAGATGCGGTTCTCGTGGTTGGGACTGAAATCTTGCACAGAGACAAGTTGCGAACATAATATATGGCCTCCTGGCAGTAAGATAGAGGAGAGAACCAATCATTCCTCTATAGCTTGTGATATCCACTTCAATTCCTTCCTTAGAGTCAAGTTTGGTGGCAATAGCCATGGGAGTACTGGCAGGAGCACTGTCTTGCATGTTGAATTTCTTAAGCAAGTTTCTGGTGTACTTGGACTGATTGATAAAAATCCCTTCATCAGTTTGTTTTACTTGCAACCCCAGAAAATAGCTCATTTCTCCCATCATGCTCATCTGATATCTTGACTGCATCAACTTAGCAAACTTCTGACACATTGTAGCATTAGTAGATCCAAAGATTATGTCATCTACATATATCTAGACTAAGAGCAAGTCTTTGCCTCTTTGGATATAAAACAGAGTTTTATCAATGGTGCCTCGTGTGAATCCACTATCAAGAAGAAACTGAGTAAGCGTTTCATACCAGGCCCGTGGTGTTTGCTTGAGTCCATACAGAGCTTTATCCAGTCTATACACATGATCTGGATATTTGGGATCAACAAAACCTGGAGGTTGCTCAACATAAAATTCTTCCTCCAGTTCTCCATTTAAGAAGGCACTCTTAACATCCATCTGAAAGACCTTAAATTTCATATGTGTAGCATATGCTAGGAATATTCTGATGGCCTCCAATCTGGAAACTGGAGCAAATGTTTCGTCGTAATCTATGCCTTCTTGCTGAGAATACCCTTTTGCTACAAGTCTGGCCTTGCTCCTTGTGATTACTCCATCAGAATCAGTTTTGTTTCTGAACACCCATTTAGTTCCCACAATAGATCTATTTTTGGGTCTTGGAACCAGTTTCCAGACTTCATTTCTTTCAAACTCGTTGAGTTCCTCTTGCATTGCTGTTACCCAATCAGCATCTTTCAAAGCATCTTCAATTTTCTTTGGTTCTTCCTGTGAAAGAAAGTTATGAAACAGACACTCATTCTGAGTAGTATTTCTTGTTTGAACACTAGCATCAGGATCTCCAATAATGAGATCAGGAGGATGCGCTTGTGTCCATCTTCTTGCTGAAGGTAACTGAGTTCTTGAACATGATGCTCCCCTGCATCAATGTCTTCCTCAAAAGAACTTTCTTGAGTTGTATGAGAAGCTCCCACTGAATCGGTGTCCTGATAAGATTCACTGGAATTGGAGTTTCTCTGATGGATATCGCCTGATGTACTATCAGTACTTGCATCAGTGCTGTTATCAGTGCTTCCATCACTATCTGTGGAAGAGTTGTTCTCAAGAGATTCATTTGTAGTATTATCAGTAGTATTTATGATATCATTAGGCTCCCCCTCAATATCATCACTACTGATTTCAGCTTCTAGTTCATCCCCAAATATCAATTCGTCATGAGTATCTTCATTTATTCCAGTAATTTTCCTGTCATCAAATGATACATTTACTGAGTCATTCACAATCTTAGTTCTCAGATTATATACCTTGAAAGCTTTTGTCGAATCAGGATATCCAATAAAAATTCCTTCATCTGCTTTTGTCTCAAACTTTCTAAGCTGTTCTGGATGTGTCCGCAAAATGAAGCATTTACACCCAAACACGTGCAAGTGCTTTAAGCTTGGTTTCTTTTCCTTTATCATCTGATATGGAGTCTTGCCATGTCTTGTGATCAGAGTACAGTTCTGAGAATAATGCAGTGTTGACAGCTTCTGCCCAAAAGTAAGTTGGCAGCTTTGCTTCTTCCAGTATTGTTCTTCCAGCTTCAATTAGAGTTCTGTTTTTCCTCTCAACTACTCCATTCTGTTGAGGAGTACCAGGAGCAGAGAATTGCTGCACAATTCCTTTTGATTTACAGAATTCTTCCATTGTTGAGTTTTCTTCTTCTTCTTCTTCTGTCATCTTGCCTTTACCCTTGCTAACATCACTCCTACAACTAGCTCGACTAGTTGTGGCTCTTGCAGCTTCTTCATTGTCATCTTCCAGTTGGTTCACAGATGCAATCAATGCAATAGATCCACCTTTCTTTTGCACCTTCTCAATTTCTTCATCTTGCTCCATTTCCAGATCATATGTCTTTAAAGTTCCATAAAGCCTTTCAAGAGTATAGTCTTTGTACTCTTGAGTGTTTCTCAGAGAAACAGTCATAGGCTTCCACTCTTTTGGAAGAGCTCTAAGAAATTTGAGGTTTGAATCCTTGGTTTGGTAGACCCTCCCATACAACTTTAATCCATTCAAAAGCTTTTGAAACCTACTGAATGTATCATTTAGGTTTTCACCAGCTTTAAAATGAAAGTGCTCATATTGTTGTATGAGGAGTTGCATTTTATTCTCCCTTACTTGCTCAGTTCCTTCACAGAGTGTTCTAACAGTGTCCCATACTTCTTTAGCAGTTGTACAGTTGATAACATTGTCGAACATCTCTTTCTTCAAGCCATTGAACAAAATGTTCAATGTTCTTTTATCTTTATGAACTTCTGCAACATCTTCAACAGTCCATTCTGAGACAGGCTTTGAAATTTACACATCTTCAGCATCATCTGGCAGTCCAACTCTAGATGCAAACTTCATGGGAACGTGTGGACCTTTCTCAATGCAGTCTACATATCTCTCATCCATAGACATGAGATGTAGATGCATTTTTACTTTCCAGTGAAAGTAATTGTCCTTATCTAGAACTGGTATCTTTACACCTGCATCCTTCTTAACCATAGTTTCTGTTTTGGCCTTGATATTTAAACTCCTTGTATGTTAGAAGCTTGCTCTGATACCAATTGTTAATCCCAAATGACCTAACAGAATTGTAGAAGGGGGTTGAATACAATTCTAGATATTTTTAAACTTAAAACAACTTTTAAATAACTTGACAGAGAAAATAAAAACACACAAGCAAATATAAAATTTCAGTTGGATGTTTTGAGGATCCAACTGAGATGTTTTTATTGTGGGAATAATCTGTGTTACAAACGTAGCACAGCTGCTCAGTTACAAATGTAGAGTGAGAGTGCTCTTCAAAGAAAGCTAATACAAAATTATTCTATCTCACTCTGTTACATAAAATGAACTGCTACACTTGGTTATATATCCCAAGTTTACAATGCTATTTTTGGCTATACTAAAAAGTACTAAAGGTAACCGCCAACAGCTTGCTTTTCATTCCTTTTGTCCAATGGTCCTTGGAGATCTTGTCTTTTGTCTTCATGCTTATTATGATCCCACTCAAGAACTTAATTGGTAATTGGAATGTTTCCTCATTCCCAGTGACCATTTTAATGGCTCCCAATGCAAAGTACACTTCTACATCACCTTTTGATCTATCAGAAAACTGTCACTATCACTTTGTCAACTGTTCAGAAAAGTGATAGTAATTCGTTGATAGTAGTGAGATGTATTCCGTTGATGGCTTTATTCCTCAATCCGTTGATGGTACATTCTTCAATCCGTTGATAGTGTAATCTCCATTCTGTTGACATGTCTTCACTTAGGCAAAATTACAAGGCACATTATATTTACAATTAACCAACCTATTTTGCCTATCTAGTACTTAGTCAACATGACTTAGAAAACCTATCCAATACCTACAACAATTGCCTATCAACTAGTGAAGTATTGTACGGTGCAATTGCTACATTACTCATTCTGTTGATGAGACTCATTCCGTTGATGAGCTACCTGTCAACGGATGCTGCAAAGCATACCATTCCGTTGACAGCTACAAAATTGACTTAACACAAAATCTACTAAGTGTTTTTATAATTATCATCAAGAACAACATATTCCTAACAATACCATATTGAAAAACCAGAGAATATTCAGAAAAACACAAAAAAAAAAAGATAAAATAAATATACCAAAGATTTTATCAAAATAATATTAAAACTAAATTAGATGACGTAAGATCTCTAGTAGCCTAGTAGGGAGGTGAAGAGATTAATTCGTCTGAATCACAATTGATACGTCATACATGCATCCATTATCTTACTTTGATAATACGACTAATGTCATAAAAATCTCTTCTTTGTAGTGCAACAAAACTTTAGCCTCAGTTCCTTATCTTCCTTTAAACAAAAACAATCAAAACCAAGAGTAAGTGAGCAAAAGTTCAGGTATGAGAATGTAAATATTTTAAAAGCAAACACAAATATGAGTTGGATGAAACAAAGAGCAAAAACTTAAATTTGTTTATATAATCGTCTGAATTATTAATAAAAGAAAGTTGACATATTATTGATTTTTATAATTTCTTTATATAAATCATTATAGAACGTAATTAAGTTTATAATTATAGGATGATAGATATAGTCAATTAATTGTAGAATTTGAATATATTTACAATTTCTAGAATACTTGTCTTTTATAAGTACTACATTTTCTACAAATTAGGAACTAAAAAGGGAAATTTCAATTTTTAAAATTTAAAATAGAGGCGAGCTACAAAAATAGATTAAACTGTATATTTACTTCCTCCATTAGTAAAGATTTTAGGGCAAGAATATTAAAATTGTATATTTAGTTTCTTCTGTTAATAAAGATTTAAAAGGCAATTGAGAATTTTTCTAATCTTTGCTATTATTAATTCAAAATTTTGAGAAAATTAGTCGTCTTCTCACTTATATAAGTAGATTTATAATTTTTAGAATACTTGTATTTTATAAGTACTACCGTTTTTACACATTAAGAATAAAAAAGGAAAATTTCACTTTTTAATATTTAAGATTGAGGTGCTCCCAAAAATAGATTAAATTGTATATTTACTTTCCTCCATTAGTGAAGATTTTAAAGACAATAATATTAAAATTGTATATTTAATTTCTTTCGTTAGTAAAGTTTTAAAGGCAAATTGTATATTTAGTTTTCTCTGTTAGTATAGATTTAAACGGCAATTGAGACTTTTTCTAATTTTTGGTATTATTAATTCAAAAATTTGAGAAAATAAGAAAAGTAAATCGAACAAATAAGAAAATTTTGAAAAAATAAGAAAAGTAAATTTGAGAAATAAGAAAACTAATATTAATATTATTAATATTAATAATATTAATATTAGTTTTGACAGAGAAAAATGGGAGCCACCGCCTCGTTGAACATGTTTCCTTCCGATAAGTCGTTTTCTTGTTCCCCAAATTTAACATCAACATCCTTTTAACAAATTCTAATATCTATTAATTTATTTTATTATATTATAAAATCTAATTTATATATTCCAAAGATCAGAAAAATATTCATAAATCATAGCAATCCGAGAGACCTCGTCGTATTCTTATTAGTTCCACTTGCAAAATTAATAAACTCAATTTTAATCGGCTTGTAAAATTAATTAAACAAATTTGAAATTTATGTTTCAAATAAGATATGTACAACCTTTAGCATAAGTCTAAACAATAGCATAGAATTACCTTGATCATGTTTCTTATGATCCACAACTCAAATCACGTGTTTGATTTTATTTGTTCACTAATAAGTCCACAGGAACTATCCATGAGCTTAGCTGAAAAAAGAATAAAAAAAATTAATACGACTTCAATCCTTGAAGATGAGCCGAGCCCGAGCCCATTGTCGGTTTCATCCTACATAACCAAATACTAAACTATCCTTCCGTCCCATTATACATGTCTCTTTTGAAAAAAAAATTGTCCCATTTTACATGTTCCTCACTTCTTTCAATACAAATTTAAGGATAGTTTTACAAAACTATCCCTACATTTATTGTTTGGTAGATTTGACTTTTTCCAAACTTAACACTGTTCCCTTTTTTTCAATGTATTTATTAAGGGTATTAGTTGGAAAACTTTATCCAACCAACTTTTTTCTTAATATGTGTTATTTTTTTCAAAAGAGACATGTAAAATCAAATTATTAAAATATTAACAAATCTAGAACCCTATTTCATCTAATACTAAATAAACGTTTATGATAAAAAGACGCGCATAAAATTTCATGGTGTGCATATATAGGAATTTTATGTATCTGGAAGGTGTGGTATTACCTAGCTTGGTGCATCACGTGCATATATTGTTTGAATCTGCATGATCAAGCAACCTTGTTAGTTTTGAATTTATATAATTAACCGAAAATAATCACGTACATAGCAAGGGTCATCAAACAAAAACTCAAGAGAAGACATCACGAAGAGAAAAAATCAAAATAGTTTGTAGAGCAAAATTAGAAGAACAAAAAAATTAGCACAACAAAAGCGAATAGAAGAAGTCGGAAGAGAGAATTTGCAGAAGGAAGAATTTATATAATACATAAATCGATTTAAAAAAGTTAACGTTCTCTGAAATAGTAAATAAATTAAATTTGTAGAAGAAGTTTAGGACAATATGAATATAATATATTCAATGTTCTTAATTAGAAGATAGTAGAAAGGAAAATATTATATTTTAATATTTAATATTTTTTAAAATTTTAAACATTGACTTTCAGGAGAATATTAAGATAATATATTTAGTTTGCTATGTTAGTAAGTATATTTATAAATAAAAAATTTAGAAAAATATTAAAATTGTATATTTAGTTTCCTCTATTTGTAAAGGAGATATTTTCTAATAAAAAATTTAAGTGAATATTAAAATATTATATTTATTTTCCTCCGTTAGTAAAGATTTTAAAAGGACTTGTCTTTTATAATAGGAGTTATAAAAATAAATATTAAAAGGTTTCAATTTTTTTCCTCTAAAAAATAGGACATAAATAAGGAAGTTTTGATTTTAAATATTTAAAATAGAAGAGCTCTAGAAAAATAGATAAATATGAATGGAGCGATTCTATATTTATTATATCAAATATTAGTATATTAATCACTTTATTTTTCTAAAATTTTATATTGCTACTTCTATTTAAAAATATATAATACATAAATATTAAATTCTAGCATATAATATGCTCCTCCTAATGAATCGCTCTCTCGTTAAACATGTTTCCTTCCACCGACCCGCTTTCTCATTGTTACCAAATTGAACATTAAACAAACTAATTACTTAATCAATTACATCATCTATTAATCAATTTTATTATTAATTATATCATAAAATTTAATTCAAATCTTTTTCAAAATTTTAACCTATATTTTTTAAAATATAGGTACTCGAGAAAAGAAATGAAAAGAAAATAAGGCTCCTTTATTTTATTTTATTATATAGAAACTTGCATTTTCTGTAAGTTTTATCTTCTACATAATTAGAAGGTAAAAATTTAAAAAAAATGTTTTTAATATGAGATAAATTAAACATGGGATTTTTTACAAAAAAAACATGAGAACATAATTTCTAGTAATTGTTTTAGGAGAATGTAAAGATGATAATATGATTTCAAGATAAATTCTAGAACTTCAAGAAAAAATATATAAGAATATTAAAATGGTAACTTTAAGTTCAAAAGAAAGTTTAAGAAAATATCAACATGGTAATTTGACTTAAAGATAAATTTTAGGAAAATATTAAGATAATAATTTGACTTAGAAGAAAGTTTAAAAGAATATAAGTTAATTAATATTTCCATTACTAAAGATTTAAAAGTCAATTTAGATATTTTCTACTCAAATCGTCTGCACGTCACAAATCGTCTTCTTTATTATTTTTCTCGATTAAAAGATATTAAATAAAAATTAGTAAATAAATTTGACCTGTGAAGTAAGTTTAGAAGAATATTAATATAGTATACTTAGTTTCCTCCATTTGAAGTTTTTTTTTTGACAGTCAAGTAAACCATTTTTAACATAACATGACATATTTAACTTCCTTTCTTGAAAGATAGTATTAAAGAAATGAATAATTATCAAATTCATCACTCATTTGGTTCAAATGTATCAAATTAGTCACTCATTTAAAAAATGACTCAATTATGTAACTAATTTGAAAATTATATTTATAGAAGTATAGATCGAAGCGATTTAAGAGGCGTCACATCACCGCCCTCGTCTTCTCCTTTATATAAGTATATTGATTGTATCAATAGAGAACGTTTATGATAATATTAACATACTATATTTAGTTTCCTCCGTTAGAAAATAGTAAAAAGGAAATTGAGAATTTATCTAATATTATAAAGGCAAACATATTAAAATTGTATATTTACTTTCCTCCATTAGTAAAAATTTAAAAGGCAATTAAGATATTTTCTAATAAAATAATTTATGAGACTATTAAAATTATAAATTTAGTTTCATCGATTAGTAAAGATTTCAAAGGCAAGAATATTAGAATTGTATATGTAGTTTCCTCCATTAATAAAGATCTTGAAGGCAAGAATATTATAATTGTATATTTAGTTTCCTCCATTAGTAAAGATTTTAAAGTCAATTGAGATAATTTTCGAATCTTTAACATTAATTATTCAAAAAATTGAGAAAATTAGAAAAATAGATCGAAGCGATTTGAGAGGCGCCACATCACCGCCCTCGTATTCTCCTTTATATAAGTACTAGTCGACTAAGCTGCGCTTCACAACGGCCTTATAATATTGTTTTTCAAAATTTTTAAAAACATACTATTAATTAAGAAAAACTCAAGAAAAATAATTACAAACATAAATTTCTATTTATATATCAATACCTTTACTTTTACAGATTAACAAAAGTTTCTTCTATGATGGAGCCTAAGTTTCAATTCACCCACTAAGAAATTATAATTATCACGTTGAAACAAACATTGTTTCTCAATTAAAAAACGATATTTATTATTTACAAAATCACAATACAATTATTAATTAATAGTATATGATACGTTAAAACATGTAAGACAAAACTCAGTTAATATTAATAAGTCCTAAGTATGATTTAAGTTAGCTGGAAATAAGTAATATTTGGTTAATTAAATTCTAAATAGGATTGTTTTTTTGTATATTAATTATCTTCCCTAAAAATTCGAATTTAATAAAAAAATCCAGATTTATTGAATTATATTAAGGAGTTCTAAAAAAATAGATAAATATTTTTAAGACGATTTAGGAGCGCTCGAGTATTTCCTTCATATAAAGAGAATCTTCTTTTGTATATAGTTGACTGAGTCGCGCTTTGCGGCTACTTTATAGTATATTTTTTTGAACTTCCAAATAAGGATTATTTAAGAAAAATAGAGTAAAAATATATGTATACTATCATATAAATTAGTAAACACAATATTTTACAAATTGAATATACATATACAATAAACTAAACTATTTATATATTATTTATATCGATTTTGTGTCACATTTTTTTAGGCCCACTCCCGTTATAATAAATAAATATTGATAAAAATCTATACTATATTATTAAAGACGAAACATTAAAAGTTTTGGTCGGTCGGTAATTGGATCGGACCTATCTATAATTTGGGTCGGGCCTATATATAGCCAATTTATTTATAACCAATTGTTTTTTTCAGCTAAAATACATTACCTATTTTATCTATTTTTCTAACTAAAACAACTCATTTTATAAAAATAAAATAGGTAACATATATAAATGGTAATATTATTACATATTTATAACTGATTACCTTTTTCAGCTAAAACACATTATATGTTTTACATTTTTTAACTAAAATAACTCATGTTATAAACATAACACATGCAAAATAAATATGTAATTGTAATATTATTATATATAATTATTAATAAATAATCATTTACCCTTTTCAGCTAAACACATAACCTTTTTTATTTTTTCTAACTTAAACAACTAATTTTTCTAAAAGTAACACGAGCAACATATATATAGAAAGATAATATGATTTTCTATTTTCTAATTTAAACAACTAATTTTCTAAAAGTAACACGAGCAATATATATATATATATAAATGTAATATAATTTTATATAATTATTAATAAGTAACTAACTGTCTTTTTAAGGACATTGTCGGTTTTATATTTTTTTGATTGAAACAACTCATATTCGAATTAAAAAAAACACGGTTAAAATATAGAAATAATGAAAATATTATTATATTAAACTTATAAAATCCATGTTTACTATAATTTTTTATAATATTCAATTTAAATAAGATAATTAATAAAAAATAAAAGTAATATCATATGTTAAAAGAAACTCGGCACATTATGGGGCACGTATTTTGTTATTTGCAATTTAGTCACTCTTAGATTTTTTAAGAGCAAATAAATTAGAACTGTTGGATCTATTATTTAAAAATATTTTTCTATTTTAATATCTAAAATACTACTAAAGATTATGTCAACAATTTATTAAATTAAAATACTTATATTGTTAGATATATAAATCGAATTTATTATATACACATATAAATATATATTAAAATTTCATCAAAAAAGATATAATTACAAAAATTTAAATAAAAATAATAAAATCTTAAAGAAAACCGTATATAAGCTAGTACTAATAATATGCAATAATAAACTAAATTAATACATACATTCACATTGTGATGACACATATAAAAGGTCCATCTTAGAAATCTTATGAAGTGGTAGTTAAAATTTCAAATACTTTTTTATTTCAAATATGTTAAAAAAAGTTTTAATTTTATGTCTTTTTCTATAAATTTGAAATATCCTCCTATATAAATTCGAATTCTCATTCCTTATAAATCCGAATGTCTTTTCAACTTCAAATATGTTAAAGAAAGTTCAATTTCAATATTGCTTTCCCATTTTGAATTTTTTACTATTCCTTTCTATTTTTAAATATGTTAAAAGAAAACTTGTACTTAAATGCGTCAATAATATTTTTCTATTAGAACTTTCTGTAATATTGATATGGACAGAAAAGTAATTATAGAAATATAATTACTTATTCATTGGAAAGGCCCAATATTCTAGGCCCAAAACTCTGATTATTTATTAATTTCGTAATTAGTAAATAGGGAAAATATACAGCTCATGAAAAGAGTCCAAAATATGGTAAACTCATCAAAGAAGGATCCAGAATCCCAATCAACGAGTCATAGCCTTTATCAACAAGGAAAAGACTTATTGAGCAAGAAATACAACGTTGATCCATTATCAAAAAGGAGACTTACTAGCTAAGACTCCTAAACCTACCATAAATACGAGGCTCCAGACGCCTATATAAAGGACCTGATCCTACAATCAAAACTACGTCTTTGGCTTGATTCTCAACACTGATTGAGATACGTAGGCATCTTGTGAGGACCGATTTAGTCTCGAAACGCAAGAACATCCATTAAAGCTCGAAGCTCTCTTAAATTCCAACAATTAATTTACAAGCACGTTTTTTAATCCATAACATTTGGCACCGTCTGTGGGAAGACAACATCAACCATGGCAAACACACGAAGAACAACTCGAGATACTCAAACTTCTGAGGAGCTTCATATCACCTCGGAGGCTGATACTCATGAAAATCAACCACCGCCAACTACTGGCATTCAAGGGGCGAATATCCCCCTCGCCACTACTCAAGGACCAGAGATCCCAATTTCGGTTGAAGGGACGAATCCCCTGCAGATGGTCATTCATGGATCTAATCCACAAGAGATCGCTCACCAGCAACCAATCACGACCTCCCCATTGCTCATGAATGCACCAAGTGGTCTCCAACTCCATACTACTGATCTCCCCCAATATGCAAATTAGACTTTGGGGATGCCAAGCTATGGCATGCCCCCTCGACCCATGGTGGGCGGTAGTGGTCTCAATCCCACTTACGATGAGGCATATGTCCCCCCTTATATACAAGGTCTGGGACCCCAGAATCTAAAAACTCAAACTCGAAGGACCCCTTTGATTCGAGATTACTCGGGACCCTATACCGAGGATGAGAATGACTCAACTGGAGAAGAAAGGGATGTTGCCCCAAGGAGAAGACGTTCTTCTCAAACAAATCGGGAACAATCCCAAACTACTAAGGAAAATATTGCGGCCTATGAGGCTGAGGCTGCAAGGCTCAAAAAACTATTGGCCGAAGAGGAAGCGACAAGAACTCAACGAGTCCCTGTGATTAACTTGGACCCAACACCAAGAAGAACCAAGAGGGCTGAATCCCCAAGGGGTGACCCTAGTATTTTGTTGCCCCTAGGAGATCCTAATGATCCTACACCACCATTCACTCAAGACATCATGAAAGCTACCATATCCAGGAAGTTTAAGATGCCAACGATCAAAGCTTATGATGGAACGGGGGATCCCGCAAATCACATAAGAACCTTCTCCAATGCACTGTTGTTGCAGCCAACCAATGATGCGGTCAAGTGTAGGGCGTTTCCGCAAACCTTGGCAGGCATGACCCAACGTTGGTATAGCCGTCTTCCTCCCAACTCTATTGGGTCTTTCAAGGAATTAAGCAAAGCTTTCATCAATCAATTCGTTAGTAAAAGAGTGCATGAGAAAAGTTCTGCATCACTCATGGGAATCCAGCAAGGAAAGAATGAAGCCCTAAGGGATTATATCAACCGATTCACTCGGGAGGCGCTGAAAGTCCCGGACTTAGAGGACAAAGTGGCTATAATAGCCCTGCATCAAGGAACTACTGATGATCACTTCAAAAGATCATTGGCAAAACATCCACCCGAGAGCATGCTGAAGCTCTAAGATAGAGCCGAAAAGTACATCAAGGCTGAAGAAAGTATGAGAAAGCATGAACCCACTACTGGTGGTAGTGGAAATCCAAAGAAGAGAAAGGAAACACTAGAGTATGACGTCAAGGAAAAGTTTCCCAGAACGTCAAAAAGTTCTGATTCTCCACCTAAGAGAAACAATTTTGGACCAAAGTTTACAGAGTATGCAAGATTGAATACTCCCAGGAGTCAAATTCTGATGGAGATAGCAAAGGAAGAGGATCTCAAATGGCCGAAGCCAATGAGGGCTGACATGTCCAAACGGAACCAAAACCAATTTTATCGGTTCCACAAAGAAGTTGGTCACGACACCGACGATTGTAGCCAACTGAAAGATGAGATTGAATTTCTGATACGGAGAGGAAAGCTCAATAAATTCACCAAGGATGGAAATTAAGGGAGTCAGAGAGGGACAACGATCAAGATCGAAATCCCAAGCCCCGAGGGCCGGTAATCAACATGATATTCGGAGGACCAACTGCTGCTGGGTCCTCCCGAAACTCAAGAAAGGCTTATGCTCGAGAAGTAATGACTGTGGTCGGAGAAGCACCAAAGCGTGCCCGAACAGAAGTATCAATAGGCTTTGATGATTTAGACCTAGAGGGAGTGAAGTTTCCCCACGATGATCCCCTAGTCATCGTGCCTGTGATAGGAAATTCTGAAACAAAGAGAGTTTTGGTCGACAATGGAGCTTCAGTGGACATCTTGTTCCATGATGCTTTTATCAAGATGGGCTATACTGACTCTCAGTTGACACCCTCAAATATGCCCATATATGGATTCAATGGAGTGGAGTCAAAGGTGGAAGGCACTATCCAACTCCCAATGACAATGGGGCAAGGTTCGAATACGTCTACTCAGATGTTGAACTTCATCGTTATAAAGGCAACTTCGACCTACAATGCAATCCTGGGAAGGATGGGTCTTCATGCGTTCAAGGCTGTTGCCTCATCTTATCATCTGAAAATCAAGTTCCCAACGAGGAACGGAATTGGTGAAGAACGGGGAGACCAAAAGATGGCTAGAAGTTGTTACGTAGCCGCGTTAAGGCATGATGGAATCGGGGGGCAGGTTCTCCCCATTGAAGACATGGATTCTAGTGATAATGAGGACCGAAGAGGGAAACCAGCTGAGGATTTAATCCCAATTCCCTTAGTCCCTGGTGAACCGGAGAAGGTGACTTATGTTGGAGCACTATTGCCTGAACCGTTGAAAAGCAAGCTCGTATCTTTTCTTCAAGAGAACAATGACGTTTTTGCTTGGACAGAGGATGACATGCCAGGGATTGATCCCCAATTGATAACTCACAAATTGAATGTGGATCCTGAAAGGAAGACGGTGAAGCAGAAGAAGAAAAATTTTGCTCCAGAAAGACAAGAAGCCATTAAAAAAGAAGTAGAAAAGCTTCTAGAGGCCGGGTTCATTGAAGAGATACAATTCCCAGAATGGTTAGCTAACCCGGTGATGGTAAAAAAAGCCAATGGAAAATGGAGAATGTGTGTAGACTTCACCGATTTGAACGATGCACGTCCTAAGGATTGTTTTCCCTTACCAAGGATTGATGCCCAAATAGATGCCACAGTTGGGCACAAGATGCCAAGTTTCATGGATGGCTTCAGTGGATACAACCAAATCAAAATGCATAAAGATGACATCTCCAAGGTATCATTTGTCACTGACTTTGGTGTTTTCTGTTATCTAGTCATGGCATTTGGACTTAAGAATGCAGGGGCAACATACTAAAGATTGGTGAACAAAATTTTTGGACATCTGATTGGAAAAACCATGGAGGTCTATGTGGATGACATGTTGGTTAAAATCCTCGATAAGGCCGATCATATAAACCATCTTCGGGAAGCGTTTGAAGTGCTGAGGCACCACAAGATGATGTTGAATCCAACTAAGTGTGCCTTTGGTGTAGGCTCGGGAAAGTTTTTAGGCCTGATGGTTTCCAAGAGAGGAATCGAGGCCAATCCTGATAAAATCAAAGAAATTCTAGACATGGAACCACCACGGACTGTCAAGGATGTCCAGAAATTAACGGGAAGAGTGGCAGCATTGGGAAGATTCATCTCCAAGTCAGGAGAAAAGTGTTTACCTTTATTCAAAGCACTCAAGAATGTGAAAAACTTTGAATGGACAACTGAAAGCCAAGAGGCCTTTGAGGCCCTGAAGAAATACATGGCTGAGGCACCACTGTTGGCAAAGCCAAATCCAGGGGAAATTCTCTATTTATACTTGGCTGTTTCTAACACAGCCCTTGGAGCCGTTTTGGTAAAGGAAGAATTGAAGGTTCAGAAACTCATTTACTACGTGAGCAAGATTCTACATGGGGCAGAAGTAAACTACTCTACGATTGAGAAGTTTGCTTTAGCCTTGATAATGGCCTCAAGAAAGCTACGCCCATACTTCCAGGCTCACAAGATAGAGGTCTTGACCAATCAGCCTCTAAGAAACATCTTGCATAACCATCAAGTTAGTGGAAGGTTGATCAAATGGGCCATTGAATTGGGAGAATTTGACATCAAGTACAAGCCTTGAACGACCATAAAAGCTCAAGCACTCGCTGACTTCATGGTTGAATGTACTATTGACAACCAGGAAGTCGGGGGGCAAGAGGTGATAGAGGAAGACAAGAAAAATGAAGAGATGGTGTTCAAAGAATGTTTGGTGCTTTATTTTGATGGGGCATCAAAAACAAAATCAAGTGGAGCAGGTTTGGTGTTACAAAGTCCTGATGGATTTCTCATAGAGTACGCACTAAAACTCGACTTCCCAACGAAAAACAATGAAGCTTAATACGAAGCCCTGATAGCTGGCCTAGGGCTAGCTGGAGCCTCTAGAGTTAAAACTCTGAAAGTATGTGGAGATTCGAGGCTAGTGGTTTCCCAAGTAAATGGGGAGTTTGAGGCCAGAGATGAAGTCATGGCCAAGTACTTAAAACTTGTAAAAGCCATCATGACTCAGTTTGATGAATGTTATGTGGAACACATTCCAAGGGAAGAGAACATGAAGTCCGATGCCTTGTCTAAGTTTGCTTCCTCTGAAATTGAGAACTACGCTGGAAGTGTATACTTCCAAGTCTTGAAGACCCCAAACATCAATGGAAAGTTGGTAGCACCTATTGATGTTGCTAGTTGTTGGATAGATCCCATAAAAGCTCATCTGGAAACTGGGTGGCTACCCAACGACACTTCAGAAGCACGAAAGTTGTATGTGAGAGCACTAAGGTATACCCTGATTGAGGGAATCCTATACAGAAAGTCGTTCATTGTTCCTTATTTGAAGTGTTTGAGACCCCAAGAGGCAGAATTGGCCCTAAGGGAAGTGCATGAGGGAATTTGTGGGCAGCACTTGGGGGGAAGAGCCCTTGCTCATAAAATCACTCGTCTAGGTTTCTATTGGCCAAACATACTTGCAGATGCTAAAAGCTACATGAAGAAGTGTGAAAGGTGCCAAAAGCATGCACCGGTGGTTAGACAACCACCAGAGATGATGACATCCATTAACTCACCTATCCTATTCGCCATGTGGGGGATGGATATACTTGGGCCATTTCCAATGGCAAGTGCTCAAAGAAAATTCTTGATAGTGGCAATCGACTACTTCACCAAGTGGATTGAGGCTAAGCCTTTAGCCAAGATAACCACCAAGCAAGTAATGCATTTCTTCTGGGAGAATGTGATATGCAGATACGGGATTCCACGTATCTTAGTCACATACTGGATTCCACGTATCTTAGTCCTGGATGGACTGAAGAAAAGAGTTGAACGCTCTAGAAACATTTGGGTAGATGAATTGCTCCCCATACTATGGGCATATCGTACTACTTGTAAAGTCACCACTGGAGCGACCCCCTTTCTGTTGGCATATGGGGCAAAGGCATTGGTTCCAGTGGAGATTACTCACACATCTCCAAGAATTGAGGCTTATGAGCCAGAAGAAAATGAAGAAGGCTTGAGGCTAGCTTTAGATCTAATTGATGAAGTTAGAGATGAGGTGTTAGATATAATTGCTGATGTTTGTTTAATCAGTGTTTAAGTAACAGGTACTGTTCAGAGTTTAGTCTGAAGTACTTATCAGAGTTTACTGGAAGCCGGTCAGAGTTTGTTAAAGTCTGACAGGGTGAAAGTTGATTTAGCTGTCGGTGCATATCATGAAGATTCTAGAAGCAATATATTCTGAAGATGGAAAGAAGCAGAATATATTGATACAGCTAAGGAGACTGGACAGAGGACTGAAGCAATTCTAATTTATTACAAATTGTATAGCTAATTTGTAGGAGTATCAATTAGAGATTGATTGTAACTGTATACTATATAAACATAGATAGGTTATCCCTAGAAGGGATGCGAACATAGATATATTATTCTTGTAACCTAGTAGCTCTTTGTGATTCATTAACATCACTAAGAGAGAATTATTTAATATAATTCAGTTTGTTGATTTACAAACTTGTGTTCTTGATTGTTATTCTAATACATACTTGATTATATATTGTGTATTCGGCCTAACAATTGGTATCAGAGCCAAGGCTGTTTAATATATACAGTTTTTCGATTCAAACACAGTAATAATCATGTTTGAAGAAAATTAAGCTCCTCCCAAGGTTGAACAAGTTAAACCTAATTCTGTGAGTCGGTATGAAACAATCAGGGTTCCAATTCTCAGGCCAGTGGAGTATCCAATTTGGAAGGTGAAGATGACCATGTTTCTGGAGGCTATAGATCCAGAATATCTTGACAGAATCAATGATGGTCCTCATATGCCGACTAAATTGTCTCCTGTTGTTGATGGTCAAGAACAAAAGACTGTTCCAAAGGAAAAGAAAGATATGACTCCTGAGGACATCTCATCAATTGCAAAGGATGCAAAAGTTAGACATCTACTCCACAGTGCTTTAGACAATGTTATGTCTAACAGAGTAATTGGCTGTAAAACTGCCAAGGAGATGTGGGATGCCTTAGAAGTCAGGTGTCAAGGAACCAGTGCTATAAAGAAAAACAGGAAAACAATACTCACTCAGGAGTATGAGCACTTTGATTCAAGAGTCAATGAAACCTTGACTGAGACTTATGACAGATTCTGTAAACTGTTGAATGATTTATCTCTAGTTGATAAAGAATATGATCTTGAAGAATCAAATCTCAAATTTCTCTTATCTTTACCTGAAAGATGGGATTTGAAGACAACAACTATAAGAGATAATTACGAACTTGCTGAAACTGAACTTGATGAGATTTATGGGTTACTGAAGACTCATGAACTTGAGATAGAACAAAGAAACAGGAGATCCAGCAAGAAGACAAAATTTGTTGCTCTCAAAGTTGAGGAGAAGCCCATCAAGAAGGAATCATCAAGGAAGAAAGCCAAGGGAAAGGCTTTAGTCATTAAATCTGAAAGTGAGTCATCAAACTCTGATGATGACTCAAACTCTGATGAAGCTTCTGACTCTGAGGATGATGATGAACAGATGTTGCAAATGGCTGCATTGATGGTGAAGACCTTCAAGAAGATGGGATTCAAGAACTTCAAGAAAGGAAAGAGATTCTCAAGGAAAGATTCAAACTTTGAAAGGAAAAGTTTTAGAAAGTCTGATGGAAGGGAGACCAAGTCTGGCAAGAAGGATAAATCTGAAATCCAGTGCTACAAGTGTAAGGAGATGGGTCACTATGCCCCAGAGTGCAAGAATGGAAAATCTGAGAAAGCACTCATCTCTAAAGGCAAAGACTGGGCAGATACTTCAGACTCTGATGATGGAGTAAATTATGCTCTTATGGCAACTGTCAAAGATGAGACTGAATCATCTGAAAATAAGGTACCCCTAACTACTTATGCTTATGATACTGATAATATATCTGAATTAAGAGTATATCTGAAAAGCGTACATGTTAGTTATAGGGATCAGACTTTAGAGAATGAGAGAATTAAATCTGAGAATCTTAGCCTTAAAGAAAGAAACAAGTTTCTTGAAGGAGAACTTGAAAATATGAAGCAGATTCAAAAAGAAAGAGATGATGTTGTTTATATTGAACATGAGTTGACAAAGAGATATAAGCAGCTAGAATCTGATCTAGAAAAAGAAAGAAAAATAATCAAGACTTGGACAAACTCTGGAAGAGACACTCATCAAGTGTTTCAGACAGATTCTGTAGGTTTAGGCTATTATGAAAATGATGAACTTAGGTTTAAAGACAAGGTTAAGGTTAAACCACAACTTAAACCTGTGAAATTTGTTCCAGAGTCCACTAAGTTAAAATCTGTTGTAGTAAGAGAAGCTGATATGGAATCAGATGAAACCTGTGAAAGACAGGAAAATATTATAACAGAAAATCTTATGGAAATAGAAGCTGTTAGAAAGCCAGTAAAAACTTGTGAAAAACAGGTTAATGTTGGCTTGATGACAGGAAAACAGTTCAATCATAAGCTCAAAGAGGTAAAGTCTGCCATGAAACCAAAAGGGTCCAAGAAGAATAGGAATGGAAAGATAGGCATAAATAAAAGAAATAATCATTTGCCTACTGCTGCTGCTCCAAGGAAAACATGTTATAACTGTGGTAGTACTAACCATCTTGCTAGATTTTGCAATAAGAACAAAGATATTAATTCTTTACCTTCTACTTCTGGGGTAAAGAATGATTATGTTAGGGTTAGGCCACAGACTTTATGCACACACTGTGGGAGCACTTGGCATTCCATTTATACTTGCAAGAGTTATCATGCTATTTATCATAACTATTATGAGCTAAAACCCAACTTGAAATGGGTTAGAGCAAACTCTGCAAGTGTAAAGTCTGACAATGTTAGTTTAAACTCTGTTGATAGTGATTCCGCTGCAAAAGCTAACACTGTTAAGAAAGACAAAGGATCCAAGCAAGTCTGGGTCCTTAAAACTAACACTTAGTGTTTGTTTGTGATTGCAGGGCATAAAAGAGAGCACCCTTATCTTGGACAGTGGATGCTCAGGACACATGACTGGAAATAAAGCCCTGCTATCAGATTTTGAGGAGAAGGCTGGCCCAAAGGTTTCCTATGGAGATGGCAACATAGGACGTACTATGGGATATGGCAATATCAATCTTGGAAGTGTCATCATCACAAATGTAGCTCTAGTCTCAGGACTCAAGCATAATCTGCTATCTGTGAGTCAAATCTGTGACAGAGGAAACCATGTAGATTTTCATACTGAACACTGTGAAGTTATCAGTAAATCTACTGGAAAAGTTGTTCTAGTTGGACACAGGCGCAACAACATTTATGAAGCAAGTTTGGTAACAAACTCTGATGGAAAAACAGTGTGTCTGTCTGTAAGAATGTCAAATGAAGAGAGTTGGAAATGGCATAAGAAGCTCTCTCATCTCAATTTGAACAACATCAATGAACTAATAAGAAAGGATTTTGTAAGGGGACTTCCAAAATCAATACTCAGTCTAGATGGCCTATGTGATTCTTGTCAAAAGGCCAAGCAAACGAAGTCATCTTTCAAGACCAAATCTGAATCTTCAGTAGTGGAACCTTATCATCTTCTACATGTTGATCTCTTTGGACCAGTGAATGTGATGTCTATGGGCAGAAAGAAATATGCTCTAGTAATTGTTGATGAATATACTAGATATACATGGGTGTATTTCTTATCAAAGAAGGATGAAACTGCTCAAACTCTGATGGATCATGTAAATCTACTGGACAAAGGATCACAGTACAAAGTCAAAATAATAAGGAGTGATAATGGAACTGAATTCAGAAACTCAATCATGTAAGCTTTCTACAAGGAAAGAGGAGTGAAACAAGAATTTTCTGCACCTGGAACTCCACAGCAAAATGGTGTAGTTGAAAGGAAGAACAGAACTTTAATTGAAGCAGCCAGAACTATGCTTGACGAAGCAAAATTGCCAACTTATTTCTGGGCAGAAGCTGTTCAAACTGCTTGTTTTACTCAAAATGCTACACTGATCAACAAGCATGGGAAAACACCATATGAGATGGTGAAAAATAAGAAGCCAAATTTGAAATATTTTCATATATTTGGATGCAAATGCTTTGTGTTGAAGACTCATTCTGAACAGTTGACCAAGTTCGAGTTAAAAGCTGATGAAGGAATCTTTGTTGGCTATCCATTGTCAACAAAAGCATTCAGAGTCTACAATCTGAGAACTAAAGTGATCATGGAATCCATACATGTGTCATTTGATGACAAGAAAATAACTGGACTTGATGACTTAGATAAATATGATCAACTGCGCTTTGAAAATGAAGATTTATTCTCTGATGATGTAAACTCTGATGAAGTAGTACCGACAAACTCTGATGAAGCGGTTCTGACAAACTCTGACGAAGCATACTCTGAACCTCTACTGGTAAATACTGGAGAAACTGGAAATTCTCAAATTGAACAAAATAGAGAACCAGTTGAGGGGGAGCGTGAAGAAGCTCAACAAGACACAGCAAGTGAGTCAGTTGAGGAAACTGATTCAAACTCTGACAGTTTAAACTCTGAGCCATCCAAATCAGGGGGAGCTTCAGATGCTGCAGAAAGTCAACATATGAATTAGGAGAGCATGGATCAAGGGGGAGGATTCAATAATAATGCAAGAAACCACTTACCAACAGCAAGAAAGTGGACACAGGCACATACACCTGATCTTATAATTGGAGATCCTGATGCTAGTGTAAGAACTAGAAGTGCTACTACAAATGAATGCCTGTATCATGCTTTCTTGTCTCAAACAGAACCAAAGAAAGTGGAAGAAGCTCTTCAAGATGCTAACTGGATAACAGCAATGCAAGAAGAGTTAAATGAATTTGAAAGAAATGAAGTCTGGACACTTGTACCTAGACCAAAGAATAGATCGATTGTAGGTACAAAGTGGGTTTTCAGAAACAAGACTGACAGTGAAGGTTTGATTACAAGAAACAAGGCTAGACTTGTGGCTAAAGGTTATTCACAACAGGAAGGAATTGACTATGATGAAACCTTTGCTCCAGTTGCAAGATTGGAGGCCATAAGAATTTTTCTGGCCTATGATGCACACAAGAAGTTTAAAGTCTTTCAGATGGATGTGAAAAGTGCTTTTCTCAATGGGAAGCTTGAAGAAGAAGTGTTTGTTGAACAACCACCAGGATTTGTAGATTCCAAGCATCCAGATTATGTCTACAGGCTTGACAAGGCATTATATGGACTAAAGCAAGCACCAAGAGCATGGTATGAAACTCCTGCTCAATTTCTTTTAGAAAGTGGGTTCACAAGAGGTACAATTGATAAAACCTTGTTTTATTTCAATTCTGGTGATGATTTGCTTTTAGTTCAAATTTATGTAGATGATATTATTTTTGGATCTACTAATGACAAACTTTGTAAGAAGTTTGCAAAGCTTATGCAGTCCAGGTACCAAATGAGCATGATGGGAGAGCTTAGTTATTTTCTAGGCTTACAGGTCAAACAAACAGATGATGGGATTTTTATCAATCAAGCAAAGTATACCAGAAATCTTCTAAAGAAATTTGGTATGCTTGATAGTTCATCTGCTCCAACTCCCATGGCTACAGCAACAAAGCTAGACAAAGACACATGTGCTACAGTGGATATGACAACCTACAGAGGCATGATTGGGTCTTTACTGTATCTCACTGCAAGTAGACCTGATATCATGTATGCCACATGTCTTTGTGCAAGATTTCAAGCAGATCCCAGAGAGCCTCATCTAACAGCTGTAAAAAGGATTTTCAAATATCTCAAAGGAACCATAACCTTGGGTTTGTGGTATCCTAGAGAATTAGAGTTTAAGCTAATTGGTTACTCTGATGCAGATTTTGCAGGCTGTAAGATAGACAGAAAAAGTACAAGTGGAAGCTGTCAATTCTTAGGTGACAGATTGGTTTCTTGGTATAGCAAGAAACAGAAGTCAATTTCCACATCCACTACAGAAGCAGAGTATATAGCTGCTGGTAGCTGTTGTGCACAGATTTTATGGATGAAGAATCAGTTGCTGGATTATGGGTTAAGGTACTCTAAAATACCTATTTATTGTGATAACCAAAGTGCTATTTCTATGACAGGTAACCCAGTACAACATTCCATGACCAAGCACATCAGCATAAGGTATCATTTTATCAGGGAACATGTGGAGGAAGGAAACATTGAGCTTCATTTTGTGTCTACAGACCAACAACTTGCAGATATCTTCACCAAACCTTTGAGTGAAGCTACTTTTACAAGATTGGTAAATGAACTTGGAATGATCTCTGGTTTTGACTAGAGATACGGGTTAGACTCAAAAACTATACATGTTTGATTTTTATGCTCATGATTCCTTGCATGTGTTAACTGTTATGAGTACCAGTGTCATAAACTCTGAAAGTAAACTCTGATGCTAAACTCTGTTAGTCATAAAGTGTTGGTCATACTCTGATAGTTACAGTCTAATGCTACACTCTGATTGTAATTTTGTCTGAAACATATGGACCAATGAAGAAATTTGTATGAAACATAATTCTCAGTAAGTAATTATGAATCCTTAAGAGTTGTATAGATTCTGATCTCAAATATGTGCAGTAAGTTAACACAGCATGATACTGTCTCTATATTTATACCATCTCTTAGTTTATTGATCCTATACACTGAGATTGTATTAGCTGTTTGCATTTTCTCTCATAAATTAATTGCATTAACTGATGAAAAGTCTAAACTCTGATTATTAATTGTAAATAATTCACCCTCAAATCAAAAGATGCCAAAAAGAGCACAAATTCCTTTGAGATCATGTTGTGCCTAGGACGATCCAGGAACTTATTGTATGAAATAAGGGCTAAAATCTTTGATTTTTGGTGACTAGTGCCAACCACTGATTACTGGGAAAAAAATAAAAATAAAAATAAAAATAAAAATAAAATAAATAAATATATATATATATATATATAAAGGGGGTGAAAAATAAAAGATATATTCAAATGAAAGGATATCAGTATACAGAGTTTAGATATAAAAATCAGATTTTATGTTTTACATGAGAGTTTAGGCAACCAGTTTTTACTGCTTAAGTTTGTGGATTTTATGCACTTTGAGATGATCTAAATATTGATTTCGGTAAACTCTGCTATTGCACACACAATTCTTCACACTTGTACAGTTTGAGAAAAGAGTTTATTGACAAAGAAGGACAAATGGTAAACACTGATGTATTGTGTGAAATACGCCGAGGTAACTTTGTTTTAATCTCTGATGGTTAAAATGATTTCTTTGTTTCAGACATTTTATAATTTTGAGATTAGACATTTGTTTAGAAATTCGAAAGAGTATGATTACAAACGATTCATATTTGTATTAAACAGAGGAGAGAGAGGTTGAGTGTTTTGAACAATGTGAAACGCGGTAATTATGGCTATTTTTACTGCGCGTGTGTATTGGAAGTTGTTACATACAAATGTCAGCGTATGCCTGTTTGACATCTGTCCCACTCACACATTTTTCAAAGATGCCTGCTGTGTGTAGTAATGATTAAAACGACTGGGTTTTAATTTTCACAACTATTATTTAAACTTACTACACATAAACGGTTCATTCTTTTACACACTTCATCTTTTACTCACAAACACTGTCTCAAACACTTTCACTGCATACATTCTACACTTTTCTCTGTCTTATTTCTTGCTTTCTTCAAAACTTTTCTAATGGCTACAACAATGTTTACTGCTTCTGGGTTAGAATTTGTTCCTAATAACTATTCAGCTCCATTGGCAAATGAGAACACACCGAATGCGTTTCATTTGATTCAGGATTTCTTGTCAAACTCTGATGTTGGCACTGCTCTCACCGCACCGTTGAAGCTGTCTGCATCTCAAATCAGGACTCTTTGGCAGACAGGCACTTATGATAATGGAGGAGAGTCTGGGTCTCCGTCCATAATTTTTGAATTTCAAGGCGACGAATTTATAGTTACTCCAACAACTGTTCGTGATGCTTTGGGTCTTGAGGATTTCAATGCTTTCACAATCTCTGTTGGTGATTTTGAGTTGGTTAGAATGATGAGAGAAATAGGCTACTCTGGACCATTGACAAAGATTGGTCAACTGAAAAGGCCGTTTTTGCGCAAGGAATGGAGTTTCTTTTTCGATTGCATCACCAGGGCTTTTGGAAAGAAGTGCACGAATTGGGATGCAATTCCCACTGATAGTCTGCAAATCAGGTATTCTCTTCTTTATGGAGGTAATTTTGATGTTGCTAGGCTAGTTTTAACTAATATTGGTGAGAAAATGCTAGAGAATAGGAATGTTGTTTATTTCTCTAGATTTTGTCAATTGTTATTCAACTTTTGCTGTCCTGATGTTGAGATCTTAGAGGATGATGTCATTCTCTCGTTTAAATTGCATAAACGCATATTCTCTGATCTCACTAATAAAGATAACAAGAAAGGAGATGTTGGTGTTTTAATGTTGCCTGAGTCTGTGCAACAATTTCTGGTCAATTCACAACAACAACAACTACTTGCCAATGCTGAAGCTGGACCTTCTGTGTCTCAATCACAGAGGTCAAAGAAATCTAAATTGAGGGCTGTTAAGTCTGCTAGAGTGAAGCCATCAAATACTGAAGCTGGGGTATCAAACACTGATGATATGCCTCGGGAGAAAAGGTTAAAGAAAAGAAGAGCCAATAGGGCAAAGTCTGATGATGCTGATGAGGAGAGTGAAACTGATGTTGAAACTCTTCATCAGAGGAAAAGAAGATTGGTAGCAGCACAATTATTTGGTGCTGAGAATGTTTCTTCACAAGTAGTTGCAGCTCTTGAAGTTGAGTCTCAGGAGGATGAAGCTGTCAATGTGGACAGAGTGTCTATGGAAGTTGCAGCTCCTGATACTGCTAATCAGGAGATTATGAATAAAGCTACTGTGCCTACTGAGGACATAGCAAATGCTGATGCAGAGGATGTTATGCCTGCTAAGGAAAATTTCTTTGAAGATTCTGCATTGGATTTTGATATTGAAGCACATCCTAGTATCAGTGTTTGTGATACTGAGGATGTGGCAGCTGATCAAGCCACCTTGATGATAGAAGACTCTGTTGGTACTCACACAGAGATTCTTTCTGTTAACAATCTAAATTCTGACAAAGGTGAGGAGGTTGATCAAGTTGTTGAAGCTGCTGAAGAACAAATTGATGCAATTACAGCAGAAGATGCAAATTTGCTTGAAGCTCTACAACAATCTGTTGTTGAGGTTGTATCAAAAGAAACAGAGTTAATGCAAACTGCAAACTCTGAGATTCCAGAAACTGTTGCAGAGAAAGTTATTGATGAAGCTGCACAGAGAAATTTTGAAACTACTGCTGAGAATGTTCCTGCAGAGAATACAGCAGAGGATGACAATGTTTAAGATAGTTCTGCTCATTCACAAGAGGAGTTATCTGATATTCGAGTAAACTCTGATGAGGAAAGAGAGGTCAATCGAGCCACTGATGAGCATTTTCAGGATATGTACTACAAAAGATGGGCAGCTGCAGATTGTATCTTTTCTGCACAGAGGGTTGCTGATTTTCTTAATGATTCTGTGAAGCAGATTTCAAACTCTGATGTACTTGAAAGTTTAAAGGCAACTGTTGTTCAAGTCAAATCTCTTAATAATAGATTTGATGAGAATCAACAGATGGTTCTGATGACATTAAGAAGAGGCTTGGGAAAGTTGAGGAGAATCAAACTGCAATGTCTGCACAATTGAATTCTATTTCTACTGCTCTAGAATTGCTGACATTAGTACTACTTTCTGATGATGTCAAAAAGGGGGAGAGTGTACCTAATGACAAATGCAAAGACACTCAATCTCTGAGACGGAGGGATGATTCTGCTGATGGTGGAAGCAAGGAAAGTGAGAGGAAGCAAATTTCTGAGCAAGGGCAAAGAAGATCAAGATTAAATTCTGATAGGTTGAGAAACTCTGGTAAAGGAATCTCAAACTCTGCCAGTGGTTCAAGACTTAAGAGTTTAATTATTTCAGCCAATCCATCTACTGATGAAGAAATTGCTACAAAGATGTTTTTAGAAGAACATGGTAATGAAGCTACAGTTGAAGACATGGAAGCTGAAATGCTGAGTCTTGCTGAAGAGCATGAGAAGAAATTGAAGGATGGTACTTACAAAAAGAAAGCTGTCAAGGCTCCTAGAAAGAAAGAAACTGGAATTGTTATCAAGGAAAATACTCAACAGAGTATACAATACACCAGGAGGCCTGTGATTGCAAACACTGATAAGGGGAAGGGTAAACTGGTAGAAGAAGAACAGTTACCAAAGAAGATTTATTCAACCTCTGACATTGCTCAAGTTGAATCAAGGATAAACAAATAAACCTCTGACGTTGCTCATGTTGATATTGCTACTAAAATTGTGACAACCTCTGACAAGGCTCAAGTTGTACAAACTCAACTCAAAGGTTTCTTAAGACCTGTACTTTCTGAAACTCTGACATTAGAACCTGTGGATTTTTCTCAAACCAGGACAGTATATGGAAAACAATCTTATGACAAGTCTGGTTTAGGTTCACACAGAGAGAAGAGGATAAATAACAGTCCAATGGATCAAACATCACTGGTAGAACCTGGTGTTGGGGTTACTCAAGAGAACCTTGACAAGCTAGAGTCTGTTCAGTTAATTCATCATAAGGGACTTAGGAAGGACTTTCTGTTATACTTCATGGCTGATGGCAGAGTATACAGAATAGGTGAAAATGATATACATTTGAAAATGGCTGAAGAGTTAGAATATGTCTTATATCTACTCAAAGTCATAAATCAAAGGACTCAAAATGCTGCTGAAGTTTTGAGAGTAAGGATGATGAGAGCAAAGGTTCTTAGTGGTGCTAAAATTACAAGTGCTTACATCCCTAAGTACAAAGATGCTCATGGAAAGTTTGTAGAAATGAAAAGAAACAGTGCAAGACTAAGGACTGATCTGGGAGTTAAAGTCTTAGAATTCAATCTAGACTCTGATAAACCATATTTTATTAGGCTAGGGAATGAGATGAGGAAAAATTCCATCTATTCTTTGAGAGCTGCAATTTATCAGACTGGAGAATCTGATCCAGAGTTGAGAGAGTTGAAGAAAGTTATGGTTGAAGAGCTGGAAAGGGCTGAAAGAAGACTACTCATGGATTATCTCAGAACTGTTCCTGATATTCAAGAAATCAAATAAAGTCTGACTGTAAGTTTTTAAAGTTTTCTATTCTAAGTTAAAATTAAACTCTGTTATGATTAAACACTGCATTTGTTATATGTTTTGACATCATCAATTATCTGTTTAACTTATACATTTTTATTATGCACAAGTTGGGGGAGATTGTTAGATATAATTGCTGATGTTTGTTTAATCAGTGTTTAAGTAACAGGTACTGTTCAGAGTTTAGTCTGAAGTACTTATCAGAGTTTACTGGAAGCCGGTCAGAGTTTGTTAAAGTCTGACAGGGTGAAAGTTGATTTAGCTGTTGGTGCATATCATGAAGATTCTAGAAGCAATATATTCTGAAGATGGAAAGAAGCAGAATATATTGATACAGCTAAGGAGACTGGACAGAGGACTGAAGCAATTCTAATTGATTACAAATTGTATAGCTAATTTGTAGGAGTATCAATTAGAGATTGATTGTAATTGTGTACTATATAAACACAGATAGGTTATCCCTAGAAGGGATGCGAACATAGATATATTATTCTTGTAACCTAGTAGCTCTTTGTGATTCATTAACATCACTAAGAGAGAATTATTTAATATAATTCAGTTTGTTGATTTACAAACTTGTGTTCTTGATTGTTATTCTAATACATACTTGATTATATATTGTGTATTCGGCCTAACATGAGGCAAATGCCAAGATAGTTGAACATCAGAAAGGAGCATCTTTCTATTACAACCTAAGGGTTAAAGAAAGGTTCTTTCGACAAGGAGATTTAGTCCTCCGCAAGATTGAGGCATCCGGAGTTGGACAAAAAGGCAAGTTGGCCCCAAATTGGGAAGGACCATATCGTGTCAAGAACGTATTTGGTCGAGGCTCCTACAAATTGGAAACCCTGGAAGGGATTGAAGTGCCAAGGACTTGGCATGCTGCAAACTTGAAAGTCTATTATGTTTAAGTCCTCGACGAAACCAATCCAAGTTTTAAAACTTGAGTATTATGTAAGGGTTGAACCCGTTTTCAAAGTTATGAATTCCATATTCTTATGTTTTCATTATACTTTATGTGTATTGCATTCTGATAGACATGTTAACTAAGCATGCAAAATCAAGAATGTAAAATGCTGGAAGAAAAACAAAGTTAAGACTTAAATAAAAGTTAAGTTAAGCCTGTAGGCTGGAAATACATAAAAACTAGTACAAGCCATGAATGGCCATAAATAAAACTACAAACTATGCATCACCCCCCTTGTCGACGGTGTCATCCTCCTCTTCTTCTGAGTCAGAACCAGAACCAGAGCGAGTAGCTGCAGAATCAGTACCGGCTGCCTGACCAGGAAGAGAGGAATGCCCTAAGTCCAGAATCCTGTCGTCTTCCTCCATATCATCCTCTCCAGCCAAAGCCACCTCTAATGGGGTAGGAGCATAAGGGCTTGGAAAGTCAGAAACGATGAGAGATCCAGGTATCTTCTACAAGACTTCAGCTAGAGCGTCATCCCATCCCTTAGTGAACTGAACTGGGAAAAGGAGCTCGTCATGCTTACCAATTAAGTCCTTATACTCCTGGGAGTCAAGGTACTCATCGATAAAGTCATCCCGACCCTTCCTAAGTGTAACCAGTTCAGCCTGGGAGTCAGCCAGCTCTTTCTCCCTCCTAGCCAGAGTGGCCCTCAGAGAGCCCACCTCCTCCTGGGACTTCTCAAACTTGGCTTGGTTGGCCTCTGAAGATGAGCGCCAAGCCTTGGCTTGAAAGAGAGCACCTTGGAAGTTGGCATTAGCCTGCAAACAAGTCACAAGTTTGAAGGGTTTCGAGCACATAAACGCAACGGAAAACGTAAAAATAAATCAAAATTCGAAACCCATCCGCAGGATCCATGCGAAAACAAAAGATTTAATTCGGAGATTAAGAACAAATACCTTAAGAAGCTTTAACAGTTCATTAATGGAAGATTAATGGATATCCAAAGCTTGTTCAATCACCATGTATCCCGCTCTCGCGATCTACACTCTACGTTATCCACACGAACGCTTTTCTTGAAGGATTGATGTGTACTAGCACCCGAAAACTGCTTCTTTCTCTCTCTCTCTTTTCTCGCTCTCAAAGCGGCTAGGGTTTTAATGTAAAAACGTTTTTCATCATTAAAATCAGCCCTCTTTTAGAGTTTATATAGAGAGGAAAATAGTTTTCTAATTATAATCCAATTATAATAAAATACTAATCCGAAATTCCAATTTATTATTTAATTAAGTCGCACTTAATTAATTAATAATTAATTTCAGAAATAGTTTAAGTAATTCCATTTTCTATTTAAATAATTAATCAAGTCATACTTAATTAATATTATAAATAGAATAAATTACTTATTTAAATTTAAATTCATAATTTAAATTATTTCTCCTTCAAACGTTCTTTGTGTGTGACCCTGTAGGTTATTATTACGTTGGTAACAATTTTAATAACTAATTAAAATTGTATACAATGAGCGGCATCTAGTAATACATCATTGTCACCCAAGTAATAATAATTAAATCGGTGATTCGATTAAGCCTTTCGTGAATAATGTTCCAGGTAATATAATCCCTTTAACCTTAATATTATAGATTAAACTCGAGGCTTGTAATGTGTCATCCTCTTCATAATTTAATCTTAGTTTTCTTGATCGATGAGTAGACTAATAAATCAAATCAACATTTGAGCACGGTCGTGCATTTCTTAGTCTCACTCAAACAAGAGGCCAATAATATCGCTCCTAAAATTAGGTGGGTTAAATCCCATCTAGATCATTCATATTTCTCATACGATTCATAATATACCCAATGTCCACTTTTATCATCACCCGGTCAAAGGTAACTTTTAATGTAATCAAAGTATATTAATTCTCGTATAAAAATATAATGATTTCAGGTCTAAGGATCATTACACCATTATCACAATGAGAATTACTTATGACACTTTTAACATGTGTAATCTCACGGCGGGTCAATCCAGTGCTATATACTCTTACATGCACCTATGTTTTGACTTTAGTATCACCATACCTATGACCAATGAGATGTGGTCATCAGTCAACAAACATACTAGTCTCTGTGCATTATTATTGTCCTTAAATAATAACACTCGACTAGGGATATTTAGGAATAAAGATACTATTGATATAATCTCATTTTTAAGTCACATACTTAAAGATATCGAATACGCATCATAATTCCAAGGACATTTATTATGCTAACATTTATAACGCAGTAAATAAAGACATAATAAACTAATAATAATAATCAATAAAACATAATTTATAATAATAAAATGTTTTCTTTAAAACATAAAAGTATTGCCTCTAGAGAACTAATACTAACAATCTCCCACTTGCACTAGAGCCAATATCCCATGTATCCAATACATTTGGAACTAGTGTGACTTACATGCTTCTGCTGCGACAAAGCCTTAGTCAGTGGTTCTGCAATATTATCAATATTATGCACTTTACATATAAGTATATCTCCTTGATCATTAATCTCATTAATAAGGTGATATCGCCTTAGTAAATTCCCAAAACATCATCTTTGGCTACTTCGCTAGTATCAATATACTAAGCCTCGATTGTAGAATCATTTACGGTTCTTGCTATGAACTATTCTAGCTTACAACACATCTATTTAGACAAAACACAAATCTAGACTAAGACACAAAAACCGTCATGTCTGTCTAGAAACTAACATCCGTGTAACATTTTACATCCAGCTTCCCATCTCCTCCATATACCAAGAATGAGTCTTTAGTCCTCTTCAGGCACTTAAGAATATTCTTGATTCCAATCAAGTGACCATCACTTGGATTAGACTGGTACCTGCTCGTCATGCATAAAGCATATGAGACATCATGACGAGTACATATCATCACATACATTATGAAACCAATTTCTGAAGCATATAGAACTATACTAATGTGGTCCATATCATCCAATGATTTTAGACCATTTATTTTGAGATCACTATCTCATAGACATGGGAACATTTCCCTTTTAGCCTCTTTGCATCCCTAATTGGTGCAATACATTGTCAATGTATGTACTCTGACTTAAGCCGAATAATCTTCGTGATCTATCTCTATAGATCCTGATCCCTAAGATATAGGACACATCTCCTAAGTCTTTCATCAAGAAACTATTTCTTTACCAAGTCTTAACAGTCTGTTGAGAAAGTATGTCATTCCTTATTTATAATATATCATCTACATATGATACTAGGAATGCCACATGGCTCCCACTAACCTTCTTGTAAACACACGGTTCATCTTCATTTTGAATAGAGCCAAACTATTTGACTGTTTCATCAAAAACGTATATTCCATCTCCTCGAGGCTTACTTTAATCCATAAATGGATCGACTTATCTTATAAACTATTCTATCAAAACTTGGATCTATAAAACCTTCAGGTAGTGTCATGTACACAACCTTTTCAACGCTCCCATTCCAGAAAGTAGTCTTGTGTTGCCCAGTAAATAACAATTGTAGAAGGGGGGTTGAATACAATTGTATAAGATTCTCGACTTTATATAACACAAATATGAAAGATCAATAACAATAACAATAACAGCTTTATTAACTTTGATATAAAACTGTTACAAACTCTCTTAAGAAATTCTGATGTTCTTAAGAGCTGCTAGCTTACAAAAACTCTCTCAAGAAATTCTGTTCTTAAGAGCTTCTCTCCGATTATGTTCTCTCTCTGATGAATAATTCTCTCTCTTTGATGAGTACATAAATCGAAACCAAAACTGTGTTTATATAGTGCACACAGCTTCTCTATCAATAACAAGATAAGTCCTAATCATAATAAAGATAGAAACATATCTTTAATCGATAGCTGCATTCTACAAACCAGGAACAAACTTCCATGTTTATCTAGACTCCAAATATAACTCGAAGTAGGAATCCTGATCAGCTTCAAGTCCTGATGATCAAACCTGATCATAGTCTGAGTAGGAATCCTGATGATCAATAAGATACTGACGCTTGATCAAATACTGATGACCATGCAATACTGATGACGTCAGCAATCCTGATCAGTTGAGTCTAGCTTCTGACGATCATTGAATTCTGATCTAACAATCTCCCCCAATCTCATACTTTGTGAAATAAAGTATAGATTCCAAATATTCAATGATGTCAAAAACATGTATCAAAATGTACAAGTATCTTCAGAAACAACTTATCTGTTTAAGCTTTGTGATAGAACAGATTCATCTTCAAGAAGTTGGATAATAAACTTTCTTCTTTTTCTTCAAGAATTTGAATCAGTCTTTCCTTAAGATTTCTGAGTTCTTCATCTTCCTCATTAATCTGGTAGATAGCTGCTCTGAGATTCTGTATGGAGTTTCTCTGTAGACTGTGCTCTTCAAGCAAAAGATAAGCAATTTCCTTCCCATCAGGATTGAGAGAAAGATGAGTCATGCCAAAATTTACTTCTTTAACAGCAGTACCCCTTTGCATTTCCACATCCTGACCTCTTTGATTTAAGTACATGGGAGTATAATTACCATTGAAATTACTGTTTCCATCCAGTCTTCTTCTTATAGTTGACAAAATCATGTCACTCCATTCTTTGTACACTTGGTTCTTCCATCTTAACAGATAGTGAACATATTTCAGTTCCTGTGTAGTTTTCATCAGCAGATCTTGAATAGATAGAATCTTCACACTACCATCTTTCATGAAGTACAGAAGCTTTTCTTTCTTTTCAAAACCATCATGACAATCTATAACTATATCAACAGCTAATAAATTGTTCAGGTTTTCAGAAGTTAAAGTACCTCCAATTTCTGTCAAGGAGTAAGGATCAACATATGACATATTCAGATATTCACCATCTCTGTGTCCAATACCTCCTCTTGAATTACTTGACAATTGCTTCAGATTTGAAAACATCTTTAACCAGAGTGCTTTTGATCTAGCCATATCAGACAAATCAACAACACTTGAAGCGCTTGTAATAATTCCACCAGACTGAAAATTGATAGGTGTATCACAACTTAATGTGCTAATATGTTTCCACTTCTTGTCCTTTTCCTTTTCAAAAGTGTAGCTTCTTTCCAGTGAAAATTCTTGTCTGCTTGAGTTCCTCCATTTTCTTCCATTTGAAAGTTTAAGCCTTTGTAGATAGAGATTGAAATCGTCATTTGTTCTTCTTGTAATATCTCTTCTTCTGGCTTCTTCTTCTTCATCTACTTCTTTGTTGTGACAATCAACAACAGTAGATAAGATTATCAAATCAACCTCTTGCAGAATTTCAGATTCGTCAGGATCTTGAATATTGTCAGGATTAGAATCTTCAATTTGATTTGTATTGCTGAGAGTTGATTTTCTTGATTTTCTTCTCAATTCAGGTTCTTCTTCAACAATTCCATCATCACCAAAAGTAGATCTGTCAGGAACTACTAGAGTTTGAATAGGTTCAGGAATTTCTTCAATTCTTAACCCTCTAGACCTTGTCTGTCTAGGTAATATTTGAGTTGAAGAACCTCTTTTACTTCTTCTAGCACCTCTCCTACCTCTGCTTCCTCTATCTCTAGCAGGAGCAGTATAGCTTTTCATTGTCTCTCTTTGTAGTCTCAAGAATTCTTCATGTGAGAGATCTGGATATTCTTCACTTGCTGTAGAGAGTGCTTTTCTTGCATATAATTGTTGAACTCTTTTATCAGTGTGATATAGAGTAACAATTCTGCCGTCTTTTGTAGAAAACTTCTGGAATAAATTTGATGCATCTTCAGGATTATCAATAATCACATCTTCATCACCTTCAGGAATTGTAGCAAGAATTTGTCCATGACCAGGTGTCAGGATTTGATCTTCCGTCAGGATCTGAGATTGCACCAATGTTCTTACTGTCTTAACTCCAGAATCAGAAACATGAGTTGACTGCGTTGTTTGACTTTGAGAAGTTTGGATTGTCTTCATAACAACAGCATCAGAGGTTTCTCCTTGTATCGCTTTGTCACCACCATCATCTCCAGTATCATCATCATTATTTCTTAATACTAGATCAGGTGTACATTTTGTCTGAATAACCTTCTCCCCCTTTTTGACATCAGGATTTGACAATAATTGCAAAATTAAGGAAAGAGAGGCTTGAATTTCAGTTACCTTAGTATCCAGAGAATCAATTCTTTGATTGATTGAGGTTTGTTCTGAAACAACAGATTTCACTTGGGATTCCACTACCCTTAGTTGGAAAGTAGTAGGCACCTTTGTAAAATTATTAAAGATATCAGTCCTCACTTTTTCAGTTGAACCCTTGATAGAATCAATCTCACTTTTCAGGCTTTTGGATAACAGAGTAGTAGCCTTCAGATGATTCTTCAAGTCTTGATTCTCTATAGACTTCACTGCATTATAGGCATGTTCAATAGCAGAAGAAAAACTGATAGATTCATCAGATTGATGCCATGAATTGTTCCATTCATTCTGTCTAAATGCCTCTGCAGGATCAAAAGAAGGAGTAGAAAAATCTTGTCTCTGATCTTTCCCAGTGAAAGCTGTGCCAGCCATATATGTACTTGATGAACCAAAATTAGTTCCAAGACTAATCTTGAGTGCTGTAGCAAGCTGTTCCTTCTCTTTTCTATTCTCATTATCATCATCACTATCATCATCAGAATTATCATCATCAGAACCATGAGATATGTCAGGATCAGGAATTGCAATACCTTTCAGTTTATCCTGAGATTCTGAGATAGGATGATCTATTGGTCTTGAACGAAGTGGCTGAATCAAAATAGGTTCAGTATCAGGAGCACCACTAACGTCAGGATGAACATCGTCAGGATTTGATATGCTTGTATCAGTATTTGCTACCAATGGTTCTTGTGGAGCTTGAGGTTCAGAAGCTGCTTCAACACTTTGAGCTAAAGGTTCTTGTGTGCTTCCCTCATTGACAATGTTCTCGACCAATCTTTCAACAGAAGCTGTAGCTTTGCCTGCATCTTCACTTTGAGAAGATGGTTCTTGTGTAGCTGGAATGTTGATGTCTTCATTCTCCCTTTGAGAAAATGGTTCTTGTGTGACCATTCCACTAGCTAAGCCTTCACCCAAACTTTGATTGAGTGGTTCTTGTGTGGCAGGATCAACAGTAGCTGCTGAATTACTCTGAAATTCAGGTTCTTGTGGGCTTGATCCTTTCAGCTTCTTCTGTCTCTGATAGACTAACTCTTCTGCATTCCTCTTTTTCTTTGATGTAGGTGTAAGACCAACCAAGGAAGCAGTTGTAGATACCTTCTCCCAAGAATGTCCTCGAATTTGAGATGGAGAGGCTGGAGAGTCTGATATAGAGACAACTTTTGTTGTTGCATCAGGAATACTAACATCAGGATTTGATGTCTGAATATCAGTATCCTTCATTTGCACTGTCAAAGGAATATGATACCTGCTCTTTGATAATTTCCTTTTCTTTTGTGGTTTCGATGAAGGTACCACAGCTTTAGTAGCAGTATCAGCAACTTCCTTGTTCACATTCATCACAGAGGATATAGGTAAGTCATCCTCTGAATCACTTTCATCAATCAACCTTAACTTCCTTTTCACAGGAACATTCTTAACAATCTTATCAGCTTTCTTGACCAGGACCCCTTGTACACCCCCTTGTATCTTCTTTTTAGTGAGTGGTGTAGAGGAAAAATCCTTTGAACCTGATTGCCTTCCAGACACATCAGTTCTAGCTGATTTCTTTGATTTTACAACTAAAGTCTTTTGAGAGACAGTAGAGGTGGTTGTTAACTGTTTAGACTGTTTAGGTTGCATGCTTGTGTCAGGAAGAAGGTGGGTTGGTCCTTGTACCATAGCATTAGAAAGTAGTCCATAACGAGTAGGCATTTTCTGATGTAAGAAAAACCTAACCTCATCAGGAATAAAAGCATTTCCTATGAAACCATTTGCCTTATCACTGTTGACTAAGGACTTAATATTATTCTCAGTAATCCTACAGATTGGTAGAACTACATCATCCTCAAAAACAACATTAGGACATAAGTGATTAAATATCAACTGTAAAAATCTAAGAAAACAGACAGAACCCAACTTATCTGATTTCCTATCACTTAAAGCTTTTAAGATAAAAGAGCCATAATCAAACACTGTAGAATGGATAAGAGAGTACCCAATTTTAAGAGATCCTGATGGAAGAGCATCAAAATTTGATGTCTTGTTCAGGAAACAGCGGCTGATTGTATCAAAGAAGAAATTCCATTCCTTCTTAAGCTTTGTCCTAAAGAGATTTCCATATCTCTTTACTTCTCCATTGTAGCCCAGTTTCTTGACAAACTCAAATAGAGCAGAGTCTGAAATCACCCTAGGGACTTTTTCACCCAGAATAGGCAAATGCAATGCCTCTTCTATAACAGCAGGGGTGACATGATGAGTGACCCCATTTGATTCGAACTGCATCAGAATGGTTCCTGTAGAACTTTGACCAAAAACAACTGTGTTCCAAACCTGCATTACAGACTTAAAAGAAACACTTGCAGGCTCTGTTAAAGCATACTTCAATGGGCTTGAAGTAAGAAAATCTTGAATTATATGGAACTCAGTAGGCAATTCTTGATGGTCTAGTATGGCTACAAAGTTATTAGTGGCAAAAGTAATATCACGAATTACTGTTTGTTTGTTCATGAATGATGAAGACGCCATTGTAATGCTTTTGAAAACTTGAGAATTAAGATTTGAAGCAATTAGGGTATGAAAGCACAGAAAGAGATAAAAACGAAAAACTGATGATGAGAGAGTAATGAAAGATGTAAAACAATGAAAATTATTTTGTTAAAACAAAATATTACTCTCAATGACAGGTGGCAAAATATGATTTGTGCATAACTAATTAGTGGACAGATTACGTGTGTCATTAAATAAAACTGCACCGCTTTTTATGTGTATGTATAGATATATCTATAATAGAGCAACACACGCGCGTATACAGTTGTCCTACTAAAACTCAATCGTCCATTAGCAGATACGGACGAAAAATTAGGCACAAATTTAGCAATGAAAATACTGACCTGTACATCAGGATTGACCAGTTGACTTCCTGTCAGGATTCCATCCTATCAGGATTTGATCAAAGAAAACATACCTTTCTGAATAACCATCAGGATTTGACAGTTATCAGTATTTCCTCTCTGTAGCTTTTCCTCAGAAATTCTCAAAATTCATCATTCCAAGTTCATTCACCAACTTATTGAAAGTAGCTTCAGGCAGTGGCTTGGTGAATATATCAGCTAGTTGTTGATCAGTAGGAACAAAGTGAAGTTCAATTGTTCCTTCCAGAACCTGTTCTCTTATAAAGTGATATCTGATACTTATGTGTTTAGTAAGAGAATGCTGAACTGGATTTCCTGTCATTGCAATAGCACTTTGGTTATCACAATAAATAGGGATTTTTGAGTATGACAGGCCATAATCTAACAACTGATTTCTCATCCACATTATCTGAGCACAACAACTTCCTGCAGCAATGTACTCAGCTTCTGCAGTTGAAGTGGAAATAGATTTCTGCTTTTTACTGAACCATGAAACTAGTCTTCCACCCAAAAACTGATAACTTCCTGAAGTACTTTTCCTGTCTATTTTGCATCCTGCAAAATCAGCATCTGAATAACCACACAACCCAAAATCTGATTCCCTTGCATACCAAAGGCCAAGTGAAGGAGTGCCTTTGAGATATCTGAAAATTCTTTTGACTGCAATCAGATGTGGTTCTCTAGGTTTTGCTTGAAATCTTGCACATAGACAGGTTGCAAACATGATATCTGGTCTACTGGCAGTGAGATACAATAAAGAGCCAATCATTCCTCTGTAGTGAGTTACATCTACCTCTTCACCTTGATCAGGATCAAGTTTGGTAGCTGTAGCTATGGGAGTTGAAGCAGGAGTACTGTCTTGCATGTTAAACCTTGTCAGTAAATTCCTTGTGTATTTAGACTGATTAATAAAAATCCCTTCATCAGTCTGTTTAACTTGAAGACCCAGAAAGTAACTCATTTCTCCCATCATGCTCATTTGATATCTTGACTGCATAAGCTTGGAAAACTTTTCACACAGCTTATTGTTTGTTGACCCAAAAATGATATCATCAACATAAATCTGAACTAACAGCAACTCCTTACCATGATTCAAATAAAATAGAGTTTTATCAATTGCACCTCTTTTGAATCCGCTTTCCAGTAAGAATTGAGCTAAGGTTTCATACCATGCTCTTGGAGCTTGCTTTAGTCCATAAAGTGCCTTATCCAGTCTGTAGACATGATCTGGATATTTAGGATCAATGAAACCAGGAGGTTGTTCAACATAAACTTCTTCCTCCAGTTCACCATTTAAGAAAGCACTTTTAACATCCATCTGGAAAACCTTGAATTTCTTATGTGCTGCATAAGCAAGAAATATCCTGATGGCTTCTAGTCTTGCAACAGGAGCAAAAGTTTCATCATAGTCAATTCCTTCTTGTTGGGAATACCCCTTTGCAACTAGTCTAGCTTTATTTCTGATAATGACTCCATCAGAATCAGTCTTGTTCTTGAAAATCCACTTTGTACCAACTATTGATCTATTCTTTGGTCTTGGTACCAGTTTCCAGACTTCATTCCTTTCAAATTCATTCAGTTCTTCTTGCATTGCAGTAACCCAATCAGCATCTTTAAGTGCATCTTCAACTTTCTTAGGCTCCTCCTTGGATAGAAAGTTATTATATAAACATTCATTCTGAGTTGCACTTCTTGTTTGAACACCTGCATCAGGATCTCCAATTATCAAATCAGGAGTATGATCTTTTGTCCATTTCCTTGCTGGTGTCAAATTGTTTCTTGAAATAGATGCTCCCCCTGGATTGGTGTTATCTTGATTGAAAGAATTTGATTGATTTGAAGCTCTCCCTGAATTATTGCTATGCCCTCCTGATGTGTTATCAGAATCTTCACTTGAATCAGTATCTGAAGAATTCTGTCCTGATGATTGAGTTGACTCTGAACTTGTAGTTGAATGCCGTTGCTCCCCCTCAACATTAGCACTACTAGTTGTATCACTGTTGTTTGCATCATCAATATTAGCACCATCAGTACCTGGTGAGTCATCAGGATTTGGTGACCCGTCAGTACTGGATGAATGGACAGCTTCTGATTCACTTTCTTCAGGTTCCTTGGAAGCTTCATTTTCAAATAACAATCTATCATGCGAGTCTTCAATTATTCCAGTTATCTTCTTATCATCAAAAGATACATGTATTGACTCCATGACTGTTCTTGTTCTCAAATTAAAAACTCTGAAGGCTCTTGATGTAGGATAACCTATGAATATTCCTTCATCAGCCTTTGTTTCAAATTTCCCTAGCTGTTCAGGATGAGTTCTGAGAACAAAACATTTACAGCCAAACACATGCAAATGCTTCAGACTTGGTTTCTTCTCTTTGAGTGACTGATAAGGAGTGACACCATGCCTGTTTATCAATGTGAGATTTTGTGTATAGCATGCTGTGTTGACTGCTTCTGCCCAGAAATATGTAGGTAATTTAGCTTCTTCCAACATAGTTCTGCCAGCTTCAATAAGAGTTCTATTCTTCCTTTCTACTACTCCATTTTGCTGAGGTGTGCCAGGAGCAGAGAATTGTTGAATGATTCCTTTGTATTTGCAGAACTCTTCCATCTTTGAATTCTTAAATTCAGTACCATTATCACTTCTCAGAATCTTGACTTTGTACTTTGTGGTTGTCTCAATCATGCTCACATGATCCAACAGAACTTCAGGAGTTTCATCTTTTCTGTGCAGAAAATACACCCAGGTGAATCTAGAATATTCATCAACAATTACAAGAGTGTACCTTTTCTTACTGATGGACATGATGTTGACTGGACCAAACAGATCAAGATGTAGCATGTGATATGGTTCTTCAATAGAGGATTCTGATTTACTCTGGAATGATGTCCTTCTTTGTTTTGCTTTTTTGGCATGCATCACAGAGTCCATCAGGTGTATACAAGACATTAGGTAATCCTCTTACTAATTCTTTCTTAACCAACTCATTGATGTTGCTGAAGTTGAGATGAGAAAGCTTCTTGTGCCAATTCCAACTTTCATCTACTGAAGCTTTACTGATGAAACATGTAGGGGAGCCATCAGTATCTGAGAGAATGTTGGCTTCATATATGTTACCATGCCTGTAGCCAGTTAGTGCTATCTTCCCTGTTGCTTTACTGACTACTTCACAATGTGTGGAATAGAAATTGACATGATAACCTCTGTCAGTGATTTGACTAATACTCAACAAGTTGTGTTTTAGTCCCTTCACTAGAGCTACTTCTTCAATGATGACATTTCCAATGATTATATTGCCATATCCCAAGGTTTGTCCAATGTTGCCATCTCCATAAGACACAGTTGGGCCAGCTTTTTCCTCATATTCTGATAACAGGGCTTTGTTTCCAGTCATGTGCACAGAACATCCACTATCCATGACTAACACATTTTTCTTTTTACCCTGCATCAGAATAGTAAAACACTAGTTAGAACACTTAGGAACCCATACATGTTGGGTTCCTTTCTCATGCAATTTATTAATTTTAACAGCAGAAGACTTTTTGACTTTAGCAGTCCTGACAGGATTTACTCCATCAGGATTTGCTTTGTCAGTATCAGTATTAACAAAAGCATGCTTCACTATGACATTTTCAGTTTTATCTGACTTTGTACTACTTTCAAACTTAGGCAATGGATCATAAAAGTTATAGTACAAATCATGATACTCTTTACATGTATAAATAGAATGCCATAGACTACCACAATGAAAACAGGACTTCTGCGGTTTGTAAAATACTGATCTATTCCTAACATCAGACTTAGGAATTTCAGCAATTTTCTTCTTACTCTTTTTACAATCAATAGCAAGATGATTAGAGTTACCACAGTTAAAACAACATTTTCTAGGTGCATTTGGGATATATTTATAACCATTCTCTTTATTGATCCCAACTTTACCATTCCTGTTTCTCTTAACAGTAGCTTCCTTTTTCTTATCTGTAACCTTACAGATTTTCTCCTTAAGCTGTTTCTGAGACAATAGACCTACATTCTTAGTGACTTTGTTCATGACAGGTTTAGACTTTATAATTTTAATTCCTTGAGTAGAAGAAGATCCCTTTTCAAAAGTAGAATTGGAATCCTTACCAAAAACAAAATTAACAGGAGTAATCTTAGATTTGGTTGAGTCTATAACATGTCTATAGGTCTTTGGACTGACTGTCTCATCAATGACAATTTTCTCTTTCAATTTCTTATCCTCATCTGACTTATATCCTAGACACTCTTTCCAATTCTTAGAGGTATTAATCTCATGAAATTTCCTACCAGAGTCTGTCCAGGTTCTGATTTTCTCATTAGCATATTCAAGTTCTTTTTCAAGGGAAGTACATTTAGATGTCATCTCTAAGTGCATGTGCTTAACATTATCACATTCTTTTTGTACTTCTTGCATACGAGAAAATTCAGCTTCTAATATCTCATTCCTTTTTCTAAGGTCAGACATCTCAGATAAGATTCTAGTATTCTCAGCAGTTTGACTTCTAAAGCTAATATGTAATGACTTTAGAAAACGTCTTAACTCAGAAGCATTATCAGTATCAAAATCAAAGATAGTATTTAGTACCTTATCATCAGGAGCAGCAGTTACATCAGCATTGGCCATTAACGCATAGTTGACTACCTCAGTATCAGATTCTGAGGAAGAGTCCATCCAATCCTTGCTTGATGTGATGAGTGCCTTTGTCTTGTTGCATTCAGAAGCAAAGTGACCCATACCATTACACTTGTAGCATCTAACCTTTGACTTGTCAAATTTGCTACCCTTGCTATCCTTCTTGATATACTTGTCTTTGTCTGCTTTGAAAGTCTTCTTCTGAAAGTTGCCCTGTCTTCTATTCTTCCTGAACTTCATCCTTCTGAAGTTTCTGACAATCATAGCAACCATCTCTTCCATGTCTGAATCAGAAGATTCATCACCAGTATTGGCATCAGGATTGCCATCAGTATCTGATGAAGAGTCGTCAGGATCTGACTCAGCTACTCTTGCTTTCCTTCTAGAGACCTCCATAGCTTTCCCTTTTGATTTTGCTTCTACATTCAAAGAAATTGACTTTGCCTTGCTGCTTTTCTTGTTCTTTCTCTGTTGAACTTCAAGATCATGAGTTCTTAGCATCCCATAGATCTCATCAAGAGACACAATGTTCAGGTCATACTGGTGTCTAATGATTGAGGTCTGAGTATCCCATTCTTCAGGTAAAGCTCTAAGAAATTTGGTGTTTGAATCTTCGGTTTCATATACTTTGTCAACTAAGGATAAGCTGTTCAATAGTGTCAGAAATCTATCATATAGATCAGTCAGGCTCTCTTCAGGTCTTGCATCGAATTGTTCATATTCTTGAATCAAAAGAGCCCTTCTGTTTTTCTTAACAGATGCAGATCCCTGGCACTGAGTTTCCAAAGTATCCCAGATTTCTTTTGAAGACTTGCATGCAATTACTCTGTTTGACATAACAGCATCAAGGCTATTATGCAAGATATTCTTTATCTTTGGTTCCCTGAGTACATGAGCTTTTTCTTCTGGAGTCCATTCAGCTTTAGCTTTGACCACATAATGTTCTGGTACTGTATCTGTTCGTTCTACGAACTTTGTTGGTATATATGGTCCATCACGAATCCTGTCCAAGTAGTCAGGATCCATAGCCTCCAGGTACATCAGCATCTTTACCCTCCATGTGGGATATTCTGATATCTTCAAGATGGGAATCTTCATGCTTTCATACTTGGTTGTCGACATCTTTAGATCGTATCTGATTCAGAATTAAATCAGTTTGCTTTGATACCAATTGTTGCCCAGTAAATAACAATTGTAGAAGGGGGGTTGAATACAATTGTATAAGATTCTCGACTTTATATAACACAAATATGAAAGATCAATAACAATAACAATAACAGCTTTATTAACTTTGATATAAAACTGTTACAAACTCTCTTAAGAAATTCTGATGTTCTTAAGAGCTGCTAGCTTACAAAAACTCTCTCAAGAAATTCTGTTCTTAAGAGCTTCTCTCCGATTATGTTCTCTCTCTGATGAATAATTCTCTCTCTTTGATGAGTACATAAATCGAAACCAAAACTGTGTTTATATAGTGCACACAGCTTCTCTATCAATAACAAGATAAGTCCTAATCATAATAAAGATAGAAACATATCTTTAATCGATAGCTGCATTCTACAAACCAGGAACAAACTTCCATGTTTATCTAGACTCCAAATATAACTCGAAGTAGGAATCCTGATCAGCTTCAAGTCCTGATGATCAAACCTGATCATAGTCTGAGTAGGAATCCTGATGATCAATAAGATACTGACGCTTGATCAAATACTGATGACCATGCAATACTGATGACGTCAGCAATCCTGATCAGTTGAGTCTAGCTTCTGACGATCATTGAATTCTGATCTAATATCTTGATATCCATTTGCCAGATTTCGTAGTCATAGTAAGCAAGCAAAATCCCGATGGACTTGACCATTGCCACTGGTGAGAAAGTTTCATCATAGTCAATACCATGAATTTACTTGAAAACTTTTGCCACCAGTCGTGCCTTATAGGTCTGTACATTACTATCCATGTCAGTTTTCTTCTTGAAACGCACTTGCACCTTATAGGTTTTACCCCTATAGGTGGATCAACCAAAGTCCATACTTGGTTTTTCATACATGGAATCCATCTTAGATTTCATGGCCTCCTACCAACTTTTAGCTCTTGGAATTTTCATAGCGTCTTGGTGGATAAGAGGCTCATTATCATTATTCACAAGCATTACATCACCATCCTGAGTCAAGAGAAATTCATAATATCTCTCGGACTCATGGTGAATCCTACCAGACCTACGAACAACCTGTGTTTCTTGAGCAGTATTGTCATTAACATTTTCTTGCACATTCTGCTCTTGTTCCAACTTCGGTTCAATGTTATCTCGTGGTTCTCGATCCTCATCGAGATCTATTTTCCTCCCAGTATTTCTTTTAGAAAGAAATTCTCTCTCAAGAAATACAGCAGTCCGAGCAAAAAACACTTTGTTCTCTGGAGGATTAAAGAAGTAAGACCCCTTTTGTTTTAATTTGGTATCCCACAAAATTACATTTATCTGATTTTGGTCCTAGCTTGTCATAGGTTAAACGTTTCACAAATGCTTTGCATCTCCTAATTTTCATAAATGACATGCTATAACGTTTCTCAGTCCACATCTTATATGGTGTCTCCTGAACCATTTTAGTAGGAACACGGTTTAGTGTATATGCACTTGTCTCTAGGGTATAACCCCAGAAACTTATTGGAAGATCCTCTTGACTCATCATCCATCGCACTATGTCCAACAAAGTGTGATTTTAGTTCTTAAAAACCCCTTTATTTGAACCTTTTCTACTTCAGCTTAATATTTTTTGAACTTTTCAAAAGATTCAAATTTGTTCTTCAAAAGATATCCATATTCGTATCTACTGAAATCATCAGTAACCGCTATAAAGTAGTAAAACCTACCTTCTGCCATCGTACGTATATGACCACATACATCACCATGTATAAGTCATAATCGTTCGATGACCCTTTCACCATTACTAGTAAAAGGGGCCTTTTGTCCTTTTACCAAATAAACCAAGATTCGCATTCTTCGTATGATTCATAATCAAACTTATCCAATCATCCATCAGTATGTAAATTGGAAATGCATTTCTTATAATATGGCCTTAATTACAGTGCCAAAGGTATTGTTTGATTTGAGTCATTTTAGAACATATAAATTGTTGTTGGTCCTTGTGTATTGCAGAAAGGGGGGGGGGGATGAATGCAATACTGATAAAATTCAATCTCAGTTTCAACAACCAAACCTAAGATTTAATGTTATCAATAATGAGTATGCATTCACAAACAGTATAATCGAGAAGACAGGATTCACAAAATAAATGTTTTATTTATTTTGCAAAGTGTTGCTACAACCTCAAGAGAGAATTCTTGAGCTTCTGTTTCTCTTCGCAGACACTTGCTTGTCTTCATTACTCTTCTAGAATGAATTGATAGTAGGTATAAGACTAATCCTATCACTATCAGTCACGGGTTTGTGAAGCTGCTGTCACTGTCAAGTGGCAGCTTCTTACAGATTGTCTTACCCATGTGACTTTCCTAAATTGCTAACATGTCAGATATACATTACAAAGAAAGCAACCTAGATTCATATTATTTCCAGCTTAAGCAATTCAGCAAATAAAGACTTGACCTTGCTCTTGAATTGATTCGCTTTTGTTTTGCAGTGCTTGAAGCTTCTGTCGTAGTCTTGCAGACTTGGTGCAGCTTAGGGATACTGCAAGACGCCTGTTTCTTGAACATTGAAGCTGTCACGGGATTTGACTGAGAAAGATACCTAGAACAGGGGTCTTTCTTGAGACAGTTACTTTGGCCATAAAGCTTGCTGTCACAGGAATGTGCTTTTGGTGACAGTAGGAGTTCCCTGCATAATGTGCTGTCGAGGTTCCCAAGCTTGATGTCGAGGGCTAAAGTTGCTGTCGTGTAGTCTTCCGCCAATGTTGCTGTCAGAGTGAATATGCTGTCTTGACTTGCAACATTATGTCTTCTTGTAATCTTACTGTCGAAGCTTTAGGACAGTAACCTTTATTCATGTTGTCATCTAATTATACATCCTTTGAGGCTTGAACACAGCAAGTGAACTTCTTTCAAATTATACAACTAGAATAACATTACATACTGATTACAAGAACATACTTTGGCTGTGACAGTATGTTCTACTTAATTAAAAATTAAGTACATTCAAAATCAAGTTGTTTCTATGTTATCACCCATAAATCCCAACAATCTCCCCCAATTTGTTTTTATGGAAAATAACAACAAATTTACAATATGTGCTGACAACTTAACTAACAAGATCAGAATGGATTAAGAATTTTTTACTTAGCTTGAGATTTCCTCTTCTGCCTTGCTACATCCTCTCTTTTGAGAGCTTCTACCAAGCAGCCTCTTAGACCTTCTATAAGAGAAATTTCAGCAGCAGAAACTGCAGCATCCTCTACTTCTTCAATGATCTTCTTTATAGTAGGGGAGAGAAGAGAACTAGCATCCCTGAGATTCAGCCATTGCTCTATATCATAAGGATAGGTTCTGAAGTGAAGTTCTTCATTAATGAGCTTGAATCTACTTCCAGGATAAGCATTGAGAGTCCTTCTTCTTTGCTTGTCCATCTTTGAGTCTTCTCCTTTTCTCCCTTCCAATACATTCTCTATTTCATCAGAACAAATCTGCTCCAAGGGATGAATAGATCCAGCTACCATATACTGTAAATCCTTCAGAATAGTTGTTTTTAGCTTGTGAAAGCTGCAAACATAGATTTCTTCTTTTAGATACTTCATTCTTAGGGGATTTTCCAGCATGCATGATTGATAATTTGGAGCTTCACTTTCTGCCTTGTTGGAGACCTTGCATTTTTCCAGTAGTTCAGCTTCCTTCTTATCAAGTTCTGACTTAGTTTGAGAATATTGAGAAGATTCAGGTCTTTTGCTTGGCTTGGGTTCCCTTTCCTGAGTTGGTTGGGTTTGCCCTTCTTCTGTGGGTAAGACCTCAAACTCATAGTACCAATGGTATGGTATAGGAGAAGGTGGGAGATCAGTTAGAATATCAGCATCATCAAAATCTGCAAAATTGTAGCCAAATTTCTGATAGAATTCAGCATCCCTGTCAGCCTGATATTTCAAAATAAGTTCCATGACAGACTCAGGAACATTATCATAGCTCTCCAGCAACTCTACCATTCTTTCTAGGTAGAAGAAGTCAATTCTCCTTTTATCTATGGTTGATGTCCTACCACTGATTGATGTGGACACCAGGTTGAAGTCCTTATCAACCTTGGTAGATCTTGATTCTTCCCACCACAGAATGTACTCAGTGGCCTCATGATTTGCATCCAATTTAACCTCAACACTCTTAATTTCCCAAGATTGCATCTGTTGAACTTTAAGGCTGTTGGGAGGAATTGATTGAATTGGCATCTTCAAATTTCTGCCTAATCCAATGGCCTTTTCCTTTCCTGAGCACATGTGCTTTCCTGCAGGTTTCTGTCTAGTAAACCATGCCTTAGCTTTAGCTTTCAGTCTCTTAGGCTTGACAGCAGCTTTGGCTTCATTCTTGACAGAACCTTCCTTGACAGCACCTTTGTCGACAGTATCTTCTTTGACAGTTTCCTTGTCGACAGTACCTTTGGTGACAGCATCTTTTTCTGCATTTATGCAGTCAATAGCACATCTAAGAATGCTTGCCTCCAAAGCTTCCAGTATTCTTGGCTCCTCTTCATCTGTTGCACCAGCATCTTTCTTTTCCTGACTAGGAGTTTCTTCATTGCCTTCATTCTGAGATTGAATACCAGTATTCCCAGAATTACTTCCACCAGCATTTCCAGCATTTCCAGAAGCTTCACCACCTCCAACCTCATCATCATCATCATCATCATCATCACCATCATGAGGAGGTATGTCATAGAGACAGCTTCCACCTTGATCATTTCTTTTAGCATTGGCTCTAGAGATTAGTTCCTTCACTCTAGCTCCCAGTGCCTTGTCTCTCAACACCAGCATTTTGTAGATCTCTTGAACAACATAAACTCTTCCTGGATTGGCATTTGAACTGAGTATTCCATCTAACACTTTCAGAATTGACTTGGTTTCCATTCTGGATGAGCCAACCAAATTCATGAAGCTGTTTCTTATTGTGCCATCCTTAGTTACAGATCTGTAGAAAACACTTGGTGGATTTGTGTAGACTTCAGGTAGCTTCTGTGTGATCAGGTTCTGGATTTACATATCCAATATTTCATTGAATGGTGTTTGAGTTGCCCTGATCTTTCCTTTCAAAGCACACAACACCTTTGCTGGCAGACTCTGCAATAACTGCATTGTGATGAAATAAGATATGCCAGAAGTGAGATAAATACTTACAGCCCATATTTTCTCATCATTCACCATTACACTGACACTAGTGATTTGATCCTTTAACAGTTTTGTGGTGTTGGTTGGACGGTTGCTTGGGGCATTCATCGCTTCTTTCACCAAACTGCTAAACTTACTGTCATGGTTGTGTAATGTGCTCTCCCTGTAATTCACCATCAAGACATTGGCTTCCTCTTGATCAAATTCAGTGTCATTTGTCCACATAATTCCATCTTGGATGGATTCAGGCAGTTTCCCTTTACCTTTCCCAAGTTTGTTTTGTTCCTCCATTTCTCTCCATTTCTTTTGTAGAGCAGTTTCTTGAGTTTCTGGAGTTGGCTCTCTAATTACCACAGGAGGTAGAATTGGATGTCTAGATGCAGGTCTTCTTTGTAATGCATCTTGAGTTGCCTTAGACATCAACACTCTTTCTCCATCCAAGTCAACTTCAACAAGCTCTTCAGCTTTATCCTTTGGTTGTCCACTGCTTGGTTTGACTTGCTCCCCCTTTGACATTGCTTTCCTTTTAGCTCCCCCTTTGGTCTTCACAGTTACTGGCTCCCCCTGAGTTCCACCTGATTCCTGAATAGGCAATGATTCTGATCTTGCTACCTTCTCCCCCTTAGTTGAGTTGGCAGCTACTAGGTCAGTAAGGAACTGGATAGAGAGCTGAGTAGCAGCAAAACCATCAACCACCAGTTGAGAGAGAGAGTCCATCTTGGAGTTTAGGGTAGCACACTGTCCTTCCAGAGCTGCAATCCTGTTACCATAAGTAGCAGAGGGGCCACCATACCTTAACCTTCTTGGAGGGGAAGGAAAAGAAAGGGGCTTGGAGGCTATGGGGGTTCTCACACTCTCAGGGTGTTTTTGAGTGATCTCATCACCCCTCACAGATTGACTCTCAAGGCCTAATGCCTGAACAGTGGGGGCTCCCTCAATATCTCTCTGGACATGCTCAAGTCCCTCTCCTTTTGCCAGCTCATTTGGCTGCCTCTCATTTTTATGCTCACCTCTCTTTTCTTTTATCTCTCTTTTCTTTTGCACACCCTCACTCAACCTAGATGCATGGGTATGAGCAGTACTAACATGCATGGAAGGAGTAGATTTAGAATGTACCTTTAAGAGTTTGGCAAGAGGTAGATCATCATCAGAGGCATCCTCAATGATCACAGCATCAAAATCAGGATGAGGGGACTGGACAGCATCTGTGGCAGGAATGTTACTGTCAGTTGGAGTCTGGACAGCAGGTTCTGGCATGACAGCAACTTTGGGAGGTGGAGTGACAGTAGGTTCTGTAGTGACAGTATCTTTCTCTCCACCCATGACAGCAGTTGTGGCCAGGACAACAACATTTCCAGTGTCTTTGACAGCAACAGAGGCTGTGACAGCATCTTCCTGAAGGTAAGATGCTCCTTGGAGTTCAGACAAAGTGTTGGCTGTTTCATTTTCTGACAAAATACCACTTTGCCCTAGATCAGTGTTTGGAGGAGTGGTGTCCATCTCACTTTGAGAAATGGGAAGGAAGATGTTGAAAGTGTATGGAAGGAAGAAGTTGAAAGTGTAGCAGAGAGTGGGGGCTGATTCACAGATGAAACATGTGAACCATCAATAGGAGTAGAGAAATCCTCACTGTGCCCTAACTCACTGTGTGTTTCTTCAAGTGGGGGTATCTCAGGTTGTGAACCATGAGTTTGTGCAGACTCTGTACAGGGTGCCTTGGGAGACAAGCCAATTTCAATAGATGCACCTTGTTGAGAAGGCACATCTAGGGAGGTGTTTGAATCCCTTTCAGTAACTACAGTTTGTTGAGAAACTGCAGCTTGGCTAACAGTGGTTTTGGTCCTCCTAGCTCTCTTCTTCTTAGGCTCAGGGGGAACCACTGGGGGTTCTGTTTGACTACCTTCCTTATTTGCTGCACTAGGTGCAGGGTCTCCCTCTTGACTAACAGAGCTACCACCAACATCAGCTTCTAAGGGTCTTTTTCTGGATTCTTGCAAGGCTTCTCTTTGGGCTTTGGTAAGTCTAGAGGGCCTAGGCTGAGTGTATGGTGTGGAATGTGGGTTAACTGAATTTGGGTCTAATTCAGTTTCATTCTCAAGAGAAAAGGAATCATAACCAGAAGGTAATGGATAATCAAGGTTGGACACTTGATCAACCATGTGCTGAGTAAAACAAAGTGGAATATGTGCATTGAGATCCTGTGATGATAACAGTGTGTGTGTGTTCTTTTTCAAGACTGAGCAAGCCTCTAAACGAGGGGCAGTATCATTAAAATCACAGAATGAATTAATGCACATCATAAGAAAGCGAGGGTAGATTGATACCTTCATACCTATGGCAGCTGTGAGGTGTGCCATGAGGAGAGCTCCAACATTCACCTTGTATCCATGGACAAGAGAATGTGTCAGTTTCTTGATGTAGGAGGGTATTCCATTCCAGCCTGTGGACTTGGTAGAGAACACCTTGACCATTACATCAAGTATCATGCTCCACTCCTTTCTCAGATGCTTCCTATCCATTTCACCAGTTGGATACCATTTGGTAGTCCCCTCTTCGAGAATAGGGCCTGCATACCCAATCTTCAAGAAGAGCTTCTTGAGAGTGTCATCATTGGCAAGTTCAGTAAATCTCTGTCCTGCTTCAAGTGTAATACCAAGAGCAGTGTTGATGACCTCAGCTGTAAGAGTGTAGTGTTGCCCAGAGATTTTGAATTGAATACCCGGGCTCTCACCCTCAATTTGAGCAACAGCAGTTCTCCAAAACGCCTCAAGTCTGTCTAAGTCAAGAATGGGGGTTGAGGTAATGGCAGAACCGAGATAGGACTTGTTCAAGAAAAACACGAGTCCTTTGAAACCTTCACCAGCATCATTTGGGGAAAAGATACCAGCAAAGTTTGTTTGAGAGAGAGTCTGTTTGGGTGCCATGGAGATGTCAAGAAAAGAAGAAAGTAAGAAAGTTGCTTTTTGCCCGAAGAAAGGTATTTTGCCTTGAGTTTGATGAGAAAGAGAAAGATATGTCTGAGTAACTGGGGGATAAATAGAGGTATCTCAAACGTTTTGTGCATAAAAAGTGGATTTCAAGAACGTGTCTTAACCCACTCTTAAACACGTGAGTTACTGCCCGTTATTCACTGACCAACGTGGGATAAATATCCAATTTCAACGGTCCACTATTGGTGACAGTAACCTGTGCGCTATAAACAATCTGTCAGTAATAAAAGGTGGTGACAGTAGGTTTTGCGCGACAGCAACTATTGCGCAAAAACTTGCTGTCACCGTTAAGCATATGAATGACAGTATCCTTTACAAGTCTTGACAGAAAGTCTTTCCCTGCTGTCAAGAAGGTTGCTGTCAAGAAACACACGACAGTATCCTTCTTAATGACAGTAACTTCGATTAGGAATTGGTTATGTCATGAACTTATTAGAATGCTTGATTCATACACTTAACTTAATATTGACAAATTATGGATTTAGCAATGTAATCTTTTGAACACAGATATTAGGCAATTAACACAGACAAATCATAAACTCAATAACCACAAAGACAAGAACTTTTATTATTATTATTAATAAAATCATTCAGAATAGAACATTGAGTACATCATTTTATGATTTTATTAACTAGTTCTAAAAGCTCTGCCCTAGCCTCTTCTTCAGTGCGACCTTCTTCCTTGAGAAGTGCCTGAAGCATCTTCTCTTCTTCCTGAGCCTTGGCCTCCTCTTCCTTAGCCTTGGCCTCCTTTTCCTCGTCTATCTCATCCATGGCGTCCAACAGTATCTCAAAGAGCTCATCAATCTCTTCACTGTCGGGTTCACTGTCACACTTCTTTAGACCAACTTCAATTCCTACTTTGTTTTCCATTATTTACTTTAAAACTGAGAGCAGACTGGTGAAACCTAAGGTTAATTTATAGGCAAAACCGTCTAAGGATTAAAGTCTAATGGTCAACAGTTAGAGTACCCATACAACTACCACAAAAGTAATTAATGGTCATGTCCTCCTTTAATCCTACAGATTAATGCAAAAGGGTGTGAAAATCCAATGGAACAGATTTTTATCTGTCAAACTTAACAGGTAACCACATTAAAGTCATACACGGTTTAAAAGTATGAGACTGGCACAAAATACTGACATGATAAGTCAAATCAACACATGCTGTCACATAACAGACATAAACCAAGTAGACAGTAACTTCTCTTGACAGCAGGTTTGAAGTTGCTGTCATGAGCTTCAATAGAGAATTTGGAAATATAGAAAACTGAGTAACTCAACATACCAGGTTCAGCATTCCCAATTCACTTACCAACCTGTTGAAGGTTGCTTCATCCAATGGCTTAGTAAAGATGTCAGCAAGTTGCTTGTCAGTTGGGACATAGATCAGCTTCACAGTTCCTTGTTCAACATGCTCTCTGATAAAGTGATGTCTTATATCAATGTGCTTTGTCCTAGAGTGTTGAACTGGATTGTCTGAAATGGCTATGGCACTAGTGTTGTCACAGTAGATAGGAATTTCTCTCAACACTAGACCATAATCCAGAAGTTGATTCTTCATCCATAGAATTTGTGCACAGCAACTGCCTGCAGCAATATACTCAGCTTCTGCAGTTGAGGTAGAAACTGAATGCTGCTTCTTGCTAAACCATGAGACCAATCTTTCACCAAGAAATTGACAGCTACCAGTAGTACTCTTTCTGTCAATCTTGCATCCAACATAGTCTGAGTCTGAGTAGCCAATTAGATCAAATCCAGTGTTCTTGGGATACCAAAGACCTAGGCTAGGAGTGCCTTTTAGGTATCTAAAGATTCTCTTGATGGCTACTAAGTGAGACTCCTTTGAATCACTTTGAAACCTTGCACAGAGACATGTAGCAAACATGATGTCAGGTCTGCTAGCAGTTAAGTACAGAAGAGATCCTACCATGCCTCTATAGGTGCTTGAGTCAATTTTCTTCCCTTTAGGATCAAGATCCAGACTGGTTGAGGTGGACATTGGTGTCTTTGCAGGTGATGAATCTTCCAAGCTGAACTTTCTGAGAAGTTCCTTGATGTATTTAGCTTGACAAATGAAGATTCCATCAGATTGTTGAAGAATTTGCAATCCCAGAAAGAATGACAATTCTCCCATCATACTCATCTCATATTTGTTACTCATGAGAGAGGAAAACTTCTCACACAGTTTCTCATTTGTAGAACCAAAAATGATATCATCCACATAGATTTGTACCAGAATGATGTCCTTGCCATGGTGTTTGTAGAAAAGTGTCTTGTCCACAACTCTCTAGTAAACTGATTGTCCAAGAGAAAAGTGGAAAGTGTGTCATACCAAGCCCTGGGTGCCTGCTTTAGTCCATACAAAGCTTTGAAAAGTTTGTATACAAAGTCATACACTTCAGCATCCTCAAACCCTGGTGGCTGTTCAACATACACTTCTTCTTCCAACTCTCCATTTAGGAAGGCACTTTTGACATCCATCTGAAATACTTTGAAGTTGCAGTGTGCAGCATAGGCTAGAAAGATTCTTATAGCTTCAAGTCTTGCAACAGGTGCAAATGTCTCATCATAATCTATTCCCTCCTGTTGACAGTAACCCTTAGCCACTAGCCTTGCTTTGTTTCTTGTCACTGATCCATTTTCATCAAGCTTGTTTCTGAAAACCCATTTGGTCTCAATGACTGACTTTCCCTTAGGTCTTGGAACCAGCTTCCATACATTGTTCCTTTCAAACTGATTTAGCTCTTCTTGCATGGCTATCACCCAGTCAGAATCCAACAATGCTTCATCAGTTGTCTTGGGTTCCATTTGAGACAGAAAGCATGAAAACATGCTGTCAGCAGAGACTTTGTTCCTTGTCCTCACTCCAGAATTAGGATCACCAATGATGAGGTCACTTCAGTGATCCTTATTCCACTTGGTGATTCTGGGCAAGCTACTTGACTGTACAGGAACATTTGCTTCAGTTTGTTGAGTTGAAAGATCACCAATCCCATTGTCTTCACCATGTTCTTCATTGTCTCCAGAGTCACCACTGTTATGAATGTTAGAGGATATGGTCTGTGACTGAGCTGGAGTTTGGTTGACAGTAGTGATATTGACAACATCTTTATCAACTTCAACAATTTGAGTGAAGCTAGGTTCTTCATCCACAATCTCCTCAGCTTCCAAGTATCCTTGATTCTCAAATCTGAATGTCTGCATCTTTCCTTCTTCATGCAGTCCTGGAAACTTGGTTTCATCAAATGTGACATTAACACTTTCTTCAATAATCCTGTGTTCCATAACATAAACTCTGTAGGCAGTTCTTTATGTGCTGTAACCCATGAATAGTCCTTCAAAAGCCTTGGTGTCAAATTTTCCTTTCTTCTCATGGTTATCCTTCATCATAAAGCATTTGCTCCCAAACACATGAAAATATTTGACAGTAGGTTTCTTTCCAGTTAACAGACAGTAAGGTGTACTTGCATGAGTTTTGTTGATCATGGTTCTGTTCTGAGTATAACAGGCTGTGTTGATAGCTTCAGCCCAGAAATATGTTGGCAGTTTGGCATCATGCAACATAGTTCTAGCTGCTTCAATGAGAGTCCTGTTCTTTCTTTCTACAACTCCATTCTGCTGTGGAGTTCTTGCAGCAGAGAATTGTTGTACAATTCCTTCATCTTTACAGAAATTTCCAAGAGTGGCATTTCTGAATTCTGTACCATTGTCACTCCTCAAGATTTGAACTTTTGAGTTTGGAGTTCTATCAAGAACTCTGACTTGATCAATAATCACTTGAGCAACTTCATCTTTGGATTCAAGAAACTTCACCCAAGTGTACCTTGAGTAATCATCCACAATTACTAAGGCATATCTCTTCTTGGCCATTGATGGTACATTGACTGGTCCAAAGAGATCCATGTGAATCAACTTGAGTGCTTCTATGTTGGTGTTCATTTGCTTAGACTTGTGCACAGCTCTTCTCAGTTTGCCCATTTGACAATCTTCACACAGTCCTTCTTGACAGAATTCCTGTTGGGGCAAACCTCTCACTAACTCCTTCTTCATCAGAATATTCATTGTCTTGAAGTTGAGATGTGAGAGCTTCCTGTGCCAAAGCATGCTGTCACCAACAGTTGCTTTACTGTAAAAACAGTAAACCTTATCCTTCTTTGTTGAATTTAAGTCAGCAACAAACAAGCTTCCTTTTCTAACCCCTTTTAGAGAGAGGCTACTATTCTTCTTGTGATAAATGTTACACAACATCATATCAAAATCAACCTTGAATCCCCTGTCACTGAATTGGCTGACACTGAGTAGATTGTGCTTCAATCCATCCACAAGAGCAATATCTTCAATGACAACATTTCCAATTTCCAGACAGCCATATCCCACTGTGTAACCCTTGCTGTTGTCTCCAAAGGTTATGATTGGGCCAGCTTTCTCAACATAATGTGATAGCAGGGCTTTATCACCTGTCATGTGTCTTGAGAAGCCACTGTCAATGATCCACATGACTTGATCTTTCTTCTTGCCCTGCAAAACAGAATGTGTCTAAGATGCATATGGTACCCAATCCTTGTTGGGTCCTGCAGTTTCAGTGTCTCCTGAGTTTCTTTCAGTCATAAAATCACAAGCATTGTCAGTAATCTCCTGTTTGACTTCTCTTTTCACCCACTTAGGTTTAGAATTGGACTTGGTCCTTTTCTTAGTGGATGGAGCCTTTTTGCTGTTGCCAGCAGGCTCAGAAGTCTCAACAGTGTTTATGTATGAACATTCTTCAGTAGTGAGAATAGGTAAGTTAAAGCATGTACTCATGGCAGTGATTTTGCATGGCATACATTCAATGTTATTACAGACACTCATAGTTCTATGCAAAAGGGGGGTTCTGTGTAAGTTACCATTGAGTTCAGTTGCATTGATCTTATTCTCAATTGGTTTCTTACAAACATGTGTTAAGTGATGAGTAGATCCACAGTTATTGCATAGTTTCCTAGAGGCACCTCCAACATTAGTGTATCCATTTCCTTTATTGACACCTACCTTTCCATTCCTATTCTTAGACTTGGGAGTTACTGGATTGACAGTATGTTCAGAAGTTGCTGTCGAACTTTCCTTGACAGTATCCTTTATTCCTACTGTCTTGACAGAAGGTTTTAAAGTTACTGTCTTGGAACCATTCTTGACAGTATCTTTGGAAGATTCTGTCTTGCCAACTGTGACAGCATCTTTTGACATTATTGTCTGATTGCTTGGTAAGTTTACTGTCTTGGGGATTGTGACAGTATCCTTTTCATCCTTGAATGTGCTGTCAACACCTTCATCCTCATCAAGAATTTCTTGTTTGATGAGCATGGCTTCTTCATCAAACTCAATTTCTGCAGCTTTGAAAATAGGAGTTTTAACTTTCTTGAGAATGGTGGGTTTGACAGCAGCACTTCCAGGACAATCTTGAATCACAGTTTCCTTTCTAGGTCTTCTACCATAAGAAAAACCTATACCAACTGACTGATTTTCTGTATGCTTATCATTGTAATCCTGAACTATCTTTGATGAGTTTTTATAAGCCTTGATTTTAAATTCATTTTCTGCAATCTCATTTCTCAGGTATTCCTCAACCTCTTTAGCACATTTCAATTCATTTTTAAGTTTAGCATTCTCCTGAGCTAAAGAGTCTAGTGAACTGGTTTTGAGAACAAGAGATTCATTTTCAAACTTTAGTGTTTCATTTAGCTTACTCAGCCTAGTGATCTCCTCATTAGCAGCAGATAAGCTAGTATAGACATTGAACATTTCAGCACTTAAGTCTTTAATGGTTTTCTTATACTCATCAATGGACATATCAAGTAAGACAAGTGAAGGTACCTGACTTGAAGATGTTGATGCTACTTCATCAGTGCTAGCCATGAGAGCTAGGTTGACATATTCTTCTTCATCTTCATCATCAGACTCATCCCAACACTTTCCTTCAGCCACATAGGCTCTACCTTGATTCTTCTTAGAGTATCCACCAGTTCCTTTCTCAAATCTCTGAACCTGTTTGGGTCTTTTGCACTCAGTAGCAAAATGACCAGGTTCACCACAGTTGTAACACTTGAATTTAGATCTATCCACAAATCCAGTCTTGTATCCTCCTTTGAATGAGCTTCCCACAGCAGCCTTTGATGAGCTTCCCTTGGTGAACTTGGATGCTTGGCCTTGGGGCCTGAATGACCTATCCTTCTTGAACCTGAAGTTTTTGAACTTTTTGGCCATGTAAGCCATAGTAGGATTGTCCATGCTTTCCAGTTCCTCCATTGTGTAGAAGTCTTCATCTTCCACATCCTTGAGCTGTAGTACTACTTTCTCATCATCTTCAACCACCTCTTCTATCTTCAAGGATTGTACAGGGGTTGGTTGTGTGATTTGAAGTGCTTCACCAGGTTATGTAATCCTTGGCACTTGTGCTACTAGGGCACTTGACATGTTAGCCATCTTGTTCCTTGTTCCACTTTGTATGGCTCTCTTTTGAAAGAGTTCAAGTTCATAAGATTTCAGAATGCTATAAAGTGTCTCAAAGGTTATATTGTTGAGATCTCTTCCTTCTCGTATGGTTGTTGTCTTGTGTTCAAGATGATCAGGCAGTGTAAGCAAGAACTTGACATTTAATTCTTTTCTGTCATAGTACTTGCCATGTATCTGCAGTTCAGTTAAGAGCTTACTGAACCTTTCAAACATGGAAGTTAAGTCTTCACCAGGCTTGGCCATGAATGCCTCATATTGAGATATCAGTATTTGCCTTTGGTTTCCCTTAACTTCTTCACTTCCTTCACAAAGTAAGGCTAACCTGATCCACATCTCCTTGGCTGATGTGCAGCTTATCACACTTCCACACATGGCTTTATCCAACGTGAGAGAATCGAGCAAGATGAGTTGCAAGTGGTCATCTAGCACCATTTTCTCCTTCTCAGGTTCCAAACTTTCTGAGGGATCTTTGGGAACCCAATGTGCAGGAATGATCTCACCATTTACTGTTGTGGCTTCAATTTCCTTCCTTGGTATGAAAGGACCATTCTCGAGTATACCTGGGTATAGTGGATTCGCAGCTTTGATAAACAACAAGATCTTTCTTTTCCAAATGTTGTAGTTCTCTTTATCAAAAGCTGGGATCTTGATACTGTTTGATTTCTGCATTGTCGTCGGGATCTCAGATATGTATGTTAATCTGAAGGCTTTGATACCAGTTGTTGGTCCTTGTGTATTGCAGAAGGGGGGGGGGATGAATGCAATACTGATAAAATTCAATCTCAGTTTCAACAACCAAACCTAAGATTTAATGTTATCAATAATGAGTATGCATTCACAAACAATATAATCGAGAAGACAGGATTCACAAAATAAATGTTTTATTTATTTTGCAAAGTGTTGCTACAACCTCAAGAGAGAATTCTTGAGCTTCTGTTTTTCTTCGCAAACACTTGCTTGTCTTCGTTACTCTTCTAGAATGAATTGATAGTAGGTATAAGACTAATCCTATCACTATCAGTCACGGGTTTGTGAAGCTGCTGTCACTGTCAAGTGGCAGCTTCTTACAGATTGTCTTACCCATGTGACTTTCCTAAATTGCTAACATGTCAGATATACATTACAAAGAAAGCAACCTAGATTCATTCTATTTCCAGCTTAAGCAATTCATCAAATAAAGACTTGACCTTGCTCTTGAATTGATTCGCTTTTGTTTTGCAGTGCTTGAAGCTTCTGTCGTAGTCTTGCAGACTTGGTGCAGCTTAGGGATACTGCAACACGCCTGTTTCTTGAACATTGAAGCTGTCACGGGATTTGACTGAGAAAGATACCTAGAACAGGGGTCTTTCTCGAGACAGTTACTTTGGCCATAAAGCTTGCTGTCACAAGAATGTGCTTTTGGTGACAGTAGGAGTTCCCCGCATAATGTGCTGTCGAGGTTCCCAAGCTTGCTGTCGAGGGCTAAAGTTGATGTCGCGTAGTCTTCCGCCAATGTTGCTGTCAGAGTGAATATGCTGTCTTGACTTGCAACATTCTGTCTTCTTGTAATCTTACTGTCGAAGCTTTAGGACAGTAACCTTTATTCATGTTGTCATCTAATTATACATCCTTTGAGGCTTGAACACAGCAAGTGAACTTCTTTCAAATTATACAACTAGAATAACATTACATACTGATTACAAGAACATACTTTGGCTGTGACAGTATGTTCTACTTAATTAAAAATTAAGTACATTCAAAATCAAGTTGTTTCTATGTTATCACCCATAAATCCCAACAATTGTTAACTAATTGTGCAACATCATTAACCTTTTCATTGAAATGTAATAAACAACAATTGTTATATATCCAATTAAAATGAAAAACCTTTCTTGTCCATACAAGAAATCAATATAATGTCTCTACTCTTAGAGGCACGTAGTTACAATTATCAAGTTCTAAACTAAGCCTTATAGGCAGAATTAAGTAACGAGTTACTTTAACTAGAGCAACAACTTTTGCTCCAATTCTAACCCAAAACCTGAAGCTTGACCCTCACCGGTTTTCTTCTTAGATCTTCCAAATAAGCATGACAGTTTAACTTCCAGTCTTTCGGTTTTCCACAGAAGCGACAATCGTCTTCTTTAATTAGCAACACCTCCTTTAGGCGACAAAACCTCTTTGGGATTGGACTTTAATATGGCTATAGAATTAGATCAAATCTTCTTCTTTACATTCCATTTTCCTTTCCCATTCACATTCCAACATTCACCATCATTATGGGAGTAGTCCATGCATTTATCATGTTGCTTACAGCAGTTCTCAACGTGCTTCACAACTTAGTGGGTGCTATGTCTATCTCATTTATTTCGTTGTTCACTAACTAATTGAGAATAGCTATTGTTCAAAGATTTGTATGATCAAATCATTCCGAGTCTCTAGACCAATCTTGAAACCCAAAATAAATAATAATCAAGGTACTCATTATACCCTATCATCTTTAGAACATCTGGTCCAACCGAATCTCACGTTCCCTACTTGTAGGTGTATGGTGTCTTGCTATTGTCAAATCCCTTTTGACGAGCCTTTTCCTCAAACATCTTTTAAGGTGCTCAAATATCTCATAAGCATCCATATGCTCATATTGTTTCTTAAGCTCAACACTCATAGTTGCAAGCATGAGACATGAAACATCAACAGTCGAATCATCAATTTGCTTCCAATAAGCATTATGTTCGGCACATGTTACATTCTCAGCTAAAAGGTAAGGGAAGAATTTGACTAACATCATGGTGTATGAGGACGATCCTCAAGCTCCTATATCAGTCGAGGAAATTTGTTCCTGTCAGCTTGTCCTTCTCAAGGACTGATCGCATAGAGAAGTTGTTTGTGTTATTTGTCATTTGATAGCTACAATATTAAAGTGCATAAAATTAATCTAGGTTGCAAATTTATTAATTATTATATTTAAGTGATTATGGTATATCATTATATACCTCCCACTATTTTTATCAAATAAATAGCCCTAACTATTAATTAGAAAAGTATTTCTCTCCAAGATCCATATTTCGTTATGCTTAAGGTCAGCTTTAGCTTTAATCCCAAAACATGATTTATTTAGGTAGACAACTCTTGTCAATTATATCATTTATAACTCTTGGAAAGTTTGGTAGAACAACATTTGTTCACATTTATCTAATAAATCATACCAAGCTCCATGCCTCTAAGTTCACAATCCTATTGTGGTAACTTAGTTAAATCTAACCCAATGGTCTAACAGTTAAGTATCACATTTACTTCATCGCGTCTTACCACGATAGATAGGAGTGCTTCGCTTTGGCGAACCCACTCTTTCTCGATCTAGGTCTTGACGAGTGTTGCCCATTGGAAGGCATCTAATCGACTTAATATTTTAACTTTAGGGATTTTATTATTAAAACGACCATGATCCCATCATCAAGAGATTCCCAATTTTTCCTTGAACTAAGTACTTCAATTCAAAATTCATCAATGGTTTGATTTCCAGTCCAACGGAGGAGTCATACTGGTCTCACTTAAAACCCGCCTTCCTTACAAGCGCTGCTTGTATTTTTGTCAAAATCGCCCCATATCAAAAATTGAAAATTCATATTTATTTCCGTGTTTCATAAACACAGGAATCTCATGTTCGTTTTGTTCAATTTTAAAATCTTGAATCGTTACAGATTTTATCTTGTTTAGCAAACATGGCATGGGTGACGTATCTAATACATACATGTTTAATCTAATTAAAGCATGCATCATTATCTACGCATACATATCATCATCACATGCATAATATATGTAAAGTGCGTAAAGTAAACGTGTTTGGTTATGGCCCAACCTAAGTGATCTTTCCAAGCTAATGGAAAAATCAAGGTCAATCTATGGTGGTATCAAAATACAATACAATGTTACAAGTCTTCAAGCTTTAACTTGCCTCCTTGCTTGCCTCCTTGTAATGCTTCCTTGGTTCTCCATCTTGGATGTCTTCATATATATTACATAAATAAAACAACCTATCCTACTGAACTTACAAGTAGAACTCGAGTTACATTCGAGATTTAAACATTACAAGGAATAACGACATGCATGTCATATTTAGAAACCAAACCATTAAAACAAAACCACTATCTATGGGTCTTTAGGCCATAACCAATCACCATGCTCATATAACAATTAAGAACATCTCATATTGCATTAAAATATCACACCATAACATATTTCTCATGATCCAATCATAGAAATCAAATAAAGTGTAAATCAGAAAATCAAAATCAGAATTCTGAAAACATTAAATCTCTGTTTACAGACAGTAAACGACGTCAAACGCCTTACAGATGAACGAGTGACTTTGTCTGTTTTGTTCAGACGCCCGTTTCCCTTTACGAAAAGGTATTTTTGGCGAAATTCTGACACAGTATGCAAATTTCACTAAATCTGCTCATCGTATTCAGAAATCGTATCGAATACGATTCTCATAATTCGATTTAATATGTATCATATACATACAGTAATATACACAATCATCTCATGATTATCAAATCCTCATGAATATCATATATTCAAAAACATATACATACATATATATAAATCAACACAAAAACATGGTAGATCGCAAATATGCATATATATCGAAAACTGTTAAACACACAACCGAATTAAAACATTTCGCAAGTAGCTCCGATTCCATTGAAGGGTTTCGAGCACATAAATGCAACGGAAAACGTAAAAATAAATCAAAATTCGAAACCCATCCGCAGGATCCATGCGAAAACAAAAGATTTAATTCGGAGATTAAGAACAAATACCTTAAGAAGCTTTAACAGTTCATTAATGGAAGATTAATGGATATCCAAAGCTTGTTCAATCACCATGTATCCCGCTCTCACGATCTACACTCTACGTTATCCACACGAACGCTTTTCTTGAAGGATTGATGTGTACTAGCACCCGAAAACTGCTTCTTTCTCTCTCTCTTTTCTTGCTCTCATAAGCGGCTAGGGTTTTAATGTAAAAACGTTTTTCATCATTAAAATCAGCCCTCTTTTAGAGTTTATATAGAGAGGAAAATAGTTTTCTAATTATAATCCAATTATAATAAAATACTAATCCGAAATTCCAATTTATTATTTAACTAAGTCGCACTTAATTAATTAATAATTAATTTCAGAACTAGTTTGAATAATTCCATTTTCTATTTAAATAATTAATCAAGTCATACTTAATTAATATTATAAATAGAATAAATTACTTATTTAAATTTAAATTCATAATTTAAATTATTTCTCCTTCAAGCGTTCTTTGTGTGTGATCCTGTAGGTTATTATTACGTTGGTAACAATTTTAATAACTAATTAAAATTGTATACAATGAGCGGCATCTAATAATACATCATTGCCACCCAAGTAATAATAATTAAATCGGTGATTCGATTAAGCCTTTCGTGAATAATGTTCCAGGTAATATAATCCCTTTAACCTTAATATTATAGATTAAACTCGAGGCATGTAATGTGTCATCCTCTTCATAATTTAATCTTAGTTTTCTTGATCGATGAGTAGACTAATAAATCAAATCAACATTTGAGCACGGCCGTGCATTTCTTAGTCTCACTCAAACAAGAGGCCAATAATATCGCTCCTAAAATTAGGAGGGTTAAATCCCATCTAGATCATTCATATTTCTCATACGATTCATAATATACCCAATGTCCACTTTTATCATCACCCGGTCAAAGGTAACTTTTAATCTAATCAAAGTATATTAATTCTCGTATAAAAATATAATGATTTAAGGTCTAAGGATCATTACACCATTATCACAGTGAGAATTACTTATGACACTTTTAACATGTGTAATCTCACGACGGGTCAATCCAGTGCCATATACTCTTACATGCACCTATGTTTTGACTTTAGTATCACCATACCTATGACCAATGAGATGTGGTCATCAGTCAACAAACATACTAGTCCCTGTGCATTATTATTGTCCTTAAATAATAACACTCGACTAGGGATATTTAGGAATAAAGATACTATTCATATAATCTCATTTTTAAGTCACATACTTAAAGATATCGAATACGCATCATAATTCCAAGGACATTTATTATGCTAACATTTATAACGCAGTAAATAAAGAAATAATAAACTAATAATAATAATCAATAAAACATAATTTATAATAATAAAATGTTTTGTTTAAAACATAAAAGTATTGTCTCTAGAGCAATAATACTAACAAAGTTAAGATAGAAACTTGAAATATACTAAAACTACAAAGAAAAAGGGGAGTAAGGACTTACAGCAGCAATAGCCTGAGCGCCTGCATGCTCCACTCCTTCCAAAGTGGAGTTAGAAACTAAGTCCTTGTAGTCACAAGGGACGAGAGAGTGATAAGACCACTTACTTGCATGCTTGGACACCCCCACGACTGTGTCCTTCTTCCTAATACCCCAGTTGGGGCGCCAAACAGAACTCTTGGCTGAGGCAGGAGCCTCAACCTCCTCAACAATATCCTCGTGAGGCCTTAAAAAGGCTGGGACACCTGAAGCAACCCGAGGATCTTTCACTCCCAAACGAGCCCTCTTCATCCTAGCTGTTTCTCCATCTAGGGGCTCGTTGGACTTATTTATAAAGGCCACAACTGCAAAAACACAATGAAAGGAACAGTGGGTATAAGAAAATTTGAGATAAATAAAGGAAAGAATGAAATGGGAATTACCCTTATCTGATACGCTTGAACGTCCCAAGGACTTAAGCTGAAACTCATCCAGGAGCTCCCAGGCCAATGTAGCATAGTTGTCCTTGGTGAGCTCGGCATAAGCATGAGCCTCCTCCTCATTCAAAATAATATCATTGGGGCTACCATCCGAGACCCTATTGAAAGACCTACGGAATAGGGTGCCCCAATCCCCTCCTTCCCAAACCAAGTGCATGAATTCATTCTTCCATTTCGGGTTATTGTCAGGAATGGATTTTGGGTGAAAAATGGGAGGAGTAGCAGGGCGATGGTTAATATAAACCCAACCCAGGGAAATTGTGGAGCTATTCTTAAACTGAAATTTTTTCTTAAATAAAGCTACAGAAAGAGGAAAGTTGTTCTTTAAACAAAGTAAAATAAAGCACATAATAATTCTCCAGACATTTGGGGGAAGTTGGCAAGGGTTAACCCTAACGTCTACTAGAAACTTGGGAATGAAGTCATGAAAGGGGAATCTAACCCCTGCAATGGCGTCCTTGTAAATGCAGAGAGCATCAGGACGCCAATGGCAGGAACGATCTCCTGGGCCAGCTGGGATAAGCCTATAGGGAGCTTTAACTCTATACATTTTATTATAATCCCTAACCATGTCAATTTCATGAAACTTATTGCTACAATCCAAAGAATCTAAATGCGAAACAGAGGGATATTCATCACCGCGTTCAATTATCATATCTTGTAAAGACATATGAGAAGAACAGATAGTGATACCTCTCTTAGAATCCTGGTTCATTTTCTGAAGGCGTTGAGCAGCACGATCAGACATCTTCAAATCTTTAAATTATGAACCCAGAAAAGCTTTAAATCTTCAAAGAAAATTCCCAGAAACTTCAAATCTTCAAGGAAAATTCCCAGAAACTTCAAATCTTCAAGGAAAATTCCCAGAATCTTCAAATCTTCAAACAAAAATCCCAGAAAATCTTCAAACGATGAAGATTAAACCCAGAAAAATATGAATGCGGCTGAGGAAACTTCGCCGGAAATTGCCTTGCCACGGAAAGGCTAGAGAGAAAAACTAGAAAGGCTAGAGAGAATTTTTTTAGAAGTTGAAAGTGTGAAGTGAAGAGTGAAGTGGAAATCTCACTCTTTTATAATCAAGGCAGCCGGTCACCCAACCGGTTAAGGGAAGGGCAACCGACTATGGCCAGTTAAGGCCCATAAACCCTTTACTGGATTACAAAAGTTAAAGTCCAAACAATTTAAGGCCCAATAAGGCACGAGGCTAGAAAAAATTAAAGCCCAATAAAATTCAGGCTAGTTAATGCCCAAGAAAGAATAAAATTTAAAATACAATTCAAGGCCTAAATAGATTTGAGGTCGAAAAGACCTTAGATCGAATTCGTTGTCACGAGGTCGAAAACATATGGGAAATTGAGGTCGAATTCATCGACCTCACACTCATTGGAGATCAAAAAATAATAGATTCAAGGTCGAAAAGACCCTAAATCGAAGTCGAAGATTTGAGATCGAAAATACACGGAAAAACGAGCTCGAATCCTTCGATCTCGCACCAAAATTGAGGTAAAAAACAAATGGATTCGAAGTCGAAGACTTGAAGTCGAAAATACATGAGAAAATAAGCTCGAATCCTTCGACCTCACACCAAATCGAGGTCGAAAACTAATGGATTCGAGGTCGAAGAGTCGAGGTCGAAAAAGACCTAGAAAATGAGCTCGAATCCTTCGACCTCGCACCAAATCGAGGTCGAAAACTAATGGATTCGAGGTCGAAGAGTCGAGGTCGAAAAAGACCTAGGAAATGAGCTCGAATTCTTCGACCTCGCACCAAATCGAGGTCGAAAACTAATGGATTCGAAGTCGAAGAGTCGAGGTCGAAAAAGACCTAGGAAATGAGCTCGAATCCTTCGACCTCGCACCAAATCGAGGTCGAAAACTAATGGATTCGAGGTCGAAGAGTTGAGGTCGAAAAAGACCTAGGAAACGAGCTCGAATCCTTCGACCTCACACCAAATTGAGGTCGAAAACCAATGGATTCGAGGTCGAAGAGTCGAGGTCGAAAATGCACTGTAAAACGAGCTCGAGTCCTTTGACCTCGCACCAAATCGAGGTCGAAAACTAATGGATTCGAGGTCGAAGAGTCGAGGCCGAAAAAGACCTAGGAAACGAGCTCGAATCCTTCGACCTCACACCAAATTGAGGTCGAAAACCAATGGATTCAAGGTCGAAGAGTCGAGGTCGAAAATACACTGTAAAACGAGCTCGAATCCTTTGACCTCGCACCAAATCGAGGTCGAAAACTAATGGATTCGAGGTCGAAGAGTCGAGGTCGAAAAAGACCTAGAAAAAGAGCTCGAATCCTTCGACCTCACACCAAATTGAGGTCGAAAACCAATGGATTCAAGGTCGAAGAGTCGAGGTCGAAAATACACTGTAAAACGAGCTCGAATCCTTCGACCTCACACCAAATTGAGGTCGAAAACCCATGGATTCGAGGTTGAAGAGTCGAGATCAAAAATGACCTTGAAAATGAGGTCGAAACCTTCGACCTCACCCCAGTTCCTGGTCGAATTCCTGGTCGAAAATGACTTAAATCCTGCTCGAATTCCTGATCGAAAATGACTTAAATCCTGGTTGAATTCCTGGTCGAAAATGACTTAAATCCTGGTCGAAATCCTGGTCGAAAATACCCTTAAAATGGAAAATTTTGAGGAAAAATACGCTATAACTTCTACGAAAACCCCAGGAAGATTTTCCCAGAAGTTGGGGGGCAAATGATATGGACAGAAAAGTAATTATAGAAATATAATTACTTATTCATTGGAAAGGCCCAATATTCTAGACCCAAAACCCTGATTATTTATTAATTTCGTAATTAGTAAATAGGGAAAATATACAGCTCATGAAAAGAGTCCAAAATATGGTAAATTCATCAAAGAAGGATCCAGAATCCCAATCAATGAGTCATAGCCTTTATCAACAAGGAAAAGACTTATTCAGCAAGAAATACAATGTTTATCCATTATCAAAAAGGAGACTTATTAGCTAAGACTCCTAAACCTACCATAAATACGAGGCTCTAGACGCCTATATAAAGGACCTGATCCTACAATCAGAACTACGTCTTTGGCTTGATTCTCAACACTGATTGAGATACGTAGGCATCTTATGAGGACCGATTTAGTCTCGAAACGCAAGAACATCCATTAAAGCTCGAAGCTCTCTTAAATTCCAGCAATTAATTTACAAGCACGTTTTTTAATCCATAACAAATATAAACAATATCTTTCAACCCTAGTTAAGGATATAATTTTCACCGTTATTTTTAACTTGGTTGGCCACCGAAATTCAGACAAAATATAAAAGCTCGCTTACACATAAATTTAATACAGAATAATGTGAAAATAAAAAATGGAAAAAGTTGAATTGATAGTCTACAACAAAAAATTTAACCAAAGAAGCATACAATGGGAAGATAATGAAAGTTTTATAACTAAAATCATCATTGGCATGGTTTATTCTGGACGAAAAAACCAACAAACTTGTGCAATAAAATCTAAATTTTTGAGGCTAACCAAAAGTGTTAGTTAAGTTAGCATTAAAAAAATCAATAATATATTTTTTCATGATATATGTTACCCTGTCTTTATATGAAAATTTTGTAGCATCTCTTGGAGACCACTATAGTGACATCTCTTGAAGACGACATAGCGGATTGGTATCTACTTTTTTTGCTCTAGATTGACACCCTGAGTTTTCGGCCTGGTCTTAGTTATTGGATTGAGACTCGTTCAATTACTCGATCAGTACGGACTTTGCTCAACCTCCAGATTAATTCGTTAACACATTCAAAGTAATTTCATGCTTATTAACCTGACAACTTCTCCAATTTTAACATGCATGGCCAATGATCTTAAAATCATTAATAAATTTTTTTACTAAACTAATAAAAATAACAAAAAACATTGAAAAATATCGTTCAAATAGTCTTAGACCATTCTTAATCAAATAACTGCAGATATGGGAGTCTAAATAACATGTTAATGTATATTAAGCAAAATTTCATATACACAATTACGTTCAAATTATAAAAAAATATGGAGTTAAAAATCTATTATTCTATGCAATAAATGGTACATGAGTTTGAAGAGGTCAGCATCATATCATGTACAGTAATATTGTATTAGAAAAGTAATCCAACTCATCCGCATATTAAAAAAAAGTTTGCATATTAGAAAACAAACAATAATCTATCTGAATAGGTGAAGACAGCCTATTTTATGCTCGTGTCCTTTCCGGCATACAATTTCTGGTGTCTTTCTGCTGTTATGTTTGTAATATCCGTGAACTTTATTAATAATATAAATTATATTTTATGAGTAAAATAATTTATGTGGAGTATTTGGAGTCTTAATGATTAAGGTTATTGAGTAATAGTATGTTAATTGATGTGTCGAAAGCCCCTTTCGAATATCTTTTCATTTAGAAATATCTTCAGTTTTGAGCCCCGTTTTGAAAATTCAAGGGCCCCGTTAAAAATTTGTACATCATTATTATTCCTTCGTCTTTCGTATCCGAATCATTATTGGAAGATTTCTGTAAGATCCGAGAAAATTACATGTTAATATTTGATGTGAAATGAAATTTTATTTTCATATTAAAATTTATTAAATGTTTTATCTGTTTAAATGTGTGGGGAATTATGAATTATTTTGAAAAGGATGTCATACTATTTTATTCTATTTTGATTATCGATAAGAAAATTTAGATCGTTCCCAAATTATTCGGGGAATTGGTATATTGTTCGTACCAATATTTCATTCGTTAAAGTGGGAAGTATTCAGAAATACTCGTAATAGAGGTATTTTGGTTCGTATATCTTTTATTAAACGATACTTGTAGTTATCCGTACATTCTGGATGATTATCGTCTCGTAAAACGTGTATTATACTTTATTAAAGATTTAAAGCGTTTATTCTGTTAAATTGTATTTAAAGCGATCCATCGGATCAGTATCGATCCAAAAATGTCGTTTGGGGTATTAGTTTCCGTTTAATATAAAAAGTCTAATCGTACTTTGTTTTGCGTATAATAAAGCTTAATTACAGTTAAATATCTAAAATCTCTGAACCGTGTTCTTCGTGTTCTTGAGAATCAAACACAAATTTGAAGGCGTTATCGGAGTCCGATTTCAACGTTCTTATAGTCAAATCGAAGGTCTTGGAATGTAGTTTCATAATCATCAGATTTCGTGTGGGGTAATATTTCAATTTCATACGAAATTTTCTTTAATTCTGGAAAATTAGGGTTTATGTCAAATTTGGGGCTTTTTGATTCTGAGCTTGTTCATGTGATTTGATGATATGTATAGCTTCGTATGGTTGTAGGGAGTCCAAATATGTGTTCAATTTCATTGTTTGATTCCCGGATTGTCCAATTCGAAAATTTAGGGTTCTTGAGCTCGAAATTGGGGCTTTTTGATTTAGAGTTTGTCCGTTGATTTTGATGGTTCCTATAGCTTCATATGATCATGGGTAATAGATTTACATGTTTAATTGAGTCGTTCTATTCCTAGATTATCTAATTCGAATTCTTGTTTTTTTTCGAATTTTCAAGCCATTAGTTCGTAAAATCTGTTGATTGTTTGTGTATGTAGATATGTGGGTTAGATTGTGCGTATTTCAAGCTTTGTTTTGGTATATAGAACATTGAGTTTGGTTAAGGTTTTCAAGCTGGCGACGGAGTTTTTTGCAGTTTAGTACCTCAAGTTTTGAAGATGATGAAGTTTGGTCCCTGAAGTTTTACAAAGTTGTAAATTGGTCCCCTGACCAAAATTATTTTCTAAATTATTTATTTTTAATTTATAAAAATCTGTTTTGTTATTTAAATTTTGAAAAATAGTTTTAAAAATGACTTTTAAATTCTAAAAATTTCTTTTAAATTCTGGAAATTTTTATTTAATTATTCCTTAATTATTTGAGGAATTATTTTGATATTTTTATTTTCCAAAATTCTTTAATTATTTTGGAAAATGATTTAAAAGTGATTTAAATTAGGAAAAATATTCCTAAAAATGTCTTATTAATTATTTAAAATTCCTAAATGATTTATAAACTCATTTTAGGCCTTTCTTTCGAGTCACAAATTATTTCTCGAACGTTACATGACATATGTGATGTAATTAGTGCATTTAAATGTCAATATGTGCTACATAAATTATGTGAATTATCTGGTTGTCGAGTCATAAATGCGAATAATAGTTTTGCGACTTGTTTAAATGCTTAGGTCGTGTCTAATATTATCACGAGGAGTAGTTGGAATAGAAATTTGTCGGTAATGTTAGAAAATGAGATTTGTGAGACCGTTGACTTGGATGTTGACTTTTATGGTATAGAGATTTTCGACGAGCGAGTTACGTGGATTACTTATGTGGTTGATTGTGATTAGTCTCTATCAATTGAAATATGGTTGTCTATGCAACATAGACTATTGGACGAGACGAGTCAGATTATCGAAGTGTGTTAAATAAAAGATATCGGAAAAGGATGAGATATTGTTTACAACGGATTGGGTTATTTGTGAGGTGACGTAGCACCCAGGGGACGTCAACACTCGTAGAGGACATGTGTAAGTATTTTCTTCCAACGGAGATATCGGTAAGAATGGCAGACACGTGGATTCAAAATGGTAGGAGCAGACAAGTGGTATTCACGAGAGCGTTAAAGCAAAGAAGGACGAAAATAGAGGATCGTGCGATAAGACAGAATAAGGAAGGAATCATATTATTTTAGCTTTACGATATAGCTAAGGACCAGATGCAAGTGTTTATACCCTTGCTTATTAATTGATTGATATTTCCTTGAATTATTATTATGCAATTGTCATACTTTTCCCTAAATATTAAATGACGACTCTTTTGCGTTGAACTGCAAGTATTTTATTTAATCCCGTAAATTGACGAGTATTCCTTTATACTTTATGAACTTAGATTCATATTTTTATGTTGATTGGAAAGATATACTTATTATATTGAAACGATTGAAAAGATAGTTATGGGCCGTATACTGAGGCTTTCTTTCAAAAATCTTGATTTAAAAATATTAGGTTGGAATATTGCCAACCCTAGATGAGTGGGAACTTGTGAACCCAATGAGGGTAATATGTTAATTAAAAATTCTGAAGTTGTGGTACTCTATTTTCCATCTTGCACCTATGCAAGCATTGTTTTCCCTATTTATAAACTTCACCTTGAATCTTTCTTAAACTCGAACTTGGCTTTCTTGTCAACTGTTGAGGCCATCTGGAGCCTGTTCTTTGAACCCTACTCCATATTGAGTTGTTGCAAATTCTTTTGTTTCTTATAATGCCTGTTTTATATCAGACTTAACCTTGTTAAGCATGTTGTTGATTCTTCATTATCATCCCAATTGTTGCATCGATCTCGTCGATACTAGATTGTATTGTTATTCCTTGATGAATTCTTCATAGATGAGTTGTTTCATGGAACGTGAGTTTTCCAGCAATTGTTGTATTAAGGTTGTCGATTCTTCCGACACCTGGCTGTCGTAAGTAAGGTTGTCAATTGTGCTGACACCTGATGTATGTAAAATAGAATTGGAATGTTTTTAAAATGAGGACCAAATTTATGGTCGAAGATAATTAAGGCCAGGATGGCCAAGGATCCAGTGGAGGGCTTTGCTATAAGTAGGTCCGGGGTTGATGCGTGGCTGGCCAACAGCTCAACCTTTGATTTGAATGAGATAAATAAAAATCCAATTCTAACATAAGTTCTTATTCTGAGATGAGTTACATCCATACGTTTTGTACTTGTGAGTTATGACCTGATTCTCAGGTTTATTCGTTGCGTGAAGTTGTTGGTTCGTTGATTAGCAATAGTGGTTTCAATCTTGCTGAAATCACTTACTCTTAATACATCTGGATTCCAAATAGTCGAAATCCACTTCCTTGATTCCATTGGCAGTTGTGAGATATCTATCTTGATGAGTTATAATTATTCCATATTTTCTACATACTATTGTAGTTATTGTTGATTCGGTCACCGTGACGACCAATATAAATCTTTTGTGTTTTAAACTATTCAGTTGCGAAAAACTAAAAGAAAAGTTGTGGTAAATTACTAAACTTGATTTGAGAATTGTTGAGTTTACAAATGTTCAAAACAGAAGTTTGTTTATTTGAAAATCCAAAGCTTATTTTGGAAAATTTTATATCATACTTGATAATGCACTTGCTGAGCAATTCTTTCGCTCATACTTGCTTTCTTTATATATTTTAGCCTTTCAGTAAGAAGGTATATTGGTGAGAGTTGTCCGTGGAGTTGATCAGAGATGGGGAAGGATATTAGCGTAAAGACGTTTTGACCCAGAGCATTTGGAGCCAGTGATAGGTTTTGTATATAGATGTTTTCTATTGAATATTATATTGTATAAGTTAGTTGCCTGGTATACTTCTTATCGAAGTTATACTAGTGTTTTAGAATTTATGTAAAGAGAATGGTTGTAAAGAAGGAAATTTTATGTAATGAAATTTTGGATCCTTGTTTCTAGCACTATAACCTTTAAAGATTCTTTGTAGAGTTGGGGTCACAGATATTATTATTGTGTTGATTTAATATTGAACAGGTTGTTTGAATTGAGGGTGCAGTGTGACGACCAAATCCTCTGACCCCGGATTTGGGGCGTTACAATTTCTTCGTATCATTATATTACTTATTACCCGATACTATCAATAGTATTTGTTTTATTCAAAGAAAGAAAAATTATTCCAAACCCTAATTGTTTAGGGCGATTGATATATCGTTCATATCAACAATACATCTGTTATAGCCCCGTATTCTTGAGCATTCGTTATATAAATGATATGTATTGATATGGATAACTATCAGTCTTTGTGGATAGTTATCACCTCGTAAAACGTGAACTTTACTTTATTAAAGGTTTAAAGCGATCCAGTGGATCGATATCGATCCAAAAATGTCGTTTGGGTTATTTTTTCCACTAAGTATAAAAAGACAAATCGTACATTATCCTTCGTATAATCCGTATTTCATATTTACAAAAATATAAAAATTCCCAAACCATGTTCTTCGTGTTCTCGAAAATCAAAATCAATTTTGAAGGTGTTATTGAAATCCAAATATCAAGTTCAAGTACTCAAATCAAAGCTCTTGATCTCTAGTTTCAGAATCTTCAAACCATATCATCATCTGGTAATTTGTCGATTTATTATGAATTTTTCAATATTCGAATTAAAATAGGGTTCATATGAAATTTGGGGATTTTCATTCTGCTGATTCTCCGTTCAATTGATTGCTTCTAACATGTTCCTAGGGTTCTAATGAGTAGGAATCCATGCTTTAATTTCACGTTCATATGAATAGTCCGTTCATATGAATGATCTGACATTGTTTTTGATAGAGGGCTTTTGTTGTATGTGTTCTTAGCTTCATTTTAACATAAAGAACGTAGAGTTTCATGTACGATTTAGTGAGATCGGAAAATTTGCTTGAGGTCGCCGGATTTTGATCGGGATTGGGATTCCGACTGTATTTTTGGTTTGTTTTCGTCGGAATGTATTGCTGAGTTAATAAGGAGAGTTTTGGTACAAAGAGCCCCAAATTCTGATGTGTTTTTGGCTCCCCGGAATCTGGAATTGTCGCCGGATTCTGGAAAATTTTCGGGGTGTTCTTCCTGACCCGTTTTTGTTCTTCCCGACCAGTTGACCCGATTTCTGACCTGGTTTCAATCTTCGAACCCCTAATTCATTTTCAGAAAACTGTTTTTGGATTTTATTTTTAAAAATAATTCAAAAATAGTTTAAATATTTATAAAAATCATATTTTTATTTTAAAAATACATTTTTAAATTCAGAAAATTCTGATTTTTTTTATTTATTTCTTTAAATTCGAAAACTGATTAAATTTAATTATTTTAATTATTTTTTATTAATAATTAATTTATTTGATTAATTGATTTAGTTTATTAATCAGTTAATTCTTATTAATTAATTATTAATTAGATTTAATTAATTTAAATTAAGTTTAATTATTTTATAGCTTGATTTAATTATTTAAAAATAGTTTGAGTGTTTGGAAAATGTCAATTAATTTTATATTAATTGATTTAATTGATTTTAAATACTTATATTGGGATTAATAATCCGATTTTTGATTTAAAAATTATTTGTGATCTATTTAAATTCAAATGAGCATCGAATATTGTTTTAAAAATGTTTATAAGTGCTATATGGTTTATATGAGTTGATTAATGTGTTTTATTGTCCTTAAATGCTTCGTATAAGGGCTAGTGTCTGAATTTTTATTTTCGTAAAATAGAACGAGTGTTTGATAAATGCTGTTAAGTACCCGATTACTTGTTTAGACTTAAAATGGCTATGAGTATATGTCGAAAGTAGAACGAGGATAGTTAGACTTATTATTGTGAGTTGTTTATTATAGAATCGAGTTCCCGAGGCAAGGGAAATGAGAAGGTAGAGTAAGTGAGATAGACCGAAGTCAGCTACGTAGACCAGGCAAGTATCTGTGCGATTACTTGTTGATTATATTGATATTGTTTCCAGTGATCATGCATGTTACCATCAGAACAATTCAAATTTTTCAATCCTTACCCGTATTTGAGCAACTGATGCTATTTTCTTGAATATTCCTAATTCGTTGATTAATCCACAATCATGTTGGATATCAGAAACCTTCACCTTCAATTCAGTTTATATTGACGATAACCATTGTTGACTTCTTAAATGAGTACGTTGTACCATTGAAAACATTCCGAATCTATTTCTCAGACTTCATTTGATATTGAGCAGTTGAAGTTCTTTTGCAACTATTATACCTTTTCATTGTGTACTTACCTACGTTGAAACCATTCCGAGTCTATTTCTCGGACTTCATTTGATATTGAGCAGTTGAAGCTCTTTTGCAACTATTATACCTTTTCATTGTGTACTTACCTACGTTGAAACCATTCCGAATCTATTTCTCGTACTTCATTTGATATTGAGCAGTTGAAGCTCTTTTGCAACTATTATACCTTTTCATTGTGTACTTACCTACGTTGAAACCATTCCAAATCTATTTCTTGGATTTCATTTGATATTGAATAGTTGAAGCTCTTTTGCAACTATTATACTTTGTCATTGTGTACTTATCTTGTGATGCATGTTATTGCTTATACTCTGTGATAGAATTGGCATGTTTTTAAAAATGGGACCAATAATGGTCGGAAATAATTTAAGGCCAAGATGGCCATGGATCCTAGTGGAGGACTTTGCTATAAGCAAGGCTGGGGTTGATGCGTGACTGATCAGCAGCTCAACCTTTTGATTTGAAAAATGTAGAAGTCCAATTCTAATCCCTTTTACTTCCATTGAGATTGTTAAAAAGCTTATGTTTGTCTTAAACCTTGTTGATTCTGATAATTGTGATCTTCCTTTCATTATGGAACTGTGATTGATATATATTATGCGTGCTGAGCACTTGTGGCTCATACTTTTTTTGTTTTTAACCCTATTCCAGTGAAGCGAGAATATGAGCAGACACAGCGCGAGCGATAGTTCTCCAGCAGCTAGGAGACCACCTCGAGTGGTTGTCATTGGCAAGGTAGTTGTCTATTTTGTTAGTTAGACTAGACGTCTAGCTTTGAACTTTAAGTTGTGTAATATTAATAACTCTGAAAACTGGTTTGTAATAACTTAGAAGCTTGTTCAATTCCATAATCTGAACGCGGTCTTGGTTAAGGGGTGTTTTATGTTATTATATTATTATGCATGTGTTATATCCGGGTTTATTGTGTTTCGTTGATCGAGTGACTCCCCAGACATGTGCCCCGGGTTTGGAGGGCGTCACAATGTTCACGAATTACGATGACATTAAGCTGAATCACCACTTTGATATATATGAAAATACATGTGAAAATACAGATTAGTAACAAATTGTAACTCATGCCAATAGATAAGCACATTAAATTAATTAATTAAAAAACGTATGAATGCATGACAATACATAAAGAAACGATTGAATGTCACACAATTATAAAAGTACTTTTGAGATCAAGCATTTTTTTTTAATTATAAAAGGCAATCAACTTGTTACTATTTTTATATTATTTTATTATTTATTAAATAGACTATTAAAATAGGTTTTAAAATAAATAAGTAAGGATTGCACCTCATATTTTTGGAAAACAAAGATTTTATTGATAACAAATATAAAAGGTAATATATTTTAATTTAAAGATAATTGCCATGATATTTTTGGAAAAGGAGTAGATTTTGTTAGAAAAAAAATATTTTAATTATAAAAGGCAATCATCTAATTACTATTTTTATATTTTTTTATTATTTATTAAATTGAATAAAAGATCGAAAATCGACCGAAAATCGAAAACCAAAACTTTCAATGTTTCGGCTTTAATAATATAGTATAGATAATTATTTTATATAAAGATAAAGATAATGAAATTAAATTATAATTAGGATTCAAGTTTTTGGTCGAGAAAGAAGGTAATTTATGATTAATTAAATTCTAAACATGATTGAATTATATATATTTTGTTGTCTTTTTTTTTTTGAATTTGAATGTAATTAAGGAAATTCAATTTTATTAAAATAAAATTGAGGAACTCTAGAAAAAAAGATAAATATTTTTCAGACTATCCGAGAGCGCCTAGAGATTTTACTTTATAAAATATAAAGATAAAGATAGAGATATAATAAAAATTGTATAAAATAATAAAATTTGATTAGGTTTATAATTTTATGCCAACTTGTACTACATTTTCTACAATTTACGAGCTAAAAAGGAAAATTTTAATTTTTAATATTTAAAATAGAGGAAAGTTTTTATATATAGTAATAAAATTTGATTAGGTTTATAATTTTATGTCAACTTGCCTCTAATAAGTATTACATTTTCTATAATTTAGGAGTTAAAAAAAGAAAATTTCAATTTTTAATATTTAAAATAGAGGAAAGATTGTATATATAATAACAATAATAAATTTTGATTAGGTTTATAATTTTATGCCAACTTGCCTCTAATAAGTATTATCTTTTTTTACAATTTAGGAGCTAAAAAAATTCAATTTTTAATATTTAAAATAGAGGAAAGATCGTATATATAATAATAATAATAAATTTTGATTAGGTTTATAATTTTATGCCAACTTGCCTCTAATAAGTATTACTTTTTTTTACAATTTAGGAGCTAAAAAAAGGAAATTTCAATTTTTAATATTTAAAATAGAGGAAAGATTGTATATATAATAATAATAAATTTTGATTAGGTTTATAATTTTATACCAACTTGTGTATTACCTTTTCTACAATTTATGAGCTAGAAAAGGAAATTTTAATTTTTAATATTTAAATTATAGCTAGAAAATTAGATAAATATGAATCGAGCAATTCTAGAGCTCCTGGGGGTTTCCTTTATATATATAAAGATATTGATTGATTGATTATTTCATAAATTAATTTTTATAATTAATCTTTTTTCATATAAATTTTGATAATATTTGTTCAAAAATACTTCAAAAATCTTTAAATATTGGTTATGTTCTTATTTTTAATCTCATAATGCATTAAAACTAACTTTTAAACTAAAATAGCTATTCAAGATATGTATTTTTTGTACTTATATATTTGTTTTATCATTTTGAAAACTTGCCAAAAATTGATAAAATTGATTAACAATTTTTAGGTAAATGTCATTCCAGATTAATGTTGGCAAGCCGTGGAGATGCGGTTGAACAAAACTCTTGACAACCCCCTGTGTTGGTGATGCTCTTAACAGAGCAAATACTAGTGAGTAACGCAAGTGTAACACCCTAGTCCCACATCGAGGAGATTTGGGACTTCTGTTCAGTTTATAAGGCAAAGTACTACTACTAATTAGCACCAACAAAATCATGATATTTTGCGTGCCTGTGGTGGGCTAGTCGTTACCCAAGTTGGCTGTGTTTGGGCTAGTAGGCTTTGGCTTATTCGGACTCGGAATCGGGACTTGACCCTATTTTCGAAAAAGGCTCGGGATTTGACCCGGGTTGTCACATATGGTATCAGAGCCGACTCTCGAAAGCTTGTTAATGCAAGTTGCCGGAGGTGGGGACACGAAGCCAGCCGGTATTAGCCCACAATGGCTAGAGAGGTACGATCCGGACCTATGGGCTATCCGTTCAGGCTTGACGAGGACGTCAAGAGTTTAAGTGGGGGAGTTTGTAACACCCTAGTTCCACATCGAGGAGATTTGGGACTTCTGTTCAGTTTATAAGGCAAAGTACTACTACTAATTAGCACCAACAAAATCATGATATTTTGGGGGCCTGTGGTGGGCTAGTCGTTACCCAAGTTGGTTGTGTTTGGGCCAGTAGGCTTCGGCTTATTCGGACTCGGAATCGGGACTTGACCCGATTTTCGAAAAAGGTTCGGGATTTGACCCGGGTTGTCACATATAACTACCCTCTTTAAAAAGAATCTGGTCCCCAAATTCACAACAATCCTGTCACATGACACGTCTACCCACTAATCTCCTACAAGTCAAACTTAAACTATCGTCCACAAGATCGCACCCTAGAGAATGTATTTGTCCCATACCTAACACACTCCGAAGGACAGCCTACTCTTGATACCAACTGTAACAGCCCGACTTTTCGGACTATTAAATCTAAATACAAAACTTAAATAAAATACATTTCTTTATTCAATAAATACAAAATTTGCACAAAAGTCAAATGCAACGGTCAAACTTAATAATTCGAAAACACAAAATCGGAGACGCAGCTCCACAATTCAATAATAAATTCGAACATATAAGCAATTTATTTCCATAAGTCTTTAAACAAATTCACATAGCACCACGAAATTGCAAAAGTCCACAGTCATATTCTTACTTAGCTTTCACAACGAATGAACCTGAAATGTTAGGAAAGGGGTGAGCTACACAGCTCAGCAAGTAACAATTTGACTTACAAATATTCTCAAAAATCAGTGGGTGTTTTAGCAAAACAGATTTTCGCAAAACAATAATAATTTTTAAAAACCTTTGCGAAAAATGATCCAACCCAAAGTTTATTTTTAAAATCCAAAATTTAAACAGATACAGAAGCAGAAACGAAATTCTTATAATACACAGTCTTGTTCTACGACCACAATTTCCCAGTAGCCGGGATCTTATTCTTATTCTTATTCTTTCGCCACACTTTTCCAGTGACCGGCATCTAAAGTTCAATAATTACGCGTCATTAATAGGTATCTAAAGTTGCACACTTGTGCGCCTACTAAGGGTATCTGAGGCTAGTTTCGGAACTATAGCGTAAATTACGAACGGGTTCGAAACATAGAGACTGAGGGATTCGAAGATTCTCGATTCTTATATCTTATACAGTTCGAAACAATATTCTTATATCTTATAGGAAATTTAAAGTAGAGTCAAAATATCTTTTCCGAAAATAAAAGTAAGTCAAAAAGTACTTACCTCAAAAGCGATCAAATACCGAAATCAATGCGAGCAAATCCTATAATTTTATTAAACCAATCAAAGTCAAATAATGTTCTCACCACCTTAATAGAACTCATGCGACGCTTACATATAACTTACTCAATGAAATTTCAAAAATCAGACACCAAAACATCTTGCAAAATAGACCATTATTAACAAAATCAGTAATGACCAGTTCTAGAAATTGACCAATTACTCTATGAAAATGACTTTATCTGAAAAAGTACAAAACATGAAAAATGTAGGCAATTCCGAGACCTTTCCAGAATGATAAGTCTCGTTAAAAACGGACAAGTAACGAACTCAGAACAGAAATAGTCAGCGGAATGAAACACAAAGTGCAGAAGTCGAAAAGAGCTTTCCAGAATGGTATCGCTCGTAATTTTTGGATAAAGACTCAATTTACTATGAATTTTCAAAGTTAGATTTCTCAGTTTCAAAAACATACTGGATGGTCAATAAATCCCAGAAAAACTCATATCTACAGACCTAATTTCGGAAAACACAAAGAATCAAAGTTGTATATAATTCAAATACCTTTTCACAGAGTCTAATATCATAAGAATCCAATTAACAACGAATCAGATACGAATTTTATAAGAATTCAGAATCCAAACATATACATATGAAATTGGAGTAATCATACGACGACAATGAATATAACAAATAACTCATGGATATACATCAAATTATACACATATACAAATACTCAAGAGAATATACAAAGATCCTTGACATAATCAAAATAAATCAAATATCATACACGTAAAATAACACGAATAACAAGAGAATTAAAGAATCGTTACCCATTCTTTTTAAGCTTGTTGTGAGACCTTCTCTCCTCGTGCTCTTCTTCTTCTCTTCCTTTTTTCTCTCTCTCTTTCTCTAGCGGCGTTTTTGTTTCTCACCCCGACTGTTTGCTATGTTTTTTTATCTTACAAATTACCTATGTTGTTATCTATATCTTAGTCCATTTAATTAAATTGGGCCAGCTAAAACTTTAAACTAAAGCCCAACAAAATTAAATTAGCAAGACTCATTAATTCTATATTTTTATTCTAAAATCAAATTATATAATTATCGTAAATTTTAATCCACTTCTAATTCTAATTTCTAGCAAATTTTAATCTATTAAAATTACAAAAAAAATCCGGGATATTACAGCAAGATTACCACATTTAATAATTGTTTATGCTTTATGAACTTTTAGTCCTTAAAGTTTGACGATTTATACCTGAAAGGCATATGTTTAAGCCTATTTGTTTACATCGAGGATTCAACTCAACTTAAACAAGTTTTTAATAAGTAAGTAATAATTCAATTGTCACAGTGTTAATCCCAAATGACCTAACAGAATTGTAGAAGGGGGGGTTGAATACAATTCTTGATATTTCTTAAACTTAAAAACAACTTACAAATAAAAACTGAACTTAATGTAAAAATCACAAGCACATAAATAATTTCAGTTGGATTGTTTGATGATCCAACTGAAGTGATTTTTATTGCGGAAATAATCTGTGATACAAAATGTACACAGCTGCTCAGTTACAAGAGTGTAGAGAAGTATGCTCTCAAAGATAGCTAATACAATCTATTTGTTTTTCTTCTCTACCTTTCTATTTTAACTGCTACACTTGGTTATATACATTCCCAAGTTTACAATACTATTTTGGTTACACTAAAGTACACTAGTAATAACCATCAGTAGTTTGCTTTTCATTCCTTTTGTCCAATGGTCCTTGGAGATCCTTGCTTTTGACTTCACGCTTATTATGATCACTCCCAAGAGCTTTATTGGAAATTGGAATGTTTCCTTATTTCCAGTAACCATTTTGATGGCTTCCAATGCACAGTACACTTCCATATCTCCTTTAGATCTGTTCAGTAAACTGTCACTATCACTTTGTCAACTATTCAAAAAGTAATAGTGATTCGTTGATGGCATGGAGATGTGTTTCATTGATAGCTTTATTCTTCATTTCGTTGATGGTGTATTCCTCGTTTCGTTGATAGAGTAATCTTCATTCCGTTGACAGACTAATCTTCATACCGTTGATAGAGTAATCTTCATACCGTTGACATGTCTTCACTTAGGCAGAATTACATGGCATAATATATTTACAATTCACCAACCTATTTTGCCTATCTAGTACTTAGTCAACATGACTTAGAAAAACCTATCTAATACATACAACAAATTGCATATCAAAATGTGAAGTATTGTACAGTACAATTGCTACATCACTCATTTCGTTGATGAGCTTCCTGTCAACGAAACACTGCAAAGCATGCCATTTCGTTGACAGTTACAAAATGACTTAATACAAAATCTACTAAGTGTTTTTATAATTATCATCAAGAACAACATATTCCTAACAATCTCCCCCAATTTATGACTGATAGAATAACAGCCATAAATCAAGAGCCTTGATGATAACAAAAACACTCAGACATATTACACATGATAAAAGTAGAAATTGCATTGAGCTTCATTGAATTTAATTGAAATGCAAAGTAGAAAATCTTACAAAACAAGTGCACAGAGTTTCTCCTCTAGACTGAGCAGATTTTTCATCTTTGCCTCTGTGGTCTTGTTTTCTTCCCTTTTCTTGCATTGTTCTCCTTAATTTGAGCTTGAAGTCTTCTATAGAAAATCTTCTCTTCTTCATCTTGATTCCCCAACTTGGATTGCATTAACCTTAGAGTTTCATTGGATGCCTTCTCCAGTTGGTCTTCTATTCTGAAGAATCTTCTACAGTTGTCCTTATCTCTGAATTCCATCATCCAAAAAGGTTGGAGATGAATTATCTTTCCTGTTTGAGGGACCTTCAATACTCTGGGAAGTGCACCAGGCTTGTTCCAGCTAGCTTTGATTTGGCAAATCTTGGAGACAACCTCATACTTGGCTATTTTGGTAAAACCAAAATCTTTCTTCAAACATTTAAACACAGATAGCAGTGTCTGATAGTCTTCTCCCAGAATTCTGTGTAGAGGCCAAACCTGTTCTCTCCCACCCTTGTAGACAAATACCAATCTCTCTGGTAGTTTGTAAGAAGCTGTTATTCCTCTCACTTCAACCAGGTCATCAAGATTGATATGAATGTCAGACTCCTCCCTGATATCAGCAATGTAGATGAAGTCTTCTGGGTTGGTAGGGGGTTTCTCAGCTTGTGGTCTCCTTACCAGAATTGGCTTAGCCTTGGTAGCCCTTTGCTTAGATTTCTTCTTTGGATCCATTTCAAAGAGGAATTTTGGAAAGTTGGCCTCATCAAACTCAATTGGCTCTCCCTTTGGCTCAATTGGCTGATCATGGAAATTTACAGGATGGTTAGGATCACATGCTAACTTTACCTCTGAAACTGGATCAGGAATTGTTGGAGGTGCAATTGGTACAGAAGAGTCTGATGCAATGGTCTGAGAGTCATCATTCTCAAAGGCTATGTTTCTCCTAGCTCTTGCCTTTGGTTGTCTTGTGCTCTTCTTTGCACTCCTTTCCTCTCTTGCTTTTTCTTCTAGCTGTATTTCTTCTTCATCAAGAGACTGAGCAACAACAAGGGCTTGCATTGCTGCTCTTTCTGACTCTTCAGCTTTAGCTTCAGCAAAGTTTGGGTGACCAACCCAAACACAGATTTCTTGTCCATTCCTGTAGACAATTGCCCTTTGCTTCCTTATCTCATAATCATTGCTTTCCTTGCTTTTTGTGATAAGTAGACCAAGAAGCTTGAGCTCATCTGGATAAGGTGCAGGATAGAAAATCCTTGCTATATTTTTGCCCTTTGGTTTAGCAGGGGACTTGGGAGATAAGCTTCTTTGGAGTGTAGCTTGTTCCACATCCCTAATGCATGAAGTTTGTCCTTTTTCCTTCCTTGGACCTTGAGTGACTCCATATAGAAGGGGCTCTACCTAATAGAAAGAATTGGTCTGTGGCTCCCATTCCGTTGACACTAGAACCATGGCATTCGTTGATGGTTGATCCGTTGATGGATTTGAGTCCTTTGTAGTTCCAGCAATTTTCTTGACCCTTGCTTCTATGTTGGACCAATGGTCTTTAATTTGTTCTGCAAGTCTCATCCTCATAGAAGCTTCCTTTATTAGGTCAATACCATCCTTTTGCTTCTTTCCAAGCTCCCCCATTGCTAGTGGCTCATTTGGTAAGGAAATGGCTGGGACCATAACCTTTGTGATTTGAATGTCTAGCTCCTTAGATTTCTCCCCCTTTTTGTTATCATCAAAAGAGATGACTGGGAGTCCTTGAGCTGCCACTAGTTGGGCCAATAGTTGTGTTTGCTTCTCCTGTTCCTTTTGCATCTTAGATAAAGTAGCTTCCACCTTGTCCACTCGAGAAGAGAGAGTCTTCAAGGAGGTAGCCACTTCAGGTTCCTTAGAGAAAAACCTGGTCATCTTGGACACAGTGAGAAGAGGAAGCTTTTCATCTAGCCTTCTGTCATTAGCATCCTTGAGGTTGCTAATGGAATCCTTGATTTCTGTAGCTTCAATCCTTGTCTGTAGCATCTGTAGCCTTTGAATTTCCAGAGAATCCATGATGGCCTTGTAGAATTTCTTGTCCCTTGCATTTGCAGACTCATGAGCTAGATATGCCTCATTGTACTGCCTTGAGATAGCAGCATCTAGAGTGAATCTTCCATGCATATCCTGAGAAAGCCAGTCTGGTCTAGGAGGCACCACAGAAGTCCCAGTCTGTGAAGTAGTGGCCACCTGTAGATTATCACCATAGCTGTCCTCATCATCAGAAAAGTCAAAGTCTCCACTTGCTGCAGCTCCTGGAGGTAGATTGGTCAAGGCATCCTTTGCTCTTTGCATTGATGCAGTTGTATGAATTAGGTTTAGTGACCTTTCTGCCTCCACATTGCCCTGCTGAGCCATAATTTGATAGGCTGGCACAAGATGAGTAAAGGTCTCAGGATCCAGGAAAATACTATCCAGAGTTTGTTGATAATGCTCTTGGAAAGTAGGTTCCCTTTCTCCCTCACTGACCTCCATTAACTCACTTGCAATGGCTGCTTCATCCCTTATTGCTCCTGTAGTCCCTTCTCTCTCTCCTCTATTTTCTTGCATCATGGGCTCCCCATGGCTCACACCTCTCACACCCTCACCTTCACCTACTAAGGTGGAACCCTCAGCCTCTCCTTTTGCCTGACTGGAAGAAATAGTCAGCCTCTCACTCTCAACCTCTCCTTTTGCCTGGCTGCAAGCCAGCCTCTCAGGTTCACTCCCTCTCAATCCTAGAAGTGTCTCTACTACCACTAGATCATCTGCACTAGTTGTGGAAACAACTTGATTTTCAATTAAAGGTGCAGAATGAACTATCAACGGTATGGTAGTTTGAACTGTCAACGGTATGGATACCGTTGATGGAGAGACACTTGTCAACGAAAGAGACTGTTTCGTTGATGAAGTCAAGAAAGCACTTTGAGAAAGTGAAATTACAGTAGAATCTGTGGTGATTGATTTAAGAGATTGTTCCACAGATCCTCTTGTAACTTCAGAAAAGGATGATTGGTGGCCCAACAAATCACTTAACAAGTGATGGTCACCAATGTCAGAGTGGGGCTTCTCCAAGAAAAGAGTTGGAGAATCAGGGATAGATGAATGGATCATATCCACATCTAATGATTGAGTTGGTGAGTTTTGAGGAGTTGGTGCAAGATTTATATTTAAAGAATGGGACTGTAACCCCAGAGTAATGATAGGGGTTCATCAAACTGAATTTGAGAAACTGGAAGTGTTGCTTCCAGTGTGTGTGCACCCTGTGAAACCTGGGATTTTTCCTTCACTCTCCTTTGGTATTGGGAAATAGTAGACTGTGGGCTTGAAGTGTCCCTTACCATCTTGGAGTGTGCTCTTGGAGGAGAGCTTGTTTCAATAATTACATCCTTTTGGGAGGATGCAATTAGACTTGTGCTTAAATCCATATTACTCATTGTGCCTTGTTGGGAAGACACAATGGGGCTTGGCTGGATCTCACTCATCTTTCCTTCCTTATCCTTAGGGTTTCTTTTATGTTCACCCCTTCCCTCACCTCTCACAGCACCTACAACACTCCCCTTAGGTTGTGTAGTGGATTTTACAACAGGTGCCTTTTGGGAAGCACCTGAGGTTGGCTTGGAGGATTTCTTTGATTTTGGTTTTGTTGCTGGGATAGGAGCCTGTTGGGTCACAACTACAGACTCCACAGCAACAGGACTGGGTGATAAAGTTGAAGTAACAACTATACTAGAAGGGATAGCAGTAGTTACCTCAATTATTGGCAGATACACCACTGGAACATCACCATTGTGGTTCAGCCTCAGTATGTCTGTCAATACTCTCTTCTCTTGCACAAAACAATCAAACCTAGACACAGGGTTAGAGATAACCAATGGTGCTGGACTAACATGGTTAGCCAACATCATCAAAAATCTAGCATAATAGATATTTTTCTTCCTATTTGCCTTATCACCCAACTTAGCACCAATTTCATACATAAGTTGGGTGCTAAAGTTGTAATATCTATCAGTTAGGAGCATGGTAAATAGAATCAACATGGAATTAGTTAATGCATCAAAATTACTAATTTTACCAGAAAAGACTTTAATGAATGCATCAGCTAAATAACTGTATTCCCTAACCAAACCTCTCCTAATTATCTTACCCAAATTATCAGTAGGCAATGAGTAGTTTATGGAATTTAGCATGTTAACCATTTCAGTGAATGTGGGCAAAGCAGAGCAATTATTTTCAGGAAGGTGTAAGCATGCTTGCAACACATCAGAATTAACTATATACTCATTACCTTGGATGGTGAATTGCAAAGTGCAATTTGTCCCACTGTACTCACATGAGGTCCACATTTCTTCGATTGTCTCATTGTAGAGTGGTGTAGAGTGAAACATTGCGTAGCTCAACTTGCAATTCTTCATGAAGTCCATCATTTTGAAAAACAGACTGTTCGGGCTTTCTTTGACAACAAAGGGGATGGAGTTGTTTTTCTCATAGATAAACCCTCCAGCAGACATGAGCTTGACTATGGGTGCCATTGTTGAGTGAGAAAAAGCTTCGAACTGAATTGCTTGTTAGAGAGAAGAAGAGAGAAAAACCTTTGGAATTTTTGAGAACAGGTGAAAAAGAAATTAAGGAAAATAGAATTTCTTAAATACTCCCCCAAAAATTCTCAGAAAATGAGTCCAATAATAAATGTAAATTACTGGATTGGCTTAAAAAATATAACCGTTACTTTTAAAGTATTACCATGATTTATACTTACAGGGGTGTATGCATAGATCGTGGTAAAAGACGTGTCAAAATCCCAACGGTTCAGATTAAAAGCGCTATATCAACGAATCAGATTTGGGCGTTTAAGGTCCCGTCTATTTCGTTGATAAAGCTGCGTTTCGTTGATATAAAAGAGCTATCAACGAAACACCCAGAAAAGTGCTAAGACTGTCAACGAAATGGTGCGTTTCGTTGACATAGTAATTTTGACTTGGACAAAATTTCACTTTTTCCTGAGAAAATTAATTCACAGAAAAACATAGCAAATTTCTGGCTACATTGTAACTTGCAAATATCTCAAAAATAATTAAGAGAAATTTAGCATACCCAGCTCACTTACTAATCTTGAGAATGTTGATTCATCAAGTGGCTTGGTAAAGATGTCTGCAAGTTGTTGTTCACTTGGAACAAAATGTAACTCCACGGTACCATTCATAACATGTTCTCTAATGAAATGGTACTTAATGTCAATGTGCTTGGTCCTTGAATGCTGCACTGGATTCTCAGTAATGGCAATGGCACTAGTGTTGTCACAGAAAATAGGGATTTTCTCAACTCTTAATCCATAATCAAGTAGTTGGTTTTTCATCCACAAAATCTGTGCACAACAACTTCCAGCTGCAATATACTTAGCCTCAGCTGTGGAGGTGGAAACTGAGTTTTGTTTCTTGCTGAACCATGACACAAGCTTGTTTCCTAAGAATTGACAGGTGTCAGTTGTGCTTTTCCTGTCAATTTTACATCCTGCAAAATCTGCATCTGAATAACCAATTAGTTCAAAGCCAGATTCTGTAGGATACCAAATGCCAAGGTTTGGTGTTCATTTGAGATATCTGAAAATTCTTTTAATAGCAACTAAATGGGATTCCCTAGGATCAGCCTGAAATCTAGCACATAAACATGTAGCAAACATAATATAAGGTCTACTAGCAGTTAAATACAAAAGTGAGCCTACCATGCCTCTGTAACTTGAAATGTCCACAGATTTTTCCTTAGTATTCAATTCAAGTTTGGTGGCAGTAGGCATGGGAGTTTTGGCAGGAGAGCATTCCATTAAGTTAAACTTCTTTAATAAATCATGAATATATTTTGTTTGACTAATGAAAATGCCTTCATTAACTTGCTTCACTTGAAGACCAAGAAAGTAAGTTAATTCTCCCATCATGCTCATTTCATATTTACTTTGCATAAGCTTGGCAAACTTTTGACAAAGTTTCACATCTGTAGACCCAAAGATTATGTCATCTACATAAATTTGAACAAGTATAGTAGAGCCATTCACAACCCTGTGAAAAAGAGTTTTATCTACAGTACCTCTAGTGAAGTGATTCTCAAGGAGGAACTGTGAAAGTGTGTCATACCAGGCTCTAGGTGCTTGTTTCAAACCATAGAGTGCTTTGAGGAGGAAGTATACATATTCTGGAAAATCATCATCTTCAAAGCCAGGAGGTTGACTTACATACACCTCCTCTTCCAATTCCCCCTTCAGAAAAGCACTCTTCACATCCATTTGATAGACTTTGAAATTGGCATGGGCTGCATAGGCTAGGAAAATCGTTATTGCTTCTAGTCTAGCAACAAGAGCAAAGGTTTCATCAAAATCAATTCCTTCTTCCTGTGAATAGCCTTTTGCAACCAATCTAGATTTGTTCCTTGTGACTATGCCATTTTCGTCCATCTTGTTTCTGAACACCCATTTTGTGCCTATGACACTCCTGTCCTTAGGCTTGGGCACCAGCTTCCAAACATTGTTCCTCTCAAATTGGTTTAGCTCCTCTTGCATAGCTAAAACCCAATCTGGATCTAGAAGTGCATCCTCAACTTTCTTTGGCTCATCTTGAGACAGAAAGCTGCTATATAGACATTCTTCTTGAGTTGCTCTTCTAGTTTGGACTTTTGAAGTAACATCACCTATAATAAGTTCAAAGGGATGATCTTAAGTCCATTTCCTTGAGGGAGGTAGATTTGCTCTTGCAGAGGTAGCTTCATGATCATGATTGCCTTGATTGGATATTTGTCCTTGAGAAACTCCCCCTGAGTTTGTTGTCCCTAAATGATTACTTCTAGAAGCATTTCTATGACTGTCAACGGTATGACCATTTTGGCTGTCAACGAAACGCTCATTTTGACTGTCAACGAATCCACCATCATGACTGTCAACGAAATGACCATTTGGTCTGCTAACAGCTATTCTTTTCAACCTTAATGCAGCAATTTCATCTTCACTGCTGCTTTCATCTGTGCTAGATACAACAACTTTAGGTTGTTTCTCAGTAGCCTTAACATGATTCACTTGATCTCCTTCCTCATTCTCAAAAGAAAGACTTTCATGGAAACCTTCATCACAGAGACCTTGAATTTTGAGATCATCAAAAACAACATGTACAGATTCCATAACAATGTTGGTTCTGAGATTATAGACTCTGTAAGCTTTCCCTGCTGCATATCCCACAAATATTGCTTCATCTGCCTTTGCTTCAAATTTCCCCAAATGCTCAGCTTGATTTCTCAGAACAAAGCACTTGCATCCAAAGACATGAAGAAAATCCAATAGTGGCTTCTTTCTTTTGAGTAGTTGATAAGGGGTCATACCTTTGGCCTGATTAATCAAAGAAATATTTTGAGTGAAGCAGGCTGTGTTAACTGCCTCAGCCCAAAAATAAGTTGGTAACTTTGATTCATCTAGCATTGTCCTTGCAGCTTCAATAAGTGTTCTGTTTTTCCTTTCAACCACACCTTTTTGCTGTGGTGTCCTTGCTGCTGAAAACTCATGCAAAATATCATTTTCTTCACAGAACACCTTCATGCTTGAATTCTTGAATTCTGTCCCATTGTCACTCCTAATCCTTCTTACTTTCAAGTCAGGATGATTGTTTACCATCTTGATGTGATTGATAATGATTTCACTTGCCTCATCTTTGGAGTGCAAAAAGAAGGTCCATGAAAATCTAAAAAAATCATCAACAATCACAAGACAATATTTCTTCTTTGAAATAGACATGACATTCACAGGGCCAAATAGATCCATATGAAGCAACTCAAGCTGATGGACAATTGATGACTCTGTCTTGATTTTGAATGATGCCTTCTTTTGTTTCCCTTTTTGACAGGCATCACACAAACCATCCTTGGAAAACTCCACTTGTGGAATTCCTCTAGCAAGATCTTTCCTCACCAAATCATTCATAACTTTGAAATTCAGATGAGACAGTTTCTTGTGCCATAGCCAACTTTCATCCTTGCTTGCCTTGCTGAAAAGACAAGTGATGGTGTCTGGACTTGTGCTACTAAAGTCAGCAATGTACACATTCCCTCTTCTGAATCTAGTCATTACCACATTGTTGTTTCCTCCTTTAGAAACAACACAGGCTTCTTTAGAAAAAGTAACTAAAAATCCTTTGTCACAAAGTTGGCTGATACTAAGCAAATTGTGCTTAAGACCATCCACCAATGCAACCTCATCTATGATGACATTCTCTTTTGAAATCAAGCCATATCCCTTAGTGTAGCCTTTGCTGTCATCTCCAAAAGCAATACAAGGGCCAACTCTTTCCTGAAACTCTGTGAGCAGGGTAGAATCACCAGTCATGTGTCTTGAACAACCACTATCCAAGTACCAAAGATTCCTTTTGTCTCCCTGCACACAACAAAACCAAATCAAGTTGATTTTGGTACCCAAGTTTCCTTGGGTCCTGTTTTGTTAGCCTTTGCTTTTCCTTTAATATCATTTTTCACCTTGGGCTCAGATTGATTTAAATCAATCTTTACCCTTGGTGTTGATTTCTGAGAGTTGCTCACATTTTCATTCATAGCATGCATAGTTGGTGGAACAAACATGTTATTCACATTCCATGGCATTTGTGGCACATTAAACATATTCATGTATGGATTAGGCACAAACGACATGCTAGCATATGGATTCTGAAATTGTGCATATGGAGCAAACATGTTAGGCATAACAGGCATTGTGGGCATAGAACTGTTCATTGCAGGCTTGGGAATTTTCACATTAGTAGACTTCTTAACAGATTTGCAGTTAGTAGATAAATGACTAACACTTCCACAATTGACACATGTCTTTCTAGGAGCATACTTATCAGTTGTGTAATTGTTGTGTTTGTTAATCCCTACTTTGCCATTCCTGTTATTCTTTTTATTTCCCTTAACCTCAACTTGAACTTTCTCTAACTTGTCCTTCAATTGCTTGTTAGACAAGTGACCTACATTAGCTCTCTCAACAGGCTTCTCAACTTTCTTTGAATTACTAGACTCACCTTGAACAAAGTTCTTGGTGACAGGACCATACTTGTTATTAAGTCTAGTGAGTTTATCTTTTCTTTTCTTTGTCTACGAAACAGCCTGATCGGTTGATGGTTCATTTGTCAACGAAACATTGCATTCCGTTGACATATCAACCTTCAACAAATGATCATTGTTGTTTGTTGACTCTGTTTCTGATTCTAAGGTTTCACCAACATACCCTACCTTCTCTTTGTTCTTTTTCCATGATTGCTCACAGAAAGATTCCATACCTTGAACATTAATGATGTTGGTAGCAACATTCCTGGCATCTTTCCATTTTGCAATCACACTTTGTTCTATCTCAAGTTGTGTTTTAAGAATTTCTTCCCTTTGTAACACGTTCTCAAGTTCCTTCTTAGCATCCCTATTAACACATCTCATTTTCTCAAATTCAATGAGCTGTGCTTCTAACATTGCATTCCTATCACTTAAGAGCAAATTAGTCTCTTTTATTCTTGAATTCTCTTTGGTAAGTGATTTAAGAGTAACACGCAAATTATATAGTACATTAGACATTTCATTTACTGCACTATCGCATTCCTCTTTAGAAAGCTCAGAAAGATTAGTAATTGTTACCTGGTTGCTTGAGGAGCTTGCTTCCTGCTCATGATTGTTAGCCATAAGAGCCAATAAATCAGTAATGACCAGTTCTAGAAATTGACCAATTACTCTATGAAAATGACTTTATCTGAAAAAGTACAAAACACGAAAAATGTAGGCAATTCCGAGACCTTTCCAGAATGATAAGTCTCGTTAAAAACGGACAAGTAACGAACTCAGAACATAGATATTTGCGGACTGCTGAACAGAATCAGCCGCTGAACAGGTTAGTATTTCGACGTTTAAGACATCGCAATCACAGAAATAGTCAGCGGAATGAAACACAAAGTGCAGAAGTCGAAAAGAGCTTTCCAGAATGGTATCGCTCGTAATTTTTGGATAAAGACTCAATTTACTATGAATTTTCAAAGTTAGATTTCTCAGTTTCAAAAACATACTGGATGGTCAATAAATCCCAGAAAAACTCATATCTACAGACCTAATTTCGGAAAACACAAAGTATCAAAGTTGTATATAATTCAAATACCTTTTCACAGAGTCTAATATCATAAGAATCCAATTAACAACGAATCAGATACGAATTTTATAAGAATTCAGAATCCAAACATATACATATGAAATTGGAGTAATCATACGACGACAATGAATATAACAAATAACTCATGGATATACATCAAATTATACACATATACAAATACTCAAGAGAATATACAAAGATCCTTGACATAATCAAAATAAATCAAATATCATACACGTAAAATAACACGAATAACAAGAGAATTAAAGAATCGTTACCCATTCTTTTTAAGCTTGTTGTGAGACCTTCTCTCCTCGTGCTCTTCTTCTTCTCTTCCTTTTTTCTCTCTCTCTTTCTCTAGCGGCGTTTTTTTTCTCACTCCGACTGTTTGCTATGTTTTTTTTATCTTACAAATTACCTATGTTTGTATCTATATCTTAGTCCATTTAATTAAATTGGGCCAGCTAAAACTTTAAACTAAAGCCCAACAAAATTAAATTAGCAAGACTCATTAATTCTATATTTTTATTCTAAAATCAAATTATATAATTATCGTAAATTTTAATCCACTTCTAATTCTAATTTCTAGCAAATTTTAATCTATTAAAATTACAAAAAAAATCTGGGATATTACAGCAAGATTACCACATTTAATAATTGTTTAGGCTTTATGAACTTTTAGTCCTTAAAGTTTGACGATTTATACCTGAAAGGCATATGTTTAAGCCTATTTGTTTACATCGAGGATTCAACTCAACTTAAACAAGTTTTTAATAAGTAAGTAATAATTCAATTGTCACAGTGTTAATCCCAAATGACCTAACAGAATTGTAGAAGGGGGGGGGGGGGGGTTGAATACAATTCTTGATATTTCTTAAACTTAAAAACAACTTACAAATAAAAACTGAACTTAATGTAAAAATCACAAGCACATAAATAATTTCAGTTGGATTGTTTGATGATCCAACTGAAGTGATTTTTATTGCGGAAATAATCTGTGATACAAAATGTACACAGCTGCTCAGTTACAAGAGTGTAGAGAAGTATGCTCTCAAAGATAGCTAATACAATCTATTTGTTTTTCTTCTCTACCTTTCTATTTTAACTGCTACACTTGGTTATATACATTCCCAAGTTTACAATACTATTTTGGTTACACTAAAGTACACTAGTAATAACCATCAGTAGTTTGCTTTTCATTCCTTTTGTCCAATGGTCCTTGGAGATCCTTGCTTTTGACTTCACGCTTAATATGATCACTCCCAAGAGATTTATTGGAAATTGGAATGTTTCCTTATTTCCAGTAACCATTTTGATGGCTTCCAATGCACAGTACACTTCCATATCTCCTTTAGATCTGTTCAGTAAACTGTCACTATCACTTTGTCAACTATTCAAAAAGTAATAGTGATTCGTTGATGGCATGGAGATGTGTTTCGTTGATAGCTTTATTCTTCATTTCGTTGATGGTGCATTCCTCGTTTCGTTGATAGAGTAATCTTCATTCCGTTGACAGACTAATCTTCATACCGTTGATAGAGTAATCTTCATACCGTTGACATGTCTTCACTTAGGCAGAATTACATGGCATAATATATTTACAATTCACCAACCTATTTTGCCTATCTAGTACTTAGTCAACATGACTTAGAAAAACCTATCTAATACATACAACAAATTGCATATCAAACTGTGAAGTATTGTACAGTACAATTGCTACATCACTCATTTCGTTGATGAGCTTCCTGTCAACGAAACACTACAAAACATGCCATTTCGTTGACAGTTACAAAATGACTTAATACAAAATCTACTAAGTGTTTTTATAATTATCATCAAGAACAACATATTCCTAACACACAGTCACAGGAATCTCAGAAGATCATATCTGTCAGAAGAATACAGATTAAAGTCATCCTACAGATTTGAAGAAATACTACATTGAAAGAAGTTCAAATATTTTTTCAAGCCTCAGTGAAGTCTTCAAAGAAGTGGATTTATTAAAGTGACAGAGGTTTCAGATTTGTGACAGCAAATGTACAGGTTACCAAGATTGATCAACAGTCAAAATCAGACAATGGACCACAGCTTAAAGTCAAGATGAAGAACATACATTGAAGTTAGTCATTTATGAACCAGACAGTGCATCAAATGACAACCTCAGACAATGGATATTCTTCAGCAGTTCAAGTGGTTCAAGAATTGGTTTTGCTATTCTATGAGAATTTAAATTCTATTTTAAATTAGTTATTAATTAATTTATTAAATTAATTCATCAGAATTAATTTAGCAAATAAATTAAGTAATTAATTTATTGAATAAATTAATTCATCAGAATTAATTTGTGAAATAAATTAATTATTAGAATTAATTAAAATTTGAATTTGAATTAAATTAGAATTCATTAATTAAAATGAACTGGAATGACTACCTAGGATAGTCATATCGGTAGTCATACCGGTATTCATCCCGGTAGTCATCCTAGTTTATTTTAGATAATTCTAATTTAATAATCCTAAATTATCATAGTCATGCTAAGCCATTTTGGTAGTCATCCAAGGCTTTTTGGATAGTCATTCCAGTATTAAATCATAGTCATTCCAGAAAGCAAAAGGCAACACACGTGCAGGTTTTGTCAAGTGGTTAATCAAAAAGGTGATTAACTTTATAAGAAGATTTGATCAAGACAGAAGCATCACTATCAACACATTACATTCAAAAGAAAAGTTTCTGTCAAGAACTCTGCCGTGCTAATTTCTTCAATGGATTAATTCTAGTAAATCATTGTGTTAAATCTAAACCACTATAATTCATTTACTTGTACTGCTTTGACTATCTAGCGGATTTTTATCCCTAGAACGTATCTCAAATTATCAAATATTGTTATATCTTTTTATTACAAAAATAGATAAATTCATGTCGAATTTATTCTAGATTTGTTTTAATTAGTTTGAGATTCAATCTTGTAATCAGTACCTCATTTGTAACACCTTTCAAGTTTAATATAAGTTATATTTAACTTGAATTCTGTTTCATTTAATTCCGCCATAATTTGTTCTTAAATTGTTTGATTCTAAATAGAACAAATTCGATAAAACGGTATAGTTTGTATTCAACCCCCCTTCTACAAACTTATCAGGACCTAACAATTGGTATCAGAGCCTTTTGATTGATATACAAATCAAAGATCCAATTGTTTTGAGATTTTTTCTTAAACTCTGAAATTTTTATTATTTCTAAAAATCTCAAAAGATGTCTACTAAATATAAAGTGGGTACAGTCAAAATCCCAATGTTCAGCAAGGAGCATTATCCTATGTGGAAGAAGAAAATGCTCCTATTTCTTAAAGTTGCTAATGTTAAATACAGTGATGTGTTGAAGAATGGTCCCAAAGTCCCTATGATTATTGAGGGAGAACTAATAGAGAATGAGGTTGTTGCTAGGGCTGCTAGGATGTACCCTAAGGATCCCAAGGATTACACTCCTGATGAAAAAGAGGATGTTACCTTGGATGCCTGTCTACAGTTGATCCTTGTTGATTGTCTTGATCCTATCATGCATAATCATGTCCTAAACTGTGATACTGCCAACCACATTTGGGAAACTATAGAGATAATCAATGAGGGGACAGAGGAAGTTAGAGAGAATAAGCTGGAAATTCTCACCTCTCAATATGAGCATTTCAGATCAAACCCCGGTGAAGGTATCTCTGAGGTTTTTGAGAGATACAACAAATTAATCAATGATCTGAATCTCAATGGGAAGCGCTACACTATCAAGGAAATTAACAAGAAGTTCATACTTACACTTCCACCTCATTTGGAGCAGATTCAACAAAGGGAGCTGTATGGAACTGGGAAGCTAGTTAGTACTTCTACTGCATTGGCTGCTGAAGTCCCACAGAAACTGGAAGTGAAGGCGGTTCATGTTGGGTTTTATACTAAACTATTCATTAGTAGTATATAAACATTGTCCATTTTATTGAGAATCTTGATTGCATATTTTTACATTGTCTGTTTATTATATATTGTGGATAATTTAGTATCAAATGGGATAACAGAAGATTAAATTATCAGTGTCTATATATAATATAAAGGGTTCACAGTTTAAGTGGAATTAGACAAACCACTGGAATAACTGAAGTATTATTTGGGAATAGTTTATCTTGACTATTAAATAATACTTGTATACTTTGTGTATATTGAACAGGATCGAAATATTAGAATTGTTCTTCTATTCTGACAATAAAGAAGAACTAAGATTCTATGATATTATTAATGCTTAGGTTCTCAATCCAAGTGTAGTGATTGACACTTGTATGCAATGCACATGCTTTGATTCATATGTGATGTAATTAATTGTTAATTATAATATTATGTATTGAGCAATGACATTGCATGCAGAGTGGGATATTAACTACATAAGGAAACCATGTCCTGATAATATTCGGGTTGATGATGTCCTCTTGAAAGCTCATAAAGATAATTATGCTTTAGTCCTGCAAGCAGATTTGTTCTTGCATAATTATAAGGTTGAGTGGATGATCAAGGATAAAAAGATATTAATTAAATTAATTATCAGAAATTAATTTAATTAATGGACATACGATATCTTAAACATGGGGAATTTAATAAGCAAATAATATAGGAGCCGAATTTAATAATAAAATAATTACGGTATTAGGAAAGGTAGTGCAAATATTAATTCGTTAGTGGATAGAATTAATATTTAATGACATTGGGCTTGACCCAGAATGTCATTGGGAGGCCCGACCTAATTGTCCATGATCCCTACTGGAGCCTATATATATTCTTGTTCTCCTAAAGCTGAAGACGTTTTTTCATAATTCGAGATTAAAACCTAGGGCAGCCGCAAGGAGCTAGGGTTTTGGGTTTTCGAGGCTTTAAGGAGAGGAAAACTTCGGGAGATCGAAGGCCACACTTCGCTCGAAGGGAATCAAGGAATTCAGTAGAAGACGTGGATCAGAATCGTATCGATTAAGGTAAAGTTTTCTTTTCGAACTCGTAATCAATCATATAGTAAAACGCAAAACAGTAATCATACGTTCCAACAGTTCAACCTTCCAGTTCTAACATGAATGTTATTGATGCTGAATATGGATTAACATCCATTGATCAATCTAGTGGTGACTTCTATTCTTTAGAGGAACTTGATCAGCTGGAGGATGGTGATTTGGCTTTGATAGTCAGAAAGTTTGGGAAGTTCAGATTCAAAAGGAATCCCAATCTTAAGTTTAGGCCCAGATTTCAGAGAGGTGGATCTTCCTCTTCAAGTAGCACAAGGGGTGGCTACAAAACTGGAACTGTGGAAAGGAGCACAATCAGATGCTACAATTGCAATGAGTTGGGTCACTTTACTACTGAATGCAGAAAGCCAAAGCAAGTGACAAGAAACACATTTGATTCTAGCAAGAAGAACAAGATTGGGAAAGCCTATGTTGCTGAAGGAAAGAGTTGGGATGACACTGACAGTGATGAAGAAGCAGGTGAGATTGGGAACCTTGCTTTAGTGGCTAAAGAGGCAAGCACTTCATCTGCATACATGTCAGAGGTAAAGTTCACTGACACTGAAATGATTCGTCATCTTACTGGTACTATTTCTTGTGCACGCACTGAAAATGATAGAATAATTCTTTTGAACACAGCTCTTGAAAAGGAGATAAAAGAATTAAAACTTGTGCATGTTAATCAGAATGAACTTACTGAGAAAATAGCATTTCTTGAGAATAGGGTTAAATGTTATATTCAACTGGAAACCATTCTCAAGGAAAAAAATAGTGAGCTGAAGACTAAAGCTAATGCTTACTTCAACTCTTGTAAGACAGCTAAAGAAATTATCAATAAACAAAGTATTGGTCAGACCGTAGGAATAGGGTATGACTATAATGAGTCTATTGGTAAATTAAGCATAAATACCCCTAATAGAGTCAGTCCTGAAGAAAGGGGTATTCCTGATGTGCTTAAAGGTATTGATAAACCTTTCTTTAGAGAGTCCCAAGCAGATCCTCTGAATGAATACTCTATCATCATTGCAGAGGAGATACTTGAAGAAGATCTTGCTTTTGAAGTTGAACAGTCCAACAAGTGTGTATCTGATATACCAGTCAAAGTTGTTACAACTAGAAAGACTAAATCAGATATCCATAAGTTGGATCAAAACAACTGTAGAACTAACATGCCTGCTTTTAATTCTTCTCATAAAGCATGTGGTGTGATTAATTGCATGTCTTGTGCTTTCAATTTTATGTACGCTTATTTTAATAGTAATCATGTGTCTAATGATAAGACTGCTCCACGTCAACATGTTAATAATAAGAAGCATGTTAGAGCTAAGACTACTAGTCCTCCTAAGACTAGAGTGGATTCATTTATCCCTAAGCCTACTCAGAAATGTGTTAAGGCTGGGTATAATTGGAAACGCTCTTTTGTGAAAGAGGTTGAAGTAGTTGTAGCTAAAAAGGTTGTTTTGCCTGACAAAGGCCAGTTCTTTAAGTATGCCGGACCCAATCAAGTTTGGGTTCCGAGGAAGGACTAATCAATTTGATATTGCAGGGAGTTAAACTGGTAAACCGTGTTATGTGGATTCTTGACAGTGGTTGTTCAAGGCATATGACCGGATATAGAGCCCTGCTATCAGATTTGGTTGAGAAAGCTGGCCCAGTAGTTACCTTTGGAGATAACATCAAGGGTATTACGAAAGGATATGGCTGTTTGAAGTATGGAAATGTTATCATTGAAGATGTATCATTTGTGGAAGGTCTGAGGTTCAATCTTCTCAGCATCAGTCATTTCTGTGACATAAGATATGCTGTTTCCTTTGAAAGAGAGAAGTGTCAGATCCTTCACAAGAAGAATGGAAAGCCTGCTCTTCAAGGAGTAAGGAAAGGTGACTTGTTCATAGCTTATCTGCACTCTGGATCCAAAGATGAAGTTAATTGTTTTTATGCTAAAGCTTCATCAGATGAAAGTTGGCTATGGCACAAGAAGATGTCTCACCTTAACTTCAAAACCATGAACTCTTTAGTTAAGAGGGAATTGGTTAGAGGTTTGCCTCAGATGGAATTTACACATGAAGGACTGTGTGAGGCATGTCAGAAAGGAAAGTCAAAGAAAGCTTCTCACAAGGGCACTGACACATCATCAATAACTGAACCACTTCAGCTATTGCACATGGATTTGTTTGGTCCAGTTAATGTGATGTCCATGTCAAAGAAACAATATGCACTTGTGATTGTTGATGACTTTTCTAAATATACATGGGTTTTATTCCTAAATTCCAAGGATGAGACCCCACACCTGGTGATTGACCATATAAAGTTGATTGAGCTGGATTCTAGATTCCCTGTTAGAGCCATAAGATCAGATAATGGAACTGAATTCAAGAATGCAGTCCTAAATGAATTTTGTGCTGATAAAGGAATAACAAGACAATATTCTGCCCCTACAACTCCTCAACAAAATGGAGTAGTGGAAAGAAAGAATCGTACATTGATTGAAGCTGCCAGGACTATGTTAAGTGAGTCTAAACTTCCAACGTACTTTTGGGCTGAAGCAGCAAATACAGCTTGTTATACTCAGAATCGAACTTTAATCAACAAGGACTTAATGAAGACTCCTTATGAGATCTTGAACAACAAGAAACCAATTGTCAAGTACTTTCATGTATTTGGAGCAAAATGCTTTGTGCTTATAGATGACAATGTTAAACGTGGAAAGTTTGAGGCCAAGGCACAAGAAGCTATTTTTGTTGGTTATTCCAGAAGATCTTACAGGGCCTACTTGGTTGGCAGTCACACAGTAAAGGAAAGTGTCAATGTTACTTTTGATGACACTAAGCTCCCTAATATCCAAAAAGAAGACTCATCTGAAAAGCTGAAGTTTGATAACTTGCCAGACTCAGAATCAGATGATGCAGCCCCACCTGAAGTTATTGCTGGTAATGATAATAACAATGATGATAATGATCATAGTGGTAGTGGTGGAAACACTGGTAACAATGGAGATACCACCAACACTGGAGAAGAATCATCAAGGCAATCAAGCAACAACTCAGGGGGAGCAAATGACGGATCATCTAGTCACTCACAACATCAAAGTGAATTTCAAGGCGAATCATCAAGATCAAATCTTCCAAGACAGACTGTATGGAATAGAGCTCATCCTTTTGAGCTGATCATTGGATATCCAGATGTTGGAGTTAAAACTAGAAGTGCAACTCAGAATGAATGTCATTATTCAGCATTTCTATCTGAAATGGAGCCAAAGAAAACTGAGGAAGCACTGACTGATCCAGATTGGGTGATTGCTATGCAAGATGAACTCAATCAGTTTGAACAACAGTAAGTCTGGAAGCTGGTACCCAGGTCAAAGAACAAGAAAGTAGTTGGTACTAGATGGGTATACATGAACAAGCTAGATGAGGATGGCATTGTTACAAGGAACAAGGCAAGACTGGTTGCACAAGGGTATTCACAAGCTGAAGGCATTGATTATGATGAAACCTATGCACCAGTGGCTAGACTTGAGGCCATCAGGATGTTCTTAGCATTTGCAGCTTACTCCAATTTTAAAGTCTATCAAATGGATGTTAAGAGTGCATTCCTGAATGGTGAGTTTGATGAAGAAGTTTATGTGGAACAGCCCCCTAGCTTTGAAAATCAGGAGCTGCTGGACTTTGTGTACTTTCTCTTCAAGGCTATCTATGATCTCAAACAAGCCCCAAGAAAATGGTATGACACTCTCTCTGGTTTTCTTTTAGAAAATGGTTTTGTTAGAGGTATCATAGACAAAACTCTTTTTTCAAAGAAACACAAAAGTGATATGATATTAGTCCAAGTCTATGTGGATGACATCATATTTGAGTCTACTAATGATGATCTCTGTAAGAGATTTGCTAAGCTAATGCAGAGTAAGTTTGAAATGTGTATGATGGGTGAGCTGAAGTTCTTTCTTGGATTACAAGTAAGTCAAAGGTCAAATGGTATATTTATTTGTCAATCCAAGTATCTCAAAGAACTCCTCAAGAAATATCACATGGAGGATTCAGCATCAGCAAGGACTCCATCTTCAACAGCAATCAAACTTGGAGCTTCTGACAATTCTATCAAGGTAGATGTTACAAGCTACAGAGGTATGATTGGCTCCTTACTCTATCTTACTACAAGTAGACCAGATATTATGTATGCTACATGCTTGTGTGCAAGGTTCCAAGTGGACCCTAGAGATGTACATCTCGTTGCTATTAAAAGAATCTTGAGATATCTTAAGGGTACACCTAATTTAGGTATCTGGTACCCTAAAGATTCCGGTTTTAACCTTGTTGGATATACAGATTCTGATTATGCAGATAGTGTTGTGGATAGAAAGAGTACCTCTGGGAGTTGTCAATGCCCAGGAGGTAGATTGATTTCCTGGTATAGCAAGAAATAGCAAACAGTTTCCAATTCAACAGCAGAAGCTGAATATATTGCTGCTGTAAGCTGTTGTGCTCAGATCCTATGGATAAGGAATCAATTGAAGGACTATGGCTTTGCATTAGACAAAATTCCTATCTTATGTGATAATACAAGTGCCATAGCAATCTCCAACAATCCTGTTCAGCACTCGAGAACGAAGCACATTGATATCATGTATCAGTTTATCAGAGAGCATGTTATGAATGGAACTGTGGAGTTACACTTTGTACCCACAGAAGAACAGACTGCAGATATATTCACTAAATCTGTTGACGGATCCACATTTACCAGGTTAGTAGGTAAATTGGGTATGTTAAACAGTCTTAGTGATTGACAATGACTCTGGGAGGTTTGTTCTTATCTAGATCATTTTCTCTTGTTGATATTAGATGTTAAATATTGCCAATCTATGTTTATTGTGTAAAACTTGTTAATTTAAATATTCTGAATAATTTATTTTCTTTAAAAATATTTTTCTCATATTTTTTAAGTGGAGATATGTATTTTTATTGAAAATATATTTTTTTAGAATCATTTAAGTTATTTTCAGATTGTAAATATAGTTGTTTAAATATTTCTGCAAGTTTATATTATTTTTATGCAATTCTATATTATTCTGCATATTTTTCTAGGATTTATGGAATTTTCTGTGAATTTTTCTAGACTTTTATAAATATTTCATGCATTTCTATAAGTTTTATGCATTTTTCTGTATTTATTTTAATTAATTCTACTAGTTTTTGTTAACATGTTTGTTTATTTTGTTTTTGTACTAGCATGACTATCGGAATGACTATCTCACATAGTCATTCCAGTAGTCATTATAGTTTAGTTTAGTTTTAATTCGTTTTAATTTTTTTTTTTTCTGCCTTTTATTTCAGTACTTTGATTATTGTACTAGAATGACTATCAGTATGACTATCCCATAGTCATCCCGGTAGTCATTCCAATAGTATTTTAATTTATCTTTTATTTTTTGTCCAAAATCTGTTAGTATTCTTATTCATTTCAGTTTAATACTGGAATGACTATCGGTATGACTACCCAATAGTCATCCCGATAGTCATCCCAGGCTATTCTGAGGTTTGCTTATAAATACTAAACAGATTGTCATTTCTTCTCATTCCTTTCAAACTCTTGTTTTTACAAAGTTTGTTTTCTCTCTAGTTTGGCTTCTTTATTCTCTAAAATAAAGAGGTTCTGTCAATTTTTCTGTGCGCATTATTTTTATTGTGGATCAACATATTTTGAGTTAATAAATTTCTGATCTAGTTTTTATTTTTGGAATTTATTCCCGAAATTGAAATTAATCTAAAATTAACTCTATTAATTTGTGTTAAAAATGGCCCAGCAATTTGAGATTGTTCTTACTAATTACCATGGGTATTTTGATCCCCTGAAATGTTCACTTGAACGTTTTAGGCCTTGGATCTCCCTTCTTAATCAACATTCATGTGTTAATTATGCTATATGTTCTAATGTTGATTTGAAAGTTGATCCTTTATATTTACTTTGTTCTACTGTTGTTGTCTCTGATGATTTCTCAACTATCTCATTCAATATTCAGAACACACAGTACATTATTATTGAGGAAACATTTTTTAATGCCTTGCAGTTTCCTCGGGATAATTTTGACAGACTCCCCACTAAAGAAGAATTAACTAGGTTTTTCTTCAGTATTCACTATCAAGGTCCCCTAAATATGGCTAAAATGATCAAAGGGAATCTTGTGTGTGAATGGGATCTATTTTTTGATACCTTGGCTAAGGTCTTTGGCAATTGCACGAAAAATAACTTTCAGAATATTCCTTATCTTTTACAAGTTATTGGTTATGCAATTGTCTTCAACAAAAGACTCAATTTTGGCCACCTTCTATGGGAAATTGTTGTTAGGAGGGTGTTTAATGCTAGAAAGGAATTTGACAGTGGTAGAAAGATTAAATGTTATTATCCTCGTTTTCTATCACTTTTCCTTAATTCTTTACTTTCTAATGAGCATCAAGAACTGTTCAGGAATGGTCGCTTTTTCATTTCTCCGACCACTGATAGAAAGTTCTATCAAAGATTGCAAACATCCTTCAGGTATAGCAATGTTCCAGTTCTCATATCCAACTACATGACAAACTTCATCAACCTACCATCATTTGAACCACCAGTTCCCGAGCAAAGGATAGTTATATCAGCTGGAACTGAAGAAGTCATACAACCACAGGTAAGGACTTCTATCCCTGGTTCTTCTGGTATTGTTTCTGAAACCCAAGAGATTGATAGGGCTGACCAAGAGTTTGTAGAACCACAAACTCTATCCCCGGTCATAGAGCCAAAGACTGAGTCATATCCAAATCAACCTGAACCTTATCTCAATACCAGAAACAGAAATAGTAGTGATGAAGAAACAATGAGTGATCCCGCAGCTCTATCTCCACCTCCAAAGAAAAGAAGAACATATAGGGAGATATCTGTAAGCCCGTCTGTATCCTCCCAACAGGATATGGATTTTGAAATGGCCAATACACAGTCTCTGGAGACATCCTATCAACAGGGTGAATCTATTGAAGTTCGCCACAGGGCCATGGCATCTTGTACCGAGTCAAGCACACTCCCGTTACTCACAATGGGAGAAAACATAACTTTAGATGCAACTCAGGACACTTTTCTAGGAGAGCACTTAGGACATGAGACAGTGCCTACCATTGTAACGGTAGAAGTGCCTTCACAGGCATCTGAGGGAAAATTTGATTCTTTGCCAACTCAAATAGAATCATTTTCTCCCCTCCCAGAGGGAACATCTCTGGCTCCTTTAAGGGATTTTCCACTCGCAATTTTTACTGGAGAAAGTGGAAGGCAACCTATTGAATCCAACACTGAAGCAATTCAGTTTCAAATTCTAGATGATCTATTGGATTTCTCTAGGGATTAGGAATCACGAACTCCCATTGCACCACCACTGACCTCTCAAGAAGGGGCTAGGGTGATTTTTCCTGCAGGTACATCAACTCCTAATATGGATAGACAGCTAGTGGTAAGATCTGTGAGACAAACACAGAGCGATACACAAGCACGTGAGCAGAGTGAAACACCATCGAGAGAAATTGAGATGAGTGCACACAATGACACATACACTGCTTCTTTATTGGCTCAAATAGCTGGTCTACAGAAACAACTTCAACAAACCCAGGCTGAAAAAGATATTCTCTAAGCACAAGTCACTACGCCATAAGTGGGATTCAGCAACACCTGAAAAAGTGTGCTTATAGCCCAAAAAACTGTTGGTAAAAGGAAAAAAATAGGCTATGGCTACACTTTGACCAAATTTGAGGGTGTTAGAAAAATGGCCGCTACCATAGGGGTCTACGCCAACACTTTTGTAGTTTTTGGTAACACGGGAGAAATGTGTAGAAGTAGACCCCTACGCCAACACTTTTTATTTCTGTGGCTACATATTATTAGTTATTGCCATAGATCTATGCCTACACAGTTATCTTTGTAGTAACACTACTAATAGTATTGTTATAGACATATGCCAACACATTTTCAGTACTACTGTAACACCAAATTATGAAACACTTTGATGTTTTTACCAACACCCTTACCACTATGCCTACACTTTTTCTTAAACATTTTTAGATTTTGTGCCAACACTTTGCTATACTTTTGCCAACACATAAAGACTAAATACTTTGGAGTCAATGGTTACACTTTACATGCTTTTTACCAACACTTTAAATACAGAATGGCAACATATGACATTGAAATATAGAACTTCCCATTCAAAATATTACCAAACATTCCAATACATAAACAGGCTGTCTAGAAGCCATTTCAATACATAAAAAACCATCCAAAATAACTACATCAAATTCACACGATTCCAATACATAATAATCAATCATCCATATCTACTACATAAACCAACATCTAAAACCCAACTCAACTACCATGGAGTAGCTAAGCGTAGAAGACCTCAAATAAGCCAACCTTAATAATTTCTCAGCTACATCTTTTACGGCCATGGCAGCATCTGTTGTTTCTTCTTTATATTTAAGTTTATTCTTCGACTCTATTAAAGCACCTTCATTTTGTAGAACTTTCTCAACACCAGCCTGTAAAAAATAATAGTGCATTTGATTGAGACACAAAATACAATAAAAAATATCAGAGAAATGTCCATTTAATTAATTGCTAACTAGAAACTCACATACTGTATTGGAATCAAATCAAACACAATGAAATTGCATAATGTAGCAAATCTCAAGATGAAAAGTTCACATTATACAAGACATTCCCTTGTTGCATAACTAAATAAGTAGATATGCATAATTTTTAGCTGATTTTCCTCGCGGAAAAAAATACCCTCAACTTTGGCCAAGAACTCAAGGCATATATTATTTTTAACTTCAAATCTCGATGAACAATATTATTTCTGTGTACTCAATCAGCTGGGTACTATCATGGATGAAATTGAAGGATTGAAGACTACTCTACTCCCCAAGATGAATGCCATTCAGGAGTCCCAGGTGTTAGTGGCTTCAGACATCTCTGAGATTATAACGTCAAATGCTGAGATAACAGAGAGTGTCAAGCAGATTGCTTCCATTTCAACTCGGGTGGACTACATTCAGGAGACTGTTGATGAAAATCAGTGGTTCAATGATGAAAGGTTTGCAAGGATTGAAGGAGGGATGCAACATCTGAATGAAGGCATGAAGCATCTGTACAACATGATCAAGAACTCACATCAACCCAATGCTGAACAGAAGAAATTCTTTGATGGTGATGATGATGATGAGGATAATGATGGTAAGGATGAAGGAGGAGAAGGAGAAGGAGAAGGAAGAAGTAGGAAGGAGGATCCAAAGACTGATAAAGTTAAATCCATAGAGGATTCCTCAACTAAGGGGGAGAATAAGGAGAAGGAGATACAAGGAGGAGAAGAACTGAGAGATCAAGGAGGAGAAGCTCAAGGTTCTGGTTCTGGAAAGGACAAAGGGAAGCAAAAGCTAACCTTTTCTGATGATGTCTACTATCAAGGTGAACAGGGAGAGTTTGACAATATTGAATCTGAAGAAACCCCTGAAGATATCTTTGGTGAAGTGGAGGTTGAAGGAGAGGTTGACTATGCTGACTGGGAAGATGAATCTGAAGTGGATCCTGCCTTTGAAGCTGATCTGAAGAGAAGAGAGGAGGAGAATGCTAAAGTGTCTGACATCATCTCAAAGCATCTAGTTATCCAAAAAGCTGAACATCAAGAAAAGCAACGGCTTCATGATATAAAGGTCAAGGACAGGAAGTTATATGTGAGGCTGAAGCTTGGAGAAGAATGGGATAGAGCTAGAGAGATGTTCTCACATCCGACAGGGTCAGACAATGATGGAAAGTTCTTTAGCATGTTGGAAAGGTATAGAAAGGTCAATCCAGACAACTCAATCTATATGAAAGATCTCATTCATGCGGAGATTTCAAGAATTACTACTGGATATGACAGAGTCAGAGAGGAGTTGAAGATCTACATCTACACTCATAATGAGGGAACTTTCATAGTTTCTCTCAATCTTCTGGAAAGTAGAACTCTCTCTGATCTTTGGGTTTTCATGACAAAGATTAAAAGGTCTTCACCTCTATGTGAGCTGTTGCATGATCAGCTTAGAGAGTTTGCCATGAAAGCTAGTCCTCAAGTTGTGGATGTGCCATATGAAGTTAAATTTTATAAAGGAAGGGCACTTCAAACTTGTGGTGTGGATCCCATCTCTTTGAAAGATTATCCTGCCAAGCATCTTGTCTATATGGAGAACATGTTGAGGACACCAGGGTTTGCTACACAAGAAAAGACAGAAGTTGCTGATTTGATTCAAGACTATTGCATTGCCAATATCAAGAGATATCATCAAATGAAGAATAGGCTGAAGAAAGTTACAACTCAACCTGTCAGACCAAGTGGCATTACTTCTGAATCTGATCGTGTTCTGGACAAGGATTTGCTTGAAGCTCTTGAAGAAGGAGAGATGATAGATGAAGAAATTTGAAGAAGCTCTGGTCTGTAAATGTTAAATGTATAGAGCTTAGGTAAATCAAGATAGGATCAATGTAAACACATGTTCAGTCTAGAGGAACATCTATCTTGTATTTATCTTTACTGTTTGAATCTGGAAAATGTTTAATGAAATCCAGAACTTTGTGTTATTATTTACTTAACTTTTAAAGTCTTATTTTTACTTGTTTAGTTAGTTGAGTTATCCTCTAGGTATTTGCTTGTTATTCTCTAACAAACAAATAGGGGGATATTGAAAGGCATATGTTTAAGCCTATTTGTTTACATCGAGGATTCAACTCAACTTAAACAAGTTTGTAATAAGTAAGTAATAATTCAATTGTCACAGTCACAGGAATCTCAGAAGATCATATCTGTCAGAAGAATACAGATTAAAGTCATCCTACAGATTTGAAGAAATACTACATTGACAGAAGTTCAATTATTTGTTCAAGCCTCAGTGAAGTCTTCAAAGAAGTGGATTTATTAAAGTGACAGAGGTTTCATATTTGTGACAGCAAATGTACAGGTTACCAATATTGATCAACAGTCAAAAGCAGACAATGGATCACAGCTTAAAGTCAAGATGAAGAACAGACATTGAAGTTAGTCATTTATGAACCAGACAGTGCATCAAATGACAACCTCAGACGATGGATATTCTTCAGCAGTTCAAGTGGTTCAAGAATTGGTTTTGCTATTCTATGAGAATTTAAATTCTATTTTAAATTAGTTATTAATTTATTTATTAAATTAATTCATCAGAATTAATTTAGCAAATAAATTAAGTAATTAATTTATTGAATAAATTAATTCATCAGAATTAATTTGTGAAATAAATTAAGTAATTAATTTATTGAATAAATTAATTCATCAGAATTAATTTGTGAAATAAATTAATTATTAGAATTAATTTAGAATTAGAATTTGAATTAAATTAGAATTCATTAATTAAAATGAACTGGAATGACTACCCAGGATAGTCATACCGGTAGTCATCCCGATAGTCATCCCGGTTTATTTTAGATAATTCTAATTTAATTATCCTAAATTATCATAGTCATGATAAGCCATTTTGGTAGTCATCCAAGGCTTTTTGGATAGTCATTCCAGTATTAAATCATAGTCATTCCAGAAAGCAAAAGGCAACACACGTGTAGGTTTTGTCAAGTGGTTAATCAAAAAGGTGATTAACTTTATAAGAAGATTTGATCAAGACAGAAGCATCATTATCAACACATTACATTCAAAAGAAAAGTTTCTGTCAAGAACTCTACCGTGCTAATTTCTTCAGTGGATTAATTCTAGTAAATCATTGTGTTAAATCTAAACCACTAGAATTCATTTACTTGTACTGCTTTGACTATCTAGCGGATTTTTATCCCTAGAACGTATCTCAAATTATCAAATATTGTTATATCTTTTTATTACAAAAATAGATAAATTCATGTCGAATTTATTCTAGATTTGTTTTAATTAGTTTGAGATTCAATCTTGTAATCAGTACCTCATTTGTAACACCTTTCAAGTTTAATATAAGTTATATTTAACTTGAATTTTGTTTCATTTAATTCCGCCATAATTTGTTCTTAAATTGTTTGATTCTAAATAGAACAAATTCGATAAAACGGTATAGTTTGTATTCAACCCCCCTTCTACAAACTTATCAGGACCTAAGAATACCCATCAACCCTAAAACTTTGAAATCGTATCTTTTAGCCCTTGAAGTACCTATTAAAGTTCAATTAACCCTTCTTTCTATTTTTCTTCCGATAATACCCTTACAAGGGCTAAGAGGTACTATTTTTCATACTTCAAGGGCTAAAAGGTCTAGTCTCAGGGGAAGAGGAGTATTGTTTGGCTGAGATATGGAATCAAAGGTGGAACAAGCTGATTTTAGCCAACGGGTGCTGATTAAAAACATCTTGAAGGGCGGTGATTCACTAGCAGGTGTAATACCCGTGAACTTTATTAATAATATAAATTATATTTTATGTGTAGAATAATTATTGTGGAGTATTTGGAGTCTTAATGGTTAAGGTTAATGAGTAATAGTATGTTAATGGTTGTGTCGAAAGCCCTTTTCGAATATCTTTTCATTTAAAAATATCTTCAGTTGTGAGCCCCGTTTTGAGAATTCAAGGGCCCTGTTAAAATTTTGTACATCATTATTATTCCTTCATCTTTCGTATCCGAATCATTATTGGAAGATTTCTTCGTATTATTATATTCCTTATTATCCGATACTATCAATAGTATCTGTTTTTTTTAAAAGAGAAAAGTTATTCCGTACCCTAATTGTTTAGGGCGATTGATATATCGTTCATATCAATAATACATCTGTTATAGCCCCAGTATTCTTGAACATCAAATTCAATTTTGAAAGTGTTATTGGAATCCAAATCTCAAGTTCAAGTACTCAAATCACAACTCTTAATCTCTAGTTTCAGAATCTTCAAACCATATCATCTGGTAATTTTTCAATTTATTATGAATTTTTCAATATTCGAAGTAAATTAGGGTTCTTGTTCGAATTGGGAATTTCTTTTCTGTTGATTCTCCGTTCAATTGATTGCTTCTAACATGTTCTTAGGGTTCTAATGAGTAGGAATTCATGCTTTAATTTCATGTTTATGTTCGATTTTGAGAATTTCGATTTTAGGGTTTTTGCCCGGATTTTCTTTTTAATAGTCCGTTCATATGAATGATCTGACATTGTTTTTGATAGAGGGCTTTTGTTGTATGTGTTCTTAGCTTCATTTTAACATAAAGAACGTAGAGTTTCATGTAGAAATAAGCTAGATCGGAAAATTGTTTAAGCTCGCCGGAATTTGGTCGGGTTTTGGATTCCAGTGATGTTTTTGGTTTGTTTTTGATCGGAATGTATTGGTATGGTTATTAGGAATGTTTTGGTATCAAAAGCCCCAATTTTTATTGTGTTTTTGGCTCGCCGGATTATGGAAAAGGTCGCCGGATTCTGGAAAATTCCGTCAGTTCTTGGCGACCCGTTTCAGTTCTTCTCGACCCGTTTACCTGAATTGTTGACCCGGTTTCAATCTTCGAAACCCTAAATTATTTTCAAAAAACTGTTTTTTGATTTTATTTTTTAAAATAATTCGAAAATAGTTTAATATTTATAAAAATCATATTTTAATTTTAAAAATACATTTTTAAATTCATAAAATTCTGAAAAGTTATATTTATTTATTTAAATTCGAAAACTGATTAAATTTAATTATTTTTTATTAATAATTAATTATTTTTGATTAATTGATTTAGTTTATTAATCAGTTAATTCTTATTAATTAATTATTAATTAGATTTAATTAATTTAAATTAAGTTTAATTATTTTCTAGCTTGATTTTATTATTTAAAAATAGTTTGAGTGTTTGGAAATCGTCAATTAATTTTATATTAATTGATTAAATTGTTTTTAAATACTTATAGTGGGATTAATAATCCGATTTACGATTTAAAAATTATTTGTGACTTATTTAAATTTAAATAAGCATCGGATATTGTTTTAAAAATGTTTATAAGTGTTATATGGTTTATATGAGTTGAATAATGTGTTTTATTGTCCGTAAATGCTTTGTATAAGGGCTAGTGTCTGAGTTTTTATTTTCGTAAAATAGAACGAGCGTTCGATAAATGCTGTTACGTACCCGATTACTTGTTTAGACTTAAAAATGGTTATGAGTATATGTCGAAGGTAGAACGAGGATAATTAGACTTATTATTATGAGTTGTTTATTATAGAATCGAGTTCTTGAGGCAAGGGAAAGGAGAAGGTAGAGTAAGCGAGATAGACCGAAGTAAGCTACGTAGACCAGGCAAGTATCTGTGCCTTTACTTGTTGATTCAATTGATATTGTTTCCAATGATTATGCATGTTACCCTCAGAACAATTCAGATTATTCAATCTTTACTCCGTATTTGAGCAACTGATGCTATTTCCTTGAATATTCCTAACTCTTGATTTAATCCACAATCGTGTTGGATATCAGAAACCTTCACCTTCAATTCAGTTTATATTGATGATAACCATTGTTGACCATTTCATTGTGTACGTTCTACCATTGAATCCATTCCGAATCTATTTCTCGGACTTCATTTGATATTGAGTAGTTGAAGCTCTTTTGCAACTATTACACCTTTTCATTGTGTACGTTCTACCATTGAAACCATTCCAAATCTATTTCTCGGACTTCATTTGATATTGAGTAGTTGAAGCTCTTTTGCAACTATTACACCTTTTTATTGTGTACGTTCTACCATTGAAACCATTCCGAATCTATTTCTCGGACTTCATTTGATATTAAGTAGTTGAAGCTCTTTTGCAACTATTATACCTTGTCATTGTATACTTATCTTGTGATGCATGTTATTGCTTATACTCTGTGATAGAATTGGCATGTTTTTTTAAAATGGGACCAATAATGGTCAGAATAATTTAAGGCCAAGATGGTCATGGATCCTAGTGGAGGACTTTGCTATAAGCAAGTCCGGGGTTAATGCGTGACTGATCAGCAGCTCAACCTTTTGATTTGAAAAATGTAGAAGCCCAATTCTAATCCCTTTTACTTCCATTGAGATTGTTAAAAAGCTTATGTTTGGCTTAAACCTTGTTGATTCAGATAATTGTGATCTTCCTTTCATTATGGATCTGTGATTGATATATATTATGCTTGCTGAGCACTTGTGGCTCATACTTGTTTTGTTTTAACCCTATTCCAGTGACGCGAGAATATGAGCAGACAAAGCGCGAGCGATAGTTCTCCAGTTGATAGGAGACCATCTCGAGTGGTTGTCACTGGCAGGGTAGTTGTCTATTTTGTTAGTTAGACTAGACGTCTAGCTTTGAACTTTAAGTTGTGTAATATTAATAACTCTGAAAACTGGTTTGTAATAACTTAGAAGCTTGTTCAATGCCATAATCTGAACGCGGTCTTGGTTAAGGGGTGTTTTATGTTATTACTATATTATGCATGTGTTATATCCAGGTATATTGTGTTTCGTTGGTCGAGTGACTCCCCAGACCCGTGCCCCGGGTTTGGAGGGCGTCACAGCAGGTCAAACAGTGAAAGTGGGTGGTTGGGTGAAGAACAACCGTCAATGTTTCCTCGATGTCAACGATGGCTCTTGTCTGGAGAGCATTCAGTTTGTGGTAGAGCCCAGTGTTTATGCAGAGGGTCAGCTTGTTATGCCTCTGAAAACTAATACAAAGTAAAGAATTGAACTCAAGGATTCTCAAAGTTGGAACTGTGGACAAGGACAAGTATCCGTTGCCAAAAGGTAAACATAGTCTTGAGTTTATCAGAACCCTACCTCATCTTCGCCTTAGAACTGATACGATAATTACCTCCCTAAACTGAAGTCACGGCTGAACTATATATAAAAAATTTAGTAGAGATTTTATTAAAAAAAAATCCTCCTCCATCCCTGGCTGATATCCAGGCTGCTAGTGCTCTTGTCAAGGATAAATCTGCTGTTGTTTCCCAACTAGAAGCAAAAGAATGTAGTGATGAAGCAGATGAAGCACAACTTAGTGCCTCCATTTCCGATCTCACATTGGCTACACAGAATTTGTACAAGCTGGAGGAGCGTTCTAAGCTTAAAACTTGAATTCCATTGTGTTAGGAATATGTTATTCTTGATGATAATTATAAACACTTAGTAGATTTTATGTTAAGTCAATTTTGTAACTGTCAACGGAATGGTATGCTTTGCAGCTTCCATTGACAGGTAGCTCATCAACGGAATGAGTCTCATCAACGGAATGAGTAATGTAGCAATTGCACTGTACAATACTTCACTAGTTGATAGGCAATTATTGTAGGTATTAGATAGGTTCTAAAAGTCATGTTGACTAAGTACTAGATCGGTAAAATAGGTTGGTTAATTGTAAATATAATGTGCCTTGCAATTTTTCCTAAGTGAAGACATGTCAACGGAATGGAGATTACACTATCAACGGATTGAAGAATGTACCATCAACGGATTGAAGAATAAATCTATCAACGGAATACATCTCACTACTATCAACGGATTACTATCACTTTTCTGAACAGTTGACAAAGTGATAGTGACAGTTTTCTGACAGATCAAAAGGTGATGTAGAAGTGTACTTTGCATTGGGAGCCATCAAAATGGTTACTGGGAATGAGGAAACATTCCATTTACCAATTAAGTTCTTGAGTGGGATCATAATAAGCATGAAGACAAAAGACAAGATCTCCAAGGACCATTGGACAAAAGGAATGAAAAGCAAGTTGTTGGCGGTTACCTTTATTACTTTTTAGTGTAGCCAAAATAACATTGTAAACTTGGGATATATAACCAAGTGTATCAGTTCATTTTATTGTAGGAAGTGAGATAGAATAATTTTGTATTAGCTTTCTTTGAAGAGCACTCTCACTCTACATTTGTAACTGAGCAGCTATGCTACATTTGTAACACAGATTATTCCCACAATAAAAACATCTCAGTTGGATCCTCAAAACATCCAACTGAAATTTTATATTTGCTTGTGTGTTTTTATTTTCTCTGTCAAGTTATTTAAAAGTTGTTTTAAGTTTAAAAATATCTAGAATTGTATTCAACCCCCCCCCCCATTCTACAATTCTGTTAGGTCATTTGGGATTAACAATTGATATCAGAGTGAGCTTCTAACATACAAGGAGTTTAAAGATCAAGGCCAAAACAGAAACCATGGTGAAGAAGGATGCAGGTGTAAAGATACCAGTTCTAGATAAGGACAATTACTTTCACTGGAAAGTAAAAATGCATCTACATCTCATGTCTATGGATGAGAGATATGTAGACTGCATTGAGAAAGGTCCACACGTTCCCATGAAGTTTGCATCTAGAGTTGGACTGCCAGATGATGTTGAAGATGTGGAAATTCCAAAGCCTGTCTCAGAATGGACTGTTGAAGATGTTGTAGAAGTCCATAAAGAAAAAAAGAACCATGAACATTCTGTTCAATGGCTTGGAACAAGAGATATTTGACAATGTTATCAACTGTACAACTGCTAAAGAAGTATGGGACACTGTTAGAATACTCTGTGAAGGAACTGAGCAAGTAAGGGAGAACAAAATGCAACTCCTCATACAACAATATGAGCACTTTCATTTTAAAGCTGGTGAAACCCTAAATGATACATTTAGTAGGTTTCAAAAGCTTTTGAATGGATTAAAGTTGTATGAGAGGGTCTACCAAACCAAGGATTCAAACCTCAAATTTCTTAGAGCTCTTCCAAAAGAGTGGAAGCCTATGACTGTTTCTCTGAGAAACACTCAAGAGTACAAAGACTATACTCTTGAAAGGCTTTATGGAACTTTAAAGATATATGAGCTGGAAATGGAGCAAGATGAAGAAATTGAGAAGGTGCAAAAGAAAGGTGGATCTATTGCATTGGTTACATCTGTGAACCAACTGGAAGATGACAATGAAGAAGCTGCAAGAGCCACAACTAGTCGAGCTAGTTGAAGGAGTGATGTTAGCAAGGGTAAAGGCAAGATGACAGAAGAAGAAGAACCAACCAACTTGGATGACTTGGAATTCAAGAGAAACTCAGAAGCAAGACCACCAAGGAGAGACTTTCAACCTAGTAAAAATAATTGGGTTGAAAAGTCTAAGTCTAAATGTTTCAACTGTGGAATGATTGGTCACTATGCTGGAGATTGCAGAAAGCCTAGAGCTGAGAAGGGCAACGGGAAAATTGAACCTGTTGATTATAAAAAGAAATACTTTGAACTTCTCAAGCAAAAAGAAAAGGCTTTCATGTCTCATGAGTATGATTGGGCTGGTAATGGTGAAGATTCAGATGATGATGTTGAGTATGTCAACTTGGCTCCAATGGCTAACAATCATGAGCAGGAAGCAAGTTTCTCTAGCAACCAGGTAACAACTACTAATCTTTCTGAGCTTTCTAAAGAGGAATGCAATAGTACAATTAATGAAATGTCTACTTTATTGTATAATTTGCGTGTTACTCTTAAATCACTTACAAAAGAGAAATCAAGAATTAAAGAGACTAATTTGTTCTTAAGTGATAGAAATGCCATGTTAGAAGCACAACTCATTGAGTTTGATAAAATGAGGTGTGTTAGTAGGGATGCTAAGCTGAAACTTGAGAAAGTTTTAAAAAGGGAAGAGATTATTAAAACACAACTAGAAATAGAACAGAGATTGATTGCAAAATGGAAAGATTCCAGGAATGTTGCTAGCAACATCATTAATGTTCAAGGTATGGAATCTTTCTGTGAGCAATCATGGAAAAAGAACAAAGAGAAGCTAGGGTATGCTGTTGAAACCTTAGAATCAGAATCAGAGTCAACAAAAAACAATGATCATTCGTTGAAGGTTGATACGTCAACTGAATGCAAGCTTCCGTTGACAGATGAACCATCAATTGATCATGTTGTTCCATTGACAGAGGAAAAGAAAGAAGAACTCACTAGACTTAATAACAAGTATGGTCCTGTCACCAAGAACTTTGTTCAAGGTGAGTCTAGTCAATCAAATAAAGTTGAGAAGCCTGTTGAGAGAGCTAATGTAGGTCACTTGTCTAACAAGCAATTGAAAGACAAGTTAGAGAAAATTCAAGTTGAGGTTAAGGGCAATAAAAAGAATAACAGAAATGGCAAAGTAGGGATTAAAAAACATAACAATTACACACCTGATAAGTATGCTCTTAGAAAAACATGTGTTAATTTTGGTAGTGTTAGTCATTTATCTGCTAATTGCAAATCTGTTAAGAAGCCTACTAATGTGAAAATGCCTAAGCCTGCAATGAATGCCTATATGCCTGCAATGCCTGTTATGCCTAATATGTTTGCTCCATATGCACAATTTCAAAATCCATATGCTAGCATGCCACTTGTGCCTAATCCATACATGAATATGTTTAATGTGCCACAAATGCCATGGAATGTGAATAATATGTTTGTTCCTCCAAATATGCATGCTATGAATGAAAATGTGAGCAACCCTCAGAAATCAACACCAAAGGCAAAGGTTGATTTAACTCAATCTGAGCCCAAGGTGAAAAATGATGTGGAGAGAAAATCAAAGGCTAACAAAACAGGACCCAAGGAAACTTGGGTACCAAAATCAACTTGATTTGGTTTTATTGTGTGCAGGGAGACAAGAGGAATCTTTGGTACTTGGATAGTGGTTGTTCAAGACACATGACTGGTGATTCTACCCTGCTCACAGAGTTCCAGGAAAGAGCTGGCCCTTGTATTGCTTTTGGAGATGACAGCAAAGGCTACACTAAGGGATATGGCTTGATTTCAAGAGAAAATGTCATCATTGATGAGGTTGCATTGGTGGATGGTCTAAAGCACAATTTGCTTAGTATCAGCCAACTTTGTGACAAAGGATTTTTAGTTACTTTTTCAAGAGAAGCCTGTGTTGTTTCTAAAGGTGGAGACAACAATGTAGTAATGACTGGATTTAGAAGCGGGAATGTGTACATTGCTGACTTTAGTAGCACAAGTCCAGACACCATCACTTATCTTTTCAGCAAGGCAAGCAAGGATGAAAGTTGGCTATGGCACAAGAAATTGTCTCATTTGAATTTCAAGGTTATGAATGACTTGGTGAGGAAAGATCTTGCTAGAGGAATTCTACAGGTGGAATTCTCCAAGGATGGTTTGTGTGATGCCTGTCAAAAAGGGAAACAAAAGAAGGCATCATTCAAAAGCAAGACATAGTCATCAATTGTTCAACAGCTTGAGTTGCTTCATATGGATCTATTTGGCCCTGTCAATGTCATGTCCATTTCAAAGAAGAAATACTGTCTTGTGATTGTTGATGATTTTTCTAGATTTACATGGACTTTCTTTTTGCACTCAAAAGATGAGGCAAGTGAAATCATTATCAATCACATCAAGATAGTGAACAATCATCCTGATTTCAAAGTAAGAAGTATTAGGAGTGACAATGGGACAGAGTTCAAGAATTCAACTATGAAGATGTTCTGTGAAGAAAATGGTATTTTGCATGAATTTTCAGCTGCAAGGACACCACAACAAAATGGTGTAGTCGAAAGGAAAAACAGAACACTCATTGAAGCTGCAAGGACAATGCTAGATGAATCAAAGTTACCAACTTATTTTTGGGCTGAGGCAGTTAACACAGCTTGCTTCACTCAAAATATTTCTTTGATTAATCAAGCCAAGGGAATGACCCCTTATCAACTACTCAAAAGAAAGAAGCCACTATTGGATTTTCTTCATGTCTTTGGATGCAAGTGCTTTGTTCTGAGAAATCAAGCTGAGCATTTGGGGAAATTTGAAGCAAAGGCAGATGAAGCAATATTTGTGGGATATGCAGCAGGGAAAGCTTACAGAGTCTATAATCTCAGAACCAACATTGTTATGGAATCTGTACATGTTGTTTTTGATGATCTCAGAATTCAAGGTCTCTGTGATGAAGGTTTCCATGAAAGTCTTTCTTTTGAGAATGAGGAAGGAGATCAAGTGAATCATGTTAAGGCTATTGAGAAACAACCTAAAGTTGTTGTGTCTAGCACAGATGAAAGCAGTAGTGAAGATGAAATTGATGCATTAAGATTGAGAAGAATAGCTGCAAGCAGACCAATTGGTCATTCCGTTGACAATCATGGTGGAGGATTCGTTGACAGTCAAAATGAGCATTCTGTTGACAGTCAAAATGGGCATTCCGTTGACAGTCATAGAAATGCTTCTAGGAGTGATCACTTAGGGACAACAAACTCAGGGGGAGTTTCTCAAGGACAAACATCTAATCAAGGCAATCATGATCATGAAGCTACATCTTCTAGAGCTAATCTACCTCCCTCAAGGAAATGGACTAAAGATCATACCTTTGAACTCATCATAGTACGTGATGTTTCTTCAAAAGTCCAAACTAGAAGAGCAACTCAAGAGGAATGTCTATATAGTAGCTTTCTGTCTCAAGATGAGCCAAATAAAGTTGAGGATGCACTTCTAGATCCAGATTGGGTTTTAGCTATGCAAGAGGAGCTAAACGAATTTGAAAGAAACAAAGTTTGGAAGCTGGTGCCCAGGACTAAAAACAGGAGTGTTATAGGCACAAAATGGGTGTTCATAAACAAGATGGATGAAAATGGCATAGTCACAAGGAATAAAGCTAGATTGGTTGCTAAAGGCTACTCATGGGAAGAGGGAATTGATTTTGATGAAACTTTTTCTCCTGTTGCAAGACTAGAAGCAATAAGAATTTTCCTAGCCTATGCAGCGCATGCCAATTTTAAGGTCTACCAAATGGATGTGAAGACTGCTTTTCTGAATGGGGAATTGGAAGAGGAGGTGTATGTGAGTCAACCTCCTGGTTTTGAAAATGATGATTTTCTAGAGTATGTGTACTTTCTCCTCAAAGCACTCTATGGTTTGAAACAAGCACCTAGAGCCTGGTATGACACACTTTCACAGTTCCTCCTTGAGAATCACTTTACTAGAGGTACTGTAGATAAAACTTTTTTTCATAGAATTGTGAATGGCTCTACTATACTTGTTCAAATTTATGTAGATGACATAATTTTTGGGTCTACAGATGAAAAACTTTGTCAAAAGTTTGTCAAGCATATGCAAAGTAAATATGAAATGAGCATGATGGGAGAATTAACTTATTTTCTTAGTCTCCAAGTGAAACAAGTTAATGAAGGCATTTTCATTAGTCAAACAAAGTACATTCATGATTTGTTAAAGAAATTTAACTTACTGGATTGCTCTCCTGCCAAAACTCCCATGCCTACTGCTACTAAACTTGAATTGAATACTAAGGAAAAATATGTGGACATTTCAAGTTACAGAGGCATGGTATGCTCACTTTTATATTTAACATCTAGTAGACCTGATATTATGTTTGCTACATGTCTATGTGCTAGATTTCAAGCCGATCCTAGGGAATCCCATTTAGTTGCTATTAAAAGAATTTTCAGATACCTCAAAGGAACACCAAACCTTGGCATTTGGTATCCTAGAGAATCTGGCTTTGAACTAATTGATTATTCAGATGCAGATTATGCAGGATTTAAAATTGACAGGAAAAGCACAACTGGCACCTGTCAATTCCTAGGAAATAAGCTTGTGTCATGGTTTAGCAAGAAACAAAACTCAGTTTCTACCTCCACAGCTGAGGCTGAGTACATTGCAGCTGGAAGTTGTTGTGCACAGATTTTATGGATGAAAAATCAACTACTTGATTATGGATTAAGAGTTGAGAAAATTCCTATTTTCTGTGACAACACTAGTGCCATTGCCATTACTGAGAATCCAGTGCAACATTCAAGGACCAAGCACATTGACATCAAGTATCATTTCATTAGAGAACATGTTATGAATGGTACTGTGGAGCTACATTTTGTTCCAAGTGAACAACAACTTGCAGACATCTTTACCAAGCCATTTGATGAATCAACATTCTCAAGATTAGTAAGTGAGCTAGGTATGCTAAATTTCTCTTAATTATTTATGAGATTTTTGCAAGTTAAAAATTGCAGCCAGAAATTTTCTATGATTTTCTGTGGATTAATTTTCTCAGAAAAAAGGTGAAATTTTGTCCAAGTCAAAATTACTATGTCAACGATTGTCTTAATCCATTGTCAGTCTTAGCATTTTTCTGGGTATTCCGTTGACAACTCTTTTATGTCAACGGAATGCAGCTTTATCAACGGAATAGGCTGGATCTTATACGCCCAATTCTAATCCATTGATATAGCGCTGTTAATCTAAACCGTTGATTTGCACGCCTTTTTACCACGATCTATGCATACACCCCTGTAAGTATAAATCATGGTCATGTTTTAAGTGTAACGGTCAAATTTTAAGCCAATCCAGTAATTTACAATTATTATTGGACTTAATTTTTGAGAAATTTTGGGGGAGTATTTAAGCAATTTTGCTTTCTTTAATTCATTTTTATCTTACTCTCCAAATTTCCAAAGGCTTTCTCACTTCTTCTCTCTCAAAGCAAAACACAGTTCGAACTCAACTCAACTCAACAATGGCGCCCATAGTTAAACTTATGTCTGCTGGAGGGTTCATTTATGAGAAGAACAACTTCATACCATTTGTTGACAAGGAAAGCTCGAACGAAATCTTTCACAAGATGATGGATTTCTTGGTGAACTGCAAGCTTAGTTATGCTATGTTTCACTCCACTCCACTCCACTTTATCATGAAATCATCGAGGAGATTTGGACCTCCTGTGAGTTCAGTGAAACTAACTGCACTATGCAATTCACACTTCAAAGTAAAGAGTATATTGTTAATTCAGATGTTTTGCAAGCATGCCTTCATATTCCTGAGAATAACTGCTTAGCTTTACCCACAAATTCTGAAATTGTTAACATGCTTAACACTATTAATTACTCTTTGTCAACTGTGAATTTGGGTAAGATTATTAGGAGAGGTTTGGTAAAGGAGTGGAGCTACTTGGCAGATGCTTTTATTAAAGTGTTTTCTGGAAAAATCAGTAATTTTGATGCTTCAAGTAACTCCATTCTAATTTTGTTTGCCATGCTTCTCACTGATAAATACTATAACTTTAACACCCAATTGATGTATGAACTTGGTGCTAAGTTGGGTGATAAGAAAACTAGGAAAAATAATATTTATTATGCTAGATTTCTAATGATGTTGGCCAATCATGTTAGTCCAACACCATTGGTTATCTCTAACCCCAATTCCAAGTTTGATTGTTTTGTTCAAGAGAAGAGGGTACTAACAGACATATTGAGGCTCAATCACAATGGTGATGTCCCAATGGTGTACTTGCCAGTCATTGAGGTAACACTTTCTCAACCTGTTAATTTAAATGTTACTTCAATTTCTGCTACTACAACTGCTGTTGTTGCAATGGAGCCTGTAGCTGTGACCCAACAGGCTCCTGCCCCTGCAACTAGACCTAAATCTAAAAAGTTTAAATCTACCAAGCCAACCTCAGGTGCTTCTCAAAAGGCACCTGTTGTAAAATCCACTACACAGCCTAAGGGGAGTGAAGCAGGTGTGGTGAGTGGTGAGGGAATGGGTGAACATCAAAAGGGTAACATGGATATTAGCTCAAGTCTAACTACATCCTCTCAAAAGGGTGTAGTTATTGAAACAAGCTCTCCTCCAAGAGCACACACCAAAAGGGTAAGGGACACATCTAGCCCCCAAACATCTATTTCCCACTACCAAAGAAGGGTGAAACAGAAATCCCAGGTCACACAGGGTGCACACACACTAGAAGCAACAATTCCAGTTTCTCAAATTCAGTTTGATGAAGCCCCAATTATTACTCTGGGGTTACAGTCCCACTCCCTCAATATTAATATTGAGACAACTCCACAAAATTCTCCTTCACACTCATTAGATGTGGATATGATCCATTCATCTATTCCTGATTCTCCATCTCTATTCTTGGAGAAGCCCCACTCTGAAATTGGTGGTCATCACTTTTTAAGTGATTTGTTGGGCCGCCAATCATTCTTTTCTGAAACTACAAGAGGATCTGTGGAACCATCTTTAAAATCAATCACCACAGATTCTACTGTAATTTCAATTACTCAAACTACTTTATTGACTTCATCAACGGAACTATCTCTTCCGTTGACAAGTGTTTCTCCATCAACGTAATCCATTCCGTTGATAGTTCATGTAACAGCCCCAAATCCGGGGTCGGGGATTTAGGGTTGTCACAATCCATGTACTCCTTGCCTTACCTGTATTACTCACACCATTCATAATTCACCTGCTCACGACCCCACAATATAAGTTTCACACACACACACACACACACACAGGTTAGAGTCTCAGAAACGACACAATACAACAACTGCGGAATAAATAACTTTTATTACAATACCTAAATGTCTTTTGAATCTGTTACTGATACAATTTCTAAGTATTGTTACATTACCAACTTAGCCTTCTGATGCTCACAATCCTCTAATACCATTCATGTCTATACATAAGTTGAATACCAAAGCCGTAGCCTGATTCGATTGGTTCGTACTACTCTCGGGATCACTGCTAGAAACTGCTTAATGGAAACGCCTTGCGAGGTATGTGCCGTCCTATTGGCATCCTGCTTCGCTGCTATATAATATATATAAAATAATAGCAAGGGTGAGCGATAGCTCAGCAAGGTAATGAAAGTATGGCATAATTCTGCCTTTAATTCAATTCAGAAATAAAAGGGTATAAGACAATAATTTGTCAAATATCTCGATACTGAAATTATTTCCTTATCGGAATGTATTCCAAAAATAGTACCATTACTGTACTTCAAATGTCATTTCATAATACTCTGCAACTTTCGATATTTATACTATGAACAGAGTTCTAGTATAGTATAAAAGATGAAATAACAAGATAACTCAGTATATCCTTTCTGTAAAATATCTGCTATATAAAATATAAGCAGACTATCAACATATACTTAAAAGATGAAGTTATAAGGAAAATTCAAATATCATCTTTCATATCAACATATACCTCATATCATAATTTGGAAATAAATACAATGTAAAATATTTCCAATCCATTTCTAAGCTCATCTGGTTCCATATATCTTTTTCATAAAATCATATGCTTTCTGATAAACTCATATACTGGAATAAACTTGAATACTCTTGAGTAAACTTTCTCTTTCTGAAAACTTGCATAGAACTGAATGACTGGAATAAACTTTCTTTTCTGAAAACTCGAATATTTTCCCTAATCGGGATATGATAGAAATTTGGATGCTGACACCCTGCTCCAGTGACGTAGCACTCAGCAGTTGTGGATACTATAACACTCAGCAGTTCAAGATACTGCCAGATGGGAACACTGAACTCCGTATGTAGGAGAAATTTCATTTGAACTGTATTAAGATTTCAATAATTCCAGACGTGGATCGACGATGATCAGTCGCCGCTTCCAGGTCCACCGCGGGTCTTCTCTACTAGTAGAAGGATAAAAACTCCATCCGTAATTACCCTCAGGTAAAAGCTCCATCCGCAATTACCTTGGATGAAAGCTCCATCCGCAATCATCCTGAATGAAAGCTCCATCCGCAATCATTCTGGCGCAAGTTGGGCCAAATTCAAGTTCCCCGGGCAAATGCTCGTTCAAAGATCGCACTGGGATCCTTTGGTTACTCCCAGAATCAATCGGAAGTTAACCCATTAACCCATATTGGCTCTTAGCCGGACTTTCACAATCCCTGGTTACTCCCGAACAATGGGAAGTTAACCCATAAGTACATACTGGCCTATAGCCGGAAACTCAGGTTGAGCGACAAATAGTCTTCATGAAATCGAGATTGAATCTTTTACTCTGACAGTTCTTTTGAGTTTTGAGAGTTTAAAATGAATAGCAGTTACAAAAATCAGGTTCCCCGTCTTTTGGATAGTGAGCGAGCATTTAAGTCTTCTCAAAAGACAGACTTAAATGGAAAAACATTGTTTTGGGAACCTCTTTTTGATTTGAAAATAATTAATAATATTTACTAAATAAGTAACCTTAAACGAATATTTGAAGATAATATCCATTAAGTAAGCATCCCTCAAATGAATATTTGAAAATAATATTCATTAAATAAATAAATAATCCTCGGATGAATATTCAAAAGTAATATTCATTCAATAAATAAATAATCTTCAAATGAATATAAATAATATTTTGTAAGTCGATAATCCTCAAATGAATATAAATAATATTCTTAAAATGAACATTAATAAATAATATCCTTAAATAAAACAATTAACCCTCGAATAACAGTTACCCGATATCTTTATCGGAAAATAACCTTTATCATATACAAATATAATCCCTTCTGATCTTTCAAGAAAATCACACGCCCTTATCCTAGGGCAAATATAAAATCCTGGCTTATAGCTGATATCCCATATCTAGCTTAGAAGCCAATTACCAAATCATTTCCAAGTAATAACCTTCGAATGAGGTAATATTCAAATAACATTCCTCAAATCATTTCCAGGTAATTAATACTTTCTAGAAATATAATTAATGTTTATTAATAGCAGTCCTCAAAATAATTAGTACACTGCCGCTGGAATCCCTCCGGGTTTCCACGGCTATCTCTATATCTCAAAGTACTGACTCCCGGTCTAGAGTCGGAAACAAGAAGTATGCTCTTATCTCTAGAGCTACAAGGTACACCGGTTTATAACTACTTTATCTTAAAGCTCCTATATAAACCAAAATCAAACTCTATTTTATACAATATATAACATGTATCGCAAAACTGTATAACTCCACACATGGCAAAAGCAGTAATATATAATCAATACTTCAAAGTATAGATTTAGAAAACTTGCATCTAGTATATGCATACTTCAAAATATGGTTTTAGAAACTTGCCTGATGCTCGAGAAGTGATAGGGGTTCGCGATGATGTCGGACAACCTAGACAAAGTCAAACGAAAACACACGGTTAATCCCCTCGATAAACCACTTATAACTCAATGCTTAAACACGTAAGCGAAACACAACCAAAGCATTACTTGCTCGTTCTAGCGTCACACTAAGTCCATGTTATTCGTCAAATACTTATATCATAAGTTTGGTTCGAAATCCATTCTCAAATCCAAGTTATACTTAACCATTTGGGATCTTGGTTTCTAAGTCTCGTTTTCAGTGGTTTTCACTTGCGCGACCTCGACTAAAACATTTTTATAAAATCGAAATATAATCATTTTAATCCGAATCTTTTTCGTGAGCCTTCCCAACTGTCTCTAGTATTATTACTCAAAGTTTCACATTTTAATATGGCTTCTAAGTGGTCCAAATACAGCCTCAAAGTGACTGACCAGAGAGGGGTGGTTCCTCCGAACGACGTTTACTAAAACTCACTTTTCTCCTAAACCGTAAATCGTATAGGCATGATCTTTACACCAAAACAAACTTTAAAACAAGACCTACATGTTCATGGTCAGTTCTGTTCAAAAATATTACCAGACCAGTTCGAAATTCTTGCTCAAAACAGCCTTAAATCAAATGGGCATTACGACGGCTATAATCGTAACGTTTTCCATTTTCAAAACACACCCAAATCAATACCAATCAATCCCAAACTCACCATCCACCTTATACACCCTCCACTCAGTCAAATCCTCCATGAATAATCACAACAAAATTCATAACCCATCCTCCAAACTCAACCAACAATTTATCTAATTACTTAATCATGCTTTTAACTTTACATAAACATCAAAACCATTTCGAAACTCATACAAACAAAAGGGGCAGAGGTTTTATACCTTCTCCAAGCTTGCTTGCTGCTATATTCCTTATGTAACCTTAGATCCTTGCTTAATACAACCTTTGGAAGCTACAAACTCAATATCCAAAAACAAAACAAAACACAAGTTACTATTCATCATCTTCTCCGACTGTTAATCACTGAAATCGAAGGGGTAAATCACAGGGTTGAGGTGATTGCTTACCATGGTTACGTTGGGCTTCTCGAGAGCTTCGATTTGAGTGGTAGAACGCCAACAACTGACCACGGAATCTCAAGTTACGATCATTTCTTTCTCTCCCATTTTTCTTCTCATTTCTCTCCCGAATTTTCTTCTCATTTCTCTTTTCTTTGTCTTGATAATAATGATAAGGATGCTGATTTTTGTGTTTAAAAAGGTGGTGAGTCATAGCTCTTAGCTTGTGACACTTGTCCAACATGCATTGGTTTAGCTAAAGTAGCTTTACTGGTTCGTTTTCCTTTCACATGGATGATCCAATGTTGCATTCCTCGAATCAATCTTGTTACATGTTACTTCCATGTCTAAATTTAATCCTGTAAATATTGTCTTGCTTCTCTTGAAACGATTCAAAATATTTTCTAAAGGGCGAATAAAACTCTATGCGGTTCTCGCAGTGAATAGTAACTATTCACTATTCACTTCCACAATCGAATCCTTAAATCGACTTTAATAAATAATAAAATTCCAAAATATTAAATCCTCCAATCCTCAATTTTAATATCTCATTTCTTGAATATAATAATATATAATTTGCTGCCCGGTCAAATACTGTACCAAAATAAAATTTGGAATTTCTGAATTCCGATCGTCTTTGCATTCACTTATTTACTCCGTAGATCACTAATATGACTTTGGAATATCCACACTACGTCTCGTACATAGGTGGCATGAAAAAAAAATTCTTAACCCTCAAAATCACTATTCATCCACCAAATCACTATTCACTGATACACTTAATCATAATCAGAAAAGTTTTAAATTTTTCCAAAAATTCGGGTTATTACATTCTCCCCTCCTTAAAAGGATTCCGTCCCGGAATCAACTTAGGAGTAACTGGGGTACTTCTCTTCCATTGCACTTTCTAACTCCCAGGTGGATTCTTCCACCTCTTGATTTTCCACAACCTCTCACTAGCTTGGCAACCTCGTCACTTAGCACTTGCTCTTTTCTATCCGTGATTTCCACAAGTTGTTCTTTGTAAGTCAGACCAGGTTGTATATCTACCTGCTCGTACTCTACATATGCCGGGCATCTATAGTATACTGACGTAGCATTGACACATGAACCCCGTTATGACCATTCTTCAAGTTTGGGGGGTAAGGCTGGCTCGTAGGCCACCTTCCTGACGCGTTTTAAAATCTCAGATGGCCCAATGAATCTCGGGCTCACTTCCCTTTCTTTCCAAATCTCATTAATTCCTTCCACGAGGATATCTTTTAGCATCACGAATCTCTAACCTCATATTCTCCATCTTGTTTGTACAGAAATACACCAACATAAACTTGCTCGTTATTTATCAACATGCCATTTAGCTTATCAATAGCAGTACTATCTCTATACTCGCGGGCTTAGTCCGCATACTTTCTCTGTCTGTCTTGGCTGTCACTAGCCGCTTGTTGGTGAAATCTTTTGTCTTTCTAGTTTGTTGGACTAACTTGGGTTTTGTGTAAAATCTCGTCCTTTAATTCCCGATCATTCAGAATCCATCTCTGTCTCATTTTAGTTAAGGGTATCGGCCACCACATTGGCCTTCCCCGGATGGTAGTGCATCTTACAGTCATAATTCTAGGTCAATTCTAGACATTTCTCCATCTCATGCTATCTACTATCACGGGTTACTCAAAGCCAATTCATTACATTCCATAAAAATTTGTGGGTGCATTAGTCAACCCAAAATAACCTCGATGAAAACTCGGAGTGTCTATTCCTAGTACGAATCGCAGTCTTGGGTATATCCTCAGATTTAACTTCCAACTGGTGGTACCCAGTTCTTAAATAAATTTGGAAATACACAACGTTTTTCCGCTGATCAAACAATCATTTACAAGGGTACCTATTCTCCATGTCGAACTCATACAACTCTCGAGATTTCATAATCTTGTGCTAACATCTTTCTCTCTTACAACAACACCGGGCTCTCCACGGTGGCACACTGGGTCTTATCATATCCTTGCCCAGCAATTCTTGTAACTAAGTCTCTAACTCTTCCATTCTCACTGAGGTTAACAGGAGATGCGGCACTATAACCTGAATACTCGTTATTCATTCTCATGTCATCCAAATCGCTATCTGGTAGCTCATTAAAACCTTGTACAATCTCCCAAAACCATTGTAGTTTCCTTTATACTTGGTATCTCTTTTCTTGGCGTCAACCATAAGAGCTAATTAAGCCTCGTATTTCTGACGTAATAGTTTCTTAGTCTGAACTATACTCAAGAATCTCTGAATCTGCCTCCATCCTTTAATTATTACTCTTTTTCTTTGCAATCAATAGGCTCCATTGGGTGTCAACCAACCCATCCTTATTATCATATCAACTTCTCCCAACTTGAAAGGAATCAGGTCTATCAAAAGTGTCGACCTCATATTTCTAGTTTACAACCTGGATGTACCAGTCTTATGGGAAAATCCCTCGAATGGCTATTTCTACTTGTAATTATTCCCTTAGTAGCTCGGCCTTAAGGTTTAATTGTCATGCAACTTCTTGATATACAACGATACATTAGCTCTGGCTAAATAGTGTAGAAGGGCACCTGCTATTTAAAGGTCCTGACAGTGGGCTGCTTGTTGGAGGTAGCCCTGGTTAAAGCCTACTGGCTTTCTTTCCTTCTGTGTTCACAAACTCCGGAACAAACCTCAATAATCCAGAAAACTTGGCCTCATACTCGGTCACAATCGTGGTTTCTTGTTTTAACTCTTTAACGTTCACTTTCATCCGGGTCTCCATATATTTCCGGAAATTATTCCTTTAAACAACACACGCTGCACCTCTCCCAAGTCACCATATCAGCTCCCTCTGACTCCATCGTCAGTACTTATCTTGCTAACCCAGAGGTAGTCTACATTCGTAAACAACTCCTCCAAAATCTCAATTCCATTATAGGGCATCTATCTAACACCGTCGTCACTGGAGCCCACGGCACATCGCTATTCCTTTCACATATATCGATTGACACGCTTTCCATTATCGTAATATCCTTGGGAGAATAAACCAATTTCATCGATATGTCACTAATATTCTATTCGTCTTAGGGATTCGCTCCTGTCATAGGTGATTTCGTTGCGAATCTAATTCCTATCAGCGAATTTTGACTTATTTGACCTGGTTGGCCTCCCCTTAGAATTCAACGAGGATAACAATATCATGGGGCCTTGAAAAGACAGCTCCCATATCAAGGAAAACGTCACACACTGGTGATCATAAGGTTATGAGTTTTAAAGTAACCTTATTGGAGGTAAAAGAATTTACCGAGAGATCAACATGATCATAAGAACTCAACGTTGTGTGCCTCGATTGAGACATTACTAAAGGTAATTAGCCTTCTTGTATTTCACAACTTACAAGTGATGGCGTCCCATCAGACTTCTATCACACAGACAGATAGTCCTTGTAGCCCCTATAAATATAGGGTTGTTCGTCTCAGTGGAAGTTGAAAAGTATGAAAGCAATTCGAGATTAATTTAATGATTATCGCCATTCGACAATATTTCTCAAAGGAACACCTTGGATTAAAATTGAACAGATTCCAAAGGTACGGTTTCCAAAGAAAATATGAGGAAAAGAATAACCAAAAGATATTGGTACTTAACAACCAAGTGGTGAGGTATCACCCTAGGGTTATTCATTATTTGAAGAAAAGTGAAAGCTTGAATAACATCATTTGACAAGGCTTCGAAAACCTGAAAGTAGGCATCGTGACAGCCTCTAACACAATTGAAATTAATTATGATTTAACACAAGTGTTATAAAATAACTTCGAAGAGGGAATATACCCTTTACCAGAATTCTTTCTTGGAAAGAGGTCAAGATAGATCATAGATTGGGGAAGTATCCCACATAATTTGCAAATGGGGAGGGTACTACCAAGGTCTCTACGGATGCCTTTTTATGTCGGCTCCTCTGATGGATAATCGTTCAATTCCAAAGCTTTCCTTTTCCACGCACCCTAAGGTGTTCGATACTTACGTCATCGCTGACTTATAATAGTCGCTAAGAATTCAACCATCAACATTTGCAATCGTAGGGAGTTCTATTCGACTAGGCGCAACATCTCAAGTAAGCGTTCTGTTTATAAGAAGACTTCGACACCGTTGTCGCCCATAGCAATGACAATTCCACATGTCGACTGGGCGGTACTTCGGAAGATCATTAGAAACTACAAGCTTAAATCTGGACTCTATTTCAATCATCTTTGTACCCAATATTCCTTCTCCCCATATCAATCCCATGTGCTACATAAGCTTAACACTTTTGGCACAATGGCCTTTTCATTTAAGTCAATCCCGGAACTTCTCAGTCCGTCTTGGTCCTTAAATATATTTCGCCTTTACCGTCCAATCTCAACTTCATCATTTAATCTCTACAATCATTTATGGCAATCAGGGTCTGTCCACCAACCCATATAACGGCTATCTTACCCAATCCACAGGGTTCGCTCTAATTTCCACTCTCTTTGGTGACATCCTCTGGTAATCAGAAGGACAAGGTTTGCCAAAATTTGCTGAATTTCTTTCCAAAATCAGGGAAACTTGATCAATCTATTTACTCACTAGTAATACTCGGATCTGATTTCCGACCTTTCGGTTCTATCCTCATAATTCCTTCCTGGTTTCCTGAGGGTGGTAAATCTCGTTCTCGATTCCGTCTTAGCGTGCTTGTCTTACAATAACATTTGCATGGTACATATACCCAAAATTTTCCTTGAGATAATAAAATCCCTCAATGATGTAATAGACACTATTTCCAGTGGAATCGCTGGTCGTGGGGGATTGAAACCTCATAGCCAAAGCAATTCCTTACACTATTCTTAGGCAACTAAGTACCCTTAATCGTTCGTGAAAATCTGAACACCTTGGTTCTTACGTATGCCGCCTCCTTATGGGCAACTATAACCGACTACGAGTAACAGGTTTCGTTCAAGTCGAATCAATCCACTGATACTGGCTATACTGCCTCTACCTCTTCTGCTTTGGAGACTCTGCTCCATTTTCTTTGTCATACCTCTTGATGAATCATGAACGATCCTTAAACTCTCATCTTGTCACTTATTTATCCCTTGAAGGTTCGTCCGGTCTTATTATTAGACCTCAAGTAACACACCACATCTTTATCAATCAACACGTCCTCTACAAGATTCTTTCTTTGACCCACCATGGGGTCTTCCTCTAGATCCTCCTATGGATCTCCCTTTATCGGGTCTCCGTCCATTTCAAGGAACACATCATCAATTGCCTACTCGAAGGCCTCGGGATCTGGTATCTCAGAGTCCCATCCATCTATAACTCATACGAATCGAAGTGACTAACCATGAAGTCTTAAGTACGGTTTCCAAAAGAAGTCCCCTCTCGGGCTTCATCTTAAACAGTCAGGGTCATATCCTCTAACCCGACTACGAACTCAATTGGAGCTCTAGATGCTCTTATCATTATTAAGGGTATTGTAAGACTCGATCTCCTATCGTTTCTGAGGACTGTAACCTAACGCTCTGATACCATCTCTGTAACAGCCCCAAATCCGGGGTCGGGGATTTAGGGTTGTCACAATCCATGTACTCCTTGCCTTACCTGTATTACTCACACCATTCATAATTCACCTGCTCACGACCCCACAATATAAGTTTCACACACACACACACACAGGTTAGAGTCTCAGAAACGACACAATACAACAACTGCGGAATAAATAACTTTTATTACAATACCTAAATGTCTTTTGAATCTGTTACTGATACAATTTCTAAGTATTGTTACATTACCAACTTAGCCTTCTGATGCTCACAATCCTCTAATACCATTCATGTCTATACATAAGTTGAATACCAAAGCCGTAGCCTGATTCGATTGGTTCGTACTACTCTCGGGATCACTGCTAGAAACTGCTTAATGGAAACGCCTTGCGAGGTATGTGCCGTCCTATTGGCATCCTGCTTCGCTGCTATATAATATATATAAAATAATAGCAAGGGTGAGCGATAGCTCAGCAAGGTAATGAAAGTATGGCATAATTCTGCCTTTAATTCAATTCAGAAATAAAAGGGTATAAGACAATAATTTGTCAAATATCTCGATACTGAAATTATTTCCTTATCGGAATGTATTCCAAAAATAGTACCATTACTGTACTTCAAATGTCATTTCATAATACTCTGCAACTTTCGATATTTATACTATGAACAGAGTTCTAGTATAGTATAAAAGATGAAATAACAAGATAACTCAGTATATCCTTTCTGTAAAATATCTGCTATATAAAATATAAGCAGACTATCAACATATACTTAAAAGATGAAGTTATAAGGAAAATTCAAATATCATCTTTCATATCAACATATACCTCATATCATAATTTGGAAATAAATACAATGTAAAATATTTCCAATCCATTTCTAAGCTCATCTGGTTCCATATATCTTTTTCATAAAATCATATGCTTTCTGATAAACTCATATACTGGAATAAACTTGAATACTCTTGAGTAAACTTTCTCTTTCTGAAAACTTGCATAGAACTGAATGACTGGAATAAACTTTCTTTTCTGAAAACTCGAATATTTTCCCTAATCGGGATATGATAGAAATTTGGATGCTGACACCCTGCTCCAGTGACGTAGCACTCAGCAGTTGTGGATACTATAACACTCAGCAGTTCAAGATACTGCCAGATGGGAACACTGAACTCCGTATGTAGGAGAAATTTCATTTGAACTCTGTATTGAGATTTCAATAATTCCAGACGTGGATCGACGATGATCAGTCGCCGCTTCCAGGTCCACCGCGGGTCTTCTCTACTAGTAGAAGGATAAAAACTCCATCCGTAATTACCCTCAGGTAAAAGCTCCATCCGCAATTACCTTGGATGAAAGCTCCATCCGCAATCATCCTGAATGAAAGCTCCATCCGCAATCATTCTGGCGCAAGTTGGGCCAAATTCAAGTTCCCCGGGCAAATGCTCGTTCAAAGATCGCACTGGGATCCTTTGGTTACTCCCAGAATCAATCGGAAGTTAACCCATTAACCCATATTGGCTCTTAGCCGGACTTTCACAATCCCTGGTTACTCCCAAACAATGGGAAGTTAACCCATAAGTACATACTGGCCTATAGCCGGAAACTCAGGTTGAGCGACAAATAGTCTTCATGAAATCGAGATTGAATCTTTTACTCTGACAGTTCTTTTGAGTTTTGAGAGTTTAAAATGAATAGCAGTTACAAAAATCAGGTTCCCCGTCTTTTGGATAGTGAGCGAGCATTTAAGTTGTTAGTCCTTGTGTATTGCAGAAGGGGGGGGATGAATGCAATACTGATAAAATTCAATCTAAATTTCAACAACTAAAATCAAGATTAAACGTTATCAGCAATATATGCAATCACGAACAGTATTTAGTAAGAACAAGATTCACAAAATAAATGTTTTATTTATTTTGCAAAGTGTTGCTACAACCTCAAGAAAGAATTCTCGAGCTTCGGGTTTTCTTCAAAGACACTTGCTTGTCTTCGTTACTATTCTAGAATGAGTTGATAGAAGGTATAGGACTAACCCTATCACTATCAGTCACGGGTTTGTGAAGCTGCTGTCACTGTCAAGTGGCAGCTTCTTACAGATTGTCTTACCCATGTGACTTTCCTAAATTGCTAACATGTCAGATATACATTACAAAGAAAGCAACCTAGATTCATTCTATTTCCAGCTAAACCAATTCAGCAGATAAAGACTTGACCTTGCTCTTGAATTGATTCGCTTTTGATTTGTAGTGCCTTGAAGCTTCTGTCGTAGTCTTGCAGACTTGGTGCAGCTTAGGGATGCTGCATCACGCCTGTTTCTTGAACATTTAAACTGTCACGGGATTTGACTGAGAAAGATACCTAGCATAAGGATCTTTATTGAGACAGTTACTTTTGCCGCAAAGCTTGCTGTCACAGGAATGATCTTTTGGTGACAGTATGAGTTCCCCGCATAGAGTGTTGTCGAGGATCCCAAACTTGCTGTCGAGGGCAATAGTTGCTGTCGCGTAGTCTTCCGCCAATGTTGCTGTCAGAGTGAATATGCTGTCGTGACTTGCAACATTCTGTCTTCTTGTAATCTTACTGTCACAGCTTTAGGACAGTAACCTTTATTCATGTTGTCATCCAAAAAGCATTCTTTGAGGCTTGAACACATAAGTGAACTTCTTTCAAACAATACAACTAGAATAACATTACATACTGATTACAAGAACATACTTTGGCTATGACAGTATGTTCTACTTAATTTAAAAAATTAAGCACAATCAAAGTTAAGATGTTTCTATGCTATCACCCATAAATCCCAACAATCTCCCCCAATTTGTTTTTATGGAAAATAACAGCAAATTTACAATATGTGCTGACAACTTAACTAACAAGATCAGAATTCAAGAATTTTCACTTAGCTTGAGATTTCCTCTTCTGTCTTGCTGCATCCTCTCTTTTGAGAGCTTCTGCCAAGCAGCTTCTTAGACTTTCTACAAGAGAAATTTCAGCAGCAGACACTGCATCATCCTCTACTTCATCAATGATCTTCTTTATGGAAGGGGATATGAGAGAGCTAACATCCCTGAGATTCAGCCATTGCTCTATATCATATGGATAGGTTCTGAAATGAAGTTCTTCATTAATGAGCTTGAATCTTCTTCCAGGATAAGCATTGAGAGACTTCCTTCTTTGCTTGTCCAGCTTTGAGTCTTCTCCTTTTCTCCCTTCCAATAACTTCTCTATCTCATCAGAACAAATCTGTTCCAAGGGATGAATTGAACCAGCTACCATATACTGTAAATCCTTCAGAGTGGATGTTTTAAGCTTATGCAAGCTGCAAACATAGATTTCTTCTTTTAGGAACTTGACTCTTAGGGGATTTTCCAGCATATATGGTTGATAATTTGGAGCTTCACTTTCTGCCTTGTTAGAGGCCTTGTGAATTTCTAGTAATTCAGCTTCCTTCTTATCAAGTTCTGTCTGAGCTTGAGAATATGCAGAAGATTCAGGTCCTTTGCTTGGCTTGGGTTGCCCTTCCTGAGTTGGTTGGGCTTGCCCTTCTTCTGTGGGTGAGTCATCAAACTCATAGTACCAGTGGTATGGTATAGGAGAGGCTGGGAGATCAGTAAGAATATCAGCATCATCAAAATCTGCAAAGTTATAGCCAAATTTCTGATAAAATTCAGCATCCCTATCTGCCTGATATTTTAGAACATGTTCCATGACAGCCTCTGAAACATTATCATAGCTCTCCAGCAACTCTACCATTCTTTCCAGGTAGAAGAAATCAATTCTTCTTTTATCTATGGTTGATGTGCTGTTCTTGGTTGATGTGGCTACCAGATTGAAGTCCTTGTCAATCTTGGCAGACCTTGATTCTTCCCACCACAGAATGTACTCAGTGGCCTCTTGATTTGCATCCAGCTTAACCTCAACACTCTTAATTTCTTTTGATTTCATTTGTTGAATCTTAAGACTGTTGGGAGGAATTGATTGAATTGGCTTCCTTAGATTTCTGCCAAATCCAGTGGCCTTTTCCTTTCCTGAGTATTTGTGCTTTCCTGCAGGTTTCTGTCTAGTAAACCATGCGTTTGCTTTAGCTTTCAGTCTCTTGGGCTTGACAGCAGCTTTGGTTTCATCCTTGACAGAACCTTCCTTGACAGTATCCTTGTCGACAGCATCTTCTATTACAGTATCCTTGTCGACAGTACCTTTGGTGACAGCATCTTTTTCAGCATTTATGCAATCAATAGCACATCTAAGAATGCTTGCCTCCAAAGCTTCCAGTATTCTTGACTCCTCTTCATCTGTTGCACCAGCATCTTTCTTTTCCTGGCTAGGAGTTTCTTCATTGCCTTTATTCTGAGATTGAATACCAGTATTCCCAGAATTACTTCCACCAGCATTTCCAGCATTTCCAGAAGCTTCACCACCTCCATCCTTACCATCTTCATCATCATCATCATCATCATCATGGGGAGGAATGTTATAGAAGCAGCTTCCACCTTGATCATTTCTTTTGGCATTGGCTCTAGTGATTAGCTCCTTTATTCTAGCTCCCAGTGCCTTGTCTCTCAACACCATCATTTTGTAGATTTCTTGAACAGCATGAACTCTTCCTGGATTGGCATTTGAACTGAGTATTCCATCTAGTACCTTCAGAATTGACTTGGTTTCCATTCTGGATGGGCTACCAATATTCATGAAGCTGTTCCTTCTTGTGCCATCCTTAGTTTCAGATCTGTAGAAAACACTTGGTGGATTTGAGTAGACTTCAGGTAGCTTCTGTATGATCAGGTTCTGGATTTGCATATCCAATATTTCATTGAATGGTGTTTGAGTTGCCCTGATCTTTCCCTTCAAAGCACACAACACCTTTGCTGGCAGACTCTGCAATAGCTGCATTGTGATGAAATAAGATATGCCAGAAGTTAGATAAATACTTACAGCCCATCTTTTCTCATCATTCACCATTACACTGACACTGATAATTTGTTCCTTTAACAGAGTTGTGGTGTTGGTTGGACGGTTGCTAGGAGCATTCATTGCTTCTTCCACCAAACTGCTAAACTCACTGTCATGGTTGTGTAATGTGCTCTCCCTGTAATCCACCATCAAGACATTGGCTTCCTCTTGATCATACTCAGTACCATTGGACCAAGTAGTTCCTTTATGGATGGATTCAGGCAGTTTCCCTTTACCTTTCCCAAGTTTGTTTTGTTCCTCCATTTCTCTCCATTTCTTCTGTAGAGCAGTTTCTTGAGTTTCTTGAATAGGTTCTCTAATCACCACAGGAGGCAAGATTGGATGTCTAGATGCAGGTCTTCTGTGCAATGCATCTTGAGTTTCCTTTGACATTAACACCCTTTCTCCATCCATTTCCATTTCAACAGGCTGTTCAGCTTTATCCTGTGGTTTTGCACTGCTTGGTTTGACTTGCTCCCCCTTAGACATTGCTTTCCTTTTAGCTCCCCCTCTGGTCTTCAAAGCTACAGGCTCCCCCTGAGTTCCACCTGATTCTTGAATAGGCAAAGATTCTGATCTTGCTACCTTCTCCCCCTTAGTTGAGTTGGCAGCTACCAGGTCAGTTAGGAACTGAATAGAGAGTTGAGTAGCAGCAAAACCATCAACCACCAGTTGAGAGAGAGAGTCCAGTTTGGAGTCCAAAGTAATACACTGTCCTTCAAGAGCTGCAATCCTGTCACCAAAAGTAGCAGAGGGGCCACCAGACCTTAACCTTCTTGGAGGGGAAGGAAAAGACAGGGGCTTGGAGGCTATGGGGGTTCTCACACTCTCAGGGTGTTTTTGAGTGATCTCATCACCCCTCACAGTTTGACTCTCAAGGCCTAGGGCCTGAATAATGTGGGCTCCCTCAATATCTCTCTGGACATGCTCAAGTCCCTCTCCTTTTGCCAGCTCATTTGGCTGCCTCTCATTTTTATGCTCACCTCTCTTTTCTTTTATCTCTCTTTTCTTTTGCACACCCTCACTCAACCTAGATGCATGGGTATGAGCAGTACTAACATGCATGGAAGGAGAAGATTTAGAATGTACCTTTAGGAGTGTAGCAAGAGGTAGGTCATCATCAGAGGCATCCTCAACCAGTACAGCATCAAAATTAGGCTGGGAGGGCTTGACAGCATACTGAGTAGGAATGTTACTGTCAGTTGGAGTCTGGACAGCAGGTTCTGGCATGACAGCATCTTTGGGAGGTGGAGTGACAGTATGTTCTGTAGTGACAGTATCTTTCTCTCCACCTTTGACAGTAGCTGTGCCCAGGACAGTAGCATCCCCAGTGTCTTTGACAGCAACAGAGGCTGTGACAGCATCTTCCTGAAGGTAAGAAGCTCCTTGGAGGTCAGACAAAGTGTTGGCTGTTTCATTTTCTGACAAAATACCACTTTGCCCTAGCTCAGTGTTTGGAGGAGTGGTGTCCATCTCACTTTGAGAAATGGGTTCTTGTGCACCACTAGATGGGGGCTCATCCATGATTGGAGATGGATGATCAAAACCTGAAGGGTTGGGACTGTCCCCTTCTCTAGGTTGTGGAGAAGAAACAAATGAATGTGTAGGGAAGGAAGAAGGTGAAAGTGTAGTAGAGAGTGGGGGCTGATTCACAGAGGAAACATGTGAACCATCAATAGGAGTAGAGAAATCCTCACTGTGCCCTAACTCACTGTGTGTTTCTTCAAGTGGGGGTATCTCAGGTTGGGAACCATGAGTTTGTGCAGACTCTGTACAGGGTGCCTTGGGAGACAGGCCAATTTCAATAGAAGCACCTTGTTGAGAAGGCACATCTAGGGAGGAGTTTATTTCCCTGGTTTCCTCTACAGTCTTTTGGGAGACTGCAGGGTGGCTGAAAGTGGTTTTGGTCCTCCTAGCTCTCTTCTTCTTAGGCTCAGGGGGAACCACTGTGGGTTCTGTGTGACTACCTTCCTTATTTGCTGCACTATGTGCAGTGTCTCCCTCGTGACTAACAGAGCTACCACCAACATCAGCTTCTAAGGATCGTTTTCTGGATTCTTGCAAGGCTTCTCTTTGGGCTTTGGGAAGTCTAGAGGGCCTAGGCTGAGTGTATGGTGTGGAATGTGGGTTAGCTGAATTTGGGTCTAATCCAGCTTCATCCTCAAGAGAAAACGAATCATAACCAGTAGGTAATGGATAATCAAGGTTGGACACTTGATCAACCATGTGCTGAGTGAAGCAAAGTGGAATATGTGCATTTAGATCCTGTGAAGATAACAGTGTGTGTGTGTTCTTTTTCAAGACAGAGCAAACCTCTAGACGAGGGGCATCATTATTAAAGTCACAGAAAGTATTGATACACATCATAAGAAAGCGAGGGTAGTGTGATACCTTCTTACCTATGGCAGCTCGGAGTTGTGCCATGAGGAGAGCTCCAACATTCACCTTGTATCCATGGACAAGAGAATGTGTCAGTTTCTTGATGTAGGAAGGTATCCCATTCCAGCCTGTGGACTTGGTAGAGAACACCTTGACCATTGCATCAAATATCATGCTCCACTCCTTCCTTAGATACTTCCTGTCCATTTCACCAGACGGGTACCACTTGGTTGTTCCCTCTTCGAGAATAGGGCCTGCATACCCAATCTTCAAGAAGAGCTTCTTCAGAGTGTCATCATTAGCAAGTGGAGAAAAGTGTTGTCCTGCTTCCAGTGTAATTCCAAGAGCAGTATTGATGACCTCAGCTGTGAGAATGTATTGTTGCCCATTTATCTTGAATTCAATAGCTGGGGTTTCACCCACAATGAGAGCAACAGCAGTTCGCCAAAATTCCTCAAATTTGTCTAGGTCGAGATGTGGAGTTGAGGTAATGGCTGAACGAAGATAGGACTTGTTCAAGAAAAACACCAGTCCTTTGAAATCTTCACCAGCATCATTTGGGGAAAAGATGCCAGCAAAGTTTGTTTGAGAGAGAGTCTGTTTGGGGGCCATGGAGATTTCAAGAAAAGAAGAAAGTGAGAAAGTAGCTTTTTGCTTGAAGAAAAGTATTTTGCCTTGAGTTTTGTGAGAGTGATATGTCTGAGTAACTGGAGAATAAATATGGGTTTCTCAAACGTTTGCTCAAAAAGTGGAGTTAAAGGACGTGTCTTAACCCACTCTCTTAACACGTGAGTTACTGCCCGTTATGCACTGTCAAGCGTGGGGTGAATATCCAATTACAACGGTCCACTATTGTTGACAGTAACCTGTGCGCTAGAAACAATCTGTCAGTAAGAAGTGGTGGTGACAGTAGGTTTTGCGCGACAGCAACTATTGCGCAAAAGCTTGCTGTCACCGTTAAGCATATGAATGACAGTGTCCTTTACAAGTCTTGACAGAAAGTTTTTTTCTGCTGTCAAGAAGGTTGCTGTCAAGAAACACATGACAGTATCCTTCTTAACGACAGTAACTTCGATTAGTAAATGGTTCTGTCATGAACTTATTAGAATGCTTGATTCATACACTTAACTTAATATTGACAAATTATGGATTTAGCAATGTAATCTTTTGAACACAGATATTAAGCAATTAACACAGACAAATCATAAACTCAATAACCACATAAACAGGAACTTTTATTATTATTAATAAAATCATTAAAATTGAGCATTGAGTACATCATTCTATGATTTTATCAACTAGTTCTAAGACTTCTTCCTTAATCTCTTCTTCAGAGCGGCCTTCTTTTTCAAGAAGTGCCTGAAGCTCCTTCTCTTCTTCCACAGCCTTGGCTTCTTCTTCCTTAGCCTTGGCCTCCTTTTCCTCGTCTATCTCATCCATGGCGTCCAACAACATTTCAAAGAGCTCGTCGATCTCTTCATTGTCGGGTTCACTATCACACTTCTTTAGACCAACTTCAATTCCTACTTTGTTTGCCATTATTTACTTTAAAACTGAGAGCAGACTGGTGAAACCTAAGGTTAATTTATAGGCAAAACCGTCTAAGGATTAAAGTCTAATGGTCAACAGTTAGAGTACCCATACAACTACCACAAAAGTAATTAATGGTCGTGTCCTCCTTTAATCCTACAGATTAATGCAAAAGAGTGTGAAAGTCCAATGGAACAGATTTTTAACTCTCAAACTTAACAGATAACCACATTAAAGTCATACACGGTTTAAAAGTATGAGACTGGCACAAAAATACTGACATGAGAAGTCAAATCAACACATGCTGTCACATAACAGACATAAACCAAGTAGACAGTAACTTCTCTTGACAGCAGGTTTGAAGTTGCTGTCATGAGCTTCAATAAGAATTGAAAATTTAGAAACCTTAGTAAATTAACATACCAGATTCAGCATTCCCAATTCACTTACCAACCTGTTGAAGGTTGCTTCATCCAATGGCTTAGTGAAGATGTCAGCAAGTTGCTTGTCAGTTGGGACATAAATCAGCTTCACAGTTCCTTGTTCAACATGCTCTCTGATAAAGTGATGTCTTATATCAATGTGCTTTGTCCTAGAGTGTTGAACCGGATTGTCTGAGATGGCTATGGCACTAGTGTTGTCACAGTAAATAGGAATTTCTCTTAACACTAGACCATAATCTAGAAGTTGACTTTTCATCCATAGAATTTGTGCACAGCAACTGCCTGCAGCAATGTACTCAGCTTCTGCAGTTGAGGTAGAAACTGAATGCTGCTTCTTGCTAAACCATGAGACCAATCTTCCACCAAGAAATTGACAGCTACCAGTAGTACTCTTTCTGTCAATCTTGCATCCAGCATAGTCTGAGTCTGAGTAACCAATTAGATCAAATCCAGTATTCTTAGGATACCAAAGGCCTAGGTTAGGAGTGCCTTTTAAGTATCTAAAGATCCTCTTGATGGCTACCAAGTGTGACTCCTTTGGATCACTTTGAAACCTTGCACAGAGACATGTAGCAAACATGATGTCAGGTCTGCTAGCAGTTAGGTATAGGAGGGATCCTACCATGCCTCTATAAGTGCTTGAGTCAACTTTCTTTCCTTTAGGATCAAGATCCAGACTGGTTGCTGTGGACATTGGTGTTCTTGCAGGAGATGAATCTTCCAAGTTGAACTTTTTGAGAAGTTCCTTGATATACTTAGCTTGACTTATGAAGATTCCATCAGTTTGTTGAAGAATTTGTAACCCTAGAAAGAATGACAATTCTCCCATCATGCTCATCTCATATTTGTTACTCATGAGATGGGAAAACTTCTCACACAGCTTCTCATTTGTAGAACCAAAAATGATATCATCCACATAGATTTGTACCAGAATGATGTCCTTGCCATGATGCTTGTAGAAAAGTGTCTTGTCCACAACTCCTCTGGTAAACTGGTTTTCCAGAAGAAAGGTGGAAAGAGTGTCATACCATGCCCTGGGTGCTTGCTTTAATCCATACAAAGCTTTGAAGAGTTTGTACACAAAATTATGCATTTCAGCATCCTCAAACCCTGGTGGCTGTTCCACATACACTTCTTCTTCCAGCTCTCCATTTAGAAAGGCACTTTTGACATCCATCTAAAATACTTTGAAGTTGCAGTGTGCAGCATAAGCTAGAAAGATCCTTATAGCTTCTAGTCTGGCAACAGGAGCAAATGTCTCATCATAATCTATTCCCTCCTGTTGACAGTAACCTTTAGCCACTAGCCTTGCTTTGTTCCTTGTCACCAATCCATTTTCATCAAGTTTGTTTCTGAAAACCCACTTGGTCTCAATAACTGACTTTCCCTTAGGTCTTGGAACCAATTTCCATACATTGTTTCTTTCAAACTGATTTAGCTCTTCTTGCATGGCTATCACCCAGTCAGAATCCAACAATGCTTCATCAATTGTCTTGGGTTCCATTTGTGACAGGAAGCATGAAAACATGCTGTCAGCAGAGACTTTGTTCCTTGTCCTCACTCCAGAATTAGGATCACCAATTATAAGGTCATTTGTGTGATCCTTGGTCCACCTGGTGATTCTGGGCAAGCTACTTGATTGAACAGGAACATTTGCTTCAGCTTGTTGAGTTGAATGCTCATCAATACCATTGTCTCCACCATGTTCTTCATTGTCTCCAAAGTCAACACTGTTCTGAATGTTAGATGTTATGGTGTGTGATTGAGCTGGAGTTTGAATGACAGTAGTGGTGTTGACAGCATCTTTGTCAACTTCAACAATTTGAGTGAAGCTAGGTTCTTCATCTACAATCTCCTCAGCTTCCAGGTATCCTTGATTCTCAAATCTGAATGTCTGCATCTTTCCTTCTTCATGCAGTCCTGGAAACTTGGTTTCATCAAATGTGACATTAACACTTTCTTCAATAATCCTGTGTTCCATAACATAAACTCTGTAGGCAGTCCTTTCTGTGCTGTAACCCATGAATAATCCTTCAAAAGCCTTGGTGTCAAATTTTCCTTTCTTCTCATGGTTGTCTTTCATCATAAAGCATTTGCTCCCAAACACATGAAAATATTTGACAGTAGGTTTCTTTCCAGTTAACAGACAGTAAGGAGTACTTGCATGAGTTTTGTTGATCATGGTTCTGTTCTGAGTATAACAGGCTGTGTTGATAGCTTCAGCCCAGAAATATGTTGGCAACTTAGCATCATGCAACATAGTTCTAGCTGCTTCAATGAGAGTCCTGTTCTTTCTTTCTACAACTCCATTCTGCTGTGGAGTTCTTGCAGCAGAGAATTGTTGTACAATTCCTTCATCTTTACAGAAATTTCCAAGTGTGGCATTTCTGAATTCTGTACCATTGTCACTCCTCAAGATTTGAACTTTTGAGTTTGGGGTTCTATCAAGAACTCTGACTTGATCAATAATCACTTGAGTAGCTTCATCTTTGGATTCAAGAAATTTCACCCAAGTGTACCTTGAGTAATCATCCACCATTACTAAGGCATACCTCTTTCTGGCCATTGATGGTACATTGACTGGTCCAAAGAGGTCCATGTGAATTAACTTGAGTGCTTCTGTGTTGGTGTTTACTTGCTTGGACTTGTGCACAGCTCTTCTCAGTTTGCCCATTTGACAATCTTCACACAGTCCTTCTTGACAGAATTCCTGTTGGGGCAAACCTCTCACTAACTCCTTCTTCATCAGAATATTCATTGTCTTGAAGTTGAGGTGTGAGAGCTTCCTGTGCCAAAGCATACTGTCACCAACAGTAGCTTTACTGTAAAAACAGTAAACTTTATCCTTCTTTGTCGAGCTTAGATCAGCAACAAACAAGCTTCCTTTTCTGACCCCTTTTAGAGAGAGGCTTCCATCCTTCTTGTGATAGATGTTGCAAACCATCATGTCAAAGTCAACCTTAAATCCTCTGTCACTGAATTGGATGACACTGAGTAGGTTGTGCTTCAATCCATCCACAAGAGCAATATCTTCAATGACAACATTTCCAATTTCCAGACAGCCATATCCCACTGTGTAACCCTTGCTGTTGTCTCCAAAGGTTATGATTGGGCCAGCTTTCTCTACATAATGTGATAGCAGGGCTTTATCACCTGTCATGTGTCTTGAGCAACCACTGTCAATTATCCACATGACCTGATTTTTCTTCTTACCCTGCAAAACAGAATGTTTCTAAGTTGCATATGGTACCCAATCTTTGTTGGGTCCTGCAGTTTCAGTGTTTCCTGAGTTTCTTTCAGTCACAACATCACAAGCATTATCAAAGACTTCCTGTTTGACTTCTCTTTTCACCCACTTAGGTTTAGAATTGGACTTGGTCCTTTTCTTAGTGGATGAAGCCTTTTTGTTGTTGCCAGCAGGCTCAGAAGTCTCAACAGTGTTTAGGTATGAGCATTTTTCAGTAGAGAGAACAGGTAAGTTAAAGCATGTACTCATGGCAGTGATTTTGCATGGCATACAATCAATGTTATTACAGACACTCATAGTTCTATGCATAAGGGGGGTTCTGTGTAAGTTACCATTGAGTTCAGTTGCATTGATCTTATCCTCAATTGGTTTCCTACAAACATGTGTTAAGTGATGTGTAGATCCACAGTTATTGCATAGTTTCCTAGAAGCACCTCCAACATTAGTGTATCCATTTCCTTTATTGACACCTACCTTACCATTCCTGTTTCTAGACTTGGGAGTTACTGGATTGACAGTATGTTCAGAAGTTGCTGTCGAACTATCCTTGACAGTATCTTTTATTCCTACTGTCTTGACAGAAGGTTTGAGAGTTACTGTCTTGGAATCATTCTTGACAGTATCTTTGAAAGATTCTGTCTTGCCAATCGTGACAGCATCCTTTGAACTTACTGTCTGATTGCTTGGTAAGTTTACTGTCTTGGGGATTGTGACAGTATCCTTTCCTTCCTTGAATGTGCTGTCAACACCTTCATCCTCATCAAGAATTTCTTGTTTGATGAGCATGGCTTCTTCATCAAACTCAACTTCAGCAGCTTTGAAAATAGGAGTTTTAACTTTCTTGAGAATGGTGGGTTTGACAGCAGCAACTCTAGGACAATCTTGAATCACAGTTTCCTTTCCAGGTCTTCTACCATAAGAAAAACCTATACCAACAGACTGATTTTCTGTATGCTTATCATTGTAATCCTGAACTATCTTTGATGAGTTTCTATAGGCCTTAATCTTAAATTCATTTTCAGCAATCTCATTCCTCAGAAATTCCTCAACCTCCTTAGCACATTTTAATTCATTTTTAAGTTTAGCATTCTCTTGAGCTAAAGAGCCTAGTGAACTGGTTTTGAGAAAAAGAGAATCATTTTCAGACTGAAGTGTTTCATTTAGCTTACTTAGTCTAGAGATTTCCTCATTAGCAGCAGATAAGCTAGTATAGACATTGAACATTTCAGCACTTAAGTCTTTAATGGTTTTCTTATACTCATCAGTAGACATATCAAGTAAGACAAGTGAAGGTACCTGACTTGAAGATGTTGATGCTACCTCATCAGTACTAGCCATGAGAGCTAGGTTAACATATTCTTCCTCTTCTTCATCATCAGAATCATCCCAACACTTTCCTTCAGCCACATAGGCTCTACCTTGATTTTTCTTAGAGTATCCACCAGTTCCTTTCTCATATCTTTGAACCTGTTTGGGTCTTTTGCATTCAGTAGCAAAATGACCAGGTTCTCCACAGTTGTAACATTTGAACTTTGATCTATCCACAAATCCAGTTTTGTATCCTCCTTTGGTTGAACTTCCCACAGCAGCCTTTGATGAGCTTCATTTGCTGAACTTGGATGCTTGGCCTTGAGGCTTGTATGACCTATCCTTCTTGAACCTAAAGTTCTTGAACTTCTTGGCCATGTAAGCCATAGTAGGGTTGTCCATGCTTTCCAGTTCCTCCATTGTGTAGAAGTCTTCATCTTCCACATCTTTAAGCTGTAGTACCACTTTCTCATCATCTTCAACCACCTCTTCTATCTTCAAGGTTTGTGTTGGGGTTGATTGTGTGATCTGTAGTACTTCACTTGGCTGTGTGATCCTTGGCACATGTGCTACTAGGGCACTTGACATATTAGCCATCTTGTTCCTTGTTCCACTTTGTATGGCTCTCTTTTGAAAGAGTTCGAGTTCATAAGATTTCAGAATACCATAAAGTGTCTCAAAGGTTATAGTGTTGAGATCTCTTCCTTCTCGTATGGCTGTTGTCTTGTGTTCAAGGTGATCAGGCAGTGTGAGCAGGAACTTGACATTTAATTCTTTTCTGTCATAGTACTTGCCATGTATCTGTAATTCAGTTAAGAGCTTACTGAACCTTTCAAACATGGAGGTTAAGTCTTCACCAGGCTTGGCCATGAATGCCTCATATTGAGATATTAGAATTTGCCTTTGGTTGCCCTTAACCTCTTCACTTCCTTCACAGAGTAAGGCTAACCTGATCCACATCTCCTTGGCTGATGTGCAGCTTATTACACTTCCACACATGGCTTTATCCAGCGTGAGAGAATCGAGCAAGATAAGTTGCAAATGATCATCTAGCACCATTTTCTCCTTTTCAGGTTCCAAGATTTCTGAGGGATCTTTGGGAACCCAATGTGCAGGAATAATCTCACCATTCACTGTTGTGGCTTCAATTTCCTTTCTTGGAATGAAAGGACCATTCTCGAGTATACCTGGGTATAGTGGATTTGCAGCTTTGATAAACAACAAGATTTTTCTTTTCCAAATGTTGTAGTTCTCTTTATCAAAAGCTGGGATCTTGATACTGTTTGATTTCTGCATTTTCTCCGGGATCTCAGATATGTATGTTAATCTGAACGCTCTGATACCAGTTGTTAGTCCTTGTGTATTGCAGAAGGGGGGGGATGAATGCAATACTGATAAAATTCAATCTAAATTTCAACAACTAAAATCAAGATTAAACGTTATCAGCAATATATGCAATCACGAACAGTATTTAGTAAGAACAAGATTCACAAAATAAATGTTTTATTTATTTTGCAAAGTGTTGCTACAACCTCAAGAAAGAATTCTCGAGCTTCGGGTTTTCTTCAAAGACACTTGCTTGTCTTCGTTACTATTCTAGAATGAGTTGATAGAAGGTATAGGACTAACCCTATCACTATCAGTCACGGGTTTGTGAAGCTGCTGTCACTGTCAAGTGGCAGCTTCTTACAGATTGTCTTACCCATGTGACTTTCCTAAATTGCTAACATGTCAGATATACATTACAAAGAAAGCAACCTAGATTCATTCTATTTCCAGCTAAACCAATTCAGCAGATAAAGACTTGACCTTGCTCTTGAATTGATTCGCTTTTGATTTGTAGTGCCTTGAAGCTTCTGTCGTAGTCTTGCAGACTTGGTGCAGCTTAGGGATGCTGCATCACGCCTGTTTCTTGAACATTTAAACTGTCACGGGATTTGACTGAGAAAGATACCTAGCATAAGGATCTTTATTGAGACAGTTACTTTTGCCGCAAAGCTTGCTGTCACAGGAATGATCTTTTGGTGACAGTATGAGTTCCCCGCATAGAGTGCTGTCGAGGATCCCAAACTTGCTGTCGAGGGCAATAGTTGCTGTCGCGTAGTCTTCCGCCAATGTTGCTGTCAGAGTGAATATGCTGTCGTGACTTGCAACATTCTGTCTTCTTGTAATCTTACTGTCACAGCTTTAGGACAGTAACCTTTATTCATGTTGTCATCCAAAAAGCATTCTTTGAGGCTTGAACACATAAGTGAACTTCTTTCAAACAATACAACTAGAATAACATTACATACTGATTACAAGAACATACTTTGGCTATGACAGTATGTTCTACTTAATTTAAAAAATTAAGTACAATCAAAGTTAAGCTGTTTCTATGCTATCACCCATAAATCCCAACATAAGTCTTCTCAAAAGACAGACTTAAATGGAAAAACATTGTTTTGGGAACCTCTTTTTGATTTGAAAATAATTAATAATATTTACTAAATAAGTAACCTTAAACGAATATTTGAAGATAATATCCATTAAGTAAGCATCCCTCAAATGAATATTTGAAAATAATATTCATTAAATAAATAAATAATCCTCGGATGAATATTCAAAAGTAATATTCATTCAATAAATAAATAATCTTCAAATGAATATAAATAATATTTTGTAAGTCGATAATCCTCAAATGAATATAAATAATATTCTTAAAATGAACATTAATAAATAATATCCTTAAATAAAACAATTAACCCTCGAATAACAGTTACCCGATATCTTTATCGGAAAATAACCTTTATCATATACAAATATAATCCCTTCTGATCTTTCAAGAAAATCACACGCCCTTATCCTAGGGCAAATATAAAATCCTGGCTTATAGCTGATATCCCATATCTAGCTTAGAAGCCAATTACCAAATCATTTCCAAGTAATAACCTTCGAATGAGGTAATATTCAAATAACATTCCTCAAATCATTTCCAGGTAATTAATACTTTCTAGAAATATAATTAATGTTTATTAATAGCAGTCCTCAAAATAATTAGTACACTGCCGCTGGAATCCCTCCGGGTTTCCACGGCTATCTCTATATCTCAAAGTACTGACTCCCGGTCTAGAGTCGGAAACAAGAAGTATGCTCTTATCTCTAGAGCTACAAGGTACACCGGTTTATAACTACTTTATCTTAAAGCTCCTATATAAACCAAAATCAAACTCTATTTTATACAATATATAACATGTATCGCAAAACTGTATAACTCCACACATGGCAAAAGCAGTAATATATAATCAATACTTCAAAGTATAGATTTAGAAAACTTGCATCTAGTATATGCATACTTCAAAATATGGTTTTAGAAACTTGCCTGATGCTCGAGAAGTGATAGGGGTTCGCGATGATGTCGGACAACCTAGACAAAGTCAAACGAAAACACACGGTTAATCCCCTCGATAAACCACTTATAACTCAATGCTTAAACACGTAAGCGAAACACAACCAAAGCATTACTTGCTCGTTCTAGCGTCACACTAAGTCCATGTTATTCGTCAAATACTTATATCATAAGTTTGGTTCGAAATCCATTCTCAAATCCAAGTTATACTTAACCATTTGGGATCTTGGTTTCTAAGTCTCGTTTTCAGTGATTTTCACTTGCGCGACCTCGACTAAAACATTTTTATAAAATCGAAATATAATCATTTTAATCCGAATCTTTTTCGTGAGCCTTCCCAACTGTCTCTAGTAGTATTACTCAAAGTTTCACATTTTAATATGGCTTCTAAGTGGTCCAAATACAGCCTCAAAGTGACTGACCAGAGAGGGGTGGTTCCTCCGAACGACGTTTACTAAAACTCACTTTTCTCCTAAACCGTAAATCGTATAGGCATGATCTTTATACCAAAACAAACTTTAAAACAAGACCTACATGTTCATGGTCAGTTCTGTTCAAAAATATTACAAGACCAGTTCGAAATTCTTGCTCAAAACAGCCTTAAATCAAATGGGCATTACGACGGCTATAATCGTAACGTTTTCCATTTTCAAAACACACCCAAATCAATACCAATCAATTCCAAACTCACCATCCACCTTATACACCCTCCACTCAGTCAAATCCTCCATTATAATCACAACAAAATTCATAACCCATCCTCCAAACTCAACCAACAATTTATCTAATTACTTAATCATGCTTTTAACTTTACATAAACATCAAAACCATTTCGAAACTCATACAAACAAAAGGGGCAGAGGTTTTATACCTTCTCCAAGCTTGCTTGCTGCTATATTCCTTATGTAACCTTAGATCCTTGCTTAATACAACCTTTGGAAGCTACAAACTCAATATCCAAAAACAAAACAAAACACAAGTTACTATTCATCATCTTCTCCGACTGTTAATCACTGAAATCGAAGGGGTAAATCACAGGGTTGAGGTGATTGCTTACCATGGTTACGTCGGGCTTCTCGAGAGCTTCGATTTGAGTGGTAGAACGCCAAAAACTGACCACGGAATCTCAAGTTACGATCATTTCTTTCTCTCCCATTTTTCTTCTCATTTCTCTCCCGAATTTTCTTCTCATTTCTCTTTTCTTTGTCTTGATAATAATGATAAGGATGCTGATTTTTGTGTTTAAAAAGGTGGTGAGTCATAGCTCTTAGCTTGTGACACTTGTCCAACATGCATTGGTTTAGTTAAAGTAGCTTTACTGGTTCGTTTTCCTTTCACATGGATGATCCAATGTTGCATTCCTCGAATCAATCTTGTTACATGTTACTTCCATGTCTAAATTTAATCCTGTAAATATTGTCTTGCTTCTCTTGAAACGATTCAAAATATTTTCTAAAGGGCGAATAAAACTCTATGCGGTTCTCGCAGTGAATAGTAACTATTCACTATTCACTTCCACAATCGAATCCTTAAATCGACTTTAATAAATAATAAAATTCCAAAATATTAAATCCTCCAATCCTCAATTTTAATATCTCATTTCTTGAATATAATAATATAATTTGCTGCCCGGTCAAATACTGTACCAAAATAAAATTTGGAATTTCTGAATTCCGATCGTCTTTGCATTCACTTATTTACTCCGTAGATCACTAATATGACTTTGGAATATCCACACTACGTCTCGTACATAGGTGGCATGAAAAAAAATTTCTTAACCCTCAAAATCACTATTCATCCACCAAATCACTATTCACTGATACACTTAATCATAATCAGAAAAGTTTTAAATTTTTCCAAAAATTCGGGTTATTACAGTTCAAACTACCATTCCGTTGATAGCTCATTCTGCACCAATTATTGAAAATCCAGTTGTTCACACAACTAGTGCAGATGACCTAGTGGTAGTTGAAACACTTTTAGGATTGAAAGGGAGTGATTCTGAGAGGCTGGATTAAAGCCAGGCAAAAGGAGAGACTGAGAGTGAGAGGCTGGCTATTTCTTCCAGCCATGCAAAATGAGAGATTGAGAGTTCCACCTTAGTAGGTGAAGGTGAGGGTGTAAGAGGTGTGAGCCATGGGGAGCCCATGATGCAAGAAAATAGTGGAGAGAGAGAAGGGACTACAGGAGCTCTAAGGGAGGAAACAACCATTGCAAGTGAGTTAATGGAGGTTAGTGAGGGAGAAAGAGAATTGACTTTCCAAGAGCATTATCAACAAACTCTGGATAGCATTTCTCTGGATCCTGAAACCTTTACTCACCCTGTGCCATCATATCAAATCATGGCTCAACAGGGCAATGTGGAGGCAGAAAGGACATTAAATCTAATTCATACAACTGCATCCATGATTGGGGCTAAGGATGCACTTGCCAATTTGTCTCCAGGAGCTGGTGGAAGTGATCAGTTTGCTGAATCTTCAAGTGATGATGATAGTCTTGATGCTGATCTACAAGAGGTGGCTACTACTACACAAACTGGGACATCTGTGATGCCTCATAAGCCCAGATGGCTTTATCAAGATTCACTTCGATATAATGGTTTGGATACTGCAATCACAAGGCAGTATAATGAAGCTTACTTGGCTCATGAGTCTGCACCTCAAAATGAAAAGAAATTCTACAAGGCAATTTTGGACTCTCTAGAAATCCAGAGGCTCCAAATGCTACAGACAAGGATTGAGGCCAGGGAAATCAAGGACATAGTTGCAAGCTTCAAGGACTCCACTGATAGGAGGTTTGATGAAAGACTTCCACTTCTCACTGTGACCAGAATGGACAAATTCTTCAGAAGGGATCATGAGGTGGCAACCACTTTGAAAACCCTTACTGATAGGGTGGACAAAGTGGAAGCCACATTAACTCATATGCAACAGGCACAGGAGAAGCAAACTCAGTTATTGACTCAGTTAGTGGCAGCTCAGGGTCTCCCTCTCATCACTCTTGATGATAACAAAAAGGGGGAGAAATCAAAGGAGCTTAATATTCAAGTCACAAAAGTTATGGTCCCAGCCATTTCTTTACCACAGGAACCACTAGCTATGGGGGAGTATATAAAAGATAAATTGGATGGAATTGACCTGATTCAACGTGCATCTCTGAGATTGCAACTTGCAGAACAGATAAAAGAGAAAATGAAGGATATAGATGCACGAGCTAAGAAGATAGCTGAAAATGCAAGAAAACATCCATCAACGGATCAAACTACTTCTACATCAACGGATCTCAGAATTATAGTGTCAACGGATGAGCCCATCCCCTCATCAACGAATGTTATGGTCTTAGTGTCAACGAATTTGGAGCCACAGATTAAATTCTCATATGATCTAAAGCCTCTTCTACATGGAGTGATTCCTGGTTCAAGGAAAGAAAAGGGACAAACTTCATGTATTAGAGATGTGGACCCAACTACTTTTCCAAGATGCTTATCTCCAAAATCCCCAGCTAAATCAAAGGGCAAGAATATTGCTAGGACCTTTTATCCTCCTCCATTTCCAGATGAGCTCAAGGTTCTGAGTGAACTTATTATAAAATGCAAGGAAAGCAATAAGCCTGAAATTAGGAATCAAAGAGCAATAGTCTACAGGAATGGGCAAGAGATCCGTGTTTGGGCTGGTCACCCAAATTTTGCTGAAGCTAAAGCTGAGGAATCAGCTAGGGCAGACATGCAAGCTCTTGCAGTTGCCCAAGCTCTAGATGAAGAGGAAAGATTGCAAGAAGAAAGAGCTAGAGCTGAAGCTGAGCAAGCAAGAGGAAAAAGAAAAAGTACAAGGCAACCTAAAACAAGAGCTAAAAGAAACTTGGCTTTTGATAAGGATGATTCTCAAAGAACTGTAACAGATGCACCTGTAACAACTGTGCCCCACTCTGAAATTGGTGGTCATCACTTTTTAAGAGATTTGTTGGGCCGCCAATCATCTTTTTCTGAAACTACAAGAGGATCTATGGAACCATCTTTAAAATCAATCACCACAGATTCTGCTGTAATTTCAATTTCTCAAACTCCTTTATTGACTTCATCAACCGAATTATCTCTTTCGTTGATGAGTGTTTCTCCATCAACGAAATCCATTCCGTTGATAGTTCAAACTACCATTCCGTTGATAGCTCATTCTGCACCAATTATTGAAAATCCAGTTGTTCACACAACTAGTGTAGATGACCTAGTGGTAGTTGAAACACTTTTAGGATTGAAAGGGAGTGATTCTGAGAGGCTGGCTTGCATCCAGGCAAAAGGAGAGACTGAGAGTGAGAGGTTGGCTATTTCTTCCAGCCAGGAGAAAGGAGAGATTGAGAGTTCCACCTTAGTAGGTGAAGGTGAGGGTGTGAGAGGTGTGAGCCATGGGGAGCCCATGATGCAAGAAAATAGAGGAGACAGAGAAGGGACTACAGGAGCTCTAAGGGAGGAAACAACCATTGCAAGTGAGTTAATGGAGGTTAGTGAGGGAGAAAGAGAATTGTCTTTCCAAGAGCATTATCAACAAACTCTGGATAGCATTTCTTTGGATCCTGAAACCTTTACTCACCCTGTGCCAGCATATCAAATCATGGCTCAACAGGGCAATGTGGAGGCAGAGAGGACATTAAATCTAATTCATACAACTACATCCATGATGAGGGCTAAGGATGCACTTGCCAATCTGTCTCCAGGAGCTGGTGGAAGTGGTCATTTTGCTGAATCTTCAAGTGATGATGATAGTCTTGTTGCTGATTTACAAGAGGTGGCTACTACTACACAGACTGGGACATCTGTGATGCCTCCTAAGCCAAGATGGCTTTATCTAGATTCACTTGGATTTCATGGTTTGGATACTGCAATCACAAGGCAGTATAATGAAGCTTACTTAGCTCATGAGTCTGCACCTCAAAATGAAAAGAAATTCTACAAGGCAATTTTGGACTCTATAGAAATCCAGAGGCTCCAAATGCTACAGACAAGGATTGAGGCCTTACTGATAGGGTGGACAAAGTGGAAGCCACATTAACTCATATGTAACAAGCACAGGAGAAGCAAACTCAGTTAGTGGCAGCTCAAGGTCTCCCTCTCATCACTCTTGATGATAACAAAAAGGGGGAGAAATCAAAGGAGCTTAATATTCAAGTCACAAAAGTTATGGTCCCAGCCATTTCTTTACCACAGGAGCCACTAGCTATGGGGGAGTATATCAAAAATAAATTGGATGGAATTGACCTGATTCAACGTGCATCTCTGAGACTACAACTTGTAGAACAAATAAAAGAGAAAATGAAGGATATAGATGCACGGGCTAAGAAGATAGCTGAAAATACAAGAAATAAACATCCATCATCAACGAATGCTATGGTCTTAGTGTCAACGGATCAAGCTACTTCTACATCAACGGATCTCAGAATTATAGTGTCAACGGATGAGCCCATCCCATCATCAACGAATGCTATGGTCTTAGTGTCAACGGATTTGGAGCCACATATTAAATTCTCATATAATCTAAAGCCTCTTACACATGGAGTGATTTCTGGTCCAAGGAAAGAAAAGGGACAAACTTCATGTATTAGAGATGTGGACCCAACTACTTTTCCAAAATGCTTATCTCCAAAATCCCTAGCTAAACCAAAGGGCAAGAATATTGCTAGGACCTTCTATCCTCCTCCATTTCCAGATGAGCTCAAGGTTCTGAGTAAACTTATTATAAAATGCAAGGAAAGCAATAAGCCTGAAATTAGGAATCAAAGAGCAATAGTCTACAGGAATGGGCAAGAGATCCGTGTTTGGGCTGGTCACCCAAATTTTGCTGAAGCTAAAGCTGAGGAATCAGCTAGGGCAGACATGCAAGCTCTTGCAGTTGCCCAAGCTCTAGATGAAGAGGAAAGATTGCAAGAAGAAAGAGCTAGAGCTGAAGCTGAGCAAGCAAAAGGAAAAAGAAAAAGTACAAGGCAACCTAAAACAAGAGCTAAAAGAAACTTGGCTTTTGATAAGGATGATTCTCAAAGAACTGTAACAGATGCACCTGTAACAACTGTGCCTTCAACTTTTTCTGATCCAGGTTTTGGAGCAAAATTAGCTTGTGACCCTGAACATCTAGTCAATTTTCATGACCAACCAATTGAGCCAAAGGAGGAGCCATTTGAGTTTGATGAAGTTAATTTTCCCAAATTTCTGGTTGAAATGGAATCAAAGAAGAAATCAAAGCAGAGGGCTACTAAGGCTAAACCAGTTTTTGTGAGAAGGCCACAGGTTTAAAAACCACCTACAAACCCAGAGGACTTTATCTACATTACAGATATAAGGGAGGAGTCAGACTTAAACCTATATCTTGATGACTTGGTGGAAGTGAGAGGAATATGAGCTACTCATAAACTACCAGATAGATTAGTGTTTGTCTATAAGGGTGGAAGGGGACAGATTTGGCCTCTACACAGAATTCTAGGAGAGGATTATCAGACATTGCTAGTGGTGTTCAAGTGCTTAAAGAAAGAGTTTGGGTTCACCAAAACTGCTAAGTCTGAGGTTGTCTCCAAGATTTGTCAAATAAAAGCTAGCTGGAACAAGCCTAATGCACTTCCCAGAATTCTAAAGATCCCTCAAACAGGAAAGAAAATTCATCTCCAACCCTTTTGGATGATGGAATTCAGAGATAAGGACAATTGTAGGAGATTCTTCAGAATAGAGGACCAATTGGAAAAGGCGTCTAATGAAACTCTAAGATTTATGCAATCTAAGTTGGGTGAACAAGATGAAGAAGAGAAGATTTTCTACAGGAGGCTCCAAGCTCAAATTGAGGAGAACAATGCTAAGAAGGGGAAGAAAACAGGACCACAGAGACAAAGATGGTAAATCTGCTCAGGCTAGAGGAGCAACTCTGTGCACCTGTGTTGTAAGAACTTCTACTTTGTTTTCAATAAATTTTCAAAGTATCATGAAGCTCAATACAATTTCTACTTTTGTAATTTGTTTAAGTGTTTTTGTTATCATCAAGGCTCTTGATTTATGGCTTTTATTCTATCAGTCATAAATTAGGGGAGACTGTTAGGAATATGTTGTTCTTGATGATAATTATAAAAACACTTAGTAGATTTTGTGTTAAGTCAATTTTGTAACTGTCAATGGAATGGTATGCTTTGCAGCTTCCATTGACAGGTAGCTCATCAACGGAATGAGTCTCATCAACGGAATGAGTAATGTAACAATTGCACTGTACAATACTTCACTAGTTGATAGGAAATTGTTGTAGGTATTAGATAGGTTTTCTAAGTCATGTTGACTAAGTACTAGATAAGCAAAATAGGTTGGTTAATTGTAAATATAATGTGCCTTGTAATTTTGCCTAAGTGAAGACATGTCAACGGAATGGAGATTACACTATCAACGGATTGAAGAATGTACCATCAACGGATTGAAGAATAAAGCTATCAATGGAATACATCTCACTACTATCAACGGATTACTATCACTTTTCTGAACAGTTGACAAAGTGATAGTGACAGTTTTCTGACAGATCAAAAGGTGATGTAGAAGTGTACTTTGCATTGGGAGCCATCAAAATGGTTACTGGGAATGAGGAAACATTCCATTTACCAATTAAGTTCTTGAGTGGGATCATAATAAGCATGAAGACAAAAGACAAGATCTCCAAGGACCATTGGACAAAAGGAATGAAAAGCAAGCTGTTGGCGGTTACCTTTAGTACTTTTTAGTGTAGCCAAAATAGCATTGTAAACTTGGGATATATAACCGAGTGTAGCAGTTCATTTTATTGTAGGAAGTAAGATAGAATAATTTTGTATTAGCTTTCTTTGAAGAGCACTCTCACTTTACATTTGTAATTGAGCAGCTGTGCTACATTTGTAACACAGATTATTCCCACAATAAAAACATCTCAGTTGGATCCTCAAAACATCCAACTGAAATTTTATATTTGCTTGTGTGTTTTTATTTCTCTGTCAAGTTATTTAAAAGTTGTTTTAAGTTTAAAAATATCTAGAATTGTATTCAACCCCACCCCCCCCCCCCTCTACAATTCTGTTAGGTCATTTGGGATTAACACATTGAAGGATGGAAAGATTGACTATGCAAAAGATTTTTTTGCTCGTCAATCATATCTGACTGTTTGTGGTCAATTACATGCTGAGACTTGTGTATCTGCTCTCGGTAATGTTTATACCTTTGGACCTACATTTCGAGCTGAACACTCCCACACCAGTAGGCATCTGGCAGAGTTCTGGATGGTGGAACCAGAGATGGCATTTGCCACTCTTGAGGTACCTCTTTTTATTTACCATATAAATCAAAGATTGGAGGTAGTCAAAGAAAGGTATGAGAATTCTATGCGTTTTAGTTTGAATTCTATGCGTTTTAGTTCTCCTTTTGAGGTGGGACGCTATGGGACTGTTGAGTATAGCGGTTTTGGTCTAGATTTCAAAAGTGGAACACATTGATGACACTATAACTTTTAGCCCTTGAAGTATGAAAAATAGTACCTCTTAGCCCTTGTAGGGGTATTATCGGAAGAAAAATTGAAAAAAAGGTTAATTGAACTTTAATGGGTACTTAAAGTGCTAAAAGATACGATTTCAAAGTTTTAGGGCTGATGAGTATATAAATCGTCAAACTTTAAGGACTAAAAGGTCATAAAGCCAATTGTTTATTTTTCATTTCTTTCATATAAGTTTTGATAATATTTATTCAAAAAATATTTAATAATTAGTATCTTTAAAAATTATTTATATGATCTATATATTATAATTAATTTATAATTATAATAAATACTGATAATATATAAATTTAGTACTTATATACTCCCTTCGTCCCAATTTATTTGTCCATTTTATTTTTTGAACGCAATTTAAGGTGTATATAAAGTATAGCTCCGAAATTTATTTTTAATTTTTTTTTCTAAATAAATATTTTAATAATAAATTTTTATTCAGAAAAAATTTAAAAAATAGTATGTGGAGCTATGTTTTATATTCATCAAAAAATGCGTGCAAAAAGTATATTTGTAAAAATTAGCAAAAATAACATTGTCGTCATTTTGTTGACAACCTTTCAGTTTTGATAGATTAACAATCAAAAGTGCCGCATAACTTTGGCAACTCTTGTCAATCAAAAGATAGTTGTAGTAGCAACTTACTGAACTACAAGGGAGGAGAATGTCAAAAATGGAAGTAGCTGAGAAGAGTGAGAGTCTCATCGTAATACACAATGCTGTTATCGTCACTATGAATCCTCAACTTGATGTTTTCCGACACGGCGGAATCGCGGTGGAAGGTGATACCATCAAAGCCATTGGTCAGTCTGATGATATTCTCAGTCAGTTCTCTCATTTCCCCCATTCTCAATTCATTGATCTCCATGGTCAATTCATACTCCCTGGTTTGTATTCTCATCTCATTCCTTTTTTTTTTCAATTCAACTTGCTTATACTGTGTTTTTTGACTATGTAATTTTGATTATTAGGGTTGATTAATACACATGTTCACACCTCTCAGCAATTAGGAAGAGGTATAGCTGATGATGTTGATTTAGTCACTTGGTTACACCAACGTATCTGGCCTTATGAGTCCAACATGACACCACATGATTCTTACATCTCCACTTTACTTTGCGGTATTGAGCTTATTCACTCCGGTGTAAGTCTATAAACACCCATTACCTATCTATCTAAGTTCTAATACTGAGGTTATTATGCCTAGTTTTGTTGTTATTTTTGAAATTTTCAACTGCAGGTGACTTGCTTTGCGGAAGCAGGAGGTCAGCACGTACCAGAAATGGCTAGAGCTGTTGAACTATTGGGCTTGCGCGCCTGTTTGACTGAGTCTATCATGGATACTGGTGAGGGTCTACCCGCCTCTTGGGCCATTCGGACCACTGATCATTGTATTCAGGTACTACCGTTTACATGTCCAGTTGTCCCTGTATTGTGTTTTTATGATGATGTTTACTTTGTCTAAGCTTTGCTTTTAACTTTACTGCATACATCGATTCATGCATCTTTATTTGTATTGAACTTTTCAATACAAGTCCAAGTCATGCTCCAGTTTACTTTGCAATTTATTATCTTGTTTCGATCCTGTTTGTGGAAACTACGTCTCTTCATGGTGTCTATTTTATATAAAATAATTTTCGGGTCTGCTATTAAATGTCTTTTTTTGAGAGGACAGTCCCAGAAGGAATTGTACAACAAGTACAACAATACAGCAGATGGGCGCATCAGGATATGGTTTGGGATAAGGCAAATTATGAACTCTACTGATCGTTTACTTCTTGAAACTAGAGATGCAGCAAAGGAATTCAAAACTGGAATCCATATGGTAAATTGGTTCCTCTTTTATATATCCTGCCTTTCCATCTCTCGGTCTGTTCTCCGTCGAATGTTTTCTTTATTATTACTCACTTCTTATGTATGTCAAAGTGTTCTTACAAGTTACAACTGATGAATTATAGTATGTTTTATCCGGCTAAATGTGAAACTTGCACATGCTGAATGCTGCAGTTCTCCGTTCTGTTAGAAAATCATTTTCTGTTGGGTTGTTCAAAGATCTAACTGGATTGGAGTTAGTCCTCTAACCTTGTTTAAATTTAAAAGGGTTTCTATGTCATTGAGAAAGGTACTATAACTATTAAATATTGCTAATCTTAAAAATTGAATACAGATAGAGTAAATGAATTGTATATGTATCACCCATGAGTCTTGATCAGATCGGTAATAAGCAGTTTACTAGAATCATTCAGTCTTTGCCATTGAATCAAATCGCCTTATTTTTTATTAAGAGCAAAATTACAATATCCACATCATCTATTCTCGAGCCACGCTCTGCCTCTCTCCATTCTTAGTCAATGCAGTTCTCTCATCTCTTTCTATGGACTACTCTCTTCGATTGTGCATATCAACTATTTAGTCTGCATAATACTTAAATTGTCTTGAATATCAATTTAATGTCATAACAAGCGCAAACCTGGATTTCGTTCTCGGATCTTACACTCGCACTCGATTACTTCAGTAAAGTCACGATATTCTTGTCTTTAATCCACAGTGTCGTTTGTGTAGTATTTTTATAACAAATTAAAGATGTGGTCAGTACTAGTAGTGTTGTATAGAACTATCAGGGTCCAGATTATTAAATTCTTCTTTGCCAAGTATTTTGCTAATATGCTGTACATTGTTAGCCCCTCTCTTTTTTTCTCTCTCTTTCATTTCTAATTGTGACGGCGGTTTTTGAAATCGCTACAATGCAAAAAAGTAGTTGGATTACTCAGGCAATGAAATTTGATGGCTGCTGTAGTCTACTCATCACTGCTAGATAATTTGCGTAAAAAACTAGTCAGTTCAGAAATCAGATCTCTGTTTACACGGAGGACAGACTGATCGGATACAGTTCGATCTGTCAGAAACTCGATCACTGATCTCATTCTGATCCAATAAGAATAAAAAAGTTTCGGATTTAGATCTTCTTGATTTGACCCATACCTGGTCTAGTGACAGCCCTATATTACTCTGTATAACGACATTGCAGTTTAGTGTATCTTCAGTTAATCGGATCGGTTTGTTTTTCATTATCGTCTTTTTTCGTTTTCACTCACCCTTTCTGTAAGATTGAACTATGAGTTGGATCCTGATTTTTGTTTGGTACTACACAAATGATATATTTTGTGGAACAATGTCGTCGGAGGTTAGTCATTATTGCATGTCGTGGCTTTTTGTAGCATGTTGCAGAGATCGATTATGAGAACCATGTTGTTAAGGACACTCGGAAGGTTGATTATGGGACAGTAACATACCTGGAAAAAATGAAGCTCCTGCAGAGCAACTTGCTGGCTGCTCACACGGTTTGGGTCAATGAAAAAGAGGTAATCTCCAGGTTTATATTCAGTCCCTGCTGGCATCGACTATTATGCATTTGCCTAGTTGTTAAAGAAGTAGACCACCATCTTTATCACTGTACAGGGGTTAATTTCATGTTGGTCCAATTAAATCACTCTTTGCATAAGAACTGCCATTTACTATTTCCTAGGAATCAATTGGCTCCAAATTTTGGCTAGCACCACTTTGTGTTTTTATGGACAAATGTAACAAATAAAATGAACTTGCTGACTGGGAAAGCGTTACTTGTCCTGTTAAACTTTAAGAATAACTTGGTAGCTGTGAGATATCACAGTGTTCATTTATGTATAAAGTTGTGCAGGGATCAATAGCAAAACCAAATACGAGCAGAGTGACTAAAATAGTAAAGAAGACAGAAGATAAAGGCAAGTCTGCAGTGCCAATTCTTATAATCAACCAACCTGTGGATCTGGAAGAATAGGAACAATTTTTTATTCCTTGTTTGGCAGGATCTTTTTGTTGCTGAATTCCTTATTTGGTAGACTTGATTGCTCAAGAAGCAAAGATACAGTATAATAATGTGCCAAAGAAATCTCTCTGAATTTGTTTATGTTTGTTGGTTTAAAATGAATCATGTGACCAAACTACCATATTAGCTCTTTTGTTTGTACATATATGGTAAATATGTTTATGCAAGTATTTAGTTATAACTTTGTCCTAACAGAACTCTTTTTTCCCTTTCCGAATCTCCCTTTTAGATCCAAATGCTTTCTGAAGCTAGGACAAAGGTATCTCATTGTCCTGCCTCTGCTATGCGCATGCTTGGATTTGCACCAATTAAAGAAATGCTGGATGCTAAAGTTTGTGTATCTTTAGGAACAGATGGTGCACCATCAAATAATAGAATGAGCATTGGTTTGTTTCACTTGATTTCCAAGTTCTTTATGTGCATTTTTTCGAACTTCTTTCATAAGAATGTTAATATATAATATACATATACATATATATATATATATATATATATATATTGCTTCTTCCTTTTAATATTCTGAATGTGAACAGACTATGTCATTCATGTCACAAATCATTGATTCTGTGTTGATAATAAAAATAGACCAAATGTAGAACAGAGTGCATTGTTTCTTCAAACCTAGCATATCTAATATGTGAATCTTTGACGCCACTTTTACAACTACTTCAATCATCATTAAGTAATTGCTAGCTCGTGGAGGAAAATAAATCATGAATCACTGATTAGCAATCACTTGACATGCAATTTTTTTAACATAACAGTATAAGATTTTTAGAGTAGCATCTTGTCCATGAAATCCTCGAGATGCCCTGGGTGGTGTTATAGAAGTAGAATAATATAAAATTTGTTTTTTTTTGTAGCTGATATCTCTTTATATTCTAAACGGAAAGTCATTCATGAGAATGAGAATGGAGTGCTTAAATGTAAAAATAATAGTAGGGCAAAATGTCAAGAAGAATAAACTTTTCCATTTAGATGAAATGGATCAACTTTTCCATTTAAATAATAGTAGATCAACTTACATACTGTCAAGTTGCACACGGTTGTAGATGAAATGTATCTTGCTTTTCTTATTAACAAAGTCTGGCTTTTACCTGATAAAAGTGTGGTTCTTTGTCTCTGCAGTTGATGAAATGTATCTTGCTTCACTTATTAACAAAGGACGGGAAGTTTATTCAAAAGGAACTACTGATCCTACAGCTCTTCCTGCTGAAACAGTTCTACAAATGGCAACAACAAATGGTGCAAAATCAGTACTTTGGGACAATGAAATAGGGTCCCTAGAAGTTGGGAAAAAGGTATTTTAGTTCTAAACGTAATCTATGTGCTTTTAAATTTTTAGCAAAAGTCTGCTCAAGCCTCAAGTGCTGCCAGCATTCACCTAACGGAACTTTCTTCCCTTTTTTCGCTAAATAACCTTCTCCCTTTTTCTGCTAAATAACTTTTGTTCTTTATTTTCATTGCCTTGGGGAAGACCTATTTATTGAGATACTGTAAGTTGATTAGGTTTCAAATATATTTCCAGAAGTAGTATTCTCTTGAAATCACAAAGGGGCTAGACGGTAGTACTGTTAGTTTCACTTATTCAGTAATGATTGCTAAAAGTTATTTTAGTACTAGTATTTATTTGTAAAAGGTATGTTTAACAAAACAGATGGTTTTCATATTAGCTAACAGTTGCGTCACCCCATATTATTTTTCATCAAATTTTTTCTCTCGCTTGCTAGAGTTCTGCCTTTAGATTTCATCTCTTCACAGCTTCATCTTCTCTTGATGTATCCTATAGACCTCTTACAGTTTTTATTGGTTTTATGCTATACTTGCTGCAGGCTGACATGATTGTGGTGAATCCTTTATCATGGACTATGGTTCCTTTTCACGACTGGTATGGCTGCACACAGCACACTATAATTTTCTTTTTTCTATATAAGAATTAGAAAGCATTTTAATCTTATGCCTAGCCAGTAGCCATCCTTCTCCAAGTGAGCTCCTCATTTTCAATGACTGCTCAATAATTAGGCGATTGGCACTAATTGAGTCTGTATAAATATGACTGCAGTATTTCTAGCCTTGTATATTCTATGCGATCTGAAAACGTGATTTCTGTTATGTGCAATGGGCGCTGGATTATGAAGGATCAGAAAATTTTGAATGTGGATGAGGTAATTCATGCTATCATAACTCCCTCCCTTTTCTCTAATAATGAATTCAGCAAGTGAGACAATAGAAATGCGACCAGATGCTTTTATTTATTTATTTATTGCCAATAAAGTTTGTTAGCCATGCATCGAATGCCATTGTAGATGAGCAAATAAGGTGAGATTATAGGATCCAGATTTAAGTTTGCTAGCTCTTGCAATAAACGGACTACAAAAGATTTAACATGGTAACATCTTGTGTGCAGGAAGGAGTTATTTCGATGGCCAGATCTGCCTCCACTGAACTCTTGAAGAGGGCAAGCATCCATATTCCAAGCAGAATGAATTTTGTTTAGCTATTAAAATGCTTCTATAATCCTTCCTTATTAAACTTATTATCGGAAATAGACCCTCACTAATGTTGTTGATGCATAATAAAATATTAAAAATGTGTTAACTGATAAAATGTAAGAAAGCTAAAAACATATGATTTGGGGGACTCTAAAAATTTTCTACACACTAGCAATGATGAATTCGAAAATTGAACTTTTTTATTTGGTTGTGAGTAATAATAAAATAAGGCGACAAAATAATTGAATGAAATGTAAATAGAGAAAGGGTTTGTAGTCACTCCTTGTCCCTTTCATTTTTATACTATTTTCATTTTGAATATTCTTTCAATTTTATATATTTCAAAAATAATAATCTATATAATTCAACGGGACACGGAGTATATGTGTTGTAAAAGAAATTGAAACAGCTGAATTTAAGTTAATATAATTGGAAAGTGAGGTGATGTGTGAAATAACATGGGTTCTAGAACATCCGGGAGCATACTGGAATTTGCGCCTTCTGTTTCGCGAAACTTCTAGTACCTACCAATTTCTATGGGAAAACGCTATATATATCAGAGTTGCAAACACTCATCTTCAAATCAATAACAATCAAAGCGCAAAGAATTATCCTTTAATCTTTCATATAAAATTTTAAAAAATCATCATCAATGGCGAGCCCGTTCTTCTCTAGCTACTGGAACCAACCATCTGAATCACGCTATTCTCCCTCTTGTATTCCACTCAAACGCAAGCCTGAAATTGCGTCTCCCAAGGTCATTTCTATTCCTGTCCACTTCGTTGCTTCGGAAAATAATCGAGTCAATTCTGGTCTGAACCGGTCAGGTTCTGCCTTGAAGATCCAGAAGGTATTCAGAGGCTTCCTGTTGAGGAAAAGCGTCAACAAAATTGTGAGTATTAAGAATGAAGTCGAAGAAATAGAGAGGAGAATTGCGCAAAAGGGAACTGTGGAATTGATTCGTAAGGATTCAAAGGAGCGTCTGAGGATTAATGAGACACTGATGGCTTTGCTATTTAAACTTGACTCTGTTCGGGGAATTGATTCAGGTGTTAGGGAATTAAGGAAAGGTGTTATCAGGAAAGCTATTGCGTTGCAGGAGAAAGTCGATGCTCTTGTTATGCTCCCACCTGATTCAATCAAGTCTGACGGTGGAGAAATTGTGGTTGATCATCCTATTCGTGGTGATGAGATGCCAATTGAGATTTCTCCTCCTGCTGTCTCAATAGATGAGATGCCAACTGAGAACGTAGTTGATTCGATCAAGTCCGAATGTGGAGAAATAATGGAAGATCATCCTATTTGTGATGATGAGGTGCCAATTGAGAATGAAGCTGAGTCGATGGATCTTTTAAACGACGACCAAGAGGAAGGCAATTGTGTTGTGAAGGAGTGCAATACAATGAATTCCAAAACTGAAATTCAGAAAGAAGATGAGGATATGGATGACTGCTGCAAGGGAGTACAACAAGCGGAGGAGGAGGAGGAGACATGGGATGGAGATAACGAGAAGATGATGCGTGAGGAGGCCGGGGAGAAGAAGAGCAATGAAGAGTTGCAAACTCAGATGATAAGGATGATGAGTGAGCTAGTAGAGAAGAATGAGATGCAAACCCGGATGATCAACTCATTAACTCACAGGGTTGGACAGTTAGAGAAGGCCTTGTTGTGCGACAAACTTCGCAGGACTAATAAAAAGAAGAAGCGCCAGCACGATGCAGCTGCATATGGAAAGCAGCAGTAGAGGTTGTTGATCTGTGTTTTTTGTTTATGCTTTTTGGTCGCAGAATACAGTTTAGAGTTGCTGCTTTGGAGTTTTACCGTTCCCTAGCATAAAAACTCGTGCAAGGCACGGCTTGCTAGTTTAGATTGTAATTTTAAATTAAATCAATGTCATTTGACATATATGATTGTATATTTTTTATGTTCATAGAGTTTTTATGTTAATTTTATGACTATGATGTACTTGTTTAACATAAATATGTTGAAGTTTATAATGTTAAAACGAATACGAGTAGTTTTGATAAATCATGTCTGTTTTTAATTTTGTTGTGGATCATAGAATAGAATTAGAGTTTTATATGGATGTTTTCTGATTAAGAAGACATTTTTGATATTATAATCCTAAAAATTTTCCGGTTCTTCAAAAATGATGCATTGATTTAGTTCATCTCCGACAATATTCAAGGTAGAAATAAATAGCCATGCTGCACTATGAGATTGTAGGTTTTATCTCATAGGTTTTAGTACTGATTTTACTCAAAAACTTTCGTAAATCTTCTAATACTCTACTTAGACCTTGCGTTTTCAGTTCTTAAAACTTTCTTTGTAACTCTTTTATGTCTTTTCTTCTAACCTCTTGATTTTAAGCATTTTTTACATTTATTTCTCTTTCCATGTCTACCTAACTTTCAGAACATAGGACAATGTAGCTAATTGACTTAAGTGGAACTACATTGTGCCAAATCATTCTATTATTAAGTACGTTTGGTACCATTTCGATGTGTTTCAATTCTTCCAAACAAACAAACTCTTTTTAACTCTAAACTTGAGAATTGATCAATTATGGATTGATTAATATTTTTTGCTTATATCATCGTAAGTTAAAATTGCTCATATGCCTTCTGAGTTCTGTCCATGTTTTGACAATGAATTCATCCTTATTTTTTTTTCAAAATACACATCTTTAATAATTAAAACACGAGTCATTTTTCTAGCAATTAACATAAATTTCTATTATTTGCGGTTAATTTATTTTTTTTAGGTATGGTTGCACATTTTTTTTCATCTGTTACAATGTACTTACTATAATTTGATTGATCGGGGACTATAATTTTAAATAACACGGGATGTATAATGTGATTTGATCTGAACATAATGTATGATATGCAATATCATGTTTTTTTAAATTTGTTATGGACTATATATTTTAATCTGTTTATTGTTTACACAAATTATTATAACAATTTTAGAATATATAATTCATTTAATTGTTTTCTTGTACTATCTATTTATTTTTATTATCTCGCCTTTTATAATATTTTAACTCAAAACAAATAGTTTTTCATATGTTTTATTTATGTTTTTTAGTTATTTTACACACGCGCGCACACACACATATATATACGCGTGTGTGTATTAATTCAATTCCAAATAACTAATTATTTTCTTTCATAAAATTAATTTAAAATTCATTTCATAATAACAAAAAATGTGTCATATATATAATGCATCCAATCTAATTATAAATATAGTCACTCCTATCTATCTATACTATACTATTATAAGCAAACCACCCTCTATTTGGTTGGTAGTTTGGTCATATGTAGTTTGGTCATCTAAATAATAACCGTTACATATAAATATAGATAAATGAGAACAGTTGGATGTAATATTAAAAAAATATTATTTTCTTGATATCTAAAATGCTCCCACGGGTTCAAGGTTCGAATCCCGTCAACAACATATTATTATTAAATATTTATATCATCTATTTTTCTAAGCTACATTCAAAAGTTCAAGATATTATTCCGTCAACAACATATTAAGAATTTTTAAGATCAAAATACAAATAAATGTTAATAAAATAAGATAAAAAATACTAAAAAATTATATAAATATACTATACTATTATAAGCAAACCACCCTCTATTTGGTTGGTAGTTTGGTCATATGTAGTTTGGTCATCTAAATAATAACCGTTAGATGTAAATATAGATAAATGAGAACCGTTGGATGTAATATTAAAAAAATATTATTTTCTTGATATCTAAAATGCTCCCACGGATTCAAGGTTCGAATCCCGTCAACAACATATTATTATTAAATATTTATATCATCTATTTTTCTAAGCTACATTCAAAAGTTCAAGATATTATTCCGTCAACAACATATTAAGAATTTTTAAGATCAAAATACAAATAAATGTTAATAAAATAAGATAAAAAATACTAAAAAATTATATAAATATACTATACTATTATAAGCAAACCACCCTCTATTTGGTTGGTAGTTTGGTCATCTAAATAATAACCGTTAGATGTAAATATAGATAAATGAGAACCGTTGGATGTAATATTAAAAAAATATTATTTTCTTGATATCTAAAATGCTCCCACGGGTTCAAGGTTCGAATCCCGTCAACAACATATTATTATTAAATATTTATATCATCTATTTTTCTAAGATACATTCAAAAGTTCAAGATATTATTCCGTCAACAACATATTAAGAATTTTTAAGATCAAAATACAAATAAATGTTAATAAAATAAGATAAAAAATACTAAAAAATTATATAAATATACTATACTATTATAAGCAAATCACCCTCTATTTGGTTGGTAGTTTGGTCATCTAAATAATAACCGTTAGATGTAAATATAGATAAATGAGAACCGTTGGATGTAATATTAAAAAAATATTATTTTCTTGATATCTAAAATGCTCTCACGGGTTCAAGGTTCGAATCCCGTCAACAACATATTATTATTAAATATTTATATCATCTATTTTTCTAAGCTACATTCAAAAGTTCAAGATATTATTCCGTCAACAACATATTAAGAATTTTTAAGATCAAAATACAAATAAATGTTAATAAAATAAGATAAAAAATACTAAAAAATCATATAAAAAATATTAAAATAATAAATAAAAAATACTAAAATTCATCCGTGTATCGCACAGCTTATAGGCTAAAAAAACTTAGAATAACGGCATACATATATTATTATATTTGATTACTTTTTAAAATCATATAAATCAAAATATAGATAATAAAATAAAAAATACTAAAATTCATCCTGCATCGCACATGTTACAGGCTTGTGTAACTTTAAAAATAGACTTGTGTTTTAGTTATTTGTAAACGGTTATGTAACTGATGTCAATGTTAGGGTTCTCTTTTTCTAAAAAAAAAATCAACGAAAACATGTTACTCTTTCTATTTTTTCTTATTAAAACCCTTCATTTTCCAAAAATATCACGGGCAAACCTTACTTATTTATTTTAATACTTTTAATTACGGCAATTACCTTTTCAACTAAAACATGTTACTTTTTGTATTTTTTTTCATTTAAAAAAAACTATACCTTATTACATTTTCAACTAAAATACATTAACTTTTCAATATTTTCTAACAAAATCCTCTATTTTCTAAAAAAATCATGGACAATTACCTTTTTAAAATAGAACATGTTACTATTTCTATTTTTTCTTACTAAAACCCCACATTTTCCAAAAATATCACAAGCAAACTCTTACTTATTTTAAAACATATTTTAATACTTTTAATTACGGGCAATTACCTTTTCAGATAAAACATGTTATTTTTTAAATTTGTTCATTTTTTAAGAAAACTATTATTAAATAATAATATTATTTATAACCAAATAACTTTTTAGTTAAAATACATTATATTTTCTATTTTGATAACAAAGTCCATTCTTTTTCTATAAAATCACAAACATCCATTTTTTTCAACTAAGACATATGTTACTTTTTCTATTTTTCCTTACTACAACCCCTGCTTTTTCAAAAATATCACGGGTAAATCCTTACTTATTTATTTTAAAACCTATTTTAATATTTTTAATTATGGACAATTACCTTTTTAGCTAAAACATGTTGATCTTTCTATTTTTCCTTAATAAAACCTCTCACTCTAAAAATATCACGGGCAAATAGTTACTTATTTATTTTAAAACTTATTTTAATACATTTAATTATTGAAATTTATACTATACTATTATAAGCAAACCACCCTCTATTTGGTTGGTAGTTTGGTCATCTGTTGATAGTTTGGTCATCTAAATAATAACCGTTAGATGTAAATATAGATAAATGAGAACCGTTGGATGTAATATTAAAAAAATATTATTTTATTGATATCTAAAATGCTCCAACGGGTTCAAGGTTCGAATCCCGTCAACAATATAACCTAAGTTCAATTTAGCTACATAATTATTTTTATATATTTTGAAGTTAAATAAAATGTCTTCTATCAAATGATACTCACATGTTTCGAGCGAAGTTCCAAAAATCTGTGATTTTATAGTTTAGCGATATAAAGACGTTTCAGTTAATAAATAAACTCAAGTTCAATTTCTACAAACAACTTTTTCTAATAAATAATAAACACAGGGGCAAGTTAGTTAGTTCAAATCATGTACAAAATATCTCATGGTTAAATTATCTCACGTATTATAAGATTATGTTAACCGATATAATAATGAATACCAAATACGCCTCCACTCACGCGACACACACACGTACATATAATATTGGAAGTAGAATAGGTGTTTGCAAAACATATTAAATCTTTATATACAATAAGCGTAAGAGAAATCTTATCCAAAATTTTGGTCATGTACCGCCAAATCAATAAGGATTGTTGATTTTAAAATAGATGAATGAGAACCATTAGATCTAATATTAAAAAAATAATAATAATATAAATTAAATTAGAGTAACCACCATCTATTTGGTTTGTAATTTGGTCATATGTAGTTTGGTCATCTACATAATAACCGTTAGATGTAAATATCGATAAATGAGAACCGTTGGATGTAATATTAAAAAATATTCTTTTCTTGATATCTAAAATGCTCCCACGGGTTCAAGGTTCGAATCCCGTCAACAACATATTATTATTAAATATTTATATCATCTATTTTTCAAAGCTACATTCAAAAGTTCAAGATATTATTCCGTCAACAACATATTAAGAATTTTTAAGATCAAAATACAAATAAATGTTAATAAAATAAGATAAAAAATACTAAAAAATCATATAAAAAATACTAAAATAATAAATCAAAAATACTAAAATTCTTCCGTGTATCGCACAACTTATAGGCTAAAAAACGTAGAATAACATCATACATATATTATTATATTTGATTACTTTTTAAAATCATATAAATCAAAATATAGATAATAAAATAAAATAAAAACTAAAATTCATCCGTGCATCGCACGGGTTACAGGCTTGTATATATATATATATATATACTGTATTATTAAAACCGAAACATTGAAAGTTTGATAGTTGGTCGGTACGGTTCTCATATTTTGATATTTGTACTTTAGTTCTTTTATTTTTACTACTTTATTTAATTTATTAAAAACAACAATTTTATTCAAAATATAGTTTGGTAGTCGGTCGGTCAATACGGCATTCATATTATGATATTTGCACTTTAATCTTTTTTCTTTTGCAATTTGACCTTAATTTATTAAAAACAACAATTTTAATTAAATATATTTTTAAAATATCGTTAAACACAAAACTCTTAAAACACAATTTAATCACGCTCAAATAGAAACACACACGTCAATTCAACATTAAGTTCAGCAATCAAATAAAACTATTCAAATTTAAGATGAAATTCAAACAGAGTAAATATAAATGTAAAATAAGAAGAATATGAATGTCGTATGCATCACACTGACTTTATACTTGTAGTCTAGATAAGAACAAATAATTATAAATATCATGTATACATGTTATAAATATGTGCTATTTAACAATGATTATTGTGCAATAAATAAAGTAATCCTCGTTCGAGAATTGAGGCGGGTTCGACGAGGCGGGTTCGACGAATGAGTTCATGTTCGGAGTCTCCCCGACTCCGAAGTGACCGATCGCCCATACCTAAATTATTGTCTAATTTTTACACATGTTTTAACACTAATTTCATTAATTTAAAAATAAATAAGTCATAAATATGTAAATAAACTACTTGTAATATGTTATTTATGTTATATCAACATTTAATAATACATTTTATATATTAATTATTTGAATAATTCAAATATATTGCGTAGTACAAGAAAAGTTCGACTCTGATGCAAGAAAATAGAATATATTATAGCTATCGATACATATACAAAATATTTGTTTAGTTAAAAGAAAGATAAAAAGCACCACACATAATATTGTTTTTAAAACTTAATATTAATATTTTATAAGACTGATAATATATATGATTCTGTATGATATTTTAAGTATTAAAAAAATAAAGTTTAATAAATATTATAAATCATCTTAATTTTTACTCAAAAATTTAAATAATAATAAATATAGGATAAGAAAGATGTGAGGTTTATGTCATATGATTTTTATATCAAAATCAAAAAGAATCATGTAACTCAATGGTTATAAGGATGACTTCTTTAGCGAATGTCAGACTACTGCTAATAGTTTAACACATTCTTTGTTGTTACTATGGGATCCTGAAGGCACAAGGGGATTTTACTCGTTGGTGTCAATTAGGTGGGAGGCCTACGCCCCATAGAAACTGTCTACCTGAGACTGTCCCTTGGCCCGTAGGTCCTGACACAAGGTTAGAATTCTAGCTCTTCCAGAGTGGTATCTCGGGGTTCGATCCCTAACTAAAACATTATTTACTCAATTTTTCCTCCAGAAAAGAAAGTAGTGGCATGACATGTAATTTCGTAATATATAAGGGTAAAATGGTAACTTCACAGGGGGTTTATTGACTCAAAATGCCCTTAAATTATCCCATGTTCTCCTATTATATATAGAAGAGATTGTTGTCCTTATTTTGTGAATGTAAATGCAGATTTCGTCCGGACAATTTGACCTTTCTGTTAGGTCCAAAGTATCGTAGAAGGGGGGGGGGGGTTGAATACGATACCTACAAATAATTCAATTTCGTTCGCGGATTAATCATTCAGTTCTATAACGAAATCAAACACACCAAATCAAACCAAGAGTCGGGGAATATATCTTTTTATAAATATAAACCTCGAGGGCTGCTACAATTTCTAATCCAGAGATTAGCTTCAATGAGTTCTAGGTTATTCACAATCAATACAATGATAGAATTCAAGCAGAATTAATTTCTCTGGTATTCTCTCTGGCTTGATCTCTCTCTTCGTAATTGATTCTGTGTAAATGAACCTGACTGAAGAAGACACTTCTTCTCTCTGTTAGTAATTGTAGACTTTGTTTTTGAAAACTATCGAACCAAAACTAGAGAACTAATCCTGGACGTCCAATTTCCATCAACCTGAAAAACAAACATACTTTTCACCTGCTCCCTAATTTAAAAACCATCGAATGAATTAGATTAATTTACCATTCGATAGTTTTTTATTCAAAACTATCGAATACTAAATTAATCTAATATGGTTTTCTGTGAATCACTTTTCATCTCATTCGATGGTTTTTTGAATGGAAAAACCATCGAATCATTTTCTTATGTTTGATCTTTTAATAATTCCTCCTGAGCTCCTGGGTGTTTAAGTAATAGACTGTATCAATTTCTTCTGAGACGATAAAACAACTTGATCTTTTTAGTGCCGTCACCTAGTGCAACTGGTCTGGTTCACAGATGAATAACACTTGATCAATTCTTCTTCTATGTCTTCAATTCAGTGCTGCTGATAAGTCCTTTGTCGATCTGGTTGCTTCAAATAAATCACTGGAATCCTATGGTACTAACCCAAAATCATTCACATACTTCTGTCATCTTGAAAGTCTTGATTCTTTTGATGTCACTGAGGCTTGAACATTTTCATGAACTTCTTTCCGTGACCTGTTTACGGACTTCAAGAATACATACCATATTTTGACTTTTTGAGTTTACCTTTTCTTCTTTGATTCTGGATTCCTGTGCTTCTGTTAATACTATTGTTTGTCTTGTCCTTTGTTGATTTGAAGTTATCTCTTTTACATCTTATGTTACATTATGCTTTACAATCTCCCCCTATTTGATTGGATAGAGTTTGACAAGCAAATACTTCGAGGATAACTCAACTAACTAAGGAAACATTAAACTAATTAAAGTAAGACAGCTTAATAATATTAAATGCATTCTGGATTAGATATATATACATTTCCAGATTTCATAAATCAAAAAACAATAAAACTTTATACATTGAAGTTGCTCCTCTAGTCTGAGCTGATAGTTCTTTTGTTCTTTGCTTCTGTTCTTCAGTCCATTTCAATCTCACCTTCTTCAATCATTGGATTGGAGTTAGCATCTTGATAATCAATCACTGATGGATAGTGCAATGAATCTCCAGGTTTAAGGATTGCTCCTTGGATGTGTCTTCCAATATATTCAACCTCTTGACCCACTCCAGCCCACAACTATGCAATGTTAACATCTTTCTTGTTTAGCTTTGGCATGTTTGGTAGTTTGGTACGCACTTTCAATCCTCTTTCCACTTTCTTCCTATAGTAAGGAACATTCTCCATTAGAAATCTTCTCAGAGTGTCTGCTGCTTTGTCCTTCTCCGTTGATGAGAATCCAGTGGATCTAAGATACTTCTCAACTAAGATTAGATAGTTGCTTGGATAGTCTCTCAGTTTGTCCTCAGTCAAATAGCAGATTCTGAACAAGTCATTCGTCATGAATCTAACCATTGGAGGATCTTCAGTAATCTCTGGACCGACTTTCATCAAGATCTCTTTAACATGCTCACGGAGCAGTTCATTTAGTCTTGTAGTCCTCTAAATCTTGATGAGCATTACCTGCAATTCTGTGTATGTTCTCTATTCAAAAAACTTAGTGGAAATCACAAAGGTACCTTTCTCAAGAAAGTTGATCAATATGTTCCAGGCACCGTTTGTTTTAACCCCGGCTTTTAGAAAGATCACAGTATTTCTCAGTGCTGTGAAGTAAGTATGATCATCAGGATTTGCACTTCTGATATCCTGGATGATAACTTCCACCTCCGCATTGTCGTTGACTTCTAATCCGTCTTCATCTCCACAAAAGGTTTTATAAGCCATCTCCCAGTCAATCCCTTTCTTCTTTGCCAAATCCATCATCTTCTTCTTCCTCACTTCAGCATACACCTTGAATCTTTTTAGTTTCTCACTCCTTAGAACTGCTTGTAGTCTTTCTCTCTCAGCTTGCCTGGTATCTATTGCAGCTCTTTGAGCTTTTACCATCTCCAAGGCAACTTCTTCTTCCAGTGATAGAGAATTTGCTTCTTCCTCCATATCATCATCCAAGATAGGATGTTCTATTGGCTCCGGATAATATGGCTCATGCTCCTCCTGAATTGGTTGCTCTTGCATGATCTCAAATTCCTCTTCACTCTCCTCTTCTTGCACAATTTCTTCAATCCAGTACTGTCTAAGTGGAATAGCTTCATTGGTCTCCCAAACTCCCCATCCAGTTGTATTCCATCATTCATTTGTCTGCTCTTCTCCATCATTTGTTTCCCCTTCTCCAACTTTCTCCCCCTTAGTTGAGGAATCCTCGACAAAGTTATCCTCAGCATAAAAGGTAGTAGAAGGATCAGGTTCTTGATGTGAAGGTCCGGGTTGTTGGTTCCTCAACATATTCTAGATTGACTGTACTCCGTCACCTTGATTTTCCATGAATTCCATAATCTCCTTATTCATCTCATGCACAGAAGTCAGCTTTAGTTCAATGTCATCCAATCTTAGTTTGGTAGTCTTTTCAATTTTGTCCAGTCTTTGGTTCAACTTAGACTCCACTCTAGAAAGGGTGTTCATTGCATCTTTTGAAAGTGTTTGTCCTAAATCCAATCATGTATGATGAGTTAGGAAGAACTTTCTTGTATTCTTATTTGATTTCATTAATGTTAATAAAAGACTTGTTTTGTTTTTATTACGGGGTTTATCTATTTAAAGTGTTTTAAATAAGATGTTCCATAGTTTAGAGTAAAGCTTCTAGAGTTATAATGAGATTATAATAGTGAGATCTAGAAGATGATAACTCTAGACTTAAACAGTTCCTGATCATAGGATAACTAATCGGAAGTTGGTGAATCCGCAAAGATTGGTACATGCTATGCTTGCTCCCGTCAGGAGGATGTCTATTCTCATAGGCATTTGTGTGGTGACACTATAGCTAGTATGTAGGTGCTTGTTAGGGAATAAGTTCACTGAACATGACTCGATAAGTTGAATATCTAATGGAGTTTACTCACGTGTCAATAGTTATTCACTGAGTGATAGTTGTACAAGTGTCCTTAGACTTGAGATCGTTAGAGTTATCTTGTATATAATGAACTATGCTTTGGATTAGTCCTTAGTCTCAAGGACATCCATTAGGTCTATTCTGGGCATAGGGATTTGTGTATGGAGATAGTTAACGTCAATAGAGGATCTACCCCTTCCAGTATAGGAAGAGAATATCCTATGTTATTCTTAGTATGCGAGTTCTGGAATCTCTGGCCAGAGTGTATGAAATTAGAAAGTTGTTTCTAATTTGCATTAATATGAACTTAGCATTATGAAGAAGAAATCATATGATTAAATTTGATAAGGCCTGACACGAGTTCCATGCCTTATATTTAATCGGGATATTGTAGGGTAGAAGGAATTGATTGTACTGAAACTAATCACTGACATGTTCTTGGTATTCTAAGCAGTGAATTCATATTATCCGGATAGTCGCGATATGTTGAGAAGCATCCCTCACGATGTAGAATAAATATAATTAATCAGTTAATTATATTTAATGAATTTTAGAATTCATATAATTAATAAATAAAAAGTTTATTATTATTTATTTCTACTACCGGCTTAATATTGAACCTACAGGGTCACACCATAAAAGATTAATTTATTGATGAAGGTATTTTGACAGAGCAAGTTATTTTCTAAATAGTTTAGAAAAGAAAATAATGATTAAAATAGTTTTAATTATTATTAAAGCATTTTATAAGATAAAATGCGGGGTTAATATATATATATATATATAAAGATATATTAAAAACCCTAGGAGAGCCCTATAAATAGAATGAGATAGTTCATTCTAAAGGACTTGAGTTTTTGTGAAAACCTAGTTGCCACCCTCTTCTTCTTCATCTATCTCTCTCTCAAAAGAAGAAAAACTCCATTTTATAAAAGATTAGTTTTATAAAAAGCTTCATCGAAGGATTATTCTTGGTGGATACCGGTAGAGTGCTTCACACTCTGAGGAGCAACTGCTAGAATCAATTTTTATAAAGCTTCGATTTTCAAGGTATGGTTACGATTCCTCCGCTCATCCGTAAATTCCTTCATTGGTATCAGAGCTAGGTTATGCATATAGAGATTCATATAAAAAATTTTAGATTTTTTTATACATGTATGGATTTATTATGATTTTTGCAAGTATATTTAGATTTAATTATGAATTAATTCGAAATATTATTTACATGAGATTTTGATCATTGATCTGGGTTCTACAAGTGCTTTGGATGATCTAGGTATTTTGTTCATAATTTTGTGATGTGTAGATTATTTGTTATGAATTTTTTAAAATTGTTTTAATTAAAATTCATAAAATAATTATACATGTTGAAATATATAAATTAAAATTTGTACAAGGACCCCATAGATACTTGCTTATTTTTGCTTTTGTTTGATTTCAGAAATCATATTATTTTGATTTTTTATTAATTTATTAATTAATTGTTAATTAATTTATTAATATTAAAATAAAATAATAATAACAATAAAGGCATTTAATGGCAAGGGCAGTTTTTTAAGTGTTATAAATGCTAAGGAGTTACAAACATAAAAAAAAAACTGCTGCAGGTGCGCGCGCGTGGCGTGCAACCGCTGGGAAAGGCCTGTAACGCATTCCCGGAATGCGTTACAAGGCCTCTAACGCGTGGAGCTCATGCGTTACACAATTAATAACATTTAATTGTTGTAACGCATTCCAGTAATGCGTTCCAGCCCCCCTGTCCACATTAAATTTGATTTTTTGGGAGTTTGGTAACTCCGTTTTGGGCGTGCAAGATACCGTTGGATTCGTTTTTCCGAGGCGGATCTAATGGAGTGGTCAAATATTTTTTATATAAAAGTTTGGAACTGTTTATATTCCCGGAAGTGTTTTAAAGCATGTACTAATTGTTTTAATTGCTTTTAAATACTATAATAAATCCATACATCATTATATCATTGTATGACATGATATTACTTGCATGCTTACTTACTTATTTATTTATTTTTATATATGAGATATATGCCTATATTTATCATGCGATGATAGATTTAGGTGAACTTAAATCAAAATAAGGCGTGCTCTAGAAAATCTAGAATATGAATCGTTTCTTGCCTTAACAGTAATATTATGAGTACAACCATGAGATTCTTATGTTTATGAAACATAGAGTGAAATACTCTTTTGATGTTGAAAATGAAAATTTCTGTCTAGGCCGTTGGGTTTTAAGCGGGACCGATGTGACCCCTCCAACACACTGTAAATTTTTCATTTAAATATCATAATTGTATTTTGTTCAAGAGAAAGAGAATCTCCTAGTAATATGATTATGGTTGTAACATAATATAATCCCTCTAAAATTAAATAATATCAAGTAGTAATTGGCCAATGACACAACGGGCTTGTGTCGGTCATAGCCTTCCAACATGGTAGAAAGTAGTTCTTATTTTTGAATCATTGTCGTTTCATGCTACAACCGAGGGCTTTGATTTCGAAATAAGAAATACTTGTCTATTACATAGAGATGTGTAGAATGAATTAGAATCTAATGGTCGTTACGTGCTACAGTCGTGGGCTGTTGGAGACTGATTCAATTGTATGAAATGTTGGGTTAGACTTGACTTAGAATATTGAGTTTGTCGTGCTACAGCCGTGACTCAATTATTCAAGAGGCTAAAGTTTTATTAGGGAATAACATGAGATGTAATTGACAAGAGTTGTCTGCCTACTGAACATCACATGGCGTTTCGTGCCACAACCGAGGTTGTGTGATGGAATGTAGGATCCTTATTCCCACTAGCATTATGAATGCTTAATTTTTCACTTAGGGGTTGTATAAATTAGGTAAACTAGTGGGAGCCACTTATGAATAAAGACCCGATTCATATAGTGTTTTAAAATGAAATTGAATATTTGCTAAGTGTTGTTATGTGTTTATCATTTACAGATTTACTATATACATAATGTCTTCTGCACTATCACTCCGGAGCATACTGGATGCTCACAAATTGACTGGTCCTAATTTTGCTGACTGGCTTCGAAACCTGAAAATTGTTCTCAGGGTTGAGAAGCTGGAATATGTGCTTAACTCACCTAAGCCTGCTGAACCTGCTGACGATGCACATAATGATGAACATGTTGTGTATCGTAAGTGGATAGATGATGCAAATGTTGCTCAATGTATCATGCTAGCTTCCATGAACATTGAGCTACAGAAGCAGCATGAGCATATGGATGCTCATACTATCCTAACACATCTACAAGAGTTGTATGATGTGGCAGGGAGGACAGCTCGATATGATATATCGAAGGAGCTGTTCCGCTGTAGGATGTCTGAGGGATCGTCTGTGAATGACCATGTACTTAAGATGATCAATTTGATTGAACGTATTGGACAACTTGGTTTCAACATGGATGGGGAGCTGAGTCAAGACTTGGTCTTGAAATCACTTCCGGGTTCGTTTTCACAGTTTGTTGTGAACTTTCACATGAATAAGTTGGACGCCAGCCTGGCTGAACTCCACAACATGTTGAAGACTGCGGAATCGAATTTTCCCTCTAAGAAGAGTTCTGTTCTTCTAATTGGCGAAGGTTCCAATCCTAAGAAAAGGAAGAAGAACCCTCCCAAGAAGAAGAAAGTAGGTGAAAAAAGGCCTGTTCCACCAAAAGCTGAAGACCCCAAAAGCAAAGCTGTTTGCTTCCACTGTAACAAGGTGGGGCACTGGAAGAGGAACTGCAAGGTTTACCTTGCAGAATTGAAGAAGAAGAAGGGTAGTGAGACTGCCACTTCTGATTTAGGTATGTTCATGATTGAAGTGAATATGTCATTAAATCAAATTGCTACTTGGGTATTAGATACCGCCTGTGGTTCTCACATTTGCAATTCGTTGCAGGGACTAAGGAGAAGTAGGACTCTTGAGGAAGATGAGGTGATTCTACGGATGGGAAATGGAGCAAGAGTTGCTGCTGAAGCTGTAGGATCATTTGATTTACATATGCCTACGGGCAAGACTATTGTTTTAAATAATTGTTATTTTGTTCCCTCGATTGTGAGGAATATTATTTCTATTCCCATGTTAGACTTGGCTGGATTTTCGTTTGTTATTCAGAATAATAAATGTTCAATTCTTAGAGATAATGTTCTTTATGGTAGTGGTATTTTAAATAATGGTCTGTATGTATGTGACGTAGAGCATAATTTACTACAAATTGAACGTACTAATAAAAGGAAAAGGGATGATGAAAATCTCACCTATTTGTGGCACTGCAGACTTGGTCATATTGGTGAAAATAGACTTCGTACATTGCATAAGGAAGGGTTACTTGAACCCTTTGATTTTGAATCATATCCTACATGCGAGTCTTGTCTATTGGGTAAAATGACCAAATCTCCATTTAGTGGACATGGAGAGAGGGCTGCAGATTTGCTAGGATTGGTACACACAGATGTATATGGACCGATGTCTACGCAAGCCATGGGTGGATTTTCATAATTCATTACTTTCACAGATGATCGATCTAGATTCGGATATGTGTATTTGATGAAACACAAGTCTGAAGCCTTTGAAAAGTTCAAAGAATACAAGAATGAAGTGGAGAAACAAACGAAACATAGGATTAAAACCCTTCGATCAGATCGAGGTGGTGAATACTTGAATGGTGAGTTTCTAGATTATCTCAAAGAAAATGGTATAGTCTCTCAGTGGACTCCTCCATATACTCCACAGTTGAATGGGGGTATCTAAAAGGAGAAATCGAACTTTGTTAGACATGGTTCGATCCATGATGAGCTATGCAGATCTTCCAGTATTCCTTTGGGGTTATGCATTGGAAACCTCAGCATATTTACTGAATAAGGTGCCTTCCAAATCTGTTCCTCAAACTCCATATGAGATATGGAAAGAAAGGAAACCGAGTCTTAAAATGTAAGTTTGTGGGATATCCTAAAGAGACTTTAGGGTATTACTTTTACACCTATCATAGGGTATTTGTCTCCAGACATGCTACCTTCTTGGAAAAACAGTTTATCCTTGAAGGGAATAGTGGGAGCAAAATAGAACTTAATGAAGTTCAAGAAGCACAAACTTCCACGGTTCAAGAGGAAACACCTGTTCAGACTGAACAACCTTCTGTGGAACAGCCCATTCGTAGGTCAGAGAGAGTGTCTCGCCAACCTGAGAGGTATTATGGCCTTGTCATTGAGAATGACAATGAGTTGTCAATCATTGATGATGATGACCCTATGACCTATAATGAGGCTATGAGTAGTATTGACTCAGAGAAATGGCAGAGTGCCATGAAATCCGAAATGGATTCTATGTATACCAACCAAGTATGGACTTTGGTTGAAGCACCCAAGGATGTGAAGCCTATTGGGTGCAAATGGGTATACAAGAGAAATATTGGAGCAAATGGCCAGGTGGAGACCTATAAGGCCAGGCTGGTGGCAAAAGGATTCAGACAAAGGCAAGGGATTGACTTTGATGAAACTTTTTCGCCTGTAGCCTTGTTAAAATCGATTCGGATTTTGCTTGCGATTGCTGCTTACTACGACTATGAGATCTGGCAAATGGACGTGAAAACAGCCTTCCTCAATGGGAAACTTGAAGAGGAAGTGTATATGACACAACCAGAGGGTTTTGTTTCCAAAGGGAATGAACACCTAGTGTGTAAGCTGCTACGAACCATATATGGATTAAGGCAAGCTTCTCGTAGATGGAACATCCGTTTTGATGAGACAATCAAAGAGTTTGATTTTATCAAAAACATAGATGAACCATGTGTCTACAAGAAGGTTAGAGGGAGCGTGGTAACATTTCTTGTGTTGTATGTGGATGACATACTTCTGATAGGAAATGATATACCGATGCTACAATCAGTCAAAGTGTGGCTATCAAAGAACTTCACTATGAAGGACATGGGAGAAGCATCCTACATTTTCGGTATGAAGATCTATAGAGATAGATCTAGAAGAATGATAGGTCTTACCCAGGGTACATACATCGAGAAAGTGCTTAAAAGGTTCAGCATGAAAAACTCCAAGAAAGGTCTCATACCAATGAGCCATGGAGTATCCCTTTCCAAGAAGATGTCTCCTAAGACACCTGAAGAAAGGGAGCGTATGAGTAAGATTCCTTATGCTTCGGCAATAGGATCTATCATGTACGCGATGTTATGTACAAGGCCTGATGTTGCTCATTCAATTAGTGTGACGAGCAGATATCAGTCCAATCCAGGTGAAGACCACTGGAAAGCAGTGAAGAACATCCTTAAGTATTTGCGAAGGACTAAGGATATTTTTCTTGTTTTTGGTGGACCTGAGTTGAAAATAGAGGGTTATACTGACTCTAGTTTTCAATCAGAAAGTGATGATAGTACATCCATGTCAGGGTACGTGTTTACTCTAAATGGTGGAGCGATTAGTTGGAAGAGTTCCAAACAGTCTACAACGGCTGACTCCACAGCGGAAGCAGAGTATATAGCTGCAAGTGAGGCTGCAAAAGAAGCCGTTTGGATGAGGAAATTTGTTTCTGAGTTGGGAGTTGTTCCTAGCATTGAGGAGCCTATTGTGTTGTATTGTGACAACAACGCAGCAATAGCACAAGCCAAGGAACCTAGGTCTCATAAAAATACCAAACATGTTTTGTGGCGCTTTCATTTGATTAGGGAGATCATTGAAAGAGGAGATGTCAAAATTGAGAGAGTTGACACACATAACAACGTAGCAGACCCACTCACAAAGACATTGTCTCAGATTCACTTTGATAGTCATAAAGAGAAGATGGGTATTAGATACCAGTGTGATTGGCTTTAGTTCAAGTGGGAGATTGAAAGTGTTTGTCCTAAATCCAATCATGTATGATGAGTTAGGAAGAACTTTCTTGTATTCTTATTTGATTTCATTAATGTTAATAAAAGACTTGTTTTTGTTTTTATTACGGGGTTTATCTATTTAAAGTGTTTTAAATAAGATGTTCCATAGTTTAGAGTAAAGCTTCTAGAGTTATAATGAGATTATAATAGTGAGATCTAGAAGATGATAACTCTAGACTTAAACAGTTCCTGATCATAGGATAACTAATCGGAAGTTGGTGAATCCGCAAAGATTGGTACATGCTATGCTTGCTCCCGTCAGGAGGATGTCTGTTCTCATAGGCATTTGTGTGGTGACACTATAGCTAGTATGTAGGTGCTTGTTAGGGAATAAGTTCACTGAACATGACTCGATAAGTTGAATATCTAATGGAGTTTACTCACGTGTCAATAGTTATTCACTGAGTGATAGTTGTACAAGTGTCCTTAGACTTGAGATCGTTAGAGTTATCTTGTATATAATGAACTATGCTTTGGATTAGTCCTTAGTCTCAAGGACATCCATTAGGTCTATTCTGGGCATAGGGATTTGTGTATGGAGATAGTTAACGTCAATAGAGGATCTACCGCTTCCAGTATAGGAAGAGAATATCCTATGTTATTCTTAGTATGCGAGTTCTGGAATCTCTGGCCAGAGTGTATGAAATTAGAAAGGAGTTTCTAATTTGCATTAATATGAACTTAGCATTATGAAGAAGAAATCATATGATTAAATTTGATAAGGCCTGACACGAGTTCCATGCCTTATATTTAATCAAGATATTGTAGGGTAGAAGGAATTGATTGTACTGAAACTAATCACTGACAGGTTCTTGGTATTCTAAGCAGTGAATTCATATTATCCGGATAGTCGCGATATGTTGAGAAGCATCCCTCACGATGTAGAATAAATATAATTAATCAGTTAATTATATTTAATGAATTTTAGAATTCATATAATTAATAAATAAAAAGTTTATTATTATTATTTATTTCTACTACCGGCTTAATATTGAACCTACAGGGTCACACCATAAAAGATTAGTTTATTGATGAAGGTATTTTGAGAGAGCAAGTTATTTTCTAAATAGTTTAGAAAAGGAAATAATGATTAAAATAGTTTTAATTATTATTAAAGCATTTAATAAGATAAAATTCGGGGTTAATATATATATATATATATATATATATAAAGATATATTAAAAACCCTAGGAGAGCCCTATAAATAGAATGAGATAGTTCATTCTAAAGGACTTGAGTTTTTGTGAAAACCTAGTTGCCACCCTCTTCTTCTTCATCTCTCTCTCTCTCTCAAAAGAAGAAAAACTCCATTTTATAAAAGCTTAGTTTTATAAAAAGCTTCATCGAAGGATTATTCTTGGTGGATACCGGTAGAGTGCTTCACACTTTGAGGAGCAACTGCTAGAATCCATTTTTATAAAGCTTCGATTTTCAAGGTATGGTTACGATTCCTCCGCTCATCCGTAAATTCCTTCATCTTTTACCCTAGCTTGACCATCCCGGATAACCAGAACGTCTTCTCTCAAAGCTTCTTGTCCTTGTTGCAGAGCATTAACTTCATTCATGAAACCATCTTTCAGTTCTTTGACGTCAGTCCTCAAGTCGACCAGTTCCTCCATTGCTTCCTTCTTCAAGGAATCCACTGCCTGCTTAGTACCTGTTATAGTGCCAGATGCACTGCCTAAGACCCGATAAGTTCTTCTGGAATCAGCTGCAGCCAAGTCAACCTTCTCTTGAATAGACATTAAATAAGCATTGGCTTGACTAGAGGAGATCCCTTGGTCAAAGGAAGGTCTCAGTGGAACCTTGAAAAGAGGATTTCCTTGTTTATCATGAACCGTCATCTCCTTGAGTGCATTTCTCTTTCTGTAGGCAGTAGCAAATCATCAATGTTTGGTAGGGTTAGGGTGTCACTCCTCACATTTGGCTCTGGGTGTACACTCAACGTTTCTGTCGGTGTTTCACTCATTTTACCTTTCCCACTCAGGTCAGGTGTAAGTTTTTTTGTTTCACTCAATCCATTTTTGCTCATTGTACCTGCAGAAGAAAACACCGTAGCCGTCCTTAAGGAGGTCACCGGTGGTGTAATGGGGATTCGCAAGTCCCGGTCCTTGGTTAAACCAAGTTGTTGATCATCCGTGGATGATGTATCCTTAATAGGATCTAGAGTTTGAATCTCTAGGGGGTTTGAATCAGGCTCTATTAACAGCAGAGATCCTGAACCTTCCCCTATAGTCTGTGAAGACTTTACCTCAGTTAACTCCTCAATTGTAATTGATTCATTGTCACCGAGTTGCCGATCCGCACCTACGTCAGACCCTTTACCCGCAGGATCCAAATATGTTCCATCTGGGGAGGTAGACAATGACCCTTGAGATTTTGCATTTGGGTCAGAGCCTTCTCTCGACGTCTGTGAAGACACTTGGTTCTTTGAACCTTCAACCAGTGAACCTGACCGTAATATGGTCGGAACACTAGTTGCTTCCGTCAATTCTTCCTTGCTTGATTGAGCTATGGGTTCAGATATTGCTTTAGTTAATGTAGCCCAATCAGCATCAGAAAAATCAATAAAGGGCGCTTTGGAAGTTTGAAATAAAGTATCAACAGTTGCCTCAGTTTCTATTCTTCTCCTTTTAGAGGAAGGCAGAGCTGTTATTGAAGGGTGTATCTCCTTATGTGGTGCTGCTAAGGCACTATCTCCCTCTACACTCACGGATGTCTGAATATTGGGTATAGAAGGGGAAGGAGGTTCGTTAATTGTTTCATTTGGCTATTCCAAAGGCTCTTCGACCGTGGTTAGAGATTGTGGGTTTGCAATCTCATGGTCAGGAATGGCCACTGAGGGCTCTGGATCTACATCCATTGGTTGTTGTACAGGAGCCATCTCAGGTTGAGGAACATTACCTTCAATTACCTGTTCCCCTGGGGGTAGAAGTGGTAGGGGCACCGTTCTTAGATAGTCTGTGAGAACAGTGGGTACCCCTGGAAGATGATTCTTTCTTATCAGAGCGGCTATTGCATTGCTCTTCATCCTCATGCACTCCATGGTCTCCTCGTCTGCGAATGTCTCACGTTCATCATCTGTTAAGATATCATTGAGAATTAGCTGTAGGAACCTAGGATAGAAACAAAGCACATCATCCATGCTTGTTCTGTCTTCCAGTGGTCCCATGCACATAATGACTTGATCAATCACTAGCTTTCCTATGTTAATATACCTATTGTTAGCAATGGCACACCCTATCTTTTGAAGGAATAAGGGAATACCATGCAGATTTGTAAGCTTAGCAGTAAAAACATGGATAAGTGTGTGAAAAAAAAAGTTCCATGGCTTTGTCAGGTAATGCTTAAGGAACTCTCCCACAAAGAAGTTAGGTTGTTGACTTCTTGTGAGAGTGAAGAAAGCATGTATCTCCTCAGTCGTGGGATCCGGAACATGGTTTTCTGTAGGAAAATGAAGTATTCTGTTAAAGTCATGTTCCGTCACCCTTATTGTTCTGCCCCCTGGCACAACAAAACTGAAGGACCTTACGTTATTCTCACTTGTATCCGTGGCGGTTGTGTACAACGCAGTCAATTGATCGATGCAAAGGACTACGGGAGTACTCAAAGAATATGCCACTAATGAACGTGTGTTCAGAAACTCTGCCCATGCACGAAACTAGCTTGCAAGTTCTGAAACGAGACATGATTAGTCTTGGTTACGATAAATTCTCCGGCCATTTTAAATTTTCAGAAAATTAATTTTTAAACCAAAACTAATTTTTCAATTAATTATTTCTAATTAATTAAACTTATAACTAAAATACCCCTTTTTCTTTGAAATACACAAGTTCGAACACAATCCAAAATTAGAACCCTAATTGTTAATACCAACAAACCAATAAGATCCAAAGAACTCAACTGTTTAAAAACAATCAAATTCTAAGATGTGTACTGTTAACAATTTTCTAAGGGGTTCCTATATACACTGTAAAACTCAGGGGCATTTTCGTCCTTTCATGTTCGATAGTTTTTGAAATGAACTGTCGATAGTTTTATGTGAGGGGCAAAAATGTCAACTGCACCTTGATAGTTTTTCAAAAACTATCGAAGTGTTTGAAAATGTGAATTTAAAACGTTTATCAGAAAAACTATCGAAGTCTCTTTCTTTGTAAAACCAAAAACTATCGAATGCTTTTATGAAAATCTATCGAGAATTTAAACATTAATTTAAATAAATTCACTTCGATATAATTTCCATTCACTGTCAAAAACTATCGAGAATTGTTTTCGATAGTTTTCTTTTCCTATTCCAAAAACCATCGAAAATTACTTTCGATAGATTTCTTCTAGTACTTAGAAAAACTATCGAATTTTCTAAATTTGATATTTTGCTTCTGTCTAAAATTTTAAAACCTGTTCTATTTTAAAATTCAGACTTTTTGTATTTCCTGTCAAGTTTTATTTTGAATAAATCTTTTAAAATTTACCGAAATCAATTGTTAACAGAAAATTCACAATTTTCTTAGAATAAAATCAACTAAATATCATCAAATGATATTAATCAATTAAAAACCAATAAATTATGCTGCATTAATCTAAAATGTTAAAAACAAAGTAAATTAATTCAAATTAAATAGATGCTTAAATATTTAGAACAAGTATTATCACCTAAATAATTTTTAGAATTAATAACCAATTAAATGCCAGAAGATATATCATCCATAATTATGACATAAAATTAGTACAAAAATCCTAACTACGAGAATTGCTCCAGAAAATAAATTCAGGAGTCCTAAGGATATAGAAATTCTTAAACTCATGTATTCACTAGGACTATCTGCAGTTCCTGACTTCTAATCAAAATCAATTAGAAAGATTTAACATCCCAAGTTCACCAACCAGATTTGAAAAAGTGGATTCATCAAGCGGTTTAGTAAAGATGTCTGCAATTTGTTCCTCTATGGGTACAAAATGTAACTCCACAGTTCCATTCATGACCTGCTCTCGGATAAAATGATACCTGATGTCGATGTGCTTCGTCCTCGAGTGTTGCACTGGGTTGTTAGAGATTGCTATGGCACTTGTGTTGTCGCAAAATATTGGAATCTTTGTCAACAAAAGCCCATAGTCACGGAGTTGGTTTCTCATCCACAAGATCTGAGCACAGCAGCTACCAGCAGCAATGTATTCAGCCTCAGCTGTTGATGTGGACACTGAATGCTGCTTCTTGCTATACCAGGAGACTAACCTTCTTCCAAGAAACTGACAGCTTCCTGAAGTACTCTTCCGATCAATCTTACAACCTGCAAAATCAAAGTCTGTGTATCCAATAAGATCAAATCCTGTATCTTTAGGGTACCAAATTCCAAGATTTGGGGTCCCCTTAAGATATCTAAATATTTGCTTAACAGCTATTAGATGAGATTCTTTAGGATCAGACTGAAACCTAGCACACAAGCATGTTGCAAACATTATATCTGGTCTACTTGCAGTGAGATAAAGTAATGAGCCTATCATACCTCTGTAGCTTGTGATGTCAACCTTCTTACCAGTTTCATCCTTATCAAGCTTAGTGGCAGTTGACATAGGAGTCTTTGCTGTAGATGAGTCTTCGATTTGATACTTCTTAAGAAGATCTTTGATGTACTTGGACTGACAAATGAATATACCATCTTGTCTTTGCTATACTTGCAGTCCAAGAAAGAATTACAATTCACCCATCATGCTCATTTCATAACGACTCTGCATTAACTTAGCAAATCTCTTGCATAGATCATCATTAGTAGAACCAAATATTATGTCATCAACATATACTTGCACCAATATCAAATCATTTTTGTGCTTTTTGTAAAAAAGAGTTTTGTCTACAACACCTCTTGTAAAATCATTTTCAAGTAAGAATTCAGAGAGAGTGTCATATCATGTCCTTGGAGCTTGTTTGAGTCCATAGAGAGCTTTGAATAGAAAGTATACAAAGTCTGCCAGTTTTGAATCCTCAAAACCTGGAGGTTGTTCCAGATACACTTCTTCTTCTAACTCCCCGTTCAGAAAAGCACTCTTCACATCCATCTGATATACCTTGTAATTGGAATGTGCTGCAAATGCCAGAAACATTCTGATGGCCTCAAGTCTTGCTACTAGTGCATAGGTTTCATCATAATCTATACCCTCTTCTTGAGAGTAACCTTTAGCAACCATTCTGGCTTTGTTTCTCGTTACAATGCCATCTTCGTCCAACTTATTTCTGAATACCCATCTTGTTTCAATAACAGATTTTCCCTTAGGCCTGGGTACCAGCTTCCAAACTTTCTGCCTTTCAAACTGACTGAGTTCCTCTTGCATAGCAATCACCCAATCTAGATCATCTAGAGCATCTTCAACTTTCTTAGGTTCTGTTTCTGAAAGAAACCCAGAATAGTGACATTCATTTTGTGATGTTCTCCTAGTTCTCACTTCTGTGTCCGGATCACCAATGATCAAGTGAAAGGGATGATCTCTATTTCATAACCTTTGTCTTGGCTGATGCGATCTTGATGATTCTCCTTGTTCTAGATGTTGTGGAGTGTGACTAGTTGATCCTTCTCCTGCTCCCCCTGAGTTGTTGACGGTATGATCTGTTGACCCTGTTGATTGACTAGTGGATCCAGTAGTAGTTTGAGTATGTCCACCACTATCACCACTTGGTCCAGAATCATTATCATCATGATTATTATTAATAACTGTAACAACTTCAGGTTCTTCTTCATTGTCAGAGAGATCTCCTGATAGATTTTCAAATACCAAGGATTCAGAGTTCTCTCCAGTTTGCAGGCCTGGTCTTTTGGTGTCGTCAAATGTTACATTAAAGCTTTCCAACACCTTCTTATCTTCAATCACATATACCCTGTAAGCCTTAGATTCCAGAGAATAGCCCAGAAAAATGCCTTCATCTTCTTTGGCATCAAACTTGCCTAGATGTTCTCCATCTTTAAGTACAAAGCACTTTGCACCAAACACATGAAAGTACTTTAGTGTTGGTTTCTTATTGGCCATTAACTCATATGGAGTCTTTTCATGATCTTTGTTGATCAGGGTTCGATTCTGAGTGAAGCAAGCTGTATTCACTACTTCAGCCCAAAAGTAAGTGGGAAGTTTTGATTCACTCAACATGGTCCTTGCTGCTTCAACCAAGGTCCTGTTCTTCCTTTCCACTACTCCATTCTGTTGTGGAGTTCTTGGTGCTGAAAACTGTCTTGATATTCCTTTCTTTGAGCAGAAATCATTAAGAACTGCATTTTTGAATTCAGTTCCATTGTCTGATCCGATTGTCCGCACAGGTAGCTTAGCTTCCACTTCTATCTTCTTGATGTGATCAATGATTAGTTGTGTTTCTTCATCCTTTGATTGTATGAACAACACCCACGTGTACTTAGAGTAGCCATCCACCATCACCAATGCATATCTTTTTCTTGAAAGTGACATAACATTGACTGGACCAAATAAATCCATATGAATCAGTTGTAATGGTTCAGCAATGCTTGTCATTCCTTTGCTTCCACGTGATGCTTTCTTCGACTTCCCCTTTTCACATGCTTCACATAGTCCCTCCTGATTGAATTCCATCAGGGGCAACCCTCTCACTAACTCTCTCTTTACCAAAGAGTTCATAGTTTTGAAGTTCAGATGTGAGAGCTTCTTGTGCCATAGCCAACTTTGTTCTGAAGATGCCTTTCCATAGAAACATGTAACTTCTCCTTCACTGGTAGAACTTAAGTCAGCTATAAACAAATTTTCTTTTCTCACTCCCAGTAGAGTAAGCTTCTCATCCTTCCTGTTGGTGATCAAGCACTTGTCCTTTCTGAAGTCTACATTGTAGCCTTTATCAAAGAACTGACTGATACTTAGAAGATTGTGCTTCAATCCTTCAACAAGAGAGATGTTTTCAATGATGACATTCCCAATTTTCATTTTACCATATCCCGTAGTGAATCCTTTGATGACATCTCCAAAGGTTACAATCGGGCCGGTCTTCTTAACCACCTCTGTAAGCAGGGACTCTTCACCTGTCATGTGTCTAGAACAGCCACTATCCAGAATCCACACGACCTTTGAGCTTTTAACCTTACCCTGCAATCACAGATTGATTAAGCGGACTTTGGTACCCAAACTTGTTTGGGTCCTGAAGGTTTAGATACTTTAACATGAGTAACATTCAAGTTAGTCTTACCCTGTTTGATATTCATAGTATCTGTGGATTTAACATTAAAAGTGCTTTTGCTACTATCATTCATCAACTTAAAATAAGCATGCATGATGTTGTACTTACATATCAAACACTCTTTCTTTCCATAGGGTTCATGAAGATCAGGCATTTCAGACATGTTATGTTGCAGAAGTATCAACAGTTTCTACTTTAACCTTTTTACATGCATGTGTAAGGTGTCCAGCAGAATTACAAATAGTGCACAACTTCCTAGATGCAATGGGAGAAGAAGAAACAATATTATCATTAACAACCTTCTTTTTCCCATTCCTGTTCTTTTTAGCCTTGTCAACTAAGTCACCTACTTCAGTTTTAGGTAATTCAGTTTTTACTGATTTCCTAGGCAACTTAGTCTTTACCTCTTTTTCCTTCAATAAATCCTCCTCAAGCAATTCTTGTCTTATGTATAGGTCATCCTCATGAAAAGGTTCTGAGAAGGGCTTGACAAAGACTGGACTGACCACATTCTTAAGAATATGTGGAATATCCTTTCTGACAACAGAAGATGTCATAGGAAATTCCAGAGTCCTTTTCCCAGCCTTTTTGGAGTAGTCAAGTCCTATAGCAGTTTTATTACCCTGGGTCTGAGTATCAATGATCTCCTTAGCAATCAGGGCGAAATTCTTAAAAGCATTCAGTTTCAAATCTAACTCTGAAATCTGCTTCCTGAGGATAGTCTCTATCTCATCATTACACTTGACCTTGTTCTCTAAGTACGCATTCTTTTGCTTAAGATCTTCTAATGTGACAGCTACAAGCTCTAGTTCTTCATTTTTAGATTCTAGTTTTTTAATCTTAAGAACTAGTTTAGCATTTTCCATTTCAGATGCTAGCATGTTTGTGTGTACATTAAACAATTCTACACTTAGATCTTGCACAGTTTTCTTGTACTCAGAATTAGACATGTCAATTGTAGTTAGGATAGGTACCTGAGATAATTGTGGTGATTCCTCTGAAGAGTCAGCCATTAGAGCAACATTTACATATTCCTCCTCTTCATCCGAATCAGTATCATCCCAGTATTTTCCCTCTGCTATATAAGCCTTCCCTTTCTGCTTTCCAGACAATGCCTCCAGTTGCTGTTTCAGCTTGGCATTCTCCTTCTTCAAATCCTCATATGAGTCTTTCTTTCCATAGACATCTTTCATGTCTCTTGCTTGACGAGGCTTCCGGCATTCAGTGGCGAAATGCCCTAACTCATTGCAGTTGTAGCATCTTGATTTGCTTCTGTCAATCGAGCCAGTCTTGTAGCCTCCCTTAAAGCCGGTCCCTGGTGAATACTTGCTCTTCTGGAATCTGTTGGTTGAGCCCTTGAACTTGTACTTAGGGTTTCTCTTGAAACGAATATGACTAAACTTTGCAGCTAAGTACGCCATGGTTTTGTCTTCCATTTGCTCAAGCTCTTCTAGGGTGTAGTAATCACTTTCATCAACACCCAGATTCACAGAATCCATTTCAGCTTCTATAATCACCTCCTTTCCAGCTCTAGGGGTTTGAACCTGAATATCAGAAGTTGTTGGTTCATCCACTATAAGTGCTGCTGATCTCACAAGTGCATTGTGCTTGTTATCCACTGTCCCTGGTCCGTAGATTATCACTCGTTGTTCTTGTTCCATCTCATAAGTCTTCAACTTGCCATAGATCATCTCTAATGAAATCTTGGTGAAGTCAATTCTTTTCCTTATGGATGATGACTTGTGTTCTACATGATGGGGCAGCGTCATCATGAACTTCCTGTTGGTTTCTCTCAGTGGATAGGTCTTCCCTTTCATTGCCAATTCATTTAGAAGCTTAGTATATTTCTCAAAGACCTGAGTTATACTTTCTCCTGGAAGAGACCTAAAAGCTTCGTACTGAGAAGTCAGGATGTCCAATCTGTTTTCCTGCACGTCTTCAGTTCCTTCCATTATCAAATTAATGGTATCCCACATATGTTTCCCGCTTGTACAGTTCATCAACTAATAGCTCATTTCTTTGTCTACGGAGTCTGCCAATATCAACATCAAACCTGTGTCCAATCGAATCAGTTTTTTGTCAGAATCTGTGTACTCAGTGATATCCTTAGGTTGGGTGCCTTGAGGAATCCTTCTACCATCAGGAGCTGTAGATTCACTAACTGGTTTCATTGGTACAAACGGTCTGTTCTCTAATATGCCAATGTACAACGGATTAGATGCCTTGATAAATAACAACATCTTCATCTTCCACAAACCGAAATCATCTCTAGTAAATGGGGGAACTTTAAAACCAGCGGTTGTCTTTGGAACACTCATGGTTTCTGAAAATTTCAAATTGTGTAAAATTCAAGAAATTCCAATTAAATGAAAAATTTTGAAAGTTAAAAAATTTGCTTCGAATTTTCAAGCTACGTTTGATTTTGGTCTCATTCACCGGATCTGATTTGTACGTCAATCAACCTAGCTCTGATACCAATTGTTAGGTCCAAAGTATCGTAGAGGGGGGGGGGGGGTTGAATACGATACCTTCAAATAATTCAATTTCGTTCGCGGATTAATCATTCAGTTCTATAACGAAATCAAACACACCAAATCAAACCAAGAGTCGGGGAATATATCTTTTTATAAATATAAACCTCGAGGGGTGCTACAATTTCTAATCCGTAGATTAGCTTCAATGAGTTCTAGGTTATTCACAATCAATACACTGATAGAATTCAAGCAGAATTAATTTTTCTGGTATTCTCTCTGGCTTGATCTCTCTCTTCGTAATTGCTTCTGTGTAAATGAACCTGACTGAAGAAGACACTTCTTCTCTCTGTTAGTAATTGTAGACTTTGTTTTTGAAAACTATCGAACCAAAACTAGAGAACTAATCCTGGTCGTCCAATTTCCATCAACCTGAAAAACAAACATACTTTTCACCTGCTCCCTAATTTAAAAACCATCGAATGAATTAGATTAATTTACCATTCGATAGTTTTTTATTCAAAATTATCGAATACCAAATTAATCTAATATGGTTTTCTGTGAATCACTTTTCATCTCATTCGATGGTTTTCTGAATTGACAAACCATCGAATCATTTTCTTATCTTTGATATTTTAATAATTACTCCTGAGCTGCTGGGTGTTTAAGTAATAGACTGTACCAATTTCTTCTGAGACGATAAAACAACTTGATCTTTTTAGTGCCGTCACCTAGTGCAACTGACCTGGTTCACAGATGAATAACACTTGATTAATTCTTCTTCTATGTCTTCAATTCAGTGTTGCTGATAAGTCCTTTGTCGATCTGGTTGCTTCAAATAAATCACTGGAATCCTGTGGTACTAACCCAAAATCATTCACATACTTCTGTCGTCTTGAAAGTCTTGATTCTTTTGATGTCACTAAGGCTTGAACATTTTCATGAACTTCTTTCTGTAACCTGTTTACGGACTTCAAGAATACATACCATATTTTGACTTTTTGAGTTTACCTTTTCTTCTTTGATTCTGGATTCATGTGCTTCTGTTAATACTATTGTTTGTCTTGTCCTTTGTTGAGTTGAAGTTATCTTTTTTACATCTTATGTTACATTATGCTTTACACTTTCAATAGTTATAAAACTATTAGGAGCAGTTTGTTTGTTCATGTGATCTGGGTTTATATTTCATTAGTTTCGTTATATTTCTTGCAAAATTTTTGCCCTTCAATTCAATAAAGAGTACAAAGTGTGATCACAGGCAGAACATACGTAAACTTTAATCTTTGTGTGAACAACTTCTTCAGAAGCTAAAGACTAGCTATTTCATTTTTTAAGTTAAAATTTAAGAAATTTGATATAAAATTGGACTCCAATAATCTTCTTAAAATGTAGGAAAAATATTAATGTCTTATTTTAATGGAAATTATAATCATTAGTTATTCTATTTTAATTAATAAAATATTTATTTTCCTTTTTTTTATATAATACCTTTTTCTGGATAGAATTTGAAATTAATATTTTAGGTTTATAATAAAACATATGTAATACTGTTGGAGTTCACATATAATATAATATCTTAAATTACTAAGAGTAACATTGTTTCGTTAGAAGACTTTTGGAGCTGCTTTAAGTAATTATTTACAATTACTTAAAACAAAAAATTATTTATAATTTAAAGTTATTTCGAATCATAATGAAAAATTAAATGTTTTAGTTAATGTTGTATGGTCGTTTTTATATTGTATGTCAATATGAGTTATAAACATGAAAAATTAAAAAATTAATAAAACATCCATTTAAATAATGATATAGTTTTTATCAACTAAAATTACCAAAATAAAATAAAATATTGAAGAAAATATCTTTTTACCAATTACTAACTTTAAGTTAGTATTTTTAAAATTTAAGTCATATTTTAGTTTATTATATAAATAGATATTTTTTAAATTAAAAATTATTCAATACCTCGACTTAAAACTTAGCTAAACAAATTCTGAATACAATACCAATATGAATCAATACTATTATATAATAGACGAAATATTAAAAGTTTGGTTGCTCGGTATGGTACGTTGTGATTTTACTTAATTGTCCTTAATTAACCGTATTTCGTGTTTTTACTTAATTAACCTTACTTATTTATAGAAATATATTATTAAATAATAATATTACCTATTTATAACAAATTACCTTTTTCACCTAAAATATATTATTTTTTCTATTTTTTCTAACAAATTCTCCTACTTTTTCAAATATATCACGGGCAATTACCTTTTTAATTAAAACATGTTAGTTTTTCTATTTTTCCTTACTAAAACCTTTCATTTTCCAAAAATATCACGGACAAACATTTAGTTATTTATTTTTAAACCTATTTTAATATTATAATTAATTTTTAAAAGTTTTACCTATTTTAACATGTCTACTTATTTTTCTTAACAAATGCAATTACTAAAAATATTAAAATATAAATAATCAAATACCTATTTATAACCAATTACCGTTCCACCTAAAACACATTATATATTTTTTCTAACAAATTCCCTCATTTTCTAAATATATCACGTGAAATTGCCTTTTACAATTTACTTTTTCTATTTTCTCACTAAAATCCATTCTTTTTCCAAAAATATCACAGGAAACCCTTTACTTATTTATTTTAAAACGTATTTAAATACTTTTAATTATTAAATTTTAAAACCTCATTTTCCAAAAATATCACGGACATTTACCTTTTTAAACTAAATATATGTTACATTTTTTATTTTTTCTTACTAAAACCCCTCATTTTCAAAAATATAAGGAGCAAACCCATACTTATTTATTTTAAAATTTTGTTTTAAAGTTTTTAATTAATTAAAAGTGTTTAGATATTTTAACATGCCTACTTATTTTTTTTGCACAATTATAATTAATAAAATAATAATAAAATAATAATTAACAATCTGTGCATCGCACCGGATTTTAAGCTAGTACTAATATAAACATAAAAAACAATAAATTTGAATCGATATGCAATGTAAAAGGCATAGAAATTTCTTATGAACTAAATGTATTTCTGGACCAGGCCCAGGTTGGAGGGTAGTTGGGCTTGGGAGCCACAGTGACCAACCCGTGTCAAAACACACTTAGCATCAGATTAATTAAGTAAAATAGAATAAAATACACACAAACAGCTTTGCTGTTAGTGGATGCCATCAATATGGAAAAGGATAGTCACGGTTGTTCCACGTTTCATACGATAGTTGATGATTGTAAACAGTTAATTCAACATTTTGAGGAAGTGTTATTAGTTTTTATTCCTAGATCAGCGAATAACGTTGCCCATTTGTTAGCAAAGGGTGCGTATTCTGTGTCTGATTTATAGGAGTGGGTTTCGCTCCTGATTTTCTTATTTGTAACCTTGAGGTGGAGGCTGTTTAAGTAATGCAAGTACGATTATTTCAAAAAAAAAGAGAGAATAAAATACGCACAAGAACATAGATATTTTTAATATAACAAATTGAATTCAGGACACTGATTTGCATCAAATTAAGTAAAATAGAACAAAAATACACACACTATGAGAACATAGATATTTCTAATATAACAAACTAAATTCTGGACACTAATTATTCAGGATACAATTTATAGGTATAGCTGAACATTCTAGATGACATATTAGATGCATAGGTCTAGTCAGATTCTTAGCACTTATGTTTAATGCGGATACATGAACATTGTAATGCATGAACCTATGGATGAATAATAAACTTCTCTATAATTCTAGAAACTTCATGAAGTTAGTACAATCTTTCAACACTCCCCCTTTGAGCGAACTTCGCAAACCAGACCCGGTTTTTTTCTAAGAAACTCAAATTTCACCTTTGGCAAGACCTTCATAAATATATCAGTAAGTTGTTCATTTGTATCAACTTTTATGAGGTCAATCTCCTCTTGCAGCATTTTCTCTCGTATGAAATGATAGTATACTTCAATGTTTTTAGTCCTTGCGTGAAAAACTGGATTTGAGGCAAGACGAATCGAACTCATATTGTCATAATATAACTCAACTGTTTTTATTTTAGAATGAGAAATGTCCTTGATCAGTCTCGTTAATCATACACACTCTTGGACAACAAGTGTAGTAGCATTATTCTCTGCATCTGTACTTGATAAAGCTACAATAGCTTGCTTCTTGCTAAACCATGAGACAATAGCTGAACCAAGGTCGAAAGTATAGCCTGATGTAGATCGTCTTGAGGATGGATCACCTGCCCAATCTGCATCAGAAAATCCACTAAGTAAAATATATGCCCCTTGTTTATACATTATCCTGTAATTCATCGTATGCTTAAAATATCGAAAGATCCTATTTGCTGCATCTAAATGTGGCTTCCTTGGCTTTTGCATAAATTGACTAACAACTCTGACTGGAAATGAAATATAAGGCCTAGTAATCGTCAAATATATCAAGCTTCCGTGCGATATATATTTCCATTCTTGAGCTCTTTTCCAACATTAGCTCTTAATTTCAAATTTTGCTCCATTGGAGTAGCTGCTGGTCTGCAATTATTCATCCTGAACTTTTCAAGAACCTTTTTGGCATATTGTCCTTGAGAAAAAAAAATATTTCCTTGCACCTTGATACCTCCAAACCAAGAAAATGCTTGAGTTCTCCTAGATTTTATATCTCAAAACGAATAGCGAGTTCATCTTTCAATCTGTTTATTTCTTGCTCATCATTACCGATTATTATCATGTCATCAACATATAATAACACAAGAACATGCACCTTCGAATCTTTCTTTATAAATAAGCTCGCATCAGCACTTGAGGAAACATAACCATAAAATGTTAGATATTGAGCAATTTTTCTGAACGAGGCCCGCGGTGCTTGTTTAAGCCCATAAAGAGCTTTCTTGAGTCGACATACATAACCTATAAAATTCTTTGATTTAAATCCCATAAGCTGCTCCATTTAAATTTCTCTATCAATGTCCCTACACATAAATGCGTTCTTCACATCTAATTGCCAAAGTTTCCATCCCTTTTAGGAAGCCATAGATAAGGTAGCTCGAACGGACGTCATATTTGCTACCGGACTGAATGTTTCTTCATAGTCCTGCCCGTACTTTTGAGAGAAACCACGATCGAGCAACAAGCCACGCCTTATATCAATCAACACTTCCATCAGATTTACACTTGACTTTGTAGACGCATTTACAAGATATTGGTTTAACTCCCTTTGGTCTAGGAACTAGACCCCATGTCTCATTCTTATGGAGTGCTGATATTTCTTCCTCCATAGCAGCTTTCCAATTTTGATTGCCTTTAGCATCTTCATATGTCGATGGTTCAGATTCATCAAATAGGCCAGCAAAGAAGCATTTAGTTATTCTACCATAATCAGCTCCTATAGTATAATCCTTTTATCTTTCATTCCTCCTTCGTGTTCTTTGTGATCTTCGAGGAATCTGATCACTTCCTTGAATTTCACATTTGCTTCATGAGTTTCTTCACTTTCACTTGAAAAATCATTGGGAAGTGCAGTTGGACTTGGAGGATTTGATTTGTCATGTACATCTTCATCTTCATTATTTGAAGGATCTGGAATTTGTGCTAGAATAGGCTGCATACAATAAGATGATGTTTCATTAAAGAGAACATCTCTCGATGGCACAACTTTAAGTGTTTCGGGATCCATACACCGCCATCCTTTTCTATTAGGATCATAGCCAACAAACACACATTTCTTTGCCTTAGCATCCATTTTGGCACGTAGCTGATCTGAAACATGAACATAACATGTAGAGCCAAATATTCTGAAATATGAAACCGACGGTTTCTCCTTGTAGAGAAGTTCGTAGGGAGTTCTCATGTTGATAACTATTTAGGGCAATCAGTTTACCACATGACAAGCACATTGCATAGTTTCTAACCATAGCTCTCGAGGAAGACTTTTAATATGCATCCAACTTCTACTTACCTCTTGTAAGTGCCTTAATTTCCGTTCAGCAACTTCATTTTGTTGCGATGTTCTTGGACACGTTAATTGTCTTCTTATTACATGCCTTTCATAAAAATAAGCAAACTCGTTGGATGTAAATTCCTCTCCATTATCAGATCGCAAGCCCCTTATCCTTCTTTGAAACTCCCCTTCAACCTTCCTCTTGAATACCTTGAAGATTGAGAATGTGTCAGACTTTTCTTTCATGAAGAACACCCATGAATACCTCGTATAATCATCAACAATTACAAGCATATAGCGAAGACCACTATAACTCACTGCATTGCTTGTCAATAAATCAGAATGGATTAGCTGCAAAGGTTTTGTACTACTTATTGAAGATTTTCCAAATGGAAGACAATGTGCTTTTCCGTATTGGCATCCTTCACAAACAACTTCATGATGAAAGCTTCCCAAATTAGGCGGCCCGTTAACAATGTTATTTGCTGAAATATTTTTCAACTTCTCATAGCTCACATGAGCCAAACGAGCATGCCACAAAGATGCTTTATCCTGTCGGCTTGTTTTCTCCACAAAGGCTTCACTTGTCAATACAACATATAAAGACTTAACTCTTTTCCCTTCCAATTGTGTATTAGCATCAATGCCTTTGACGTTTTCCAGAATTTTGAAATCACTTGGACCAAATAAAACATATCGACCAGAATTTGTTAGTTGAGAAACAGAAATCAAATTTTTTGTCATAACGGAAACATGGTATACACTGGTCAGAATAGGTCCTTGCATTGCATGTACCTTGAAATTTCCCTCCTTTTCAACCGGATAAATGGAGTTGTCCGTTGTCACAATTATTTTGTTTCCCATGTATTCCTTTTGTAATTAAAGTAAGGAATCGTTACCTGTTAAATGATGAGAGCAACCTGAATCAATGATACAATATTTTGAATAATCGTTAGTTGTAAGACCTTCTTCTAAAGTGCCTCCATCAATAGAAGTTAATGTAGATTCTGTTAGGAATATGTTGTTCTTGATGATAATTATAAAAACACTTAGTAGATTTTGTGTTAAGTCAATTTTGTAGCTGTCAACGGAATGGTATGCTTTGCAGCATCCGTTGACAGGTAGCTCATCAACGGAATGAGTCTCATCAACGGAATGAGTAATGTAGCAATTGCACTGTACAATACTTCACTAGTTGATAGGCAATTGTTGTAGGTATCAGATAGGTTTTCTAAGTCATGTTGACTAAGTACTAGATAGGCAAAATAGGTTGGTTAATTGTAAATATAATGTGCCTTGTAATTTTGCCTAAGTGAAGACATGTCAACGGATTGGAGATTACACTATCAACGGATTGAAGAATGTACCATCAACGGATTGAAGAATAAAGCTATCAACGGAATACATCTCACTACTATCAACGGATTACTATCACTTTTCTGAACAGTTGACAAAGTGATAGTGACAGTTTCCTAACAGATCAAAAGGTGATGTAGAAGTGTACTTTGCATTGGGAGCCATTAAAATGGTCACTGGGAATGAGGAAACATTCCAATTACCAATTAAGTTCTTGAGTGGGATCATAATAAGCATGAAGACAAAAGACAAGATCTCCAAGGACCATTGGACAAAAGGAATGAAAAGCAAGATGTTGGCGGTTACCTTTAGTACTTTTTAGTGTAGCCAAAAATAGCATTGTAAACTTGGGATATATAACCAAGTGTAGCAGTTCATTTTATGTAACAGAGTGAGATAGAATAATTTTGTATTAGCTTTCTTTGAAGAGCACTCTCACTCTACATTTGTAACTGAGCAGCTGTGCTACGTTTGTAACACATATTATTCCCACAATAAAAACATCTCAGTTGGATCCTCAAAACATCCAACTGAAATTTTATATTTGCTTGTGTGTTTTTATTTTCTCTGTCAAGTTATTTAAAAGTTATTTTAAGTTTAAAAATATCTAGAATTGTATTCAACCCCCCCTTCTACAATTCTGTTAGGTCATTTGGGATTAACAATTGGTATCAGAGCAAGCTTCTAACATACAAGGAGTTTAAAGATCAAGGCCAAAACAGAAACCATGGTGAAGAAGGATGAAGGTGTAAAGATACCAGTTCTAGATAAGGACAATTACTTTCACTGGAAAGTAAAAATGCATCTACATCTCATGTTTATGGATGAGAGATATGTAGACTGCATTGAGAAAGGTCCACACGTTCCCATGAAGTTTGCATCTAGAGTTGGACTGCCAGATGATGCTGAAGATGTGGAAATTCCAAAGCCTGTCTCAGAATGGACTGTTGAAGATGTTGCTGAAGTCCATAAAGATAAAAGAACCATGAACATTTTGTTCAATGGCTTGGAGCAAGAGACGTTTGACAATTTTATCAACTGTACAACTGCTAAAGAAGTATGGGACACTGTTAGAACACTCTGTGAAGGAACTGAGAAAGTACGGGAGAACAAAATGCAACTCCTCATACAACAATATGAGCACTTTCATTTTAAAGCTGGTGAAACCCTAAATGATACATTTAGTAGGTTTCAAAAGCTTTTGAATGGATTAAAGTTGTATGAGAGGGTCTACCAAACCAAGGATTCAAACCTCAAATTTCTTAGAGCTCTTCCAAAAGAGTGGAAGCCTATGACTGTTTCTCTGAGAAACACTCAAGAGTACAAAGACTATACTCTTGAAAGGCTTTATGGAACTTTAAAGACATATGAGCTGGAAATGGAGCAAGATGAAGAAATTGAGAAGGTGCAAAAGAAAGGTGGATCTATTGCATTGATTGCATCTGTGAACCAACTAGAAGATGACAATGAAGAAGCTGCAAGAGCCACAACTAGTCGAGCTAGTTGTAGGAGTGATGTTAGCAAGGGTAAAGGCAAGATGACAGAAGAAGAAGAAGAACCAGCCAACTTGGATGACTTAGATGAGATTGATGAGCACATTGCTTTTCTTTCAAGAAAATTGTCTAAGTTTAAATTCAAGAGAAACTCAGAAGCAAGGCCACCAAGGAGAGACTTTCAACCTAGAAAAAATAATTGGGTTGAAAAGTCTAAGTCTAAATGTTTCAACTGTGGAATGATTGGTCACTATGCTGGAGATTGCAGAAAGCCTAGAGCTGAGAAGGGCAACAGGAAAATTGAGCCTGTTGATTATAAAAAGAAATACTTTGAACTTCTCAAGCAAAAAGAAAAGGCTTTCATGTCTCAAGAGTATTATTGGGCTGGTAATGGTGAAGATTCAGATGATGATGTTGAGTATGTCAACTTGGCTCTAATGGCTAACAATCATGAGCAGGAAGCAAGTTCCTCTAGCTACCAGGTAACAACTACTATTCCTTCTGAGCTTTCTAAAGAGGAATGCAATAGTACAATTAATGAAATGTCTATTTTATTGTATAATTTGCGTGTTACTCTTAAATCACTTACCAAAGAGAACTCAATAATTAAAGAGACTAATTTGTTCTTAAGTGATAGAAATGCCATGTTGGAAGCACAGCTCATTGAGTTTGAGAAAATGAGGTGTGTTAGTAGGGATGCTAAGCTGGAACTTGAGAAAGTGTTAAAAAGGGAAGAGATTCTTAAAACACAACTAGAAATAGAACAAAGATTGATACAAAATGGAAAGATTCCAGGAATGTTGCTAGCAACATCATTAATGTTCAAGGTATGGAATCTTTCTGTGAGCAATCATGGAAAAAGAACAAAGAGAAGCTAGGGTATGCTGTTGAAACCTTAGAATCAGAATCAGAGTCAACAAACAACAATGATCATTCATTGAAGGTTGATGCGTCAACGGAATGCAAGCTTCCGTTGACAGATGAACCATCAACGGATCATGCTGTTCCGTTGACAGAGGAAAAGAAAGAAGAACTCACTAGACTTAATAACAAGTATGGTCCTGTCACCAAGAACTTTGTTCAAGGTGAGTCTAGTAAATCAAAGAAAGTTGAGAAGCCTGTTGAGAGAGCTAATGTAGGTCACTTGTCTAACAAGCAATTGAAAGACAAGTTAGAGAAAATTCAAGTTGAGGTTAAGTTGAGGTTAAGGGCAATAAAAAGAATAACAGAAATGGCAAAGTAGGGATTAACAAACATAACAATTACACACCTGATAAGTATGCTCCTAGAAAAACATGTGTTAATTGTGGTAATGTTAGTCATTTATCTGCTAATTGCAAATCTGTTTAGAAGCCTACTAATATGAAAATGCCTAAGCCTGCAATGAATGCCTCTATGCCTGCAATGCCTGTTATGCCTAATATGTTTGCTCCATATGCACAATTTCAAAATCCATATGCTAGCATGCCATTTGTGCCTAATCCATACATGAATATGTTTAATGTGCCACAAATGCCATGGAATGTGAATAACATGTTTGTTCCTCCAAATATGCATGCTATGGATGAAAATGTGAGCAACCCTCAAAAATCAACACCAAAGGTAAAGGTTGATTTAACTCAATCTGAGCCCAAGGTGAAAAATGATGTGAAGAGAAAATTAAAGGCTAACAAAATAGGACCCAAGGAAACTTGGGTACCAAAATCAACTTGATTTGGTTTTATTGTGTGCAGGGAGACAAGAGGAATCTTTGGTACTTGGATAGTGGTTGTTCAAGACACATGACTGGTGATTCTACCCTGCTCACAGAGTTCCAGGAAAGAGCTGGCCCTTGTATTGCTTTTGGAGATGACAGCAAAGGCTACACTAAGGGATATGGCTTGATTTCAAGAGAAAATGTCATCATTGATGAGGTTGCATTGGTGGATGGTCTAAAGCACAATTTACTTAGTATCAGCCAACTTTGTGACAAAGGATTTTTAGTTACTTTTTCAAGAGAAGCCTGTGTTGTTTCTAAAGGTGGAGACAACAATGTGGTAATGACTGGATTCAGAATAGGGAATGTGTACATTGCTGACTTTAGTAGCACAAGTCCAGACACCATCACTTGTCTTTTCAGCAAGGCAAGCAAGGATGAAAGTTGGCTATGGCACAAGAAATTGTCTCATTTGAATTTCAAGGTTATGAATGACTTGGTGAGGAAAGATCTTGCTAGAGGAATTCCATGTGGAATTCTAGAGTAATTTTGGTATACAAATAATTTTATCAGATCGATGTAATTATTTTAGAGTTTAATTCGTTTAAAAACTATTCTTTCAGTATCGTATTAGTCCCGCAAAAATTTCAGTCAATGGGCTAATTAAGTATTGTAATCTTTATCCTTATCTATAACTCATCTAAATCCATTATACACATACATATACACACATCACCTATACAAAACTCCACTCTCGGCAAAAGCCAACACAGTGAAACGGCCGCCCCTTTTTCTGTGAAAACGCGCCACCCTCCTCCTTCGACTTCTTCTCCTTCCGCGCAACTCCACCCCCTCCCCGTTCTTCTTCCGGCCGCCAGTCTCTACCACGGTTCTGCAGCCACGCCGCCCTTTTGCCGCCGCCACTCACATCGTTTTCCCGGCCAGTAAACGCCGCCACAACCAACCACCACCACTATCTCTGTCCTGTGTTCTTCCCGATTGAGATTGTGAGTATGAATCAAAACTTTGATTAAGGATTCGTTTTTTTATATAATTAAGTATATAATTTCGTTTTATCAATTTGTGTTATTCATGAAATTGTTTCCTTTTAGTAATTAATTGCAAATTCGTTTTTTTTAGATGTGATTATTGAATTTTTTCGTTGTATTGCTTATTATCTATGTACTGTTTTTCATGAATTCGTTTTCTGTACATAAGATGCAGTTAGTTCATTTTATATGTATAGGTGTGGTTCGTTTTATTTGTTAAATTGTGTTAACTATGAAATCACTGTTTTGTGGTAATTGAGTAATATTTCGTTTTTGGTCTATAAATTCATGATAATTGCAATTCGAATTTTGTAGTAATTAGTAGTATATGAGTCAATTGTTATTTTGAAATCCGTTTTAGTAATTACTTATTTTATAGTTCGTTTTTGGATTAATTATTGATGGTATCAAAAGAGATGTTTTGTATAGTAAATGGATTTTAAATCCATGTTTGTCTGAGGTTAGTGTATAAACTTGTTTTCTGTTATTAATTGATAATGATTGAATTGTGTAGGTATTTAGAAGGATTGTTTTGACAGAAAGTCTTTTTAGTTGGTATATATATAAATTTCAATGTTTAATTGTTTTTGGTATTATTTAATATTTTATTGGTTGTGCAGGTTTTGTTTTATTAAAGGAGAATGTGATACAGACTTTCTTTATAAGTTATTTGTAATTCTAGTTATGTTCAACAGAATTTAAATCTTAGTAGCCTATTTATTTTAGTAATTCATTTTAGTATGTTGAGTTGGCTTACGGATTGTATTTTCGTAATTTGTTAATGTTCGAGTGATCGTTAGTTGTATAGCGTAAATTAATGTATTTAAAGTTTGGTTTTGAGTTGTAAATCAGCTGTAGTTGTGATTTTAGTATTCTGGTTTAATTCCCAACCTGGGGAATTATTGTAGTTGATGGTTGAGGTATTTGTGTTGTTATTTACTATTAAATATACAGGTTGTTTGGTGCTGTACTATGTTGTTCGTTCTGTGACTGGGAGCGCAACATAGTACATGCAAAAATTTCTGGCTAGTCCTGTTTACAAACGGGTCATGCCGAAATTTCGTATAATCTAAGTATTTATTTTATTATTTGTTTTAAAACCCTTAGAGTTTTAAGAGTAATTGAATTTGATTATTTATAAATCAAATTTGATTATTATTTTCAAACTATTTTATTATTTTAGTATTTATTTATTCATTATCTGTTTGACTTGATTGATTTATTCGAGTAAATGAGTTGTTTGATTTTAATTAATTATTTCTGACTCTGTGTTATATATATATATATATAAATATATACACACACACATATATGTGATTAAATGCTACGTGCTATTATGTATGTTAATAAGTTAAGTGTTTAATCAGTATGCTAGTGTTGAGTAAATGCATGATCACCTGCTATCTGCTATGTGTATTTATCGTTTAAACTAGTTATAATTGGTTAGATTGCGATGGGTAAGTAGTGATAGAATTAAGTTGTGGTTATTGGTTGGTTTTGATTGATTTTAATTAATCGAGTGATAATCAGATTTAAAGTATAATGATTGTTTTTCGATCCATAGATTTTTATATTCAAATCTTTATAAAAGGAAGACCAAATATTTTCCAAAAAGAGTTTCAACTTTATTACGTGTCATGTGACTTATGTAAATTGTTGTGGAGTCGTGAATGTATTATGATGATCTTTGGATATGGTATGTGTTTAACCGAGTTTATAAATGCTATGAAAAGGTTGATACTTAGAGTCGAGCTATTAATTGGTTTTTAATGATTGTCTCGGGAGTTAAATGTTTATTTTATAATAATAAGTTTGGTATTGTATAGTGGCATATGAACTAATTAGTGCTATGTGTTTAGATGATATATGGGGTTGAGTATGTTATTTTAGAATTGTGAGTTCAGGTTGATTAAGTTAAATTATATTAATGAGGTTAGTTGTAAATTGATTCTTGGTTGTTGGTATTAGTT